>CM034536.1:30390809-30805809 GCA_020002185.1 Paraescarpia echinospica
TGAAGAAAAAAAATTTTTTGGGAAATATATACAGACCACCTAGAGATATAATTGAGAACTACCAAGCATTTACAGACCAATTTGCATCTAAATTAGCAGATTTACAAAAGTGTAAAAGTGACGTCATAATTGCGGGTGATTACAATAGTGATTTACTAAAAATTAACAAAAAAACATAATATGTGACTATGTCACGTGGTGTGAAACTGGACCTGACCAGCGCTGTTTTCGTGCTCCAACAATACTTCAAATATCGGCAGAACGCGCACATTACTCATTCAAGAATTATGATCTGAGCCTTCATAATAGCAGGTGGATTCACGATGCAGTGCCCATTGAAGTTGTGACCTTTCTGCGGTAGGTAGAATGCTGAGTTTTACGATGATGCTTGGTGTCGTCAGTCGACCGTGACCACTGTCTCTGCCGCGGCGTGGTGGACAACAGTGATCGGTGCCTGAATTGAACATTCTTCTGTCACTGCCCTGTAATTACGCAATCCACCGACCAAAGCCACGCAACACAGCGACCAGCTAGACAATGTCAACAACTGTGTAGTGACAGACTGCGACACTCCCTCGCCACAGTCTATCAGACATGGGTCGATCTAGGGGTCGTCGACGGCGACAGAAAAAGAAGTCGACTTTTCATCTGGTCTTTTTAAGGCACTATGCGACCCCAGGGTCGCAAATAAGCTCAAGGAAATCCTGGTCAACGAACTGAGACAGGAAGTTGCTGACCTCAGAAGAATAGTCGGAGCTAAAGACAAGCAGATCGCCGATCTCCGAGATCGTGTTGTAGACCTTGAAGAGAAGGCGGACGCCCTCGAGCAATATTCCAGGCGCAACTCTCTGCGCATTTCGGGGACTCCCGAACGGGAGGGCGAGGACGTACTCGAGGAGACAGTAAGTGTGGTGAATTCGGCGCTTCTACCACCACTGACGGTGGAGGAAGTAGACCGCCTATATCGTGTTGGCCCAAAGCTCCCAGGTAAGACACGTCCGATCCTCATCAAGTTCGTGACATATCGAACGAGACGCCGTATCTTCGCGATACGGAAACACATTAAATACGAACAACCAGCCCCAGGACCGTCAGCAACACTGACATCCCACCCGGTATACATTAACGACGACCTCACGAAGCAAAGATCCCACCTACTTACGAGTGCCGCAGTGCCAAAAAGACCGGCAAATTAAACGACGTTTGGACTGTTGACGGAAATATCCTGATACGGGATACTTCTAACCGGGTCGTCCAAATTAAGAACCGATCGGAACTCGTCAAACTGGCTGTCTAACTTTGGATTCGCTGTATGCCATTAATGGTATGACATTTGTCATTATTTACACAAAGTGTATATGTATTTGTCTATCATGCAGCATGTACGTTACTAATGGAGATCATGACTGTATTACTCTAATACAAATGGGTGAAATTAACATACAGGTATGTTGATAGTAATGAAATCCACCTTGCTTTATTCCTACGAGTTACGTATTATGAATTACTCACTAATTCTTTTAGCACTCTTTGAATCACAGCAAGAACATATGTTTACACCGATCGATAATGGATAGAGATAAAAGCTTTTGCCAAATATGTAAAAGGAGAGTGCATAGTTGCTCCACTGTACTACAATGCATTACTTATAAAGGGTATTATCGTGTTAATTGTATCACAGTACTGAACAAACAAAATATTCGAGATTACTGTGAGTATTGTTATTGTATAAAATGTATGTCTGATATTGTCCATACAATCATCTCGACAATGACAGTGAATTTATAGATGTCATATCTGAAAGTTGGATACATGTTAATATTTCCTTCTCATTCCAAGAACTTGAAAAGAAAGCTTTCATACCGTTTGAAATTAACAGTGAGTCAGATACAGACATCCTGTTTAACTCTGATCCTGATACAAATTACTATTGTGAATTCACTCAAAACATGAATAAGTGTAATTACCATATAGAAGATACCCTTAATAAGTCATGCATACAACTTGGTGTAACATATACCACAATCTCTGCTGTTCATGTCAATATCAGAAGTCTGCTTCGCCACCACCAACAATTTGAAAATGACTTTGCCAATCTCAATCACTCTTTTTCAATAATTGGATTCTCTGAAACGTGGCTTCAGGAAAGCAATGTTGATACTTATAACATTGCAGGTTACTATATGGTAAATAACTACAGAAACAATAAAAAGGGTGGTGGCGTGGCGGTCTGCATAAAAGATTCGCTTCTCTACAAACGAAGAGAAGATTTAGACAAAAGTAATGAAGATATAGAGTGTGTATTTATTGAGTTGGAAAAAGGTATATTTACATATAAAAGGAACGTTATTATAGGAGTTGTGTACACGCCACCAGACACACACATAAATGTATTCACCTCAATATTGCATGCTATCTTAAAAATATCCATAAAGAGAATTGCCTGTGTTATCCCATGGGTGATTTCAATATAAATCTGCTAAATGCAGATAAACATGTACCTAGCTCAGAATTTCTTGAATGTATGTATACCATGTCATATATTCCTCTCATTAGCAAGTCTACTAGAGTAACTGCTACTTCTGCCACACTTACTGACACAATTTTTACTAAAAACCTAACTATAAATAGCACAGAAACCTGTTCTGGTATACTGTATACATATATATCTGATCATTTTCCTGTCTTCTATGTCGATAACAATAGTTGTTCAACTTATGTAAACACAAAATACAAAACTAAGAGGCTTTATACCGATCAGAACATAGCAAAGTTTGCAGCAAGTCTAACTAACGCTGACTGGTCTCTTGTTACTTCTGAGCTTGATGACCTAAATAATGCATATGCTGCTTTCTATTCACAGTTTGGTAAGCATTATCTTAACTGATTTCCTGATGTAAAGATTATAAAAAAATACAGTAATAGAAAACCATGGCTATCACATGGGCTGAAGACCCCCATAAAATAAAAAAATAAATTATTCGCCTACTACAAAAAAACACCTACCCTTACTAATGAAACTAACTATAAAGCATACCGCAATAAGCTTAACTCAATTTTAAGAAGAGCAGAAATAAATCACTATCAACAGTTATTAAAGCAAAATCAATCAAATCTTCTCAAATCGTGGCAACTTATTAAGCAAATAATCAATAACAATAAAAAACCTCCCCAATCTCCGAAGATAACTATTAATAATCAATTAATAACCGAAAAAAGTAATTGCCAATTACTTCAATAACTATTATGTTAAGGTTGGACCATCGTTGGCTGAAAAGACTACCAAAAATATTATTGACCCGTCAATATACACTGTATATTAAGCTTCGAAACTTCCATACAATATTTATCTCCCCAGTTGAACTGAATGAAATAGAAACTATAATCAAAGATCTAAAAATATCAAGCCCTGGTTGGGACTTAATAACTCCACATATTGTTAACATATCATACTTTCCTACTTCCTTTAACACATGTTATTAATTTATCGTTAACTAAAGGTATTTTTCCAGACGACCTGAAGAGAGCAAAAGTGATCCCGATATACAAAGGCGGTGACAAGACACTCGTAAACAATTACCGTCCAATATCGATTTTGCAAGTTTTCTCTAAAGTTCTAGAAAAAAATTATGTACAACAGATTAACATCTTTCATAAACAAACATAGCATCTTAATGATTACCAGTTTGGACTAAGGAAGAAGCATTCTGCAAACATGGCTCTTGTGCAATTAATAGATAATTTTCCACAGCTATAAATAATGGTGACTACTTACTAAGAGTTTTTCTTGACTTCAGTAAAGCTTTCGATACAGTGGACCATAAAATATTACTTAATAAACTAGAACATTATGGTATTAGAGGAAGAGCACTTGCTTGGCTGGAAAGTTATTTGTCTAATAGAAAGATTGTTGTTTTATTTGATGGAATAAAATCGAACATTCAGTCTATATGCTGTGGTGTCCCACATAGATCAATAATAGGCCCACTGTTATTCTTAATATATATGTATATTAACGACATTGTTAACGTATCAAATATCCTATTTCCTATTATATTTGCTGATGATACACATGTTATTGTCAATGGTAACAGTCTTAGCGAGCTAGAAACTGTGATGAACCATGAACTGCAAACAATTGTTATTTGGTTAAAGAGTAATAAACTATCTTTAAATATCAGTAAAACACATTTTATTGTCTTCAAGTCAGTAAATAAAAAGGTATCCAATCCAATTGCCATCCTTATTGATGGACTACAAATTACTCAAGTAGAAAATATAAAATTCGTAGGAATTTTATTCGATGCTAATTTGTCCTGGAATTGTCATATACAGTATATAAAATCTAAAATAGCCAAAGCTGTTGAAATTATAAGTAAAGCTAGAAAAACCCAGAGTAGATCATCCCTTGTAACACTACATTATACAGTTTTATATCCATATCAAAAAAGTGTGGGGAGGAGCAAATAATACACATCTTAGTTCTCTATTCAAATTACAAAGTATGCAATTCGGTTAATTATGTCAGCACCATACAGAGCGCACACAGACCAACTCTTGAAGAAGCTGTCCATTGTTATCAATAAGAAAAATCTACGAATACACGGTTGTGCTGTTTATGTATACAAACGTTAAGAATATGTTACCGTCGGTTATGACAAGGATGTTCATTAGAAATAACGAACTACACGAACATAGGACACGCAATGCAGAATTACTACATGTGCCGATTTCAGAAAGTAATGTATTATATAAAACCATTAGGCCAAGTAAAAAAACAAAATAGTTTCTCGTCCCCGCCCGCTTCCTTTTTAGCTGCCGCCTCCTTTTTTTGCTATTTACTATTAACAAAATTCGTTATTTTAAACGCTTTTCAGATCTGTGTATGCCTTCTATAGAGATTAAAATAGGAACGATATTGGCTTGTTGCGTGCCCCGTGCTCCAAGGACCGCATACTCAAGTCTGGAATCGAGGCTAATCACGTGCACGAAACTATAGCGCTTGCGCGACATGTCTGCTATTGTCGGCCATCTTTAGTCCGAATATGTCGGTGTTTGTTTGCTTGCGAATTCGTAGGTCCACCGCAATATTGAAACCGTGGTATGTTAGGACGGTATTAAATGGCAAGAAGACATTCCTAGAGCTTTTCTCACAATTTGCCACACGCCCACAGGGGAATTTGATGACGGAGAAGACATCAGTTCAACAGCATGCTGTCAAACGTCACAGGTCGGTACTCACCTCAAACTGCGTGGCAGCACGCGGCCATTTGCCGAAATGCCCTGGCAACTGGCCGCGTTGCCTCGGAAATTAAGCTATTGTTCACGGTCTGGTCGTGTTATATATTATGTGCCCCCTAAAAAGTATAAAAGTCCTCAATTTGATAAAATTCGAGGCCTGTCAGTAGATTTTGCATTGACTTTGCTCAAGTCTACACGGTGGCTCTACTAGTGTAAATAATCACCGGTTAGACCCGCCACAAATATGCCAAGATATTGAAGATTACTTAAAATGACAACTTTTTAGCAACAGTGTATAAAAATATTACTGAAGTAGTTTAAATATGGCATGACATGCTGATTTGTGCGGTTTATTAAATTATGGTGACTGTCTAACAAGGCTGTTACTAGTGACACCATGCGGAGTTGTACGAATTTTTTTGTCTGTTTTAGTTTGTAATTTTCGAATGTTTCATGGAAATAAGTAACATTTTGAAATGCAAGTGCACTTTTCGTAAAATACAGCAATACGTTGCATAGCTTAAACGAAATATTTGAAATGTAGCCAGAGAGATATTGTGGATTGCAACTCCTTGGAAATCGTTCCATGATAGCCTACTGCTCGGGCACAAATATTAAAAACGTTTCAATGTAGGCCTACTCACCCTTTTCTTGCTTGATCATTTGTGTTGTTTTGTTCAAAATAACCTCAGCCAATTAAGATTTGTCAATTGTCAAATGGTTTTTGGAAAAGATTGTAGTTTTAAGGTCTCATTTCTTTTATTTTGTCTTCAGGTAAAAGTGAACATTGGTAGAAGTAAGGACAAGTTGGACGTGTCAGCAAACCCGAACGAGTGTCTAGCAGACATTGTGTCAATTACCTCGTCAGTGAGATAATTGCAATACATGTCACACCCCAAAATTTAATAATTGGAATGATTCATTATTTACAAATGAATATATATGTTCATCACAACAAAGCTTTATGACAACGCATACAACTTTGCATCAAAGATGGTATGACTCTGCCCTCCAACTTGTCGTGGGTGAAATATTTATGTTGTGATTGGTTGTTTAACCACATAGGTTATAAACACCCAATCAATTGTAACAGAGAGATAAGTAGGCAAACCATGCCTACCACAATAAGGTAAGACGGAAACTGCTTTATTTATTGTGAACTGGCCAATTGCAATTTTTCTCCACTTTCAATTTTTATAAGTGTGAAGGATGTCTGAATTGGAGTGTCCTCTATACTGCCCGCGTTCTCAAACCAGAAGAGAAATAAGAACTGGAGAGGAACTTGGAGGTGATGTTACACTCATGTGGCGCATGCTTCAAAGACGTCAATGATCCTGGAGAAGGGAACACATTTGACATAGTGAAGGTCAACGACAAATTAACATGTAAAATGTCCATTGAGGCGTCGTACTATGTAACATAGCGTTACAACATCGGTTGGCCATTATCCTCTTTGTGAGGAATGTGAGGTGAAATGCAGTGGCCAAGAAGAAAGTGACTAGATCCTTCGCACCTCGGCAACCTGCAAGCAAATGATGTGCATGTGTACGTTTGGCAATGGATGGTTGTTTTTACAGACATGCCACATTTTGTGTTCTGAAATGCATATTTTAACTTGAAACTGTAGTATTTTTGTATTGGTTAACATGCTTGTTCCGAGCTAGTGTCGCCATTTACCAGGCTACTAAATATACCTACATTAATTAACATTTGCTTACATTTTGTAGCAAATCCGTATTAAAACTGGATATTGCCGTATTTTAAAAAATCCATAATGTATGCGGGAAATCCGTACAGTGTGGCACCTTTTGCTGTGTATTAAATACATTTAACATTGTGTTTTGTTTATTTAATCAATTTAAATTGTATTCCGGTGTAACATGGGATATATAGATTCCACATAATTGTTTCTGTTTATTTGTCAATCCAGCTAAAATAATAGTAATTATAGTAACATACATCACAGCCCTGGTATGTTCCACGTTACATCGGACAAGCAACAGTGTCTTTAAATCAGTAACACTTAACATCTACGACATTGCGGCCATCTTTAAAAAATAACAAATTATTGACAAATAGTAAATAATAAGGACCCCCCGCCTCCTTTTGAGGAAAAAATCCGGACGAGAAACTATTTTCTTTTTTTACTTGGCCTTATATGTCGAGGTGTTAAATTATGGAACTATATGGCGACAACAGTGGATTGTAATTGTAATTATGCATTAGCAACGTTTAAACGTCAACTTAAAAAAATTTGCTAGTAAATAATAGTAATGACTTATATAAATAACATTCATTGTTGCCATTTTAAATGAAGTATTCATAAAAATAGGACTGCTGTGATTCATGTTGCTGTTTTTCTTCTTTCTTCAATCACACAAATTGTTATCTTGCACCATGAAATGTACATATGTATCACATCGTGGCTTTATACCCTCATTACAGAAACCATGGCCATCTATGTATGTAATTGACTTTAATGTATCATAGTTTCTGTAATAAACCATTATTATTATTATTATAAATATTTCGATACAATAACTTCAGAATTCCATGGAACACTTAGTGATAATTGTTTATGTAATCTGTCTGAAGGATTATTCAAATCCTTAGCTGGTAATCTTATAAGCAATATTTCTGATCACTTTCCTTATTTTCTTTGTCTGGACTATCTCGAAACTTGTAATGCTACACCAAGATGTATACAAATAAAGCAGCATAATCCTGACTCACTCATTAAATTAAAAATTTTAATACAAAACTCAAATTTTTATTATAAACTTAACAAGGATACATATGCAGATTCCAATAAAAACTATGATATCCTAAAAAATGTTTTACTACTGCCAAGGAAAAGATCTTGCCTACTAAAATAATATAAATTTAATAAATACGAACATAAGAAAACACCTGGGATTACTCAGGGTATTATTAGGTCAATTAAGTTTATAAATAAATTGTATGCAAGAATAAAACAGAATCCGGTAATTACGGATCAATACCGTAAATTCAAAACTAATTTGCATACTTATAACATAATTCTTAATAAAAATATTCGACTGGCTAAGCAAATGCATTAGCAATCCAGTTTTGAACATGATATTAAAAAGACGTGAAGCTTAATTTAAGAAATTATTCAGAAAAACCCAAAAGAAGAACAATTTCCAGATTTGTTCAAAGTGGACGGAGAGGTGGTAAGTGATAAATGCCTTATTACAAATCAATTTAACTCGTTTTTTTTAACAAATATTGGTTCAACTAAGTTAACTACAACTGATAGCTAAATCCTATAAAGATTATTTGAAAAACCCAACACTTCACACCTTCACACCTCCTGTTTATTATATACAACAATGGCATTGCATTTTCGAGTGATCTTTTTAAATTCGTAACTTAAACAGATGACACTACCCTTACTTGTACATTAAGGTCATTTAAAGTTTCGGAAGGCCAAATGCAAATTGAAAATATTAACAAAGAACTCACAAAGGTTAGCGATTGGTTGAAAACAAATAAACTTTCACTAACTACCCAAAAAACAAAATTCCTGATTTTTCATATTCCTCAAAAGAAAGTAGAGTACCCTCTATTAGAAATAAATGAAACAAACATTGATGGTGTAAATTATTTCAATTTGTAGGCATTACCATAAATAACCATTTATACTGGCAGAGTCACACAAACAAAATAGCAAATAAAATAACTAAAACAATAGGAATTCTAAATAAAAATTGTTTACCACTTCAAACATTATATATTATGTATAATAATCTTATTCTCCCTCATATTAATTATGGTATCCTCTTATGGGGTCATGAGGCATATTTAATTTTCAAATTACAGAAAAAAGCAATGCGAATAATATCCGTAAGTAAATACAATGCTCAGACATGTCCTATTTATAAAATACTTCAATTACTAAAGTTGGATTACATTTATAGACTCCAGCAACTGGAATGCTACTACATATTAATTAACAATCAGTTACCCGAATATTTCAAAGTTATTTCTTGCACACACAACACACGTAAACAAAATGGTCTGCGTATGTCTACAGTCAAACATGAATTTGCCAAGAAATGTATTAGATGTCGCGTAGTCGAGACAGTTAATAATACACCAGACATTATCATTCAAACTTATACACTCAATCTACATGGTTTATCAAGTTATATAAAAAATTACATTATTCTAAATTATGAATCATACTGTTTTATTCATAATTGCTATACTTGTAATTCTTAAAGCAATGATTATAATTTACTAATCTGATCATACTATGTACATGTTGTTATTGTTTACATTTGGGGGGTGGCTCCCGTGCTTAATATATGTCTTAACATATATCATCATGCTTAACAAATATGTTAAGGTTTTTGGAAGATATCACTAAGTGGGTAGACGAGGGATCATCTACTAAGATTTTTAAAAAGCTTTCGAAAAAGTGCCACATCAAAGATTACGGCTTATACTAAAGGCCCAAGGCATAGGATATGGTTTAATTAACTGGATAGAAAAATGGCTGCTTCATAGAAGACAACGGGTAGTGGTTAATGGGGAGGCTTCAAACTGGAAATCAGTTGTGAGTGGGGTACCACAGGGATCAGTACTGGGACCTGTATCATTCTTAATATATACCAACGATTTGGACGATGATATAACTAGCAAGGTTTTGAAATTTGCGTATGATACAAAAGTATTTAGAAGGATTAAAAGTGATGGAGAAAGACAGCATTTACAAGGTGATCTTGACAGGTTAATCAAATGGTCTGAAAAGTGGCAAATGTTGTTCAATTTTGGGAAATGTAAATGCATCCACACAAGACATGGGAACAAAGATATACAATGGGGGTACTGTACTAAATAGTACTGTAAAAGAAAAAGACTTAGGGTTAACCATTAGTGCTGATATGAAGGTTTCAGAACAGTGAATGATGTTAGCAAAGCAGTCACCCTAATTATAAATCAATCCATAATGACTGGTATATTTCCATAATATATTGCTACATAAATTAAATTACAATGGATTAAATGATACGGCACTTGATCTTTGTAGGAGTTATTTATGCAATCATAAACAGTATGTAGAAACTTAAAATGTTAAGTCTAAAGAAACATTTATTATCACTGGCGTTCCACAAGGTTAAATTTCAGGACCACTCTTATTTATTATATACATCAATGGCATGGCATTTGCGACAGAAGCAGCGTTGAGCGACCGTCGAAGTGACGAGCCATTGTCACGAGCCCCACATCCTGGAACGGAGTTGGAGACGGTGCGTTGTGTGTGGAGGAAGAGATAATATGACGACTTCATGGATCCGGGCGTAATGGACTGCTTCAGTATTTTTCGTGTGTGACGAATGGCCGTCAAGAATCAACAGATCATATTTGTCTTTGGTGCAGCCAACATGAGATACGAAGTGCTTCAGCCAGACGACGAAGAGTTCCTTTTCATCTAGCCAGATTCATTACTCACTATGACGCTTCCAGGTGGGACCCCTTCCCTCAGTGATTCTATCATGCGTTTACGCCTAAAAATATTTTCATTGGTGGAACATAGTTGCCCCCTGCACTCATGCTACACACCACTGTTATAGTAAAGCCTCTCTCACCACTAGTAAGAGATCCGATCTGCTTTTCCCCTCTTTTTCCAAGGACCTGGCCAGGCTTTTGCATAGTTGTTATACCCGATTCATCCATGTTAAAGATGTTTGTAGCATCGAATCCGTATGGGTCAACCAATGTATCTAGTTTATCGTAGAATTCATACACACTCTCACGATTGAACCATTTGGCTCTCGTAATAGAAGTTGCCTTAGCTTGACGAAGGGAGAGTTCAGGGTGTCTGAAAATAAAATCACGGTACCAATGTCTGCTAGCTGCTTGTTTTTCAGTGTTGAAGCAATGCCTTATCCCATTCTCTACAGCCAACTGATATGCCATATCCATCAAATCTTTCCTGGTCATACCAATCAGCATATTCTCCAGTTCTAAAACATGCTCCACTAGCACTTTCTCCAACTCTGGCGGCAGAGTGCAAGGGCAACCAAAATACTTTCTTGGACCATTAGCGATTTTGTTTTTGTTGTTTATGTGCCGCTTCGGGGTAGCCTTCGGAATCCCTTAGGTCCTGCTAGTTGCGTTGAAGCCGGCGTCTCCATTTGTGAATGACATGACCGCTCTATCCAGTTCCTCTTGGGTCCACTTTCCGTATTTGCCTCTGGAAAATAACATTTGTAGCCTAAATAAATCAAACAGATGCGACATTCCCAAGTATTTTCTTGCTTTAATAAGGTATTTTGAATCTAAAACTAAATAAACCCATTCTCATATTTTAGTTTTGGTCGTTCTGACAGGAGGGACTAGGTTAGAATACGGGATGTTTTGCCCAAATGAGGGTGATCGACTTATGATGCTTGATATGGGTTATGTATACGTGCCACAAATGCAAACCTATACATTTTACAAAGCTCATAAACATTCCAAACAAATGTTGGTATATGTAGTGAGATTTCGCTAAAAAAATTAATGTTGCCACGATAATGCAATTATTGATCATTGATGAAAAAAGTAAGAGGTAGTTTCACATTCTTACTTGTCTGTGAAAATAATAGCCATGCCTATCAAACTTTAAGCAATGTGCGATGATTATATTATCAATAAAATAATTAGGAGTTTTGAAGAAACAATATTATTTGTTTTTTACTTTCCCGCATATTCCAGCAAAACTGTCTAACAAAGTGAATATTTCAGAAAATAATATACCCCGTGTTTAAAAATGTAGGCCTCCCCTCTCACTCAGCAAGGCCCCAAGCCATAAGTAGGAGTCTAACATATACATGCAGACATTTCAATATGACACATTTCCATATCTCATGTGTGTTGGGATGGCACGAGTGGACCATGCGTGTCTTATATTGGACCAGTGGTCCAACATAGGGCACCCCGACTGGTCCAATATCGGTCGGAGGCATAATTAACTTCTTCGATGTGATTCTCGGAAAATGTACAGTTTTCCGTCTTCATGCCCCTCATGCACGTTATATAGACATCCTACGACATTCTATTGTAATCGTGTACAATCTACTCTGTAACAGGCTTTGCATCACGCCTTCAAAGTTGGTTAAATATTACAACGAGATGAATAAAAATAAATTTGTATCACCTTTTGTGCGTCTCCGCGCTGGCCGCCATTTTTCGCTCTGTGTATAGATGGTATGTTGTGTGAGGCATCCGCCGGGCGTCACTGCGATCTAATTACTATATATAGGACGCAGAACGGACGGTGGTCCAATTTAAGTACAGGTCCAATATATGTGTACTTCCCCTACCTCAGAAGGGCGGGATACACGTAGATAAGAGGGTTGGATTCTTAATAAGCCAAAGGGCTTCCTTGTCCACCTGCCATCTAAAGTTAATTCTATGGATGGCAATCTTGTTAAATCTTGTTAACAGGAGTCTCCGCGATATTACATATTATTCATATTACCAATGTATTAATGTATATAATGTGTATGTGGACAAGGTCAAATAAATGTAATCTTGAATCGAATCTATTTTTAACCGACGTCCGTCCCATCGACGAAACCCAGCAAGCTATATACCTAATGACCGTTTTAACAAAGGACCGGGTTTTATCTTTTGAAACCTCACATTCCCATGTTATTCCACAGTATATTTGCAGTTGTTTTGTAGAAATTCGTTAATGAAAATCAGCCGAAGCGTTAGTTTCAAGTGACGTGATCCGTCTGACAATATACCTTGTGAGCTACGTACATTTAGCTATCGAAGGAATGTTACCCCAAATGGAATACATTCTGCTATTTTTACCGAGTACTGTTCTTTGTAAACACATATTATAACGTGTTGTAAGTTTAGTAGGTAATCAGCATTACACCGAGATGGGATTAGCAAGTAACGCCAATGTCTCTTACACATCACATACATTTCCGAGCATGATGTGCAACATGATCAATACATTCGAACGTCAGCAAAGACTTAAAGCCCCTGAATCCAATATCCCATCGGTCAGTTCATTCGATATGCCCTGGAAAAATAGTTAGTTTCGCACAAGCATTGCTTATATTACTTCTGTGACATATGGCAATCTGTTTAGTATAAAGTATTATGAATAAATTAATTGTAATAACTATGACTGTTCACTTATGAAATTTCGATAAAATAATTAACAATAAACGGCTAAAACCGACTCTGTGGAATTACGAAACTTTCGCCAAATATCGTTGCCCACACTCAGTTTGGTAGCCGGGAATTCTAACACACTGAGCCGATTTGCAGGAAATTGCCGCAAACGAAACCGGCTTTCTCGGATTATGTTCACCAAAGACGAACAATTCCTTAGAAATTAATTAACCTGCTTTTTTACTTAAAAACACTAAAAACTTTAATATAATCGTTTACTTGCAGCCTTGCAGTGTCTCCGCCTCTGCTGTCTTTGGTAGTCTGCCTGTCTCCATTCTTATCAAGTGATTTGCTAACATCATCCTGCTACTATCTAATCTTCCATGAATGTATACTACATACTAGATCATAATATGATAACAGTTACCTGTATATGCCCGCTCGCCAAAGTTTAGCTCATGAACTTGAAGCTGTCATAGTCCGCACACTGGAATGCAACGAAGGTCCGCACACAGTGTCCAGGACGGCAGCACTTCCTAACCGAAATAACGGACTATCTCTCTCCGCGCAGACGTTCCATACGTCCTATTCGCTCCTACCTGGAATAGAAACAGCACGAAATTAGTGGGTAGTTGAGATGTCACGTACACGTATATGCAGCTTCCTGCGATCCCCAACGGCTTACAAGTAAAAGCGTGGGTCGTAATCTCAGTTGGTGTAAATGTTTACGAACATTTTTTGCTGGATATGCCGTAGGAAATGACTGACGTTTTGTACGAAAACAACGCCTCAAACATGACGCCACCTTCCGATTGTTGTTCAGCCAAATCGTTGATTTTTATATAACGACAGAAGCAGCGATTGTTCAAAGATGGCCAAAGATTCCCATTAAGCTGATCGATAATCATAACAAATTGGCGTTTACTGAATAAAACATGTGTCTTTGGTGCCGAAGATGGACGGTTCAAACACAGCAGACTGTCAACTCACTCTCCGATGAATGCGGCAGAAATCCGGACGGAAGGACCACGTGGTGCACGTGGCAGTCGGACGCAATGGACGAAGACGAAGACGAGACGATCTCGAGAGCAGCATATCATGCCAGTCAAAAATCTGTCAAATCCGTCGTCGTGATTCACTATCCTATTCATGTCCTTACAAAGACAGTGGCCATTCAGTGTCCCAGACAAGCGGATGTATCAGCATTTATAATCAACAACAAAATAATCCCGTGTATCTTGCCAAGAAGCTGTAATGAAGAACACTCTATCTTGATATACGCCGGCTTGTTCGTGCATTGCATAGTACGAAAGGTAAGTTCTAACATAGCGCGGCATCCAGTCCTTTGGGTTCAGGTCGCATTACACTCTACTCACTTGGATGACCTTTTCAACCGAACACCATCGACTTCTCAGCCAGGCTGCAGTTACTGCTCGAAGCATACAAATATCCAGCACTGTCTATAGCCAGGACAAGATGAGATACTCCTTCTTATAGCTGCGTTAACTGGGGCAACGCGAAATGATAGAACTTGCCCATGGTTCGAGACGGCAACAAGAGGATTCGAATCCGAAATCGCTCGATTCAGAATACGATGCGCTATCATTATCTCTTTCACTCCAACCAGGTTTAAATTGCAGTGATTACTCTCAAGACACTAGATTTATCCTGGACAGTGGATGGACCAGTGCAATTGTACTAGCTGGCGTCGCCACGTACGGAACAACATACCCGCCCATCGGGTCACAGCTATAGTGTTACGCTTACGTACTCATACAGAAAGCTTATGCCCAGTACTATAACCAATTGAAGGGGGACATAAACATATGGTCATTGCAATACCAACAGAGCTCACACAAATCCCCTATTATTATTATTGTCTTGATCCATCGAGAGGCAGATGTCCTGCTCTACATTGTTCTCGGAATCATTGCATTGTATTGCACCGATTGAATTGGATGGCTTCGTGTCCGTCTGCGTCCCATGACACTCAGACAAACATCCCGAGGTCGTTGTCGAGTTTCTCACGGGAAAACTGACAATGAGGAAGTCGGCACGACAGTTAATAATTTGGTTTCTGTACTGCAGGAATTGACTCGACGTATCGCTGTGTCGGTTACACACCAAGCCAAATTACATTTCGCGCGAAAGCGAACGATGACCTTCGTGAACGGCATTTTCACCTGTTGCATGCCGGGGAAGAATGGAATGGCTATTATCGAGTTTGTGCTCGAACCATCTGACCTTTCCATTTGATGTCGATCCCTGTAGCCCTTTTTCTTACTACCAAAAGCACACCTTGTGAACATGGAATCACACACGTGCAAACACGGGCAGTAGACTACCACTTTGGTTTCTGTCCATATGAGTTGGTTATACAATTGTTATCGTTCTGGTAGTCCAAGACAAGCAACGTTCGGGAGGGAAAGGATGGAGGGAAGGAATGAGTGAGGGAGGGAGGGGAGGGGAGGGAAGGGAAGGGAAGGGAAGGGAAGGGAAGGGAAGAGAAGGGAAGGGAAGGGAGGGAGGGAGGGAGGGAGGGAGAGAGAGAGAGAGAGAGAGAGAGAGAGAGAGAGAGAGAGAGAGAGAGAGAGAGAGAGGGAGAGTATTTGAAACATTCTGACATATTTCCATTTCTGGTAGAAAGTAGAACACGGAAAGAGAGAAGAGACTTGCTTTGTATTATGTATTAAAAAGGTGGTGTACACATTAATTATGTTACAAAAATATGCTTCTCATATCCGCAGTTGCCTCTCAATTAATATATGGACCACTAACGTATAGTTAGGACGGTCACCCTTACAATGATGGTGGTTCTGCAGCCTACCCGGTTTTAAAATACTAAATGGCCAAAAATAGACGAGCAGAATCGGATTGTGGAACCATGGGATAACGCGAACAACGCGAAGGCACCTAATTGCAGTTAACGCATGTTGCAAATCAATTAACATGGGTTGTGGGAGAGGAAACCAAATAGCACAGCGAAAGGAGACAAGCGGAAGCGGAACGCATCTCTGTTGCTAGCAACATGTTGGGAACAACATTTAAAGCTGCTCCGCTCTTCGTTAAATCCATCTCGAATCTGGTTCGTTGTTCGTTTCAACACGTGGTAACCTCTGCCTTTTTCGCCAGGCCGAACTAATATTAATTTAATAGATTTCCTGATGATTTCATCAGAACGAAATAACACCTTTGCACTTATAAACGAGATAGCATGATGTGGTCGATATCAGATATGTCAGATTTGTTGCGAAATTTGTCAGAAATTATATGATAAAAATGTATTTGCATGGCAGCTTTAATTAATTGCATGGCACAATGACACCGCTTGCTGATTACCATTTAATTAAAGACATGATTCGTCGCATGTCGTGCTTCCAGATTGCTGACGTCTGCCCTGTGATTGATATAGGCTTCTTGTAGACTGCCACGACGTTGTTTGCTTGATATGCCAATGAACATATTCAGAAAGCGAATTTTCACATGTATTAGATCTGATATCCTTAAACCCGCTTTGTTTTAACTAAGACGTGCATCGGTTTGTTTTCGTAGCCTGTCAAACGTAAGTCTCCTAATCTTGCGATACATGTCAGACATCGACAGACAGCGAGATTTGTGATACTCACTGACACGGCTAATGTCGTAAAGCTACCACAAATGGGAGTACGTGAAACTACATCATGACTCGGCATGGTTGTGTGAAATCTACCCGATTTCGAGAGTCATTGAGTACAGTGTTTATATATCAAATTGCATATATGCAAATTGCACCCTGATGAAATTGTAGGACACGGTGGCGGGGTAGCATTTAGGGCTTCTATCTTTGCTTCGTATCATTTAGGGCTTCTATCTTTACTTCGTATCATTTAGGGCTTCTATCTTTACTTCGTATCATTTAGGGCTTCTGTCTTTACTTCGTATCATTTAGGGCTTCCATCTTTACTTCGTATCATTTAGGGCTTCTGTCTTTACTTCGTATCATTTAGGGCTTCTATCTTTACTTCGTATCATTTAGGGTTTCTATCTTTACTTTGTATCATTTAGGGCTTCTATCTTTACTTCGTATCATTTAGGGCTTCTATCTTTGCTTCATATCATTTAGGGCTTCTGTCTTTGCTTCGTATCATTTAGGGCTTCTATCTTTGCTTCGTATCATTTAGGGCTTCTATCTTTGCTTCGTATCATTTAGGGCTTCTATCTTTACTTCGTATCATTTAGGGCTTCTATCTTTACTTTGTATCATTTAGGGCTTCTATCTTTACTTCGTATCATTTAGGGCTTCTATCTTTGCTTCGTATCAATTAGGGCTTCTATCTTTACTTCGTATCATTTAGGGCTTCTATCTTTGCTTCGTATCATTTAGGGCTTCTATCTTTACTTCGTATCATTTAGGGCTTCTATCTTTGCTTCGTATCATTTAGTGCTTCTATCTTTACTTCGTATCATTTAGGGCTTCTATCTTTGCTTCATATCATTTAGAGCTTCTATCTTTACTTCGTATCATTTAGGGCTTCTATCTTTGCTTCGTATCATTTAGGGCTTCTATCTTTACTTTGTATCATTTAGGGCTTCTATCTTTGCTTCGTATCATTTAGGGCTTCTATCTTTACTTTGCATCATTTAGGGCTTCTAACTTTACTTCGTATCATTTAGGGCTTCTGTCTTTACTTCGTATCATTTAGGGCTTCTATCTTTACTTCGTATCATTTAGGGCTTCTATCTTTACTTCGTATCATTTAGGGCTTCTATCTTTGCTTCGTATCATTTAGGGTTTCGTATCAGTTATACTTCTATCAATAGTTTCATAACAATTCAACATCTTAACCACTTCTATGTTATTTCATCTTAATTTTCTTGCCTCTAGAATTGTTATACGATCCAATGACTTAAAAGACAGCGGGGGTAGACAAACAACAAATGGATGGTTTGACATCGAAGGTTCACCGTTAGGATACTGTTAGTCTTGATTGGTGGCCAGAACAAGCCTACGTATGAATAACACTAAACGCTGTGAGCGGCCAAAAGCAAGAACTCTTTCTTGAACAAAGAGTACTGAAAAACACCATAATCTGGAACTACCTCAGTGAACATCGGATTGTGCAATTCGACTGTCGTCCTAGTGGCGCTAGGCCGTGGTCGGCGTCACTTTGAAACCTTCCTAGTATATTAACTACACAAGTGTCATATATATATATATGCACGAAGATGACAGAAAAACCACGCAATGAGGACATATGGAGTAATAAAGAAGCCGCGTACCTTGGCACTGGGAAAGAATATATTTGCGGCATTTTGGCCGCTGATATTCAACAATGGAACAAGCATTAAGGACGACAGGCATATTTCAGAATCACGACTTCATTAGCGCGCCTATCGTCCAATTCAAGGACATCTGCAAGACAAACAAAGACAT
The DNA here is from genome assembly GCA_020002185.1 of Paraescarpia echinospica. Lineage (NCBI taxonomy): Eukaryota > Metazoa > Annelida > Polychaeta > Sabellida > Siboglinidae > Paraescarpia > Paraescarpia echinospica. The sequence goes on from CM034536.1 coordinate 30,409,609, forward strand.
AGGGCCTACTATATATCAATCGTGCACCTTCGAGATGCATGGTGATCGCTAACGGCTGTCTGCCAAATCAGACGCAAATCGCTGCTGGAACTTGCAGAATACGAATACATCCGTGATGCGACTTCAGGGATTGGACAGTGTCATATACAAGGATAGAATAGTTACCACCATAATGTTTCCATCTAGCTAGTACTAGGGTGCATCGGCACTGCACCACATAGCGTATAGATAACTCATCATGTCACCACGTAAAGTGAAATACATTAGTAAATAAGTAAGTAAGTAAGAGTTACCAACACAACAAAAATACAATGATCCATTGGGTTGGTTACGGGTCTGCTGAGTGAGAAACTAAGTCCAATGTCAATTGATGTTTTCGCCAGTTGTTGCCAAACAGCTGGTCACGTCCTGGTTTACGATTGCCGACAACCACACCCGATGTTCGACAACCAGAAACGAAGTTCCCATGGCTTTGTAGCAAATGCAACGGATTTTGCATTCCAACCAGTTACGTGATACCACCGAAAGGCACTGATCGGCATGGAACTTGTTAAATAGATCTACCGATAAGTCGTAATCTGTCGAGTCGACCAATTAGATAAGTGGCACTATTGTCGACTAAGGCTCCCGGCTACGTTGCGAATAACGGCTGGAAATGACGGACCAAGTAGCGGACGTTACTTAGGAGAAATGCTGCAGACGTTCTTGGCAAATCGCGACCAAAAAATCGATCAATCTTTCGTTCGTTCAATGTGTCAACCTTCGTATCAATGTTTCATTGCTAATAATCCAATATTTCCAGTTGCATCTTGTTGACGTTTTATAGGTTACTCACGTCAGAGCTACGGGTACGAAAAGGTTATATTGGTGGTTAACCGCCGAATCAATTTTACACACCACGGATACTGACACTATAATGTTCCCACTCAGTAATGCGGGTGTTTGCGACAGGATAAGTTCTAGCCCCAAAGATTTGGTCCCACTGTGCCACCCAAATGTTGACCTACAGTGAAAGGAATCAGATTTGTCAATATAGGCCACTATGTCGTTTGTATTTGTGTTTAGGCACTTATGGCGTGATAAACATCAAGTATTATCTTTCCTCACGCTTGGAAATCGTATCGTGAACATTACACACTTCGTTTCCTGGTTGAAACAGATCTAAATGCCGCCAATTTACGCTAAGTTGGGTACTTGATTTATATTGGAATGGCCGTTGTGCTGTGCGCGCGATGTCAGAGATACTGCGTGCCAGCGCATGAAGGATTTATTACGACAGTGTAAATATTACCAAATTAATCAATATAATGGTCATATAAGACGCAAATCACATCTTGCTAGAATGCTTCTGTGTGAGTGGCGTATTGTCAGGAGATATCAGAATACGAATTCACAATGAAATATCTGATAACATAAATGCCGGAGTTACCACTGTACTGGGTTCTCTTTGCGTGTGTGTGTGTGTCGTATGTGTGTGTGTGTGTGTGTGTGTGTGTGTGTGTGCGCGCGCATGTGTGTGTGTGTGTGTGTGTGTGTGTGTGTGTGTGTGTGTGTGTGTGTGTGTGTGTGTGTGTGTGTGTGTGTGTTTGCGTGCTTGCGTGCATGCGGGTGGGCATGAGTGCGGGCGTGCGTGCGTGCGTTTGGATCACAACGCCTGCTTACGCCATATGTGGAAAGACATTGATGGGTTGTCCATATTACAAAATAATATCTTTTACTTTTACTACATAATCTCACACAGGCGCACAGGCGCACAGGCGCACAGGCGCACAGGCGCACAGGCACACAGGCACACAGGCACATACGCGCACGTACACACGCACGCACACGCACGCACACGCCCACACGCCCACACGCGCACACGCCCACACGCGCGCACCAATACACGCATATATGCACACATGCACACTCGCTCACACGCATATACGCACGCGCGCGCACACACACACATACGCACGCGGCGCACACACACACATACACACGCACACACGCACACACGCATACACGCGCGCACCCAGACGCATACACACACGCACACACGCGCACACGCGCACACTCGCACACGCGCACGCACACACGCACACACACACGCACGCACGCACGCACAACCGCGCACGCACACGCACACGCACACGCACACGCACACACACACACACACACTTCACCTACCGCAACAGTGTCATGTTCCCTGACATTTCAGTCGATCGCCAAGGCAATCGGCTCCTTTGGTAGCCTAGCGAGACATATATATGCCAAAAAACAAACTGCGTGCCTTAAACAAGACTAAAGTCTTACACCGCAGTGAACATCCCTTCACTCCCAATGTGGATCAGAGACACGGATTCTGTACCGTAGACACAACAAACTCCTGGTGCCTCGGTACTGTATCCAACATCAAGTGACAAAACTAGATGTTACCAAGAACGCCGCCTTGTATTATAAAGCGAGTGAAAGTCTTCTGTGCCGAGTCAACCATACTGTTTCCCTGGGCACGTTATGCAGCCCGCTCGTCAGATGACCCAAAGCAGGAGAACTGAAGAGTGCCCTGTGCAACAGGTGCAAGCGCTACAAACACACTCGTGGTAGTGGTCACTCAGCTGGTATCGATCCTCACTCATGGAAACCAATAACCGCAATATACGTACAGCTGGCGAGACTCTACTGCCCGTCACCGCCAAGGTGTACGCCGGGAGGTCCGCGCAGTGACAAGGAGAAGCAGAACGGAGATAGCAACCTCCCTGACAATCGCTGCCCCTGATAATGGACAGGCGTACATACTAAACCGCTGCAGCCGACTTTACCTGTTTATAAATAAAAGATTATAAAGAAATGTGTCGCGTACGGAATCAAGTGTGTGTGTGTGTGTGTGTGTGTGTGTGTGTGTGCGTGCGTGTGTGTGTGTGTGTGTGCGTTTGCGCGTAGGTGCGAGTGAACGAGCATGCGTATGTGTGTGTGTTCGTGCGTGCGTACATGCGTGTATGGTATGTGTGCATATGTGGTATGTTCGCGTGTGTGCGTCCATCCGTGCATGCTTGGGTGCGTGCGTCCACTGCAATAGAATATGTGAATGTTATGAGAGTTGCCACAGGTGTAAGGGCAGATATATAAAGTCCATATCGCGGATTTCGTTTCGTGAAGAGTATCCGAGACCCGTGTGTGCGTGTGTGTGCGTGTGTGTGCGTGTGCGTGTGTGTGCGTGTGTGTGCGTGTGTGTGCATGCGTGCGTGCGTGTGTGCGTGTGTTCGTGGGTGCGTGTATGCATGCGTGTGTGGTATGTGTGCGTGTGTGGGATGTTTAAGTGTGTGAGTGCGTGTCTGTATGCGAGACTGTTTGCACGCGAGCGTGCGTTCGTGGGTTCGTGCATTCGTGCGTGCGTATGTGCGTGCGTGCGTGTGTGCGTGCGTGCGTGCGTGCGTACGTGCGTACGTGCACTGCAATATGTGAATGTTGTGAGAGTTGCTATTGGTTTTAAGGACATGTATATCGCGTATTTGGTCTCCCGAAATGTAGCCGAGGCCCGTGAGTAGAGAAGACCATAATATTGATGCCAAACACGAGATACAGACCTACTAAGCGTGACCTAGATCTGTGTCGAGGAAATTTGTCCCAGACCCGGCCTGGATGAGTGCTCATAGCGCCTACACATTCAGAAGCAATGTGTTTATTCAATATCATGACGACCCAGAGGGCTATTGACAGTATATTCCCACACGTATGTGAGCTACTCGTACTGTACGCTGGGACATAACCCGTTCAACAACGCATGCCTCTATAGTCTACACGTGAGATGTGTTCAGAAGATTTTGGTGATGTAGCATTTGTTAATGTGTAGTATCAATAATATGCAATGCTACACTCCACATAATTAAAATAATTGAGATATCAAAATCACGCACGTATTGACATGCACGCCAGCATGCGTGCGAGCAGGTGCGTTAGGTCGCAGGTATGACCGGTATGGCAGGAAGTGGTAGACGGGCGGTTAATCCTATAATTGGTGGGTGGCTGGCCTCAAATATCGGTATGAGGTAAGATTGGCGGGGATGGGAGACGGGTTAGAAAATGGTGGGAAATTGGCCTCATAACCAAATGGGAGGTGTGAGGTTGAGACATACACCCTCGGGTATTGATTGCTGTTTCACCACAGTGCATTTAATTTTACCTGTCTACCCTTTTATCCTCACGAATCAGTGGGGTTACTTTGTTGTCATCCCCACTGGATCCACCCAAAGAAACGTTGTCTCGGCTGTAGTATTAACCAATGAAATCGAATGAGAAATTATGCATTGACTAAGCATCTCTTAGTAGCAAACTTTGTCGGAATGTTCTACCAAGGTTGTAGTTATTTCTGGGAAGTATTTTACGTTCTCACGGCCACTGTGTGAACACCGCCTGGCGCATTACCAACAGTAACTACATGTACCATTTTACAATTTTATTTGCAATTGATCAAATTCAACGTATTTGTAGCATGCAATCTCTCCGCTCCACGATTGTAATCCGAGGTGGCAACGAACGCTGTCGCATTACCTTGGTGTTATTACCAAACCACGTATGTCAGCCCCCCCCCCGCACCGATATCTAAATTATAAAACCATGATAACAATGAGACACATTGAACATCATTGTATAACATTAAGAAAACATTTGCCGGAAATCGTTAATGTAGTCATTTCGGCATCTTAAGAAACAACGAAAGCGTATTTTGTTAGATAAATATATAACACGTTTTATTAACAATTCAGTCGAGTTGGATCCACATTGTTGATTTTCACACGAACAATATATGACTATTTCCGTGATTTGATTCAAGTAATTGCAAAACATGTGTGCACCATAACGTATTCAGCTGTTCATAATATGAATATTTGTTTTCTTTTTTTGGCTTGCGGGTATGCAAAAAAACTGCAAACACACATTACTAAGACGACAAACAAGAAACATTTTCAGCTAAATTCGAGCTTTTGCAACGGAAAGTCAGCATTTTTCGTTCTCAGACAGCAGAGATATTGATCCAGTTGTAAAGATAACGTTTCCCTTTAGAATAATTTCCCTCCGACTTACTTCAATTATTGATTAGGCCTACTGACATTTCCATGATAGTCACGAGGTCGAGGTCGTGTTTTGCAGACAATCACAGAAAAGTTAATAACGAGTCGTATGTGATGATGCGGACGTAATTCAACACTAATGTGGAATTATGTCTGAGTGTAAGGAGGCATAATTTGATTTATTTATGGACGAGTGCCTTTAGTGTTATTTTACCTGCATTAACCATTCAACACGTTCGCTAAATGTCCATTCTGTGGTTTTAAGTCTAATAGTCTGATAGTTCAAACAGCCTCATGAGCCGTTTACACGTGCAAACAATTGCACAATTGGTTGTGGTACTAAGTCGCCCTATTAATCGTACAATTAATCGCGCGTATAAACGCCGTCGTGAGACCGATTGGTGAGATATTTTGTGGTTGTGTCGTGGAATTGGGATATGAACTGTTTTGACCAACAGTCGGCCAACAACTTGCAACAGTGGCCAATCACCGACCAACAGCATGTTCACCCGTGATGACCTTTTGTTAAAGCTCAAGTCGGGATTGGCGCGAGTCAAGTTGGCAGTCGGTTCACGGCAAGAAACAATCAAATCCTAAGGTCGGGCTCAATCAGTCTACTCGGTAAAGCTGGTTGTCACTCCAAAAATTGAAGCAACCAAAATAAAGAAGAAGAAGACTAATAAAATAACTACTCGGGAAAGTAGCTGTCACTCAAGACACTGAAGCAACCAAAATAAAGACGAAGAAGACTAATAAAATAACATAGCAAGACTAGATGGCTGTGGTGTGACAGTTCATGCAGGCATCGTGACATAATACCACATTACATCATCAATGTGTGAGCGATGGATAATTGGCAAATGGCTATCGGCTTTTCATTATGAAAATGCAATAGCACAATGGACGAGATTTCAAAAAGGCTTATTAACCGTAATGACGGATCTCGTTGCATCGTGGAATTTCCTTATGAGTAGTTTACATCAAAGGGACTGCCACTATAGTCTCTTAACGGTGTTAATATAATTGATCCGTGTTCACTTAGTTATGATTTACGCCCGTTCTTGAAGGGGTAATGTGGAGCCTAGTCTGCATATTCCAAACAATCTTCTTGTCGTTAGCATTTACTGTTCCGTGTACGCCCGCAGATACACTTTATTGTGCGCCCGCAGATACACTTTACTGTACGCCCGCAGATACACTTTACTATACGCCTGCAGATACACTTTACTGAACGCCCGCAGATACACTTTACTGTACGCCCACATATACACTTTATTGTACGCCCGCATACTCACTTTACTGTACGCCCGCAGATACACTTTACTTTACGCCCGCATATACACTTTACTGTACGTCCGCAGATGCACTATATTGTACGCCCGCAGATACTGTTTACTGTACGCCCGCAGATACACTCTACTGTACGCCCGCAGATACATTTTACTGTACGCCCGCAGATACACTTTACTGTATGCCCGCAGATACACTTTACTATACGCCCGCAGATACACTTTACTGAACACCCGCAGATACACTTTACTGCAGCAGAATTCCGTTGTGTATCCTTAGGTTTCAGCGGAGAGTAATCTTGTAGTGTATTCAGAATTGCCCGAGGATGCACAGCCCGGTACTGTTGTTCTTTGCTGTACAAGGGTGAGGATCAGGTACAATATTGCCGAAACACTCGGTGTCTTGTTGTTGTAGATTTGTTTCCAAAGTTTTCTATCCATTGCTCCCTCTCTCCATCTTACATCCTCGCCTGATCTTCTCATGTCCCTCCTCACGCAGTACTCCCATCTCAACCGTGACCTTCCCTTTTTCTGGATGTTTCTTCCAGCCTGTGCTAGTTTTCCTGCATCCAACCTTACCAAGTGACTTGCCCATCTCGTCCGGCTTCTCACCAATCCCGGTATATCTAGATACAAATCAATGTTAGATTGATCTCGGTACTGAAAGTGCGGGTGCAGCTCCCAAGGTTTATCTTCTATACGTTGACGATTAACTGCAGTGGTGTATTAGCGTATACACATTAAACGTTTTTATAGCCTTATCGGCCATATTTGGTCGCCATTTTGAAAAGTATAACATTTGGAATGTTCACGTTCAGGTGACACACGTTTACCGCAGGCCCGTAAGCTCGCTGTGCAAAGTAGTTCCGCTTGATGCAATATACTTCCGCTTGAACATAGAGATGTGAATGAGTGCAGTTTGAGGTTGTAGAGTACCTGAAGGGGGTGCAGTTGGAGGGTTTTGGTGAGACTCAAAGGGTTCCAATTGGAGGTTTTCCCAATAATGGCACAAGCACGCATTCTCCAAAAATTCAACCACATTACAGGCCTGTGGCCGGTTGCATGACACGCACCCAACTTAGGCGGTCGAATTACACCCAACTCCCTAGGTGTCACCTAGCTGGGCGGATGCTTAGGAAGCGTTGCATGACAGGCACCCAGACGTCGCCCAACTAAGTGCTAGTGGCACGATTAACCGATAAGCGGATTACCGCGTTTTCAGGGCAAATCTTCCCAGGGTTCATTTCATTTCATCATGGCGGACGCAAAACCATAGATTAGAAATAGAAAAGATAATTTCGTTCATGACGAAATAATTGCCCTCATACAGGCGTATGGTAGGAGCAAAAACACACTCCGAGGGCGGCTCAAGTCGACGGTGTCCAACCGCGACAAGAAGGTGGGATGGGAAATGGTTGCATCGGATGTTAACGCCGTTTCCAAGTCGCACCGCAGTGTCGACGAGTTAAAAAAGAAATGGCAGAAACTTGCCAGCGATGCGAGGGCAGACCTGGCAAGACGGGAACACCCAGGGACAGGTGGTGGACCGCGTCGCAAAGACGGATTATACACAAATCTTATCGCCGACATCTTCGGGGAGGAATCGGCCCTTATAGACGGAATAGAAGGCGGCATCGATGTGGGCGACAACGGCCTGTTTGCAGGCGAAGCTGAAGGTTTGCTAATGTCATTTCTTTATTTGTGTTTAATTTCGCAAGAACACCGGTCACAATTAACAAGGTTGTACATGCATCCACCGTAACTAAATCAATTTAGACTGTCCTTGGTATTGCTACTTACGTAATGTTGCACCACTATTAACTAACGGTGACAGCTCCGAATCTCGAATCTGAATATGACCGATCAATCCTGATAATTACACAACGTTTGATCTGTCTGTGGAGGAAACAACAGATAAAAGGGAGACAGAAAAGAGAAAAACACATTAATAGATCAGCTCGATTTATAACATCAGTAATGTGTCACTGTTTTTGATCTTGTGTCATCAGTGTATACACTTTTCGGGATGTTCCTATGCCTGTGCTTTGGAGTTACTCAACACGACATCAATGTAATGATTATGTTCCAGAGTCATTGGTGCAGCAGAACAACTCCCTGCAGATTGCCGACGCTGTTCCCGTCACTCCAATCAGGGGTGAGAACTTCGATGGTAAGATGACAAACATAACTTTTTATTTGAGGTACAAAACATATATAAATATTAATGCATTCCATGATTCTGAATTTATTTGGACATCTGCTGATGACATCAAATCGTGTGTCAGTTAAAATGATTGTTTAGTTGTTAGTATGACAGTGAATAAATGTACTGTTGTTTGTTTTACACAAACTACTGAGTAATCGTTTTTGTTTTTTCTTGCAAGCAATTTCAGATTGTATCATGTACAAATGTAATAAATATGTTATCAAATTTTAACAACTGACCCTGTGAAAATCAAAACTTCTTTCCAGCCACAATGTTAATGTAAATGTTAAACAGTAATTGGTGGTAAAAGTACACAAAATATGAAAAAAATTGCATTCCACCACAATGCCTTGGCATGACTTATAACTTATTGTTACAGATCGTCCATGCAGCAGCAGCAGCAGCAGTAATCCTACACGGTGCAGCACTCCTTTAGACTTTGGAGAAAATGTCACTGTTGGAGTTGATGACAATGACACGTTGAGGGTGAGAGAGCCTTCAATCGTCTTGCCATTCGCCACGAGCAGGTAGAGGAAGAGACAGTCCACATCAACTGTTGACGACCTCTACGCCATCTACCTGCAAAAAGAAATTGAAATAAAAGATCTAAAAAAATAAAACTTCAGCTTGAAATTCAACTGCTACAAAAGAAATTAGCACAACAGGAACCAAACATAGCAGTTCTACAGTTAACCACGTACCATCATTTGCGTTTGATCTGACTTTGTTTCTACCACCAATTGCTGTGTGCTTAGTCAGTAAATTCAAATATACACATACTTAAAAAATACGTAAGAGTCGTTTCCATAATTTTGCATTGTGAGTTTATTAGATAATTTGCCATTGTGTCAGATTATAAGATATCATGAAATAGCTCTTCGTAGAATGATTGAGCAAGTCACAAGCTATGGGATGTTAATATAGCATGCTGTTTATTTTTATAATAGGTAGTATGTAATTAATAAAGCTTCCTGTTGATAAAGACTTACCTTCTTGTAAAGTGTTGTTGAACAATACGTTGACGCATAGCTCTTCCTGAAATGGTGGGATTGTCGTTGCAGACAGTGTTATCAGTATCATCATCATTGTTGTCTTGTGGGTCGGGGTCAAATTCCAAAGCCATATTATGCAACACCAAGCACGCTGTGATGATTTTGCATGCCCTCTCTGGACAGTACCGCAATTCTGTGTGTAGACAGTGGAATCGCCGTTTCAGGACACCGTTACACCTTTCTATGGTTACTCTCGTGCTGACAAAGGCGCGGCTGTAAGCGATTTCTGGTGGTGTCTGTGGATTTATAAAAGGTGACAACAGCCATTCTCGTAACGGGTAAGCCCTGTCTCCCAGAATAAAGCCGTCAAGAGGGCGAGGATTCCCCTCGAAGGCTCTCCAAACTGAGCCCTCCCTCAAAATTCGTGCATCATGTGCCGATCCCGGATATTTGACTACACAATTTAAAATGCACAGTTCGGCGTCACAAATGAGATGCACATTGATGCCGCTCCTGTTGACATATTCGTATTCGTTTACGACCGGGGCCTGCAACTTCACGTTCGTCCCATCAACGCAACCGATGACGTTTGGGAAACTTGCCATGGCATAAAACAACCGTTTCTGCCGATTCGCTTCACGCTGTCGGGGAAAGAAAATCCATCTTCGCGCGCGCTCACACAAAGCTTGCGACACACAATAAATTGTTCTACTAACGGTCGATTTATGTGTCAGAATTGTATCGCCAACAACATTATGGAAGGACCCAGTCGCGAAAAATCGCAACGCAGTTAAAACTTGAAGTTCGGGCGACAAGAATCCCTTTCGGCTATATCCGAATTCCAAGTCGCCACGAATTTCGTCGACGATTCTGAATAGATCAACTCTTCTGAACCAATACCTTTCAAACAGCTGAACGTCGTTGAACGTATCCAGGGGGTTTAAATGGTCTCTAAAAACGCGATTTCTTCTGAATTGTCGGCGCCAGTATAAGTCGTGAACGATCGCGGCCATTAGTAAAACGCGCTATGTGACACCTAGCTGGAGTTAGGGCTGCTCGGGGTTGTCCCAGGAGTTGCGCCCTAATTTGCGCGCGTACTCAGCTGGGTGCGTGTCATGCAACCGCCCTTGATGGCTATGTGCCACCTAGGAGCTAATGACCCTAACTTGGGCGGAATTTGGACTTAGGTGTGTGTCATGCAACCGGCCACTGTACCCCAAATCGAAGACTACTACCTTGCCTGTGCATCGCGTTTTTATTTGGATATCTTCCATAAAGAAACGACTCCATCTTATTCGGTTCGCATTACATTTCCTTAATCATGTTTGACTTTGGTCATAATAACCCTGCCCTGAGCAATAAGCGTGATCTTCGATGTAATGTTCTGTTCTTATAAGTCCTAGATATTAACTTGCTTCATAAACACGCGCCATATGAGATTTTCCGAGAGAATCGTGTTACCAATTCATGCGCTGTTCAGAAAACATCAGTCTGCGGAAAGACCGGAGAGCGATGTAACGAACTAATTTAATTAATGCATATAAATAACACAAGGCTGTGTCATGCTTCTTCGGCTTACAGACGGGAAATACAATGAGATAAATCAGATATAGTGATGAATTCGATTAATTACCTGTTGACGGAATTATATGCGGACAACATGCATTCATCTCCTGCAATTACCAGGGGCTTAACAAAGTCGTGCAGGCCTTGAGAAGGCATAGCGCGAAGAACAATGTTGCATTGAACGCCTCAAAAACGTTGCGAATTCGTTGCTGTAATTCGGCGTCTGACATCGAGTGTAACATTATTTTTATAACTTCGAACTAAACATGGGTTCCTTTGCTCAGCGGCGACAGCTGTCAGTTGTCAGCTAACGTCCTTAGAACTACGAGTGATTGGCTGAAGCCAATATAATTAAATAATCACGCCGTTAGTGTGTGTGTGTGTGTGTGTATATATATATATACACACACACATATATATATATATATATTTATATATAGATATATATATTACATATATATATATATATTATATATATATATATATGTATATATATATATACACACTAACGGCGTGATTATTTCATTATATTGGCTTCAGCCAATCACTCGTATGCAAGAAAAACTAGATGCAGAGCATATATATATATGTATATATATATATGGTCGATTCTCACGAAAGGTCGGCTTTTTCGAATTACTTTTTAAAACGTGAGTAGTATGTTTAATAATAGACTTGCATACCTTCTCAAAGCTGATTATGAAGTACGATATTTTTAGCTACAACGACCTCGGCCAGGCTCAGAAGTAGTGTGTACATATTGTTTTTTTTTTAATATAAAAATATACAATATCCATACAGCGTGCAATTTGTAAGCTAGGATTTCATACAATACATATATATATATAAGTAGATTTGGTTACACCTGACACATTCCACTTGATCTTATGAAAGACCATTAATAATGGAAAACAGTATTGTTGGGACGACAACTCCGCGAATGGGTAACATATCATATTTTGTATAAAGTGGTAAAAAAATGCGTATCCATACGACTACTCTTAAAATGTCAACACTGTCAACAGTTACGTAGATTAGAGAAACATATTCAGTAGACATATAGTATAAGGTCTAAGGTAGATGGATGTGTATTGTTTTTCTTGGTATTGTGTGGTTCGGTCGATGTACAACTACTCGAAAGTGTTCCCGTATCCATACGAATAGTATCCATACAACATGCACGGTGTTAAAATGGGAATGGGGAATAGTGATGCCATCTGGTGTTGTTGACTTGTACTACACTGGTAGAGTGGTTAGAGACGCTCTGCGAATCGAACGAAATCGACCAGTACGAAGTAAGTTTTTATAATTTTCTGACAACTTTTGTGCTTAGATGAATTTGTAATTTTGACAGGTGTTACTTATAGGTAATGCGGGTTTATAAAATACAAAGCGTTTAGGCGTTAATCGCATGCAGGCTTGTTTTGAAACAAATAATTTTGAAAAAAAATTATGCTTCGCGTGAGCGGTAAATACAGCCAGTCTACCTTCACCGATACCTGCGTTAATGCCGATCTGAAGATGATTGTTGTACGGATACGGAGCGATATGTTTGTTGTCTGGATACTCGGTTATGCAAAAAAGTTGCAACTGTGTGTCTCATAATGACTTTGTGTAACATGTAAAGGTATTATATTAATTGCGTATGGTTTATATTTAGTGGGATATGTTCAATTATAATTTATTTGAATTTGGGAATTTTGCGTAAACAACGCAAAAGTTACGTGTTATTTTGAGTTACTCAAACATGTTGTCTTGTCTATGGCAGTTGTTTGCATGTATTATTGCCTACATTCTATATTCTCAAGTCATACATAATACGTGTGGCCAGAATTATTAATTTGTGTGTGAAATAGTGTACATTATTGACTCTTTTTGTATGGATACTCGATATCACATCTTGTTGTATGGATACAAGCTGATTTTCTGAAATTGTCTTTGTGCCTGTATCTCTGGTCGGATTGAAGTCAGGTTAGTCAACTTAGTTGCTCCGCTGTTATACTTCATATTGTTAAGCATGTCCCACAATTGTTTCTGTATTGGTGCAAAATTAATAAGAAACAGTGTGTTTAGATGAAGAAGAAAATACATATTTCCTAATTTCTATGCTTTGAGTGTACGCTAGCTATTTGTGTGTAGTATATTGCAAGGGTACTGTCTTTCTGTTACATATTGCTAATTGTCACCACACACTCAAAGATGCCACCAAAACGAGTGCCCACTGCTGAGCAGAGGAAGAAGGGTGCGGGCTGCATCAAAACGGTGGCGAGAAAAGAAGCATCAGGTGAACCCGTAATATGGAAAGAAGGAGACGGAGCGAACAGCTGTGCGTGTAATTTTGTTTTATAAATATGTAATCAGAAGTGGTAAAAAATAAACATCACATTAATTATGATAATTATTCATATGTGTATATTCTACAGATGATTGTAATCAGTGTATGTTTCATATTTAAGGAATTTATGTCAGCCATTTCAGTGTAATTATAAATGTGTATTGTAGTCCTATGGTTAGTTATCTACTAGATAATTTAGGGTTTTTTCCTTTTTTCACAGAAATACAGAAAGAGGGCCACAGACATAGCTATTAAGGTGTCCCATTTTGTTTTTTGTAATGTCCGATATGTCTATTTTCTTGAGACAAAAGTTGGAAGAGATACATTGAAGTCACTTATTCAACCATGTACCGACCTTTCGTGAGAATCGACCATATATATGTATATCGTTAAGAGATGGCTTGAATGTTATAATCATGTCATAACACTATGTGAATAGAACTGTCCTTGCGTGTAAAGAGACGAATTGTTACGACGAGATTTGAATGCAATACTGACGACGTAACGTTGTATTTATAAAACTGCCCGTCCGCGTCAAGCGAACATTCGTTAAGACATGGTTTGAATGTTATAATCACGTCATAACACTATATTAATAGAACTGCCATTGCATGTGAAGAGGCGATTCGCTAAAACGTGATTTGAATGGCATAATAACGTTGTAACATTGTATGTATAGTACCATCAGTGCATGTTAAGAGACAACTCGTCATAAGACGTTGTTTGAATGACATAATCACGTGGTAACCATATACCAACCACTCGTTCATTATAAGACGCGATTGGGATGACATAATCACGTCGTAACCATATACCAACCATTCGTTATAAAACGCGATCGAGACGACATAATCACGTCGTAACCTTATACTAACCATTATAAGACGCGATCGGGACGACATAATCACGTCGTAACCTTATACCAACCATTCGTTATAAGACGTGATTGATACAATATAATCACGTCGTAACCTTATACCAACCATTCGTTATAAGACGTGATTGGACGACATAATCACGTCGTAACCATATACCAACCATTCGTTATAAGACGTGATCGGGACGACATAATCATGTCGTAACCTTATACCAACCATTCGTTATAAGACGTGATCGGGACGACATAATCACGTCGTAACCTTACACCAACCATTCGTTATAAGACGTGATCGGGACGACATAATCACGTAGTAACCTTATACCAACCATTCTGCACACCAATAGAAAGAGTGCAGAGGAGAGCAACTAAAATGATACAAAAACTGAGGGATCTTAGTTACGAAATACGCCTAAAAAAATGCGGTTTAACAACACTAGAGACCAGGAGATTGAGAGGAGATCAGATAGAAGTGTTTAAAATATTGAAGGGTTATGAAAATATTGATAGAAATATTTTTTTCTCAGTTAAGAAAGATAGAAGGACTAGAGGACATGAACTTACATTGGCAAAGGAGCAGAGTAGATTGGATATAAGAAAGTTTTCATTTTCACAAAGGACTGTAAATGAATGGAACAGATTACCTGCTGATTGTGTGGGTGCTAGTAGCGTGAATATGTTTAAAAATAAAATCGACACATACCTCAGACGGGCGGGATACACATAGATAAAAGGGTCGGACTCTCGATAAGCCAAAGGGCTTCCTTGTCCACCTGCCACCTAGAGTTAATTCTCTGGGTGGCAATCTTGTTAAATCTTGTTAAATTCGTTATAAGACGTGATTGGGATGACATAATCACGTTGTAACCTTATACCAACCATTCGTTATAAGACGTGATTGGGACGACATAATCACGTCGTAACCTTATACCAACCATTCGATATAAGACGTGATTGGGACGACATAATCACGTCGTAACCTTATACCAACCATTCGATATAAGACGTGATTGGGACGACATAATCACGTCGTAACCTTATACCAACCATTCGATATAAGACGTGATTGGGACGACATAATCACGTCGTAACCTTATACCAACCATTCGATATAAGACGTGATTGGGACGACATAATCACGTTGTAACCTTATACCAACCATTCGATATAAGACGTGATTGGGACGACATAATCACGTCGTAACCTTATACCAACCATTCGATATAAGACGTGATTGGGACGACATAATCATGTTGTAACTGTGTGTATAGAACAGTCGTTGCATGTGAAGAGACAATTCGTTAAGGCGTAGTTTCATTTGTCGGGTCTTCGAAGTTAATTCAACGAGTCAATACCGTCGCTTGGAATAGCATGCGAAGAGACGATTCGTTATGTTAAGACAGGGTTTGGATAACCAGATCACGGTTCAGACAGTTTGTACTGTCGGGTCTTATTACGACAAGATTTGATTGACGTAATCGCAGCGCAGACGATTTAATGGGTCTTGGTTCTGAGATTAACGAGTCAATCAAGCGTCGCCAAAAAGCCAATGACGTAAAGGTTGTTTGAATTGTGTTTCCTTCGCAAACCAAGATAAATCGACGTACAGCACTTGGATTATTCAAATGCTTTGATGGGATTCAGAAGCCATTACTGATGTGCGTGTATCGATGCTCAGCTAACAAGAATGGTGCGTCAATTTAGTCTATTTTTGTAGTAGCCATGCTAAAAATTGATAATCGTTGATAATCAAATTAAAGTAATGACTCGTTGCATTTTTCCTTTATATGGGAATAAGGTTGCATTATTTCGAAAGTATTACATAACGCTCATAGTTATCACACTTCGTAACATGGTGCAATCGTCAAATGTTTTGTAATAAAATTAAAAAGGTAAGTTCTTATAAGTTCTTAGGTTGGTTCTTATAACTATATCCAGTCCATAGGAGTGTTCAAAGCGCTTTACACTTTACTCCCTGGAAGATCTGTTCAATCAAACACCATCCCTATACAAATATCCACCTTGCCAGGTACTCATTCACACAGCCGAGTTATAAAAAAGGACTGCTCAAAGCGCTTTACACTTTACTCCTTGGCAGACTTATTCAATCGAACGCCATCTCGACTTCTCTGGGAAGCATTCAGCCATGCTGCAATTAATGCACGGTCGAGAGTCCGAAGCTTCAAGCACTGCACCACTGCGCTCCACAATAGCTGGTGAACTGCCAATTTCGCAAATATACCAACTGGGATATGGCAATAGTAGTGAATATTAGTGATGAATCATATGAATGAATAACTGTTCGCGTATAATTTGCAGCGTCGATTAATGCTTACCAGATATATTTCAAAGGTGTTCGGGTGAACGGTTATCCAAGAGCTGTGCATATGTATGCCAACGAGTTGCCGATTAATGAGGTACATGTAGTTGGCAAATCGGGCAAAATACCAACGACGATCCAGCTGCCAAAAGTTTCGTCATCTACGTTCTAAACAGTGCAACACAATTAGGAAACTGCTATGTGAAACACGTTCGAAAAGTAACTGGAAAAATGTGTTCACAAGAGAGATTGCATAACAGTATTAAATAGCATACTGTCACGGACTGTCAAAATGTTTAGATTATAAATTATGCACATACGCGCTCAGTAATATGAACTTGCTGTTGTTTCAGAAACCAATAACTAGTCTTATATAACGTGCTGTAGGTTTACAATTACAGCTGGGAGATCATTTTAGGCCAGGTCACGAATCAGGGAAAAGCCAAATAGGCAATTAAACACAGAAGGGAAAGGCTGCTGGAATGAACGATTTCGCCAAGACACGCACGGAATCCAGACACGCAGAGATACTTATTTCCGGTCAACATGATTAAAGATGCGAGTTCACCTGTCAGTACGATTATGTATTAAAATAAGACGCTATGTCATATAAAATAATTTCTATGCCATTGACTGCTACGTGAAGAATGCGGTGGCGGTCATATGAAGACTACGGTGGTGACGTTTGCATTGTTACTGTTGGTAATTAATGTTAGCAAAGTTCTGTTAGATATACAGTGATGTCCCTTTGTTCGTTGTAGCGTTTGAACAATGACCTTGCCGTTGTAGAACATTTAAACCACTCCCTGTCAACAATTATAACGTAGGCCGTACTGCTTTGAGCCTCTAGGTTCAAAACACTTTTGTTAGCTTCAACGTGGTTCGATATTTTTAGACAGTTATTCACACACGACATCTCTCCGCCACTCGCATCATTTTGACACAGTCGATAAATCATCGTCCCGGAAATCGAAATGTCCGTCGATTAATCTTCATTGAACCAACAATTTGCATAGATGTAGGCAAATAATTTTCGGTATATTATTTGTATGTTACATTTTCCGTATTCTTTAAAATTTGCAATGACATAATAGTAATAATAACAATACCAATGTAATTTCTTTTGCGTCTAAATTATCGAAAACCAAGCTCAGAGGCGCATCAATACAAAAGGGTTAGTCAGAAAATGCCCGAGTTCCAATGTTAGTATTGACTCTAGTGAGCATATTTTAATTGTAATCACTTGTGAACTTCCGTTTTGGATGAAAGTTGAAAAAATCTAATAATTTGAACCTAGGTTGAAAACACTACCGTTGTATTTTCGAAGGTGAGTGTTTTGAACTTTCGACACCGGGCCGACCTTCGTCAGGTCAGTCGGAACATCAATAAAGTCTGCAACGCCAGTGAACACCTAACTAGATGCCATACACGCTGCAGTGGCCGCTAGCACCATTGTGATGGCGTGACTGGTATCACGCTTAAGGCACACCTGAATACCGCTACTATTCTGAGCAAAAAAACCAGAAATGTGACATTTGATAGATTCGGAGATGTTATATTTTCAAATAGAGGCATCTCAATAAGATTAAAATTCAGATTAAGTGTTTTAGATGTGTTGTCTGCAGGCTGTCGGGGGTGTTACCAGAGCAGACAGACTATACAAAATATCCAGACCACGAGCAGGCATTCACCCCTGAATCCATTTCAGATGTCATGCGACATACAAGACCTGTGATTTGGGCATGGTTGTCGTACACCGAACAAAAACTTTGTTAACACAGCTATTGTGCAAGACGTCAAAAAGCAACGGAAGAGATGAAGGCGACAGCAAAACTGGAGCGACCAAATCAGACATGACACTGGTCTCCCGTTATTAACAGCAGTGTTGTGCTGAGAGTGCTCGAAGTAAACTAAAATGAAGGGGTATGACACCCAGGAGGTGTCAGACCTATGCAGTGTAGTCTGAAGTCTCAAATAATTATACTTCAAACAGCCCAGTGTTTGGCTAACGCAGGGGTTGTGGTGGTAGGTGAGTGTGTTATGGGTAGTCTGTGTAATGACAATGTCAAGTGACATGTTGTGGTGTGCTAGCATAAACCAGGTGGCGTAACTGTTGGGTTTTGGGACTGCGCAAAAGCAAAATAGATAAGTGTGAAGCTGCCTCAGTTTCGCTCTAGAATTGATACAGTTATAAAGCGTACCATCGCCGTAACAAAACTATGACCGAGGCGCTATAATGGCACAGAGAATGAGCAGTCTATAATAGACGGCACAGCCGATAACAGACGCTATACTCGTATGTGCGGGTGCTGCGTAGCAATTCACTGTCTGATAACTCGCGACTTGCAAAATGTGCCGCAGGTCGATCGCTCAAGGTAAGAGACGCCGAGTGTGATGTCACGTGACAAAACGTTAGCTACTTCCGGTATGATTGCGCACACCTGTGTTGCTGCCCACGAAAGGACGTTATGTTGTGATTCGAACTCGTGGTGGTCACGTACGAAACTGACACAAGCAGTTGTTACCCTCTTGACACGTGTGTTATGACATTTTGACCCAGGATTTTGAAATGAAATTAGGGGGAGGTTGTCTATATTGAACCGTTGCTTATATTGAACCAGGTCGTTTTCTATGAAATAGAAACTGTTATCGCACAGCTCTTCCATCTCTCACTAAACAGTTATTTGGTGGAACAAAGTGGCGGGTAGTGTGAAGTCTACAAAAAGGTGAGCATAGAAATCGTTTTGCACCAGTCTGTTGTAAATTTATGAGTTTGGTAAAGTGGGTTATATATCGAATGAATGGGGGTAGATATGCAAAACTACATCATGATGACAGCGGATATGTTATATCTAGGGATAAGAGCAGTTAGACGCGCGAATCATTAGGCAAAACCACGTGAAACGTCCGGGATTCTTCATTATCGAGTGCCAGAAAGGAGCCAGACGACTAGTGTGGTTAGCTGTGTAAGCACGGCGGGGCGATGCATCGCTCCAACGGTGATATTCAAAAGAAAACGTATGCCTGACATACTGAAGGAAGGTGCACCACCAGGAAGTCTGGTTATCAACAATGACAGTGGTTGGATGGATCACGATTCATTCCTCGCCTGGATCCATCACTTCCAATACATTGTTCAGTCAACTCAGGAGCGTCCCGTGTTGCTCCTACTGGATGGGCACACCTCACTCACAAAAACACTGCGGCGATTCAGTAAGCTCGTGAAAACGGCATACATACAGTAAGTTGTTCCTGCCTCCACATACGACTCACACGCTACAGCCGCTAGATCGATGTTTCTTTGGGCCGCTCATGTCCAACTATGACCAAGCTGCCGATAAATGGATGCGTATTCACACAGGGCGTGGTAGAACTTCATTCCAAATATGCGCAATCTTCGGGGAAGCCTACTCCAAGACCGCAACAGTGTCAAACACATTGACCGGTTTCCAGAAGTGTGACATTTGGCCTTGTAATCGCGATGTATTCTGCGAAGCAGATTATGTCGTATCAGATCAGTTCGACAACCCCGGGGACGATGTTAACGACCGTGAAATTTGCGGAGCTCCGGACAGTGGCATTTCCGACGCTTCATGCAACAGTGGCACGTGCTCCGTGCGACATTGGCACGTGCAATGCACCGTGCGACATTGGCACGTGCGATGCTCCGTGCGACATTGGCACGTGCGACACCCAGAACAATAGCGAAGTTCCACCGAGCAATAACGATTTCGACGCAGGTGAACGCTCGGAAAAAGGTGACTGTAGTCGAAACGTCAATGTCCAATGTGAATCTGGGTCTACCACAATACATGAAACGGTCTATCCTACCAGTGACGGCGTACAGCAGGCACTACTAAAAGCATATCTTGATGGCATATGTTTATTCAGGATCTTGGCGATCGGCAAGAACACGGAACTACAGGAAGGTGAACGGGACGAGTTCGGGCTGTTGAGGGATCTGATCCTCAAGATATACGGAGCCAATGAAGCTGATTCTTTGCGTGCGAAACTTATCAACTACACGTGTGTCAACATTAAGCAGTTGTGAGACATTTCTGTAGAAGCCCTTAATGCAGATCTTCCACGTGGGTTGAAGTTCAAATCGTTACCCGAGAGGATTGAAAGAATGGCACATCAGACATAAATGGTCAGTGAATTAGAGGTCATCTGGATGTCACAAGCGTTAAATCGCCCAATCCCTGTTGTTGCTGAGAGCAGCGTGATGAAGTACGCGGAAAAACAGCCAAGATGGAGCACCTCTGACTGTGCGCTATACGAAACTTGGGGAGGATGTTGGACACTATGACTGTTTAATTCGTCCCGAACCGGCTACAACATCCATCACCACGAGCATGATATCGCCACTGCCGCAGTTTACCAGTAAGAAACCAACCGCATGAGTCAGTCGGAACTCCTGACACCCAGGGAAAGCACTCGAGTGTAAGAAACGCAAGATCTCTCTCTCTCTCTCTCTCTCTCTATATATATATATATATATATATATATATATATATATATATAGAGAAGAAGAGAGAGAGAGAGAGAGATATATATATATATATATATATATATATATATATATCTCTCTCTCTCAAACGGTCAACATCAAAACGGCGATTGTACAAGACGAAACAACAGGAAAGCACTGAAGAAGAGGGAGATGATGGTTGGTTCTGCTTTATGTGTGGAGAGACTCGTCAAGAACACATGATTCGGTGCTGCGGATGTAAACGATGGGTTCACATCGCATGTGCTGGATATTCCAGTCCTCAGTATCGATGTGACAATTTAGGGACTATAAACGCATACGATAATCTGACGTCCAGTGCAAAAATCCAAACCAATGATGAACATTGAAGATAATAACAGAGATATCTCATGACATTCGCTTATAAATAAATACGTATCGAACTGACTATTTGCGTGCAGGTACTTCAGTATTGGTTTAGTAGTTTTGTCATGTACTTATGCGGATGATTGTATCAAGTATACGTAAGTATTGGGAATGTCTCCTATACTGAACCTCTGGTTCCCTATATTGAACCTGGGGTTCAATATAGTTGGCACAGCGGTTCAATATAAAACACCAATTTCCTAAATTGAACCGATTCCTGATTTTAGAAATGTTCGTTTTCACGCCTATGTAATTCAATGAATGCTTCCCTTTTTGGCATGGATGTGCTCAGGTACCATATACATCGAGTCCATGGGTATGCTCAGGTACCATATACATCGAGTCCATGGATGTGCTCAGGTACCATCTACATCGAGTCCACGGGTGTGCTCAGGTACCATCTACATTGAGTCCACGAGTGTGCTCAGGTACCATATACATCGAGTCCATGGATGTGCTCAGGTACCATATACATCGAGTCCATGGGTGTGCTCAGGTACCATCTACATTGAGTCCATGGATGTGCTCAGGTACCATCTACATCGAGTCCACGGGTGTGCTCAGGTACCATATACATCGAGTCCACGGGTGTGCTCAGGTACCATATACATCGAGTCCACGGATGTGCTCAGGTACCATATACATCGAGTCCATGGGTGTGCTCAGGTACCATCTACATTGAGTGTTCAATCAAACACCATCCCTATACAAATATCCACCTTGCCAGGTACTCATTCACACAGCCGAGTTATAAAAAAGGACTGCTCAAAGCGCTTTACACTTTACTCCTTGGCAGACTTATTCAATCGAACGCCATCTCGACTTCTCTGGGAAGCATTCAGCCATGCTGCAATTAATGCACGGTCGAGAGTCCGAAGCTTCAAGCACTGCACCACTGCGCTCCACAATAGCTGGTGAACTGCCAATTTCGCAAATATACCAACTGGGATATGGCAATAGTAGTGAATATTAGTGATGAATCATATGAATGAATAACTGTTCGCGTATAATTTGCAGCGTCGATTAATGCTTACCAGATATATTTCAAAGGTGTTCGGGTGAACGGTTATCCAAGAGCTGTGCATATGTATGCCAACGAGTTGCCGATTAATGAGGTACATGTAGTTGGCAAATCGGGCAAAATACCAACGACGATCCAGCTGCCAAAAGTTTCGTCATCTACGTTCTAAACAGTGCAACACAATTAGGAAACTGCTATGTGAAACACGTTCGAAAAGTAACTGGAAAAATGTGTTCACAAGAGAGATTGCATAACAGTATTAAATAGCATACTGTCACGGACTGTCAAAATGTTTAGATTATAAATTATGCACATACGCGCTCAGTAATATGAACTTGCTGTTGTTTCAGAAACCAATAACTAGTCTTATATAACGTGCTGTAGGTTTACAATTACAGCTGGGAGATCATTTTAGGCCAGGTCACTAATCAGGGAAAAGCCAAATAGGCAATTAAACACAGAAGGGAAAGGCTGCTGGAATGAACGATTTCGCCAAGACACGCACGGAATCCAGACACGCAGAGATACTTATTTCCGGTCAACATGATTAAAGATGCGAGTTCACCTGCCAGTACGATTATGTATTAAAATAAGACGCTATGTCATATAAAATAATTTCTATGCCATTGACTGCTACGTGAAGAATGCGGTGGCGGTCATATGAAGACTACGGTGGTGACGTTTGCATTGTTACTGTTGGTAATTAATGTTAGCAAAGTTCTGTTAGATATACAGTGATGTCCCTTTGTTCGTTGTAGCGTTTGAACAATGACCTTGCCGTTGTAGAACATTTAAACCACTCCCTGTCAACAATTATAACGTAGGCCGTACTGCTTTGAGCCTCTAGGTTCAAAACACTTTTGTTAGCTTCAACGTGGTTCGATATTTTTAGACAGTTATTCACACACGACATCTCTCCGCCACTCGCATCATTTTGACACAGTCGATAAATCATCGTCCCGGAAATCGAAATGTCCGTCGATTAATCTTCATTGAACCAACAATTTGCATAGATGTAGGCAAATAATTTTCGGTATATTATTTGTATGTTACATTTTCCGTATTCTTTAAAATTTGCAATGACATAATAGTAATAATAACAATACCAATGTAATTTCTTTTGCGTCTAAATTATCGAAAACCAAGCTCAGAGGCGCATCAATACAAAAGGGTTAGTCAGAAAATGCCCGAGTTCCAATGTTAGTATTGACTCTAGTGAGCATATTTTAATTGTAATCACTTGTGAACTTCCGTTTTGGATGAAAGTTGAAAAAATCTAATAATTTGAACCTAGGTTGAAAACACTACCGTTGTATTTTCGAAGGTGAGTGTTTTGAACTTTCGACACCGGGCCGACCTTCGTCAGGTCAGTCGGAACATCAATAAAGTCTGCAACGCCAGTGAACACCTAACTAGATGCCATACACGCTGCAGTGGCCGCTAGCACCATTGTGATGGCGTGACTGGTATCACGCTTAAGGCACACCTGAATACCGCTACTATTCTGAGCAAAAAACCCAGAAATGTGACATTTGATAGATTCGGAGATGTTATATTTTCAAATAGAGGCATCTCAATAAGATTAAAATTCAGATTAAGTGTTTTAGATGTGTTGTCTGCAGGCTGTCGGGGGTGTTACCAGAGCAGACAGACTATACAAAATATCCAGACCACGAGCAGGCATTCACCCCTGAATCCATTTCAGATGTCATGCGACATACAAGACCTGTGATTTGGGCATGGTTGTCGTACACCGAACAAAAACTTTGTTAACACAGCTATTGTGCAAGACGTCAAAAGCAACGGAAGAGATGAAGGCGACAGCAAAACTGGAGCGACCAAATCAGACATGACACTGGTCTCCCGTTATTAACAGCAGTGTTGTGCTGAGAGTGCTCGAAGTAAACTAAAATGAAGGGGTATGACACCCAGGAGGTGTCAGACCTATGCAGTGTAGTCTGAAGTCTCAAATAATTATACTTCAAACAGCCCAGTGTTTGGCTAACGCAGGGGTTGTGGTGGTAGGTGAGTGTGTTATGGGTAGTCTGTGTAATGACAATGTCAAGTGACATGTTGTGGTGTGCTAGCATAAACCAGGTGGCGTAACTGTTGGGTTTTGGGACTGCGCAAAAGCAAAATAGATAAGTGTGAAGCTGCCTCAGTTTCGCTCTAGAATTGATACAGTTATAAAGCGTACCATCGCCGTAACAAAACTATGACCGAGGCGCTATAATGGCACAGAGAATGAGCAGTCTATAATAGACGGCACAGCCGATAACAGACGCTATACTCGTATGTGCGGGTGCTGCGTAGCAATTCACTGTCTGATAACTCGCGACTTGCAAAATGTGCCGCAGGTCGATCGCTCAAGGTAAGAGACGCCGAGTGTGATGTCACGTGACAAAACGTTAGCTACTTCCGGTATGATTGCGCACACCTGTGTTGCTGCCCACGAAAGGACGTTATGTTGTGATTCGAACTCGTGGTGGTCACGTACGAAACTGACACAAGCAGTTGTTACCCTCTTGACACGTGTGTTATGACATTTTGACCCAGGATTTTGAAATGAAATTAGGGGGAGGTTGTCTATATTGAACCGTTGCTTATATTGAACCAGGTCGTTTTCTATGAAATAGAAACTGTTATCG
This sequence comes from Paraescarpia echinospica, assembly GCA_020002185.1. Classification (NCBI taxonomy): domain Eukaryota; kingdom Metazoa; phylum Annelida; class Polychaeta; order Sabellida; family Siboglinidae; genus Paraescarpia; species Paraescarpia echinospica. Next base: position 30,434,811 of record CM034536.1, read on the forward strand.
CACAGCTCTTCCATCTCTCACTAAACAGTTATTTGGTTGAACAAAGTGGCGGGTAGTGTGAAGTCTACAAAAAGGTGAGCATAGAAATCGTTTTGCACCAGTCTGTTGTAAATTTATGAGTTTGGTAAAGTGGGTTATATATCGAATGAATGGGGGTAGATATGCAAAACTACATCATGATGACAGCGGATATGTTATATCTAGGGATAAGAGCAGTTAGACGCGCGAATCATTAGGCAAAACCACGTGAAACGTCCGGGATTCTTCATTATCGAGTGCCAGAAAGGAGCCAGACGACTAGTGTGGTTAGCTGTGTAAGCACGGCGGGGCGATGCATCGCTCCAACGGTGATATTCAAAAGAAAACGTATGCCTGACATACTGAAGGAAGGTGCACCACCAGGAAGTCTGGTTATCAACAATGACAGTGGTTGGATGGATCACGATTCATTCCTCGCCTGGATCCATCACTTCCAATACATTGTTCAGTCAACTCAGGAGCGTCCCGTGTTGCTCCTACTGGATGGGCACACCTCACTCACAAAAACACTGCGGCGATTCAGTAAGCTCGTGAAAACGGCATACATACAGTAAGTTGTTCCTGCCTCCACATACGACTCACACGCTACAGCCGCTAGATCGATGTTTCTTTGGGCCGCTCATGTCCAACTATGACCAAGCTGCCGATAAATGGATGCGTATTCACACAGGGCGTGGTAGAACTTCATTCCAAATATGCGCAATCTTCGGGGAAGCCTACTCCAAGACCGCAACAGTGTCAAACGCATTGACCGGTTTCCAGAAGTGTGACATTTGGCCTTGTAATCGCGATGTATTCTGCGAAGCAGATTATGTCGTATCAGATCAGTTCGACAACCCCGGGGACGATGTTAACGACCGTGAAATTTGCGGAGCTCCGGACAGTGGCATTTCCGACGCTTCATGCGACAGTGGCACGTGCTCCGTGCGACATTGGCACGTGCAATGCACCGTGCGACATTGGCACGTGCGATGCTCCGTGCGACATTGGCACGTGCGACACCCAGAACAATAGCGAAGTTCCACCGAGCAATAACGATTTCGACGCAGGTGAACGCTCGGAAAAAGGTGACTGTAGTCGAAACGTCAATGTCCAATGTGAATCTGGGTCTACCACAATACATGAAACGGTCTATCCTACCAGTGACGGCGTACAGCAGGCACTACTAAAAGCATATCTTGATGGCATATGTTTATTCAGGATCTTGGCGATCGGCAAGAACACGGAACTACAGGAAGGTGAACGGGACGAGTTCGGGCTGTTGAGGGATCTGATCCTCAAGATATACGGAGCCAATGAAGCTGATTCTTTGCGTGCGAAACTTATCAACTACACGTGTGTCAACATTAAGCAGTTGTGAGACATTTCTGTAGAAGCCCTTAATGCAGATCTTCCACGTGGGTTGAAGTTCAAATCGTTACCCGAGAGGATTGAAAGAATGGCACATCAGACATAAATGGTCAGTGAATTAGAGGTCATCTGGATGTCACAAGCGTTAAATCGCCCAATCCCTGTTGTTGCTGAGAGCAGCGTGATGAAGTACGCGGAAAAACAGCCAAGATGGAGCACCTCTGACTGTGCGCTATACGAAACTTGGGGAGGATGTTGGACACTATGACTGTTTAATTCGTCCCGAACCGGCTACAACATCCATCACCACGAGCATGATATCGCCACTGCCGCAGTTTACCAGTAAGAAACCAACCGCATGAGTCAGTCGGAACTCCTGACACCCAGGGAAAGCACTCGAGTGTAAGAAACGCAAGATCTCTCTCTCTCTCTCTCTCTCTCTCTCTCTCTCTCTCTCTCTCTCTCTCTCTCTCTATATATATATATATATATATCTCTCTCTCTCTCTCAAACGGTCAACATCAAAACGGCGATTGTACAAGACGAAACAACAGGAAAGCACTGAAGAAGAGGGAGATGATGGTTGGTTCTGCTTTATGTGTGGAGAGACTCGTCAAGAACACATGATTCGGTGCTGCGGATGTAAACGATGGGTTCACATCGCATGTGCTGGATATTCCAGTCCTCAGTATCGATGTGACAATTTTGGGACTATAAACGCATACGATAATCTGACGTCCAGTGCAAAAATCCAAACCAATGATGAACATTGAAGATAATAACAGAGATATCTCATGACATTCGCTTATAAAAAAATACGTATCGAACTGACTATTTGCGTGCAGGTACTTCAGTATTGGTTTAGTAGTTTTGTCATGTACTTATGCGGATGATTGTATCAAGTATACGTAAGTATTGGGAATGTCTCCTATACTGAACCTCTGGTTCCCTATATTGAACCTGGGGTTCAATATAGTTGGCACAGCGGTTCAATATAAAACACCAATTTCCTAAATTGAACCGATTCCTGATTTTAGAAATGTTCGTTTTCACGCCTATGTAATTCAATGAATGCTTCCCTTTTTGGCATGGATGTGCTCAGGTACCATATACATCGAGTCCATGGGTATGCTCAGGTACCATATACATCGAGTCCATGGATGTGCTCAGGTACCATCTACATCGAGTCCACGGGTGTGCTCAGGTACCATCTACATTGAGTCCACGAGTGTGCTCAGGTACCATATACATCGAGTCCATGGATGTGCTCAGGTACCATATACATCGAGTCCATGGGTGTGCTCAGGTACCATCTACATTGAGTCCATGGATGTGCTCAGGTACCATCTACATCGAGTCCACGGGTGTGCTCAGGTACCATATACATCGAGTCCACGGGTGTGCTCAGGTACCATATACATCGAGTCCACGGATGTGCTCAGGTACCATATACATCGAGTCCATGGGTGTGCTCAGGTACCATCTACATTGAGTCCATGGATGTGCTCAGGTACCATCTACATCGAGTCCACGGGTGTGCTCAGGTACCACCTACATCGAGTCCACGTAGTGCAATTGTTCTAACTGTGAATGTCTCGATTTGATTCCAGTTCGTGCTTAGGGGGTCAATACAGACAACCTCCCCCTACTTCTCGCGCAGATAGTGTTGTTCACATACTTTGTATCCAGAACATCAAGCCATGGAAGAATTCATTCCTTCACCTTTCGTGTTGTATGACTAGGGCTCACGTTACTTTTATTTATGTATCTGTCAAGTTTATGTTTTACTCAATATACCTGAAGAATATGCAGTATTCACCCATTGTCCACGTGCATAGCATGACATTGAAACTCCCCGCTCTGCATGTTCAACCGTTGCATCCATGAAATACCGCGGCTATACAAACTATGTGCCGGCTGGCGTGCATGTGGTGATTATAATATACGCAATGCAGTTTGAGGAGACACCGTTTCCTCTGCCTCCTCTGCTAATTCTGAAGCAGAACTTTATGGTGCGTATAATTTTTTTCAAGGTAGATTTAATCAAGTGCCTTTGAAATCAGGGAATATCGCATCGACAGACAATTGTGGATTGTGACGCAATCAGGCCTGTATGTGCGTGTGCGTTCATGCGTATGTTTTACTCCATCGTTGAAGAGTACAGCACTTAATTACTTCCGTCGGTTATTTCAGCGTTTTGCTAAATACTCACATTTCAAAAAATGAAACGCAGAAGTGTTTCTTATATAGGGCCGTCTAGTTTACATCCAAACGTTACACGACTGTGTGGAAGTCCTTATGAAGGAGCCGTTGAATTTTACCGACGGTTCTTGCTGCAGCGAGATTTCTGCCAATGACCTAGTGAAACTTAACGACGGAGACGTGAGGCCGTCTCGCGTACATGGTGGCGATTCGCGGCAACAAAAGCATATTTCAATCATATCAGGGTGTTTCATCAATGTTCGCGGGGCTGACAACGTTGTGGCCGATGCTTTGTCGAGATTGTCACTGGAGGGGCCTTTCTCTTCGCCACGACTGGTCGCGGCAATGTTAGGTGTTAAGGCAGATTTGATCGATTACTCATCAATAGCCAACCAAAAAGTCACACATATATTGGCGTACAACGACTCGTGCAGTGCAGCTGATCTACCGTCAGTTATGACCCGCTCAGACTATTGACAACAGTCTGAGCGGGGCGTTATTTAATATACGGACGAATGTGTGTTCGTTGATATGCAAGCCGCGTCCACTACCGCCGCCTGTTTGGATACGGCATTGTTTTGACATTAGCACACGCCGGAAGTAGGGCAATTTGTGGGCGTTTTGTTTGGCGTAACATGGCCAGAAATATATACGACGATGGATATATGTTTACCAGCGCAGAAAATTTACGAAACACATTATGCAGAACCGTTCCGAATGCTGGCAGTCAATCCGGTTAACTGCCGATTTGCTTGACCTTCGGACATCGCACTGGTTTAATTGGTTGTTGTAATTGCCTACTGTGCTTTTTTGTCGATCGTTTTTACCGGGTGGCCACAAGCCGTGGTAGTGGACGATATATCCGTAAAGACACGCATTTGCCAGAGCTTTTCTATTTCACAAGGAAGTTCCGTCCGATGTACAATTTAGTGTAACAAATGACGGAGGGGAAAGTGGTGTTGGAGGGAATCGGATGCGACTACAGGACATCATCCTCAGGCATGGTTAAGCCAACGAACATACGAATAAAGATTTCCCTTCTCTCAAAGAAGAGTCATATTGATTCGATGCATCACCTGAATTGAAGTGTGACACCAACTGTTCAGCAGCGGAAATAGAGTAAAGAAAATAGCGATGGGAGAGTTTTTGCGAGCTGCGATCGTGGATGGCCGATCCAGGCGTCGTTGTTGCCCTGCGGCAGAAGATTCGCCAGGAGCGGCCAGCACTTCCGGTTTAGCATGGCGGGTGCACCTTTGTGCAGACATTTATATAACACATTTTGTTGTTCGCTTGGGCGCTCACAGAACATCGTCACAGGCGCCGTAACATATAGTTGTCAATGTATCGAACTAACAGAAACATGTATGTTCTTATATAGCACGGTATACGATGACAATGACCGTGCTTAACACTCCACCCTTGCAGACCTGTTCATTCGAACACCATCTCAACTTCTCTGGGAAGGATTTTGTTCAAACGATATATTGGCAGCAGAGAATATACCATTTGTATCGATAAGTTGAAACCAGCTTTCATGACTGAACCGTGCCAGTTTTCCACAGCACTTTTCGCTACCTAACCGGAGAGACGCACGCCTCAGATTTCTCCGGTTAGGCAGCAGCAGGTGCCTGCCGACAGCCATGGCAGTTTTACTCCATTGGTGAAGACAAGTAGATGACTAGTTATATGTTAGATTGCTTGCTCGTATTCACGATTGTGTAACACCGCTAATCAATATATGCATGCACCCAAGCACGCACGCTCATGCACGCATGCATGCAGACACACGACATGTACACACAATATGTTCGTTTCGCTCTGGGCGGAGATCAATACGGTGGTTATTTTGTGAGTAGCGTGAGATAAGCCTACGTCAACAAGACGGTGCGTGCCTGTATGTTACGTGAACGTCTATCAAATGTACTACTTCTACTACGTTGGTTGTTATGTGCGCAACACGACTGTTGTTACAAAAACAATGGGGTGGTTGTCACGCGAACAACACGGTGAGTAATTCCCAGTATAACCCGCGAGGCTACCGAGTTCTAATTCCTGTGTTCCGATTCCACGAATGGTGTCCTTAACCACCAAAAATCCTAAGAAATCCTAGCCCGAGAACACCCTTAAAACATCGAGAGAAAAAATTAACAGACAGTGCGAATAAAAAATCGCTGTCTGTAGCCGGAGGTGCCAAATAGTATTGTACAGAAAGCGATAGATCTACTGCATTTCATGATGCGAGGGAAGTAAATGAGGATCTATCACCGCGAGCCTCGAGCTATTATAGGGATGGGGAGTGGGGGGTTCCCTCATGTTTTTAATTCATGGGTGAAAATACTGTGGTTCTACCGACAAACTAGTAAAGTTGGCACCTCGGTGTAATGCAAGTTGTTACACAAATGAAAATTGTCTTAGTCTCTGTGATAATTTAAAATTGAGTAACGTTTTCATTAGTTGGACATTTCTAAGCGTCCAATCATTGAGAAATGAATACGGATAAAGATACATTTATACGCCTAACGTAAAAACATAAATAAATGTCACTGAAGCTTAAAGTAACAGGCTAGGCTTCTCTGAAATGATCCATCATATGAGGTCTGAACATGTGTGTTTCTAAACGAGGGATCAACAAAGTTATGTTTTTGCCTTTAGGCCCAAGCTGCATTTCACTGATGGGATAAAACGATGACTGTTGAAACTTAGAGTGAGAGAGAGAGAGAATGAGAGTGAGATAAATATATATATATATATATACAGAGAGAGAGAGGGGGGGACCTCGTGACGGTATCGGTCTGCCATCAACACGTGTGACTACCGATAATATAATTTATATTTCAGAACAGACGCCTCCTTATCGATGCCAATGTGTACGAACAGACTGCCACTTGTCACTTCTTTAGACGTCTCCCTCGTCGATTCGAACTTAGCATGAAACAGGATCCTCAGCGATGCCGAAGCCGTATGCCAGGATTATATGAACATCCAACCGTTTCAGATGACGTGCTGAGCATGTTGTTGAAAATAAAAAAAGTATTGGTCGGGCCAATAGGTCGACGAGGTCACAGCGTTGAACATCTCGGGTTAAAGTTGTGGTTTAGGAAGTCTGTACTCGTTATGAATTACAGTCAATCAAAGTCGTCGTGACTATTAAAAAGTGACCGCCGGAAATGTTGAGCAGGGTTCACGAGGCGCGGTGCATAAAACATGTCGGCACTGGGAAGTTCACACAGTCATCACCCACAGTGCTACCTTTTAGTAGACCGCTCTTATATAAATATTGAGTGAAAACTATCAGAGTACCGATCAGCCGAAACCCTCCTCTTTGAGATCCTATAGATAAGTCACTGACGTTAATGACAGTTACGCAGGTTCTACGATGTAGTTGCAATAAACCATATGTAAGTAGCGTTCACTTAGCCAATACATTTGCCGCCGCAATCAACGAGCACTGCCGTGGAACCTACCTGATGGCTGGATGGATGCCGAAGAGCCAGGAGCGGTGTCTGGCCGCGCGGCGCCTGCTTGCTGCCCGTCGAGGCGTACCGTCGCCGCTCTCTCGCCACAACGTGCCGCTTCCTGAGCGCTCTAACACTTAGCCGTGTGTGATGGCTGGAATCGTCAGCGACTGGCTTACTGCTGTCCCGGAATGCACCTGATTAATCAGAGTTGATGCGACGAGGCTGTGTGATGCGTCGACTTTGTTCTCGATGCGTCCAGGCTGGCAGGCCGATGCGTCGAGCTTTGTTGCATGTCGGCCTCGTAGCGAGGCTCACTCCAGTGTGTACCTCTGCACGCACGTACGCACATGAGCGGTCCGTTGGTAATGCCTGGAATATAGACGTTTTACTCATGCACTGCAGCGTCGCCTCATCTTGCGCAGTTTTTGGATGTACATGTATCGGAGCCTGCTCGGCAAAGCCTTGTTCATATTCTGATGAAAATGCACCGGGTGGTGTTGCTAGTTGGTAATTTCCCTTCACTTTGATATTACAGTAAATGGGTTTTAAATGTGGTAATGTGCATTACCGGCAACTACATTAGATATCCACAGTCCCTCTGCTCAAACGTATCGCAAATGATTTGGCTCGCCATTAGCAAACACTATGTAATTCATTCTAGATTAGACATTAAAGGTACTCAACCAATTCGATTGTCTTGCTCCTCGCGTTTCTTAGTAATTTCACAAAAGACAGAGTAATCAAGTACTCCCCAATGACATCCTGGTTCGTTTATGCATACGTATTAGTTCGTTTTTATAAAATTAATACAAAAACTGCGAACTCTTTCGTTTTTAGTAAAAACCGGATCCGTTTTTGTGCTTCGATTTTAGCTGAGTTTGGACATTGAACTCGACGTGGAATCGCGTTCTTGTCTTCTCGTGATCGCGAATTATGGGTGATATTGACCTTTGACCCCCCACCCTTTGGCGCTGTTGATGTTATGGAATTCCGAGTTTAGGCAACGAGTGGACGTCCACCGACACGGCAAAATGGGCTAAATTAGACAGACAAAAACAGTACCCACGCATAAAGGTGTATTTCTATTAGAGAACGACTACGGAAGAAACAAAGCAAACAGAAGGAGTTGGCGACAGTGTCAGTGGACTGTGGCCGTTGCCCGTGCCGTGGTGTCAGTCACAATATCAACAGACGAGATGCAGCGTTCGCAAAGGTTCTTCTAGACAGGTTAGTAATTTCGATTTATTCAGCTATAATCACGTATATTTAGACGTATGAGTATATATATTAATGTTGCTTGTACTAAATTTATTTGATTGTTTTCCTTTTAGTCATTGGCAATGGCGGTATGGGCGGCCTGGCTGGGCCCTGTTTACTATAGACTAATATCAGCTAACAGTACGACGCTATGCCTATGGCATATACTTATGTCAATGATAGTGACTATATTATGTCTATGTCGTATATGGTAGTAGGCTAGTAGTCTAAGTAGGCTTGGGAAAATAGTAATAGTGTAAATGCATTATAAATGATCCGTAACGATTATAATTATGTAATGTAATAGTAATTTTAAAAATATATTACTTTTATATAAAAAAATACTATTATGGGACATTTTAATTTTTTTATTTGAATTCAATTGTATGTAGTCTTGGTATTTAATTATTTACAAGGAAAAGAATATTCCAGTAGTTTCACCAGGTTTTTTATTGTCCCTTCTGTGAGTTTTTGTTATGTTCAGAAAAACAGCGCCCCTCAATACCATGGACATTAATGCCCATAACATGTATACATTATATATATAACTCTTGACCGTTGGCATTGGTTGCATTTGGCAGGTGGTCATTCATTGCATTGCAACTTTTGCAAGTACATTAAAATGATTACTGTTAGAAACAATCAGTGCTGACTATTAATACATGTACTATATTTTCAGAACTTGAGGTGTGTCGACACCACATGCAGATGTATGCTTCAAAGCTCTTCACCTCCAGGTAAACGAGTTATCAAATGTGGTTACTCTGTCACCAAACCTGTTATCAAAATTATAAATACAAGCAATAAACAAGTATGTCATAGGTGGATCCAGGCGGGCCTGGGGACAGGTGCCCCCTTAGACCATAAGAATTTGGCGTGTCTGCAAATCTTTTATAATTGTGTCCTCCCAGACCGTTTGAAATGTGCCCCAGTTTAGGTGATAATAATAAGCTGAAGTTATGACGTCTTCCAATATCACCATTCCAGTGGAGCGGGTGATGTTATGGCAGCGTAATAGCGACAAAATTTAGACTACACCATTTGGTTTGGCCGCCAGTGGAGGTTTTTGTGCCTCCCATACTCGATTTCTGGATCCACCCCTGTATGTGATAGTTTTGTTTGTCTGCATGACGATTTTTCAGTAATGTGTGTCCTCGTTAAATTGTATATTGTTGTTATAAATGCATGTGAATTAAAGTAAAGACAATGTAAAGTAAAAACATTTTATTGAAACTATTTGATGAGATTGACTAAAAAATAATGAAAAGTACAATACAACTACAGGTACAATCACTGCACTTGATGTGCATAATGTAATACTTTTTAATATCACATGCACATAAAATGCAAAACAACAATAGAAACACAAATTAGGAAGAGGTTGAAAAAATGTCAGGTATATATAAAAAAAACAGATACTTTTATCAAGATTCTTTGTTACAAAAAAACAACACTAGTACATGTGATGTCAAATGCTCTCACAAAATTAGTGACTAAACAATTATGTGTATTAACAACAATTTTTAATATCGCATGCCCATAAAATGTAAACCAATGAGAACAAATTACTTAGGAAGATGTTTAGTTGAACAAATTAACTATTATGAATCATAATTGTTTTTTAACAAAGAATCATAATTTATGGTTCTTTGTTAAAAAAACATCAATGATTAGAAAATTCGAAAATTTTGTAGTTTATGCAATGCTTAGTATGTATGTTTACAACTCGCAAATAATAGTGACTAGACTAGTCAAGGTCATCGCCATGTGACTGAGAATTACATGTACAATCACTACATGCTACATTGCTCAGGTTTACTCAGTTGTATGAAGAGTACCGGCTACAGACCGCAATATTTTTGTACGAATAGTCTTCGCATATTAATTTCAGTGTGGCTGAACGCTTCCCATATAAGTCGAGATGGTGTTCGAATTAACAGGTCTGCCAGGGATTAAAGTTTAAAGCGCTTTGAGCAATCCTGAGGACTGGATACTACACCATATCAGTACAGGTGTATAATCATCATGCAAAGTGAAAATGTAATGTAAATTATTTGTGAAAATATAAACCAGTGATAAAAAAGAATAATTTAGAAATATATGAAATGTGGCATGAAAAGAATAATAACAGTCCTCATGATACATAGAGAACTTAAACAAGTAAAATGCTGCTGTCAGTGTATCAACAGATTGTTGTTGCAAAATGTGAAAAGGCTTTCAATACCATTACTTCATCACAAACTTGTGTTGTTGTACATAACAAGTACCTGGTGTACATTGCAAGAACTCAGCTGGCTGCCACTGACTATCAGCAAAGACAATGAAACCCTACCACTGTAACAATGCTGTATAATTGATGTATTTTGTCATAGACACTGCTAAAAGTTAAAGTTGAATTGAATACAAATACCGTGTATTATTGACTTTTGATAAGCCATGCTAATTGTCACTTTGTCTCCGGTGTAGGTAGATGCGGATGTACAACAAAATGTCAGGAGGCTGGTATGCAGTACCATTGAAGACAGCGAACACATACAGTGATGTCATCGATATCCAAACCGATGTAGTTCACCGAAGAATGCTCGACACTGAACCTGTCTCACGAGCTAGTCAGGCGTCACCATATTCGTATGTCGAGCAACCTGCATTCTACATTGGTTTTTAGTCAGTTAAGCTAACTGACTGACCTGGAAGCCAGTGTACACCCCATCGGCACTGGGGAATCTGTCACGGATGCAACACACGACACAATTGGGATCAGTCGGTGGACATTCACATGACAAACCATTAATATGCAGCATGCTGCATGGCTGTAGAATCTCGTCCGAGATCGTGGACAAATACAGCTGCCCAGTATGCCATGTTAACTTGGAGAACTAGTGATACTAAGCACACTAGTTCAATCTCCTGTAAATGTTCATTCTCATAATCAGTAAATGTAAAATAATGTTTCATGTGTGACCTGCAACATTTCACAAGAAAAACAGCAGCAAGAAATGTGCTACTACAGCTGCATCTATACATGTTGATATCTTAGGAACAGTCAGTGTTTACTGGGGTTGTTCCGGAGGAGGGAGAGGGTGGGTTGATACAGCATGCAGACATTAGTAGAATGTGCTCTTTTTCAAAACGGTGAAAAAATTTAACTATTTTTTCTTTATAAGGTGTTCATTGTCATTACATGAATTAAAAAATGTTCAATTTCATTACAGTGATGCCTGATCTTAGTCAATATTATAGACTGATTTGAATTCTGCTAATCAGTAATGCATCAGTAAAGAGGATTTATATTTTTTGTTTTGTTTTCAGTATACAAATTCATGTCAGTGTCTGCCATGTGTAACTACTACACATATTCATGTTTGACATTTTAAGGTCCTGTCTGAAGTTGAATGGTCAAGGTGAATGTTGGAAATTACAAAATGAGGTGTTATTGTGATGCTAACAGTACTCGCCAAGTATTCAAAGGTTCATAACATGTACGTTTACCTTCTTCAAAAATGAACAATTTATTTTATAAACTTATCTCTGAGTCATCGCCGTATGCTAAATACTATTAAAGGTGTATTAATATGTCTGTGGGTATAATATAAGTGCAGAAGTCAACTTAGTTTTCCACGTCCAAGATGTTATTATTAAAATGTGTATGAAAACAAATATATATGTAAATGCGCACATTAAAATTTTTTGATAACTTATATGTGGTTGATTGTTATAAATTTGAAATTACCTGGATTGATCAAATGTGGGCCTCCCGCAGACTATGTATGCTCCCTGTGTCTGCCTGACCCAGGTGACCGCCTTAGCTCCTCTTCTGCCTCCTCTCATTCCCATTCTTGGGTTGCAGTGTGGCCTCTAGCGACATCATAATTCAAGTTACGTATTATGCATTCATATATTGCTGTGGTGAGAATATATACACATATTGGTAAATACACAAGAATAGCTGGCATATGTCAGTTGAAAGGTATCACAGGATACCAATTACATAAACTAGCCAGGCACCAAGGACCACAACGGAAACAAGTGCGAGCATTATCTTGTTTAATCCTTATATATGGTGTACTTTAACTGTATTTATATTTTATGTATTTACACGTTTACATTTTTATATTTAATAAAATCATCATCACCATCATGGTCGTCAATATAACAAATCTCAATTATTTTGCATAAACTACAATGCAAATCAACAACATTCTGCAGTAATAGTATCAAAATATGCGTCACAAAACACTGTTTTAATAATTATGATCACCAATATAATACTCCCGTGTTTGACGTTCTGTTGCACGAAATTACGGATGCTTCCTGACTAAGTTACTTGTACGATCAACAGGGGCCTATTGACAAACCAATGCTATTTGTCATTTCGTAGCCTCACGTCATCTATTCTCTACATGTATTGTCGCAATAACATAGTTTATTACCAAGATCTTACGTAATCAAATACAAATTACAATGCATATCAAATAGTATGCTCGTTGACACAGCCTCTGACTGAATCTCTGGCTGATAATAATATGGTCATGGACATGCCGGTGACTGGCTTAGAGTTAGACAGTCTTAGAGTTAGACTGCCTCGAGTCGAGTGTTGACGTTCGCAAGTTGCAATTCTCGTTGAATTAATACGCGGCTACGCGTTCTTGTTGCTAAATGCGATAGTGTAGTATACGTACCTTCGTACAACCACTTTGGGATCTTCATCTTGATACACCAAAGCACGTGTATGTTGTTATTGTTTTTGAATGCGTAGGATGCCGATCTCGCGTAAAGCACGTGACCGAAATGGTGCAGGAGGTCGACAGCGCAATTGGCTTTCGCCAGCTATACCCGGTGTAACGACAAATCTTGTTTTTGACGATTAAAAAACAAGTACGCATTTTTTATTAAACCGACTGTGCACACTAGTTAAACTATTCACACATTACACATCTGGACCTAAAAGAACCGGATTGGCGATGGGCAAACGAATTGGTTGAGGACCTTTAATACCGATGTTTCCTTCCTTCTGGGTTCACCACATTTAGGGGGTCATGCCTCAATTACGCTTCCTGCTTCGTTACAAGCGAAATAGAACTGAGTACTGTTTGTTCAAAAAATTGTTTTACAAAATTCACAAGATCTGACGTACCGGTAAGTGCATTTGAGTAGGCGGAATTTCAGGTTTCATTGTACATAAAAGTTGCTGTCAATGAATTAGTGGAATTTTAGATTATTCTAATAAGCGAAAGGATAGTTGGCAGTAAATGTGAACGACTGAGAGGAGTGATACGTGCACCCATTTGTAAGTAATAACGAGTGTCACGCGTGCAAGCATTTTACGGGAGCTAGAAACAACTAATTTTAACAAAACTTGTCCAGCATGTCAATAAGATGGTGACAACGTCAGGTAAGACGTTTCAGAATTGTTGTTGGTCACTTTTTGCCATAATCAGTCAAAACGCTAACATAGCCACAACGGGAAAACAAACTGTTGGCTGAACCCTTTAGCGCAGTTGTGGTGTGAGATGCCCATCTGAGCCTGCTGCGCTTTGATTACTTTGAAAGACCACCCAACCACAAACGTGGCAGACACAGCAACCGTGGGCGCCAATACTGCAAGAAAATGCTCAATAAAAAGACAGGGATGTGCAGAAAGATGTATATTGAGTTGCTGCGGAATTCGGGTCTGGACAGTTGCCGACGCAGGCGCAGGCATACTGTGATTTACTGATGGATGAATTTACCAGACCGTATTTGGGTATGGGCCGTTGGATTCGTATGTTGGATTCCGAAGTAAACGTACCTAAATTAATCCTTCTGCTTGGCCATATACATACATTCATGTTAGCTTTTATATCTCACTTTTACTCAGCGAAACGTCTCCTCGTCTAGTGCAGCTGTTGGATGCGGTGCATATTGAAGCCATTATTATGTAATTTTTTAGCATGACGACAGTGTTTTCTTTATCACATTAAGATACATTACCTCCCATTTTCATTCAAATGTGTCCATTTCATATAGATTGCCGGAATTTTTTATAGACTGACGAATATAAAATATTACAATAGGTGCATTTTATTTGCATTTAGTATTACTGTAAACGATTGTGTACATAATAATGGGCATTGCCGGAGACTTAACTAGATGGCAAATGCAATTCCATTTACATAGATGAATATTAGTAAAGTACCAGCTTGACGTTTTACAAACCTAAGCTTACACAATATTCTCAGAACGAGTCCGCCACGGGTTATCCAGGAAGATGTATAGGTAATAAAACGGCTGCCTCGTTCTGGGAATCTAACGGGGGGTGGGGTTGTGTCGTTTCTTAGTGACTACAAAAGACGTATAGAGTATATTAGTGTGTCATTGATAGCTGGTGCTGCAGTTCTGTAAGACGTTTAGGCCATTTAGACGAAACCTTGTTACATATTATAATATGGTTAAACCTCCGGTAATGGCAGATAGCAAACTTATAATGGTGAACCGCATATTGAAATTGAAAACGTACGTTCTAGTGTTAACTGACCGTTATGTAACGGGAATAACACACGGTGTGTAGATGTCATTCGAGGTTTTTGGCCGATAACACTCTCGATATCTACAAACGGTGTAGTATTCCCCAAACTAATCATATTCAATCTAGCCGAGCTTCAGTGGTTGATCTTCCTTCCCAGATGTACCTTGCGTGGTCTGTCAGTCGCCCAGAGACCTACCCTCTATAAAAACTATTTAACTCATACAGGATATAATATAGATTTCTCTGCCTGTGCGCACGAAACAGAAGTCAACACGTGGCACCATTTTACAAAGGTGATTTGTAAACGTATTGGTTTATTAGGAACTGTTCCATTTCTGTATTGGCTAGTCTTTGTTATACATCATCACTCAGAAAAACGATAATAATACTAGTAACTGCATAAAAGCGCGGAGCGCGGCGGTGCAGTGTTTATAACATCGATATAACCCGGGTTCGAATGATTTTTGCCGCCGTTTCGAACATTGGGCTAGTTCGTTCACTCTACGTTGCTTCAGTTCACTCAGCTGTATAGATGAGTACCTGGTTACAGACAGTGGAGGATATTTGTGTACGGATAGTCTTCGTGTAGCAATTGCAGCGTGGCTGAATGTTTCCCAGAGAAGTCGAGATGGTGTTCGATTGAACTGGTCTGCCAGGGAGTAAGGTGTAAAGTGCTTTGAGCAGTCCTGAGGACGGGATCACCTTTTATAATTCTATTATTATATGTTTCTATACTAAGAGTCGTTATGCATTATATTATGAACAAGGTCACACAGTTGATCATTGGGGCAAGGAACCGCCGGAGATTTCGGATGGAAATGCAGTTTCGAACAAATGTGTCTTGAGATTTTATGAAAGGTAGCTATAGTTTTAGGTACTTTTAAAGTAGTCTAATTGAGAGTTAATTTCAAATCTTATGCTCAAATGTACGCGTGTTTACCTCAAATCCTATGTGAACACGTTTCAGCACTTCTTCATCTTGTATTGCTACATGGGCATCGTCTGATTGGTGATTGTAATGACGCAGCTGGTGCAAAAACAATACATTACTAAAAAGGTGAATGTGTATGTATGTTTCTTCCTGGGATTTTGAGTCAGAAAACTGCCTTGTGTTTCCAGTGTGACAACCAGCACTATCGGATGACTACTGCAGTTCACGACTTACGTGGGCCTCAACCACTGACACCAGCAAAGAACAACACTTGCTGTGCCTTGGCATTGGTAAAAACGGATGACCCATTTCAGTCCAATGTCACTGTAAGTTCATCCCGGACCCATGCACTCTCCCAAGCTGGAGTCAACCTCCCACAAAGGTATCTTGAACCACGCTAAACCGCCTGCAAACGGGAGTGGGTCGATTTTAAGTCTGCATGTTCAACCGGGGACTACAGCAAGTGCCGCGTGTGAATGCGCTACAGTGCTACAGACAGAAGATCAACAACACCAATGGCTGCCCACCTATTCGGAGAAACTGGAAATGCGTAGCAGGATATGCTGTAAAAATGCTGGCCTTTTGACAGCGCTTATGAATGGAAAAGCTCTGCTAATCAAATATCTCAGAGCAAAAGTGCACGTGTTTTACGCGATCGATCAATCAAGACCTTTATGAGCAATCTACGCTATTTACTGTCACCCGGATAGACGTGTTCATTGAAACATCAATGCGACACACCTGTTAAAGTGTTAAGCCATGCCTGAACTCATACATGTAATTACATCGCAGAAATGCAATCATTATCTACACTGTATAGCTGGGTATTAATACAGTGGAGATAATTTGACATACATGAACAGAAAAAAACTGATCACACGTCGAATTTCTACAATATGATTTTAACCCTGGTTCTCTCAGTTGAGGGTCGAAAGCTGTCTTCTTTCTCACTGTTCGCCGAACATAATGCATTTACAGTTACAACGTTGTTTGCTATAATCGAATTAGCATTAAGGCTAGTTTAACATAGAACGTGGGGTATTGCCCCTCAGCCTTTTCAATTGTCCCCTAGTCACACCACTTTGCTCCTATCCAGCCAACATCCTGCTTCCCTTTCACTCTTTACTTCACTGTTTTCGCCAGGGCGTTTTTGTTACGGGGGCATATTTCAGTGGCATAACAGTGCAACATTTAACCACAGCACTGATATGCCAATGACCCACAGAGGCATTGTCAATTATCAACACAACGACAAACGGTACTTTCACGAATACAATTATCTGAACAGTTAATTCATCGCCATTTTTATCCGCATGCACTTTTTTACCACTGATTGTGCTCTTTTTAGACTTAAGCCTATTGGAAAATGATCAAATGCACCGCGATTACAATGTTGCTAATTAGAAGCTGCTAACAACGCATTGCTGGTGTCAGTATTTAGCGACCGCTACGGCTCACGGAGATCACATGAATTAGTGAACAATCTGGCGAATGGCAATACTACCGTTAGTTTCCGCAATGTCCCGTCGACCCGATTTGAGGAAGGAGCAACCCAGTGCAATGTTCACACAGTACTGTTTTTTATTAAAGAGGTCTTTAACCCCGGTCACCGTCAGTCGTGAACACCATTGTGACTCAGACACCATTGTGACTTAGGCACCATTGTGACTCAGGCACCAGTGTGACTCAGGCACCAGTGTGACTCAGGCACCAGTGTGATGCGGACAATATTTCGACGCGAGACGCGAACACTACAGGGACGAGAACACCGCAGTAACGCGAACACCGTTGTGACGCGAACCCCACATTGACGCGAACACACACACACACACACACACACACACACACACACACACACACACACACACACACATACATACACAGACACACTGACACACAAACACGCACACACACACACACATACACACACACACACAAGCACACACAAGCACACACAAACACACACGCACACAGGCACACACGCACACGCACACGCACACGCACGCATATATATATATATACAGTGTGTGTATATATATATATATATATATAGAGAGAGAGAGAGAGAGAGAGAGTAAAATTTTATATATATCTTATGTTGTTATGCTATCTGAATTCGATGTTTATTGTTTTTGGGGGACCGTATATGAAATACATATATACTTGTATATGACATTTGGTGCAGGGTTATTATTGTGTGCGTGTTTGTCAACGTACGGGCGTGCGTGTGTGTCTACGTACGTGCGTGTGCACGATACGGGCCTACTGTTTTTATTTTTTTCATGTAAACAATTCAGCACGTCATATGTACAATCAGGCTTCTTTATTCCTGCCACGATTTTGTGTACGGCTGCATGGAAATCAATTTTAGGTGAATCAATTTATGATAACGACAATTTTGGTGATGGAATCGTCAAGGAACAGGCGTAGCACTCCGCAGTATTGGAAAAACATTCAGAGTAATGTTTTTCATACCAGTTTGACTAGCATGTATTCGTCATAAACTGTTTTGCTTCTTGGAAACAACACACATCATAAGGGGGCCATCACGTATGAATGGACTAATTGTATAAAAAAAACAGTAAATCGTCTTTTAATGGAGAACTATAAATAGTTTCACCATTAAGCTGTATTAATAGGACATAGCGGGACATATACTACGCTTACCAATAGAGAGAACTGCACATGTAGCAATGGAATGGGTTCCTGAAGGTGGAAACAGAAGGAGAGGAAGGCCGACTAAGACCTGGCGCAAGACGTTTAAAGAAGATCTGGCAGAAACGGAAATCACCTGGAATGAGGCCAAAGAAATTGCGAAAGACCGAGGTAGATGGAGAAAGCTCGTCGCCCGATGTTCCGAAAGGAACAGGAGGAACTAAGTCTAAGTCTAATAGGACATCGTGAATTTTTATGAGAAACTTTTTAGTAGGAAAACGGACATCAGTCTAATAAAGAGGAACAACTAAGAAGGATTGGGCTAATGAAAGGATTGTTGGGCAGTGCCCCCCACGCTGTATGTTAACGAACGCCGTGCCCGTGGTAGAGATGGCACTGAGGGAGCCGATGTATCAATTTGCAGTAGATAGGTTGTTTCACTGATGAAAGACAGATGGTAGAGAGGCAGGTGACGCAGGAACGATAGATGTAGGCTGAAGGCGATTCGCCTCCCGTCTCGTGCATAGGATGTAGAGAATACGTGTTGCAAATCGTATCAAGCACACTAATTGGGACATCTACCAAATCTAATTTGCATAATTAGCACTGAGCAGCACCGAACTGATATATTTAGATCCCGCGCTCTTTACTTACTATTTCTCTTCGGTTCACATGTTATGCCTATTTATTAACTTACTACGAACGTACAAGGCCTCGTGGAAATCTATGCAAGCGAATTCAATTTATCTTCATGGCCGCACCTTCAGCATCCATTTGGAAATGTCGTCCTGAATTGGGTTATATGCTGTGCTTAATGCAATGTCGGCGTTACACGGTCAACTTGTATTACTACACGTACAGTTGTACGTGACAATTTGATATGGCAATTTGGGTCCTCGCCCCAGTAATTCTGTTGAAGCATGGAGATGAATCACTCGTCGCGGTCTACACCACAACACTGCAAACCAATTCGTCTTTAAAAGCCAGTCGTCTGACAGTTGACAAGCCATCAGCCGTTATATTTTATGCATTGCGTCTCTTGGGAAAGGATGAGTGGTGGATCACCAACAGCACCTACCCACACATGCCCCCGGTTACGCTGCAATCAAACTATGGCTGTTCTTATAGAGTATATTATGTATATTTAACACTAATAACAGGCAGTTAGACAGGAGCGGCACATCACTAGGTCTACCACTAGGTCAAGGGAATGGTGTTGAAACGGAGTGGAGACAAGAAGAAAATATTAGACAGATTGAAAGATCCAGCCACGAGAACAGGATATCAAGCCCAGAGTGATGTATCGCTCTAGAACAAAAACGAGAAATGCCTTAGGGACACGATTACCATTTCGTTTTTAAATTGATTGTCAGTATTTTTCAAGAAAAAACTCATGCTTCCGTCATGGAATTGCAAAGCTAGCGTTTTATAAATGAATTTCTCGTTATTCAGATGCTTCCCTGACAAATGCTCGTTACCCTTCTCAGGCGGGTGAACCGATGCACATAAGAGTGACTCCAATGATATTAAATTAAAATCACACGGCGTCACTGTCGAGACGGAGCAGAGCTGGTCCGACCACAAACTAATAGCTCTTCGTCTCTTTCATTTACATTCCATTTACACCATTTTGACCATTTTGAGCTTCCATAGTTTGTCACTCTTTCAATAATTAAATGCTTACAACGTTCACCTCTCGGTTGTCTGCAAGTCCATCGTTACGCACGCACGCAAACACGTCACGTACGTGCGAACACACAAAACACACGCACGCACGCACTCACGCACGCACGCACACACTCAAACAAATGCACACGCGTGCCTACACGCACGCGCTCTCACGTACATATATACACACACAATGCTTGCATTTCTTAAAATTCAATTATCTCTTGTTTATCATCAATCGTGTGTTCTCCTGTGTAGAAAGTTGGCAGCAATTCTTCTCTCCACACATTCCGTTTAATTCACACAAGTATACTCGTAGAACTATCCAGATCAGTATTAGTCCACTCAGTAATATCTTCCACACACGATCGACACGTATATTTCCTTTCCGTGCAACGGTTGCCATCTGCACTGCCTTGCATAACACGTTTTGAATGTTTACAGAATTTCACGTCCAAATTTCGAATGTTTCCAGCTTGTTATTGTGGTTTTTTTTTAGTGTCAGACATGTACAGGATTCTTGTATCTATGCTAACCGTTGTTGCGGTCAGTGGGTATTTCGGTACGTTGGACGTTGATCGAACAATTCTTTTTTTGTAACACCTGCCGTCATCCGTCACCATTTAGCCAACATATATTTATTATTTATTGAGGTCTTCACCATTGACAATGCCATGTAGTTTTGCCGTTTCTGTCTTTCTGCTTTCTTCCTTTCTTCCACGACCACGTATAATCAATATTTATGTAGTTTTTAGCTATCATCGGCTTATCTCGGGTTATCAATATCCACACCTCCAACTGTATGTTATCACTCGCCGGGTTATCAATTCAGTGAAGATGCTGAATCACCATGATGACACCACACAGCCACATTTGATGTCCATTGAGGCTGATAGAATCTCATTTGTTTTTTATTGGCAGTCTGCTCCCGATAGAAATTTGAAATGAGTCGAACGTCTTTGTCTTTACCTAGGTCTGTGCGTAATAGACTCCCTATAAACTTTGTACAACATAGATTGTATAGAATGCTTTGGCGTTGTCAATTAAACAAAATAATGTAGATAACAGTGTCCAGTTATAGATGGTCAATGCATCATTCTCATATTGAAGATTCTCTTCCGTGTATCATTGTCATCATTGGGTTCAAATGCAAATGCAAATGCAAATGCATTTGAAAATGTTGCATTTGCACTTGTATTTGAGTTTCAGGATCAAAATAATTTGTATTTATATTTGAAACACTTGCATTTGCATGCCAGGACCAAAACACTTGCATTTACATCTGGATATAAAAACAGTTGCATTTGCATTTGAATCCAAAATATTTGCATTCGATTGCCAATACATTTGCAATTGAATAAGAAACATTTGCATTTGCATCAAAAACATTTGCATTTGATTAAAAAGTCTAATTGTGCGGATGTTTAACTGGTGATTCGTCTGTCTGGTGTCTGTAGTTGTCCGTCTAGCTGCTCATTCATTTATACACAGTCAGACACAAATGCATAACATTGATGCAATTTTGGAGAATGGGTGTATCAAGTTCAAGTATCGGCTGACAGATTTAAAAGCCTGGACCTTGACCCTGATGTGCTGGCAAGTGAGAAATGTAATTCACCTTGATAAGGGTATCCATGAAATGCAATCAGTGAAGTTCTTACAGCCTCATAGTTGAATAATTATGTCAATTTTGATACTCTTTATTATTAATACCAAGCCCCACCATGTTTCTTCTAACAGTGGGTAAAGCGCAGTGAGTAAAACACAGTTGACCCGGCAGACCTTATTTCATTGTCTGTAGCAGTTGACTATATTTATATTGATCCGGCAGACCTTATTTCATTGTCTGTAGCAGTTGACTATATTTATATTGACAGAGATTGCAATTAAGGGCTCCAGCCTTTGTGTGAGAAGGGAAGCCCGGCCCAATTGAGCAAGCCCCTTGTTTGTCCAGGTCTAGAGTTTAATTCTATTCCCCCCATCGGTATCCCTGAATACATGGGTCACCAGTTCAGGTTGTCACATGTGGTTGTAGGGTTTAGACTTTGTAGTGATTCCCAATTCCTCATGGAGAATAAATGTTGAGGCTAAAGACTCTTATGTACAGTAGATTTGATGAAATACCTACACAAATATCACAAACGGTAACACAGGAAATTAACTGTATAAAACTGATGTTAGTATTGGCTAGAGAATGTAAGAATAGTATAACCTTTTAAAGATTTCCAAATGGTTCGTACAATTTAAAATACTGTAGGCCGATCATGTCTTGAAGAAGGATATATAAATCAGAATACGCTCTGGACAGAACGAGTCACAAGCATATGCTACACAGATGCCAACTTGAACGGTTTTGTCAAAACAACACTTATTGTACTGATGACACTTACATTTGATTTTAAAACATTTGTATTTGATTAATAAACGTTAGCACCAAAATATGACATATTTACAAAGTTTATAAACACACTGTTGAACCTGCAAATTTATTATCTATTATTATCTTTGACTCCACCTTTTTGGATCAAGCCTTAAATACTATTGTGTAACCTGTGAATCAAGTCCTACACCAAGCAGGTTGTGTCCAGTGGGTTAATCCGTGTCATTTCAAGCATTTGCATTTTGCCAAAACACTTGCAATGCTGTAATTCAAAACACTTGCATTTAAATAATAAAAACACATGCATTTGCATAATATAAAAACACTTGCATTTGCATGATATAAAAACACTTGCATTTGCATTTGGATGATATAAAATACTTGCATTTGCATGATCTAAAACACTTGCATTTGCATTTGGATGATATAAAACACTTGCATTTGCATTTCTATGTTAATCATTTCAAACGTTTACATTTATATTTGCATTTAAATGCAACTATGTGTGTGTCATATATGCATTTGCATTTGAATCCTTTCAAACATTTGCATTTAAATGCGTCTTCTCACATTTGAACCCAAACCTGAATTCATTGCATGGTCTGAATGTACATTAACCTCTCCTAAGTCTGTGAGTTAATGATATGGTTGATTCTCTCCGTGATGATCACTGGAAGCAATTTAGCAGCGCGACTGATCAGAACAATCGGTACGTATTATTTACAGTCAACTGCGCGTGATTACCGAAGTAGTGTACGGAATA
The DNA here is from genome assembly GCA_020002185.1 of Paraescarpia echinospica. Taxonomy (NCBI): domain Eukaryota; kingdom Metazoa; phylum Annelida; class Polychaeta; order Sabellida; family Siboglinidae; genus Paraescarpia; species Paraescarpia echinospica. The sequence continues at coordinate 30,458,019 of CM034536.1, forward strand.
TTGATTGCCTGAACTCTATTGACATATAACCTCTTTCGTAGATGCCATTGCAGAGCGTTGTTTGTACTTTCTCAATGCTATTAACTAGTGATGCAAACATGTCTGCCCTCGAATGTCAGCCTTTCTTGTGTTCATCTGTTTGATAGCATGGTCGATTTCTATAATCAACATTGGAGGTGGGTTTTTTTCGGAAATATTTTCACGATCTTTTACATCGTTCGCCATTACGTTCGTTTTCGTTGTCATGTCTCCACTGTTGCTTTTTCATACAACCTTTATGCCACTCTCTTTTTTTATGTCCTTTATGCATCGTTTGGCATATTTTGTACGTGTGCACATTTTTCCTGGAAACATCCTTCCTTGGTTTTTATCTACTTGTCAGTTAGTTGGCGTTCATGTGTGTTCTTTGTGGTTCTCCTTTTTTGTATAATCACGTGAATATGCTTTATATTCTTGCGAGATAGGTTATTATTACCATGGTGGCCGCTTCCTTTGACGATGCTCCTTTTATTTGTAATAATCTCTTCTTTTTCTTGTAATAATCTCTTCTTTTTCTTCTCGTTCTCCGTTTTCTTATTGATCTCTGGTCATTAGAGCGTCAATCGTTTTTTTCCTCACTTACATGAACGTCAGACGGTCTCAAAGCTGTCAGATCTATTTGAGTCGTCCTCTCGCTGCCGCTTTCGGTGCCATGCAACCCGATGTTAACTGATGTGCCAATAGGGTTGTGATTCAAATACGTCCAAGGGTATATTCTGATATGACTGAAATTATTCTTGAAACGTGTTACATAGTCGTATTCGTTCTGGTTCCCACGAATATCCCCAGGACACCCGAACCAGGTATGTATGTATATAAATTCATATTGGACCCAGCGGTTCCAATGGTACAATGTCTTTAGATTGTTATTGAAGAATTGTTATTGAAGTGCCTTGATGGAAGCGTTCCACGTCGTCCTGTCATGGACCAGCGCAACCATGTTTGCCTGCACGAAATATATGATACATCGTCTTGGTTGTTGAAATAGATTGTCATTAGTTTTTCTTCACATAATTGAATGAATCAATCTCCTACACACCAACACCCATGGTACATTACCACCCTCCCAGTAATGGTATTGTATTATCTTGGCCGACGTTGACATTCAGGTAATTCGTTCCCACATCCGTTGATTTAGTTTATGTGATGGTCTTTTAAGATGACCATAAATGCGTCACGTCCTTTTCGATGTTATCTTGAAATGGAACAACATGATTTTGCCGCAACTTTGTCCCGTCTCCTTTTGTGCATTAGCCCACGTATTTCTTGATAAAAATTCCACCATTCCATTGAATGAAGACGTGCGTTCGCAGACGTCACCACATTGGCGTAATGACCTTCACGTCCTTGCCAATTACTGTATAAACATAGACACATTTCTGTTAATAACCAGAAACTCTTTCTGTCCTGCTTCTCCGCCGCCACATAGTCCGTCCACTGACTATGGCTGTCCCAGTGGTTAACGTCAGCAAGGCTATTATCATTCCCTGATGCCTGTTCACTCATGTAATTAAGCCAGTCAGTGGAGATCACTGTCTGGGTTGTAGCAGCTGCAGTGCAATGCAGAGTCGTGGAAACAAATGAACCAGATAGAGAGGTGGAGACAAAGGCAACAAATAATTAGGTATAAGTAAATACGGCGTATACCCCAGCTTCTGCCTCACGGGGCAATGCTTTTTTAATTACCTGTTTCACGCAGGTGAATTACCTGCATGATACCACACCTGCTGCAACTCCTGGTAGTTCTGTCTGCTACCATATCGATAACTGAAGATAGTTATAGACAGGCTTGCCACATATATATATACCTGTCTTCGGCAAATGTTTGCCAGTGCAGAGGGCCAATGCCATAATCTGTTATATTCTTCTTTTCTTGCATCCCTATTATACTGCACGCACGCAGCGGGGATGAAAGCAGTTTAGTGTTCCTTCTCTAATGAACTCCTGAATAATTCCTCTATCTCAATGAAACATGTCACTGCGCTGCAGCAGACGTAAACAGATAGAGTGCAACCACACATTAACATTTCCGCGGATGATGACACCGACAATCCGACATGCGAGTGATCTGCATTGTGCATTAAAAACATACTTCGTGCGATTTATTGAGTATATTCCCTATGGCACTATGTAAAAAGCACATACAAATATAGATTATATTATTTTGCATTGCATCAACGGTTTATTCAATATGAAACACCACGCTCATAATCATAAACAGTGGAGTAAATGTGTGTGTGTGTGTGTGTGCGTGTGTGCGTGTGTGCGCGCGCGCATGTGTGTGTACGTGCGTGCATGCAAGTGTGTGCTTGTATGTGGATATAGGCATGTATGTACAGTAGTTATAGTTGTGATTTGATAACAGACATGTCATCTTTGTAATTTGAACAGCGGAAGAGTTGTCCATACATTTTTTTTTTAATATTTGATCCGAAGAGATTTTCATTATGATAAATTTGCCTCCAGGATCATGTTTCCTGTTAATCATTGGCACTCTAACGAAGTATTACGTTAAATGCGCCACGACCGGCCTCCCTTGGGTATGAAGGAAGAGACGGCATCACCGAGTGGCATAGATCGATCACCTGACAACGATGGAACGGCAGTCTCGTCGGCCTGTACACAGCAACGCCCCCGTGATACTTACTTCACAAATACGTGTATGTCATTTATTATTTATATTTAATATGTTCCTACAGGATCTTAATAAATAGAAATGCGGTGCTTTTTATATATATGGCCGCGTAATCCGGGAGGCCGCCTGCGAGGGAGGCCTTATAAAAGGGGGACTACTCATATATATATATATTTCCCTTTGCCGTCTTTGAGTCGCGTCTTCATCACCCTTCCCGTCGAAACTACGTAGACGACGCTCTCTCTGCACAACAACCGTCACTGGAGGTGTTACCGTGGTGTGCGCATTCAGCTCACTTAATTGTCGACGCAATTCTTCCAGTTCTTCTGCCATGCGGCTACAATGGTCAGACTGATCCTTATCCATAACTTCGCATAAATTCAGAATAATATAAAAAAATTATTTGGAATTTCAGTATTTGACACCCCACTTCTGGTACCAAAATGTAAGCTCGCTAAACGGGTTCTTTATTACCTTACCTTAGGATACCTTAGGACTGTTCTGATCGCAGGATCCTCTCGGTTCCTCAATGATCAGATCTTCTTCTTCGGGGTCTAGTATTAAGAGTTTGTGTTTTCCGGTTCCAGTGTTTAATATTAGTGGGGCTTCATAGTCGTATAATATCTCCTGGGTTGACCAGAATTTATCAAGGCGGTTTTTAAATGAGTTTATTGATTTTGCTTGTATTACTGAATCAGGTAACCTGTTCCATGGTTCAACCACTCTAAGCGGGAATGCATTTTATCTTATGTTTAGTTTTGCTCTTTGGTTGAACAGTTTAAGGGAGTGTCCTCTGTTACTGGATCGGGATGCCACATCCTCCCATTTAGGAAGGTTTGGTGCAGATTTGTTGTCATACATGGTATGCATTATTTTATACACTTCAATCATATCTCCTCTTAATCTACGATATGTTAATGTGGGTAGCTTAAGTAATTTTAGTCTTTCAATATATGATAAGTCCCTCATACCAGGTAGTTCTTTTGTGGCTCTTCTCTGGACATTTTCTATGGCTATTTTATGTTTCGTCTTAAATGGATACCATACTGCTATTGCATAATCTAGGTGGGATCTAACCATAGTCTTGTATAGTGGCAAGAAAGTGTATGTATCTAAGAATTGAAAAGTTCTTCTGATTACTTTTGTCATTCTGGTTGCTTTATTAACCACTTCGTTGATGTGATCATCAAAAGAAAGTTTTGAATAAATAATTACTCCTAAATCTTTTTGTTTGTCTGTGGTGACAAGAGCATGTTTGACACTATTTGTTGCCATAAAATATTTACTTTCACCGATATTATTTTTCCCAATTTCCATGTGTACACATTTATCGGGATGGAATTTTAACAACCACTTGTTGCTCCATTGTTCTAGTATGCTTAAATCATGTTGAAGTACATCCTGATCATCTGTATGTGTTATTCTTCTAAATATCTTTATGTCATCAGCAAATAGAAATGTATTTGATTTTGTTAGATCTGGGAGGTCATTAATATATAGAACAAAAAGTAAGGGTCCTAGAACGGAACCTTGGGGTATCCCTGATATTATCTCTTTCCAGCTAGACTCATCTCCATTTACTGAAACTTTTTGTTTTCTATCTGTGATGAATGATTCTATCCAGTTAATCAGTTCTTCTGAAATGTTGAAGCTTTTTAATTTGCTAATTAATCTTTTGTGTGGCACGGTGTCAAAGGCTTTTTGGAAATCCATATATATAACATCAGTGTGGTTGCCCTTATCCATTTCTTTAGTCCAGTCATCTATTATTTTTATTAGTTGTAGAACTGTTGATCGGCCAGATATAAATCCATATTGTTTTTTACTAAATGGATTATTTACTTTCATGTAGTTTGTAATGTGATTTATAATAATTTTTTCCATACATTTACAAACTATGCTTGTTAAACTTATTGGGAGGTAGTTACTAGCTAGTTTCTTGTTTCCTTTTTTTATAAATTGCTGATATTTTAGCCTCTTTCCAGTCGTTGGGAATGCAGGAGGTTTTAATCGACGTTTCAAAAATTTGTTTTAAGGGTTGACAAATACTTGCAAACAACTCATTTAGTAGCCTGGCGCCTAGTCCATCTGGGCCAGACGATTTGTTAATATTAAGTTGTTTTAACGTCAGTAGTATTATATTTTCAGTTAGTTTTAATTTGTCCATCACATGTTTATTGTTTACTTTAGGTATGGTTGGTATAGGCCCTGACTGTTCTTTGGTGAATACACTGGAGAAATAGTCGCCAAGTATATTTGCTTTTTCTTCATCTTCATTTGTTGTTTGAGATTTTAGGTTGGTGGGGTCTGTGTTTAGTTCCCCAATTCCTTGTTTGATTGTAGTTTTTGATTTATAATATTTCCAAAAGACTTTGGGGTTTTTCTTGGTCTGGGATGCTAGATTTCGTTCAAATTCCTTTCGGAGCTTTCTGGTTAGAGCTCTGATTTTATTTCTGCTTTTACAATACTCTAGATATTTTGTTCCATCCCTTGTTTCCATGTATCTTGTCCATAATCTATTTTTACGTCTAATTAGTTTTCTTGTATTAGCATCCAGGGGGAAGTTTCCCTTTCTATTATTTGGAACTATTTTTTTAGATACATATTTATCTTCTAATGAGTTTAGTACTGTTTTGAAGATTTCCCATTGATCGATAACATTATCCTTACAGTCTTTAAATTTTTCTTCCCAGTTAATATTTGAACATTCTATTCTCATTGCATCATAGTTTGCCACATTATGCAGCTTCCTTTTTTTAGTATAATTACTTGTTATAAAGTTGCACACTATACTGAATTTGAGTACACAATGGTCACTTTTGCCCAGAGGGCTAAGGTACTCTAATTCTCCTACATTATCTCCGTCATTAGATAGAATCAGATCTAGCAGGTTTGTGTTAGTTGTGCCTCGTCCTTTGGTGTGGTTTGACACGTGTTGAACCATGAAGGTGTCTCTAAGGCATTCCAAAAAATTAAAGTTTAAGTTGTTGGGGTTATTTGATTTGGTCGTCCAATGATTCCAATTTATCTCAGGGAGGTTGAAATCTCCAGTAATTACGATGTCAGAGTATTTATGTTGTGATATTGATCTGATCATATTTAGAAGTTCTACATTATTTTCTTCAGATCCCCCATCGCTTCTGTATATGCATCCAAAAAGAAGTTTGTTTTTATTCTTTAATTTGATTTCTATAAATAAGCATTCTTTGAAAGTTTGACTAGGTTTTATACTCTGCATGCAGGGAATTTAGCACATATATTATAATACCTCTTCCTTCAGTATTTTCTAAATTTGTTGAGAATAACATGTAACCTTCTAAGGAAAATTCTGGTGTTGTTACAGAACATTTTGGGTTTTGGGGTTTTACTTCATTAATAGCTATTATGTGGGGTTTTAGTTCTTTGATTCTTTGTTCAAATTCATTTTGTTTGTTCCTTAATTGGTCAGCATTGGTGTAAAAACACTGAATGCTGCCTACATCATTAAGACTATATTTGTTTACGTTCGTTTTCCCATCTGTTGTTCTAGGTGGATGTGTACTCTTTATTGGCTTTTCCTTATCTTTTTTATTCTTCTTTCCCATGGTGGACCCCTCACTCTGTACAGGTATTCCCCCGACTCATCTGCTGCTTCCTGTCTCTTTGCTTCTTCATAGATTCTTCTCTTTCTTGTTTGGTTTTGTCGTGTGAAAAATTTAATAAATAAGTTACATAATAATATAAATCGTTTGTTTTCTAAACGTTTATTTATTTGAAATCCCACCAGAACCGCTGACCAATGTATCTAGTCCACAGCTCGACGTCAACTGAACTTTCTCGTTGCGTTTAAATTCGATTTACGCACGCTCACGTTCTCACGCGAACGCGCGCGCTTTATCGTCACAGTACGCTTCCGCGCTATAACGTTTTAAATAAGTGTCAGTTGCAGCTCCTACACTTATATCTATTTTAACACACTGCCTGCCCAAATAGATGTTAACGAATCAGAAGCAACTTTAGAATTCATGTTTTAAAGCGCCGCGTTGCCATTCAAATCGGCGAATAGCAGGCTCGGGTAATTCAAGAAAAACAACGACAACCAGAACATCAAAAATCTTCGTCAAAACGGCGACAAACATTGATCAAAACGGCAACAAATATTGGTCAAAACTACGACAAAATTAGTCGTAGCTACTCAATGTATGTATACACAATGATTAGTTAATTTGTCGTCTTTTTAATTTGTCGCCGTTTTTCATATGTCGCAGTTTTGGTTGATGTTTTGATTTGTCACCGTTACGACCTTATTGGGACCCTCTGTATCCCGTACTATAATGATAACAACGGCAACAACAACAACATTAATAATGATAACAATAATAATAATCTAATTCCAGTATGACCTCTGTCGTGTATAGAAGGTGCACAGTATATCGGCTACACCCTTAGTTACACCGTAGAATTTGAATGCATTAGTTTTGTGTCAGGTTCTTCTATTCACATCGGACATGAAGCCATATGTTCGAAAGCGTTGGTGGGAAAGTCGATGATGGCTGACGAAGAGGCAATATCTGATGGTCACGTAAGACGTGTAGCCACTCACGCGAACCGTTCAACAACATGGATGACATTGGGGAAACTGATGTCAACGGCGGTCATTACAAGCCCGTGTGGTCAGGCTGACGTGCAGTGCGCCATAGGGTACCAACAAAATAAATGACTCCGGTGTCGCATTCGTAAAGCGTATTTACAGAGCCATGCACGCACGATATGATATTCAGAAGAATTTATCATAGTTGGCTGTGATACTTAGTGACTCGTTGAAGTAGCAGATACGCCCAACCAATTACTACTTTAATTACACGACTCGTTGAACAGCCTTACTCATAATGACAAGCCAATGGTTGTCTTGTCTACGCGCAGTGGGTAGCCTGCGTAGAGGCGCGTCCCCTGGGTGATGGATAGGGGAAGTCCTTAGTATGAGGGGTTGCACTGGATAAAACAGAAGAAGGTGCCGTGGACCAAATTTACCATAGGAAAAGGACAACTCTGATTTTAAACCCGGGCAGACCCAGCTCGTTAACCTCGTCAGGTAGTCGGTCTAGGAGAAGGACAACTCTGCTTACAAACCCGGGCAGGCCCAGCTCGTTAATTTTGGCAGGTAATTGGCCTAGGAGAAGGACAACTCCGATCTCAAACCACCTGCTGTCTCACATGTTGATGATACGTTGGTGCTAGAGACTAGGCCCACCGCTTATATGTGTGGTTGGCGGCAGGAAGGGCATCCGGCTATAAAAACCTAAGCCAAACCGCTAAATATGGCTGGATTAAATAGAATGAACGCCCGTGCTAGGGCGTACCCTGTAAGCGACGCGGGAGACTCCCGCCCGAGCTCAGCGATAAATGGACAAGGGCTGAAGGACGAAGGCAACTAAAGAAATGAGTCCAAACAGCAAGGAGAATGAGGAAGATTAAACTGGCAACACTGACTGTTGGGAGCAGGACAGGAATAAGTGGAGAAGTAGTACAATTGATGCTAAAGAAGAACCTGCAAGTATTGTGCGTACAGGATACAAAATGGACGGGGCGCAAAGCAAGGGAGATCGGTGCCGGATACAAACTGAACTACCATGGAGAAGATGGGACGAAGAATGGAGTAGGAATTATACTATGTGAAGATCTGAAAAAAGAGTACTAGCAGTGATGAGAGTGAAACTAGAGATCGAAGGAGAAGTGTGGAATGTTATCAGTTGCTATGCTCCACAAACTGGATGCACAGAAGAGGAAAAGGATGAATTATGGGAGCACATAGATGGTGAGATGCAAGCTGTACCAAGTGGCGAGAGAATGGTGGTGGCAGGAGACCTAAGTGGACATGTCGGAAGAGATCGGACAGGATATAATGACGTACACGGAGGACACGGAATGTGGGTCGCAAACGAGGAAGGCACAAAGATACTAGACTTTGTAAGAGCATACCGGCTGAGGATACTGAATACAGTCTACAAGAAGAGAAGGAACCACCTTGTAACCTATAACAGCGGGGGACGAGAAACCCAAATTTACAACATCATGGTGAGGAAAGAGCATGCGAAGGAATCAAAGAACTGTAAAGTACTACCCTCAGAGGCCATCACCACACAACACAGGGTTCTAGTTTCTGAACTGGAGGTGAGGAAACAAGACGGAGGAGAACAGTGGGAAGGAAACATATCAGATGGTGGAAGCTAAAAGAGGAAGATATGAGAGAGAATTTCAGGAGAAATATACTGGAGAGACTATCAAATAAATATGAAGTAACAACGGAGAACGTGGAAGAATGGTGGGAAGAAACTGCGGAGCAGATCAGGAAGTGTGGGGAGGAAGTATGTAGGAGATCAACGTGGAAGAAGAAGCCCGGAGTAGAAAGCGGGTGGTGGAATGTTGACACTGAGAATGCAGTTAAGGAAAAGAAAGACAGACTGAAGAAATGGAAACGAACAGGAGCAGAGATAGACAGGGCAGAGTACTAGAGAGCGAAAGCGACGGCTAAGAAGGTGGTGGCAAGAGTGAGAGAAGAAGCAGTAGAGATTTACGACAACCTAGAAACTAGTGATGGTCAGAAGGACATCTATAGAATAGCAGCAGCTAGGGACCGTGCAGGAAAGGACATAGGCCAGATACGTACAGTCAAAAGTGCAACTGGAGAAGTATTGATGAAAGACGACGACATCAAAGAGAGATGGGGCCAATACTTTAACTGGCTGATGAACGAGGAAAACCCGAGAGTAGAAACCGAGGAGAGGGATGTGTATCAAGGAATGGTAAGGAGTATCTGTGACGAAGAAACAGAGAAAGCACTCAGAGGGATTACAAGTGGGAAGACAGTAGGAGCAGATGAAATACCAGCTGAAGCTTGGAAATGTATGGGCAACTTTGGTGTAAGGTTACTATGCAGACTATTCAACTGTGTCATGATTTCAGAACACATGCCATCGGCTTGGCGACAGAGCATACTAATCCCAATCTTCAAGGGAAAAGGTGACATTCGGGAGTGCAAGAACTACCGAGGGATCAAACTCCTGTCACACACCTTTAAGATATGGGAGAGAGTCATAGGCAAGAGGATGAGAGAATGCACAGACATGCATGACAATCAGTTTGGGTTTATGCCAGGCAGGAGTACCACATATGCGCTATTCATTTTCAAACAAACAATATATAAACACAGGGAGGGACAGAAGGACATCAGAGTGATATGTATCGACATGGAGAAAGCATATGATCAGGTACCAAGGGAGGAGATATGGAGATGTGCGAGCGAAAGGAATGTACCACCCAACCAATTCTATTTCGATTAGTATTTCATGATTCCACATCGTTTAGTCATATATATATATATATATATATATATACAGACTTAGTTACGTCCGTAAATATTCGTCGTACGCAAAGCGCCGCATTATTACGGTATACTGGTCGGGACACAAATCGTGCGTCCTAAAGTTTTATGTCGTTTTAACGAAAATCTGAACACATTTTTCAGTACGCTATCTATGTTTTAAATCTTTAACACATATTCCGTCACACGTGTGCCAACAGACTGTTAGAAAAATTGTTTTCAGTAAACTACTTACGAAAATATAGTCCAAATCTCGAAAAAGATACCCAGGTCAAAAACCGTGCGTCCTATCTGCGCTGTGTAAATAGCTCTATGCCCATAATGTGTGACGTGAATCAGTGCGACATCAGGCATATTATTAAAAGGCTAAGAGGGTTGAGAACGCGAGATTTCAGTGATACGGTTTTTGACATGGTTTTTAGTTTCCGGTCATAACTGAGTATACATTACGCCACTAAGGCTGGCGCGTTTTGTGGTAATTCCAAATAAACTAATAGAATATAAAACACTACATGTGGCAAATCGTTGCGAAGTGTCATGGCGCCCCTGCTACCTCGTGTCAACCGACGTAAATAGGGACGCGGGCGGAAGGAGCTAACATAAACCGTTTCGTGATAGTTGTCTGGTTGTCCACTAAGCGCATTGAAGACATGTTGTTAATGAAATATACTTGTCACATCGTTAGAACATGCATAAGTGTACAGATTTCGGTTTCGAACACAAAACTCGAAGGAATAACTACAGCCTAGATTGCGCTGGCTCAAAATTATATAGTCTGGGTTTCGTAGTTCTAAGTTCTATTTAGTGTTGTTAGTTTGCAACGTATATGTCATCAATACATCCTTATCAACAACACAATCACTAGATTCAGCGATTGCTTGTCTTGTGTTCCCGAAAACTAACGACGCCAAACATATCGCCTGCACGAGACTGTTCTATAAATAACCGCAGACGCCAAGCGTCGGTCGGCCGACAAAATACTTCTGCCGTGGAATAGCGCAATCTATATAGGGACCCCTTTTTAAAGGCTAATTATAACCACGCTTACCACGCTTCAGTGGGCACACAATTTAATTAAAGGCTAACTATAACCACGCTTGCCACACTTCAGTGGGCACACCTGAACACCTGCGATAGTCTCTAATTAATTATGCAACTCCTGCCCGACCTTTCTACTTTAATAAAACGACAGAGAAAAAATGGCCAGGAAATAGATTCTGAAAATACATAAATAGCAGAAATGTTACAATGTTCAATTAATAAAACAAGTGTATGTTTAGCATGACAACAGTGTTTTCTGTATCACATTAAGATACATATAACAGTACCTCCCAGTAGCATTCAAATGTGTCCATTTCATATTAACCCCAGCAGTGCAAGTTATAACATGCCCTTTTATAGACTGCCGGAATTTGTTATAGCCTAACAAAAATAAAATATTTTTACAATAGGTCTGCCTACCCTATTTTTTCGCAATAAAATGTTAAAAAAATTAATGTTTTTCCTACCTAGCCTATTTTTTAAACCAATGTTATAGGAAACACAGCTATATTTTATTTAGGCCTAAGACAGTTTTGCCGTTTTTTAATTGTAAGCACTTCACTCAAGCAACTTTTAAATTTATAACAATATGTTAGCACAAATTTGATTCTAAATGGTTATTAAAAATGATTTATATCACACACGAGCATTTTTCACACCAGGGACAATTCACATCACTGTCATCAGTCAACACTATGCAAACGAAAATAATTACCACTGCGACATGTCGGACACCGCCAATGCCAGGTTGATCCGGCATATCTCTTTCATCTCTCAGGACATCAGCGTCTGATTCACGCAGATACGGTTGGACAATAATAAACCTCTTCATAACCATCTAGTTCGCTGATGCCATGAGAGCAGCATGAGTAGATTCGTCACTACTATCCGACCTGATTAAGTAATTAATTTTGAATCAGCCAGCAGAGTCTGCGCCACGTAGCGAACAAACAACGATTTAAATTAAATTGAAAGCATTCGCGCTTTTCAAACGGCAATAATTCGAAAATTAAAGAAAATTCATGGGTACATCCAGCGATGAAGTTTTAGGTGAGATTATTATCTTTGCGGTGTTATAAAAAATATGATATTCCGTAGTTACAATTTCAAGTACAGCCTGAAACAACAAGCCACACCTCCGTTTACCATGTTAAAGAATAGGGCGTGCTCAGCAGCATTACTGCGGTGACGTCATCAGATCCGCTAGGTGTCGCAACAAACTGTGCAGAAAATGTACAGAAAAGCGCGAGCCAAAGGGGCCTTGAACAGGGTGACGGAGAGGCTTAAAATATTAAATATCAGAACACTGATTTTAAAGTATAATTCATTCAGATTGAGAATAAAAAACGTTCATTTCGCTTAGTATTTATAAATAACGATGGCGAGACTCGACGAAGAAAGATCTCTAAAGGCCAAGGATTGTACTATCGGGAGAGGGTGACAACTACTACAACAGATGGATAGGTATCGTCAAGACCCCACCTAACAGGGCATCAAGAGGAAGTAGAGATAATCGTAGGTGATGATCGTAACGACAGTGAAGGCGACGACGACGGTGATGATAGTGATGATGACGATGATGACGATAAGGGCGACGACGACAATGATGTGTATGATGATGACGATAAAAAAGACAAGACGAAGAAGGTCATAAATCGTAAATTTCCAAAAAAATGTTTTTATGCTATATCTATATATATATACACATATAGATTGGTATACATATAACATGGCGGCAGCTTGTCTGGTGTTAGAATAAAGGACGATGGATTCATATATAAAGGTTGATAAAGGGCGTATTGCTTAGGCAATTGTTATGAATATCAACCGTGCCAAGAAAGTACATATAATGAATAGTATTGCTACAACTTGCATCCGATGGGGGTAGACAACTCTAGTGACTGATACATAAGAACATCTCAGCAAGAGATGGTGCACATAAAGATCATTCGACATATATGGCGGGACGCATGTACAAACTCTGAAGTTTTTGCCGTTAAAACAGACTTATATTTTTGCCTCTGTGCTAACATCATGATTACCCATCGATCACACGAGAGACCCCCGGGAGCAATTTGTGTCAAGATGATAGCTTCTAGGTGATTGTTATCACAGTCAATCTAACTAATGATCGTCTGATTACACCGCATATGCAACGAAGCCCCAAATGACGGATGTGTTTGATTGCCGGAGATGAGTTACTGCCTGACGGGCATTGTAGTATGTGTACATTACGTTGAACGTGAGCTGAACTACACAAGGCAGAGATACCTCATCAAAGACAGCATCTGATCGACCGACGATCACAGCCACGCTGCGTCACATACACCATCTGATCGACCGACGATCACAGCCACGCTGCGTCACATATGACCACCTATAGTGACTGATGCTATGAATCTACTAACCACTCGTCAATCTCAATCAATCTCGAGCAGATTCATTAAATCGATCAACTGCAAGATCTGTCGCCTTCTTTTCACCCATGCCACGACTTTGACGTTGCCGTCGGTCCAGTTTGCTTTGATCTTCAGCGCGTTCATCGGTGCTTGGCGCCGGATCTTCGCACGCAACTGTCTGAGGTTGTCAAAGTATTGGTAAATTAAAGTGTATTTCTATAATTGAGTGACACGCCGAGTTCTGACATTATATCCACGAGTCTGTCGCCTGAACCTATGTGTGTGTGTGTGTGTGTGTGTGTGTGTGTGTGTGTGTGTGTGTGTGTGTGTGTGTGTGTGTGTGTGTGTGTGTGTGTGTGTGTGTGTGTGTGTGTGTGTAAGTTAATAACAAAACGGGAAAATTCGTTTTCTAGAAGCAAAAACGTGCATAAATCAGTATAGCAAATCCGTATAATAATAACAATAATAGATTATAATATAGTATAGCGCATTTCCTAGCTGTTTAGCGCGCTTTTCATAAAGATGTTTGATTATTGACAGGTTGCTGTGACGCATGCTAATGATGAACACAAGGGGATGCTGCCGTTTTTCTTAAGCCTAATGCATGGCATTCAACTCATGCATACGTGCTTTTAACAATCCTATGTGAAATGAATTATGTATGAGGCATGCTGAACTTCACTGCTGAATTTCACTGGAAAGTTTCTGTTTAAAAGATGGACAATCTCAGAATGCAATTGTAATACCTGTTTCACTCGTTACGCGTTGCCACTGGAGTGCTACTGGTTGACTTTTGACTTTGTGATCTCATGCGGTCAACCCCTAAGTCTGTCATCCAACACAACGTGTCGGCAGTATTTCATCCACCGACAAAGTTGCTCTTTCTGAGCTCAAAGGTGTGTAAAGGCCAGACATTTAATTTCATCTCGTCAATTTAATCAGCAAACCACCTGTGGCCGGCGGCTGGACAAGTAATCGCATCTTGACCTCAGCACAACACCTAGCGAGTCTTAAGAGTGTTTGACAGTCTACCTATTATGTGTCATGTTTATAATCAGAACTTATGCGTGACATCGGGCATCCAGGGACCCGTTTCGAACCCCACATGCTTTGGCGTCAAGTCGGATTATGGATTCGTGTGTTCTTGTTTCAACGATTCCCAGAGGTAGTCGCACTTATGAAGCACAAGTAACGTAAAAACCGAATGGACACTGTGCTGTACAGGCACATTTATTGGACATATACATTAGTGTTACTTCATGTGCCTAGTTTAGCACTTTAATTACCATAAGAACCAAAGTCATTCCATGCATACTCAAATTGTCATGTGTGTAATGTTTTATTGTATATAACCAAACAGAGATGCCTGGTTTGGTGAAAGTTTTCTAACTTCATGAGATCGTTTGATCGCATGTGTTGAACTGAAATCGCAACCTTGTTTCGTCAAATTCTGCAGGAATACGAATAGTTTGTACTGTTCAAATGTGTGTGTGTGTGTGTGTGTGTGTGTGTGTGTGTGTGTGTGTGTGTGTGTGTGTGTGTGTGTGTGTGTGTGGTGTGTGTGTGTGGTGTGTGGTGTGTGTGGTGTGTGTGTGGTGTGTGTGTGTGTGTGTGTGTGTGTGTGTGGTGTGTGTGGTGTGTGTGTGTGTGTGTGTGTGTGTGTGTGGTGTGTGTGTGTGTGTGTGTATGTGTGTGCTGTGTGTGTGTGTGTGTGCTTTTACTTTCCTGTTTTTTTATTGTTTCATTTTAAGATATATATATATAGTGTATATATATTTATATATATATATATACACTACATATATATATATATATATATCTTAAAATGAAACAATAAAAAAACAGGAAAGTTAAAGCACACACACATTATATATATATATATATAGTAGATTACCAAAAATAGTACAACACTTTTTTACATTAAATTATTTCGGTAAAGTTTGTTTAGAGAAACAAACAATATTTGGTTGGTTAGTTATAATTAATACACAGTGGACGTAATATTGCCAAGACCACTGAATATATGTGTGTTTCTCTTGGTGTTTGTAAGACTGAATTTTCTTTTCAATTTCACCGTCTCAAAATATAATACGATTCTACGTGATTTATCAGAAGTCACAGCGCAATCGCAGCCACTGAGGAAAAATTGTGTATCCTACTTCTTGAATTGAACCATTTAATGTAAGTTAATAACAAAACGGAAAAGTTCGTTTTCTAGAAGCAAAAACGTGCATAAATCAGTATAGCAAATCCGTATAATAATAACATAATAGATTATAATGTAGTATAGCGCATTTCCTTGCTAGTTTAGCGCGCTTTTCATAGAAATGTTTGATTATTGACAGGTTGCTGTGACGCATGCTAATGATGAACACAAGGGAATGCTGCCGTTTTCCTTAAGCCTAATGCATGGCATTCATCTCGTGCATACATCCATTATTGGTTTGCAGACACGGCTGCGGAGACAATGACGGCTCGTGAAGTACTTCATTCCCTGCTTCTTGCAAACATATGCCGTTCATCCTGATGCAACTATATCGCTGTTCCATGACATTGGCGTGCTTGTCTGATCCTCTGAAGAGAACAAACGATGTATTTCTGAAAGTGCAGTTGCCCTTGATACAGACGCCTTGATGAGCATCCCTCGGAAAATAAACTTTGTGTTAATAATGTTATAACGTTATTACCTATATCGATTTCCTAAGGCATTCTTAGGCATAAACCATGTGCGTCTAGACATGACTCACCAAATACCAACACATACACGCACGCACGCACGCACACACGCACAATCACACACATACATACACACACTATGAGAAACTGTATTGATTGCGCTGGTTTTCCTATAATGTTCACATTATGTTCATACTTCCATCCGGTTTCCTTTTTACTGTTCCTCTTTCCAACACACGGCATTCAAATAACGTCGGCACATCAATGTGGCAAACGGACTCAAACTAAAAAACATACATTGTTTAGTATCGGTATTAACTAGCACGCATGCATGCACGCACGCATGCACGCATCACGCACGCACGCTCTCCATTTGTTGAAATTCAGGTGATGCATAATGTCCTAATACAATTACCGTTTTCTTATATCAATACATAACATTTATTGTCAAATGAGTAACAACACTGAACTGAATATGTAAAAAAGATACATGCCTCGTGCTTTTAACAATCCTAGGTCCAAAGAATTATGTATGAGGCATGCTGAACTTCACTGCTGAACTTCACTGGAAAGTTTCTATTTAAAAGATGGACAATCTCAGAATGCAATTGTAATACCTGTTTCACTCGTTACCCGTTGTCCCTGGAGTGCTACTGGCTGACTTTTGACTTTGTGATCTCATGCGGTCAACCCCTAAGTCTGTCATCCAACACAACGTGTCGGCAGTATTCCATCCACCGACAAAGTTGCTCTTTCTGAGCTCAAAGGTGTGTAAACGCATGCTTGATGTTTACTCTAGTACAACAGACAACTCCCACATAAATGTTTCAACAACAAAATTAATCTAAACACCCTCGGGCTAAAGGCCAGACATTTAATTTCACCTCGTCAATTTAATCAGCAAACCAACTGTGGCCGGCGGCTGGACAAGTAATCGCATCTTGACCTCAGCACAACACCTAGCAAGTCTTAAGAGTGTTTGACAGTCTACCTATTATGTGTCATGTTTATAATCAGAACTTATGCGTGACATCGGGCATCCAGGGACCCGTTTCGAACCCCACATGCTTTGACGTCAAGTCGGATTATGGATTCGTGTGTTCTTGTTTCAACGATTCCCAGAGGTAGTCGCACTTATGAAGCACAAGTAACGTAAAAGCTGACTGGACACTGTGCTGTACAGGCACATTTACTGGACATATACATTAGTGTTACTTCATGTGCCTAGTTTAGCACTTTAATTACCATAAGAACCAAAGTCATTCCATGCATACTCAAATTGTCATGTGTGTAATGTTTTACTGTATATAACCAAACAGAGATGCCTGGTTTGGTGATAGTTTTCCAACTTCATGAAATCGTTTGATCGCATGTGTTGGACTGAAATCGCAACCTTGTTTCGTCAAATTCTGCAGGAACACGAGTAGTTTGTACTGTTCAAGTAGAGGTACAAATTGAAGGTCCAGAAGCACGGTAGAGGTAAAGCAGGTTACAGCAGTTACGACAATATATTCCCATAACAAGGGTTCGACTATTAGTTGGATCTAACAGTGTCGTCAGGACTACAAACAGTACCGGCAGTGTTACAAGCAGATGCCAAACGCTTGAGATGTATTGCGAACAATTTCAACAAACCTCAACGGGAGTTCCAACACCATAATTCGGCAGGAAATGACGAAAAACAGGTTCCAATAGCTTCTGTGGAACTACAAGCAGGTTCCAATAGCTTCTGTGGAACTACAAGCAGGTTCCAATAGCTTCTGTGGAACTACAAGCAGGTTCCCATAGCTTCTGTGGAACTACAAGTAGGTTCCCATAGCTTCTGTGGAACTACAAGCAGGTTCCCATAGCTTCGGTAACACTACTGGCAGGTTACAGTAGCTCCGGTATGATTTCAGACAGGTTCAGGGTCGTAGCTAGCGAGGGCGGGGGGCAACTTCCCCCCAGAAAAATTATTTTAGTTTAACAGTGTCATTCGTGTTTAGCCTATATTACTAATGTAATTGCCATTTTTGTGATTCCATGCCCACTTATTAGTCAAAGTGGTCCGTGCCTGAACACCATCGTGCCCAGGCTTGAGGCGTGGATAAGGGACAGAGTGAAGGGTGCGGGTAGTTCCTTCAGGCACAGCAATACTGCCATTGTGTGATACTCCGTATTTTAAATGCTCTTTTTTCGATATGAAAAATGGCACCTTTTCTTAAAAGGGAAATTTCGTCTTGTTAGATCCGCCCCTGATCAAGACCGTAGATGCGTAGAGGCGAAGGAATTTTTTTTTATTTTACCCATTTATTGATCACGTCCTTAACGAGTTGGCTGAACGATATTCGAGTGACCACCATGGACTCATTGCAGCTCAAGACCTCCTGCCGTCCAGCCTACAGAAATTAGACGACACAGGACTAACTGAGTACTACAGTAGGTATCTCAGTTCGGCTGAACAAAACGAACTTCCTATGGAAATTGCAAATGGGCGAAAGAGGTACGACGACTCTCAAGTTCCACAACCGCCGTCTTCATGTGAACTGATTTTGGCGTGAGGTCAAACATTTGTCGTCATCAGCAACATCTTCCTCACTACATCTGTCGGAGGCGTTGCTTGAGAGAGGTCCTATTCTGTCTTGCAACTCTTCAAGTTGTGGTGTCGGTCCACAATGATAGAAAGGCTCAGTGGCTTCGGAAAGTGATCTTGTAAAACAGTTCAGACGTGTGTAACTGTTGGACCGATATTCTGTATATGGTACATAGCTGTCGATTTTGATATTAATTATTTCTTTTCGTGTTTTTGTCATTCCCACGCAGCATGCGACCGACATTGAAACAATAAAATACTTGAGGTGTGGACGAAATTCTCCAGAAAATACGCTACGTTGCGTCAAGACGGGGTACATTTTCAACATTTTCTGGGAGAGTGAATTTCTGTGTTTTACTGTATTTGTTTACTGCCCCCCCCCCCCTCCAGTTGTTTTAGGCTAGCTACGGCCCTGAGGTTTCAGTAGGACTACAGGCAGGTTCTAACGTATGCAGGGTATGACCACATATGCAAGTTCCAATAGCTTCAGCAGTAGGCCTACTACACGTTCTACAGAACACCGTTTCCAGCAGCTTCGGTAGACGACTACAAGCGGGATGATAAAGCGATGAATCGTAAGCAGTCCCAGGTGCGGAGAAACGGACTGTCTCCGCACCTGCAGATAGAGATGAACCGATTAATTTCGAGCAACCGTTGAACACTGGGCTAGTAATACATTTCCTAATTCATCCCGTCTTGACGTCTCTACACAACGTGCCTGGCGACATGCGTTAGGGGAAGTCGAGCAAAAGCTGCCTAATGCATTCGAAGCCATCAGCACGAACTGCGTCTTCTTGGTCTTGCACGCGTAGGCGACTCGCGTTCTCTACTCGAATGGATCTTAGTTGACTTGAAAGATTTTGCAAATAACACACCATGTGGCCGAAATACAATGATTGAAATCGGGATTTCAATAAAACGTTTTTGACACGCATGGCTGGACACAATTATTATGATACTACTCTCCGTTGTCCATGATTTTGACCATATTAAATCCCAGTAGTAACAAATACCCACAGGGGCCTATCATCGGATTATTACACGCGCGGGAGACTCTTCCTATATATGAACGCGTGTTGTATATTCTAACTATATCTGTGATCTTATATAAAGGATTTTGGTTTACTTACGATCTACTTTGTTCTGTTTTCCATATAATCATTAGTTTATGATCGAACATGCAGTACTGATTGTCGTTAACAAAACGGATGTGTATCGAACGCTGTTGAAAATGTTCGCCACTGCGCCGCTGTAACTTCAGTTTGTCCGCTGTCTCGGCTGTGAACTCATGACATCCGAACAAACACTGGGGGGCAGTGCTGTTTAAAATTTTAATTTTTTACGTCGCGCCGCTGCTTATCTGCTCCAGCTTCTTTCCGCTGTCTCCGCTGAAATGATGACACGGGACGGGGGAGGGGTGCTTTGTAAAAACAATTTGCCACCACGTCGCCTATTACTGGGCAGAAAATAATATGTCTACCCTCCAATTGCACACACCTTTCAGAGTCGACAAATATATATATATATATTTATATATATATATATATATAGTTGGCACACTGCCTCTTTCTTGTACTTTTTTCATATTAATTATTACGAGTTCAGTTTAATTATAGTTGAACTATATATATATATATAGTTCTATATATATATTATATATATATATATAGTATTAATTCTATATATGTATTAATTGAACTATATATATATATATATATATATATAGTTCAATTAATACATATATAGAATTAATACGAAAAACGTACAAGAAAGAGGCAGTGTGCCTACATGAAGGTGTTGCCTAGCATCTAGATAGCACACACTGGAAACGCAGTGTTTCAACAGCCAAAAAGTTGTTCGTGACTATATATATTGGCAACTATGTTGTACTATATATGAAATGTACAGGAGACGGAGATGGCCTTCGCCGAGACAAGGTCGTGACATTAGAGATAGTGAAGATTTCTAAAGGTGGCCGACCGTGCGGGGATCAATCTGCTAATGCAGGCAGCGCTTCCACCGTCGCTCGGCCAGTAAGTGCAGGTTGGTGGGTAGTTGTCAGTTGAATTCTAACTTTATATATATAACGTCGATGGCACTTCGGCAAATAACATACTCCCTATACCGTATAATTTCTACATTGTGTACACTTGTAAGAATTGGGCCACGGAACAATGTACGACACACACACACACACACACACACACACACACACACACACACACACACACACACACACACACACACACACACACACACATCACACACGCACACGCACACGCACACGCGCACGCACACGCACGCACGCACGCACACACACACACACTTCGGTCTAGTGGCGATTGCATCTGGTTTCGTGTGACGGGCTTTCGTTAACAGACCGGATGGAAATGCTATTTGTGAAAACAGTCTGGGTTAATCATGCTAAATGTTTTTTATTGTCGAGAGTCTGAACGCTGAAAAAGGTTATAATGATAAACGTCTGAATATAATAAGCGTCTTATTGCAGACTGCGTGTGCATGCATTGATTGGTAATGAGTCTACGTTATTTGTTGCCTTATTATATTAAATATTCGACGATCGCACGTCTTGGTTAATTTGTTATGTCGTGTCGCGGCTTCGACATCAAGGCATACAAACGAACGTTCAATAGTTACAAACGAATCGTTCGGTTCACCGTGACGTTTACACAGTCTCAAGACTAACGGAATCTTATAAAACAAGCAAATGATGTGAACAAAAGCAACTTTGTACTCGGCAAAAATGTAACGCGGAAACCATCTTCGACGTTACGTTTTAAAGTTACATAAATCTCCCTGCATATCATGTAATGACATTATCACCAACGAAGAAGTCCGCAACGTAATGAAGCAAGCCATTGGACCCTTCGAAAACCTCTACACAACAGTCATAAAACGGAAGCTGAATTGGTATGGTCATATTACAAGTTCAACCGGCCTTGCAAAGACCATCCTGCGAGGCACTGTGCCAGGTGAAAGAAAGAGAGGCAGACATAGGAAGGGTAGGAAGACATCATTCAGGAGCGGAGTGGTTTGACCTTCGGCACCTCACAGAGGTCAGCAGATAATCGAGAGAGTTGGCGGAAACTGTCAGAAAATCATCTCTGGTGCCCCAACGACAGCATGGTTACGGGACACAAGAAGAAGAAATCTTCCTTCCCTGTTACAAAGATATCTTCCATGACACTGGTCGGACATCGGGTGGCTTTCTACGTACAAGTGGATAATGAGTACGAGTGGACAATGAGTACGAGTGGACTATGAGTACGAGTGGACGATGAGTACGAGTGGACGATGAGTACGAGTGGACGATGAGTACGAGTGGACGATGAGTACGAGTGGATGATGAATACGAGTGGATAATGAGTACGAGTGGATGATGAGTACGAGTGGATGATGAGTACGAGTGGATGATGAGTACGAGTGGATGATGAGTACGAGTGGATGATGAATACGAGTGGATGATGAGTACGAGTGGATGATGAGTACGAGTGGATGATGAGTACGAGTGGATAATGAGTACGAGTGGATAATGAATACGAGTGGATAATGAGTACGAATGGATGATGAGTACGAGTGGATGATGAATACGAGTGGATAATGAGTACGAGTGGATGATGAGTACGAGTGGATAATGAGTACGAGTGGATAATGAGTACGAATGGATAATGAGTACGAGTGGATGATGAGTACGAGTGGATAATGAGTACGAGTGGATGATGAATACGTGTGGATAATGAATACGAGTGGATGATGAGTACGAGTGGATAATGAGTACGAGTGGATAATGAGTACGAATGGATAATGACTACGAGTGGATGATGAGTACGAGTGGATAATGAGTACGAGTGGATGATGAATACGAGTGGATAATGAGTACGAGTGGATTATGAGTACGAGTGGATAATGAGTACGAGTGGATAATGAGTACGAGTGGATATTGAGTACGAGTGGATGATGAGTATGAGTGGATAATGAGTACGAGTGGATGATGAATATGAGTGGATGATGAGTACGAGTGGATGATGAGTACGAGTGGATAATGAGTACGAGTGGATGATGGGTACGAGTGGATAATGAGTACGAGTGGATAATGAGTACGAGTGGATAATGAGTACGAGTCGCTGATGAATATGAGTACGAGTGGATAATGAGTACGAGTGGATACTAAGTACGAGTGGATAATGAGTTCCCACATGTTAATGATGCAGCAGAAACGATCGAACGGTCTGCTGTATGCGTGCGTACTTTCCGTTTTATAAAAATAAATTCCTTAATGTATTATCATGCTCGATTTGATCCTAACTGGACACGAAAAGGAAATTATTGACATTTATCAGTATAACATTAGACAGAGTCAATCTTATCACCATACGTTGCTTTGGTAGCAAGGACAACGCTTATCAACATACGGTATCAGATTACTATTAATTTTCCCTTTGAAACCGATGCTAAAATTGAGTCAAGCCATTCCAAACTGTTGTGTTTTATTAGTTATCACTGCTTTGCACTAGAGTAGTATAGTAGGTACAAATCGTTTGACGCTGGCGTTGGCGTCGGAGCAAGAGCAAATTTCCCATGTTAAAAGATAGGGAGCAAATCCATCTTGGCTACGAGCCACGCCAAAAATGCGTCGATTTCGGAGCAATTCAGGTCTTACTCCTTGTTCACGGAAATGCGCCAACTGTATTGGGCTTGCAGAGCAGTGTGGAACTGGGGTTAATCTCAAGAATCGACGGAGTGACCAGCGCAAGGTAAACTGGTAGATGATTACCGTGATGTGTTCCGTGGACAGGGCTGTCTAAAAGGGGAACGCCACATCCAACTGAGACGTTGTTGTGTTCTGTTACTTTAACAATGTGCCTTTAACGTACTTGATCAGCTGATGTCAGCCTCGTTCTGGGTGAAACGTGGCTCCGCCATGATGCTGTATTACAACCTGTTCAATGTTACGATAGTCTGGTGTTGTTTGTGATATTTCTGTGTTATCGACATAACATAATTTGACGGCGATGATGGCAGAAGCAAGTTTACCGCCCCCACACGCGTTTCTCGCTTCACCAGGCGAGCCCATGGTGCCATGGAATTGATGGTACATGAATTTCCAGACATATCTTGTGGACAGCGGCCTTGACGGCGCGAATGTAGCCGAGGCCCGGCGTCGAGCCATACTAATCCACTGCCTAGGAACAGAGGGCAGCGACTGTTTGCTTCATTGGCAAACACGGACACTTACGACAATTCCGTAAAATAGCGTTACGGAATCATTTCGGCCCGAAGAGGAGTTTCATGATGGAGCGAAATGTGTTTCGCCAACGCGCACAACGTCCGGGCAAAAACGTGCAAGCGAATATAACGGCGCTGCGTGAACTGGTAGTGAACTGTAGTTTTGGAGATCTCACAGAAGAACTAATTCGTGATCAGTTGATAGAGAAAACTAGCAATCCGCGAATTAAGGAACGATTGCTAATGGAATCGGACACTCTCGTGTTAGCCAAAGCCCTAACACTGGCGTCTCGTATCGAAGTTGCTGTAACCGAAAGCACACGCATTCCGAGACAGGATGAACCTACAAGTTCAAGTTGGAGACACCAAGACAACCTTCTAAGGTACAAACAATCAGAAGAAACAAAACAAAGATAGAAGCAACCACGCGCATGTGCGTCTAGCATGTGGCAACTGTGGTTATAACTCTCATGCTACAGGAAGTCTTAGATGCCCAAAATGAACCATTTTCAAAAATGTTGCCGGTCTGCAAATCGGGGTACAGTCGGGCAAATTCACCAGTCGGACAAAACTGGTGAACCAGATACAATGATCCTCACTGTTAACTCAGTGAGCGGAGCATCGAAACCATTTAAGACGTGTGATCTGTTGCTGGCAGACACACCAGTGACAATAGTAATGGACTCAGGTACAAAGGTATCAATTCTCAGCGACTCGGTGTACAGGAAACATTTCCAGGCTTATCCCCTGTGCAAACCTCACAAAACATTATCGACATATGACGGTACGGGAATTCCATTGAATGGGATTGTCCACCTACCAGTGACATACCAGTCAGAAACTGTGACGAGTTTCCCTTTCTATGTCACACAGACCGGATTTAGCCTAATGGAAATATATGTGTTCAACCCTCTCGGATTCACAGTCACAAGGAATGGCACTGCCATTCAGTCAGTTGACAGTGTTGCTGCCATTCCCACAGTGTTCAACGAGTTTGTGAAAATTGCAAAGTTTGTACACCGCCCCCGAGTCAACCCAAAAATTAAATCTGTGTCACAAGATTTACGTCGTCTTCCACTCTCAGTGCGTGAGAAAGTGTCGTATGAACTTAAATGTCTACAAGACGATGGCATGATCGAACCAATCAACTCATCACCCTGGATTTCAAATCTTGTTGCACGTTGGAAATCGGGTGAAATAAGACTGTGTTGACCTGAAAGCTGTAAACAAGGTCATCATTCCGGACAAGTATCCACTGCCAACAATGGAGGAACTGTCTGCCGAGTTTCACACACTCAACAGTCTTCATCAAGCTGGACATGAGACGAAGCTATCTGCAGGTCCCCATGGCTGAAGGTAGAAAGTACTTGACAGCATTCATCACACATGAGGGAGTTTTCCAGTACTGTAGGATGCCGTATGGACTTATTTCAGCACCTAGTGCCTTCCAGAAGATTGTGTCTTCTATACTGAAGGGGATAGATGGCTGCATCAACCTCCTGGACGACATTGTCATCCATGGACACATACAGGAACAGCATGACACACGAGTGTAGCTAGTGCTTAACAGGCTGGCTGAGTATCACATCACACTTAATCGCGAGAAGTGTCAGTTTACCAGGACGGAAATCGACTTCCTGGGATACCATGTGTCCTCCAATGGTGTCCTACCACTACACTCCAACAGAAGATCTACCAGAACCGACCAATGCAAAGGAAATTGCTTTCTTGCTGGGCTCGACGAATTTCTACCTGAAATTTGTTCCACACTACTCGAAAACTGCTGAGCCACTTAGACGACTACTATGCAAAGACGCTCAGTGGGAATGGACAGCCGAGCAAGACCAAGCCTTCCGCGACTTGAAGCAGAAAATTGTGTCTGCTCCAATTCTCGCACATTTCGATCCAGACGCTCCAACGATCGTGACGACGGATGCTTCAGGAATCGCCCTTGGTGCGGTATTATCGCAAGTGTCAAATGGCAAAGAGAAGCCAGTCGCGTATGCATCCAAGACGCTTTTTGCAACAGAACAGAAGTACTCCACAGGAGAACGTGGAGCACCGGCATATATCTTCGCGTGCGAACACTGGCATGTGTTTCTCTTCGATAGAAAATTCACGCTGAAGACGGACCACCAGGCACTCACAACGCTGTTAGCGACTTCGGGCCACAGGCCATTGGAAATCTGCCGATGGTCTGATCGCCAACACCACAATGACTTTGACATTCGGTACACTGTTGGTTCCAACAACCAGGTATCAGATATGCTCAGCAGGCTGGTCAAAGAAGAACAGTGTGAATCGACGGCAGACGACTGTGTCATGGAAATTGAGTTGGACAACCTCGTTACTGCAGCCGAGTGTAAAAACGCTTCTTCAGAAGATGCCACTTTGACACAGGTCCGTCACTTCATACAGAATGGTTGGCCTAGACACCCATCTCCTGACTTGGAAGCCTACTTCCGACTCAAAGATGAGCTATCCGTGTTCAACGATGTGTGTGTCACGTGGCACACGTGCTGTAATCCCTACCACACTTCAGGACAAAGTGTTGAAAATGGCCCACGAAGGTCATCCCAGGATCGTGCGAACTAAGCAACGCTGTCGCGAATCGGTATGGTGGCCCGGCATCGATCGACACATCGAAGATCTCATCAGAGATTGTGAATCATCCGCGGTGTGTGAGAAATCATCCAAACCTACACAGCCACCGATTCAGCCCATACCATGGCCAGAGAAACCATGGCAGCGAACACAAGTCGACATATTTGACGAGGTGCAGGCCGCACCTCACAGCCAACGATTCCTGGTTGTCATACACGACCACCATTCTAAATGGCATCTCCACCGAACATTTCAGTGTTAGCTGAATCGATCGCAAGGAAGTAGGTACGAATCAACGCGTACACCGACAAACGACGTCATTCGCGAAATACGATGATGAAACCTGGAGACTGGCTATTGTGTGCGCCTCTTTATTGTTCGAATTCGGAACAGTTAATCTTTACAGAGACGGGGGAAATATGTTGTTCTGTTACTTTAACAGTGTGCCTTTAATGTGCTTTATCAGCTAACGTCAGCCTCGTTCCGGGGTGAAACGTGGCTCCGCCATGATGCTGTATTACAATATCTTCAACGCAGCGCAACGTGTTCCGTTTAGGAAAGCCAGTTTAAAGCACAGCTGGAAGAAATGGAAGAAAATCAGCTGATAACCAAGGTCACGGAACCAACGGTCAATCCATTGGTAACGGTGATGAAGCCAGATCAGTCATTGAGGATATGTTGAGATCCAGGATCACTCAATGCCGCTATAAAGCGAGAGCACTTTGCTATACCGACGGCTGAGGAGATATTTGCAAAGCTGCACAGCTCAAGGTATTTCAGTACACTTGACGTACACACCAACGTTCGGTCCCAACGTTCCTCAGTAGTGATGTCGTTTCTGTTTATGGCAGCTTTCCAGAGACGTCGTCGTTCCTCACTTAGTTTCCTCGTCTCCATTCCTTGGTTGTAAAGTACTTTCGACGTTTTATCAAACTTGACATGCGTTGTAACGCCCGGACGATTCGCACAACCCACTACTCCACATATCGGCATCTTCGTTGTTGAGCTGCAAGAAGGCGGATTTATCCATAGTGCATTGCAGTGCCAAGTGCTAAGGATCAATTCTATCCAGTTGACGCAACCGCGTATCCAGATGAAAATATTTAGCACCAGCTACGACTGTCGTATTAACATTTATCCGGGCGTTAAATTAAATGTGTGTGTGTTGTGTGTATTGTGTGTGGTGTGTGTGGTGGCGTGTGGTGGTGTGTGGTGGCGTGTGTGGCGGCGTGTGTGGCGGCGAGTGTGGCGTGTGTGTACGTTTGTGTGCGTGTGCGTGTGTGTGCCTGTGTGTGTGCGTGTGTGTATGTGTGTGCGTGCGCGTGTGTGTGTGTGTGCGTGCGTGGGAAGGAAATTATTCAATGGAGATGCCGCGGGGTGGCACATTGACAGCAACGTAAACGTATCCAATGGCAACTAATGTAAACAACTGACTCGCGCATGCGCGGAAAATTCAACCGAATAAAATTTGACGCCCGATAAATATAAGCGCGACACCGGGTATCCCTTCTTGCACACCCGCCTCATGTAATCGTCTGCGGTGGCTACATTACTGTGGCGATTGGTTTTTATTAATCCTCACTGGTGTCAGCCCTCTGGCAAATGTGCTTATTATTAGCCATGATGTGCTATGGCAAGTTACCAGGGCTATGACTTGAAAATACAAGTTGTGCATATTGTGTTATGCATACCGATGAACAAATAAGCCCTACCGTGGGATCATGTTTCGTCACTCGGAACACAATAGGGGGAAAATGTACATACATCGACCATGTAAGCAGCCGGCTGTTTGACGTACGGACGAATCTCGGATCGTCGTTGTCCAAAAGTCAATCTACACACTACTGACAGAGCGTGCTGATTAGTAATATCACACACACCGACACGGATATGACCATTTTAAGATTGAGAATATCACAGCGCTCGCCCTCAAGACTGATTTGACAGATCGATATAATGTGAACGAGAAATGGGCATTCCATGTCTTGTTCCCCAACACAATGAATGCAGGTGCTCTGAAGCTCGCATGAAGGCTAATGGCGAGATTATATCAACAAACTGAAGACTCATAGCGTGATGATAATTAACCCCAATATTCCGCATACAAAAGAGGCAATATAGGAGTTGTTGATGCTACCAATACAATTTATGAGTGAATTTTCTTAAAACTTTGCAATGGGTCAAGTGCTTTCGCGTCGGGTTGATGTTGTGACATGTTTAATCAGTACTTACAGAGTTAGCTTCTTCACCGTACCAAATCCACATGGCCATCCCTTGTACACGAGACATCACCAGGCACCTAGTCTGATGGTGGTGCTAACGGAGCGTGTTAGATGCGATGGACCTGACCTTGTACGAAGACAATTCGATTTTTACGTCTGCAATTCCTTCCTCTCCCTAACACGGAACGTCCTCGTAAGAAATATTTGTCAAAGTAATTGATCGCATGCAGTGGGGAGTCAGTCTAGCGTTTAACAAACCCGCCATGTAGATGATCGATGCATTTCTAAAATTATATTAAATTGTTGAAGACCGTCTACGGGAACTAGGCCCTATAACGAAATTCAATAAACATTAATGGCTTTATATAATAGTATCACGCACGTGCAGTGCTCACGACTACGCGTGTGCAGAGACACTTGGATAAAAACCCCAATCCACATAGAAATTGAACAGAAATGTTAAATTGGAAATGTTAGGCCTACCTCTCCTGGATATCGTTGTGGCCAAAATCATAATATTAATCCCCAAAAGGCAGAAACTGGAGATCCTGTTGATTTATCTGCCATAGGCGAGGGAACGGAAATTTGATTAGGAATAACAGAACATGTACATCGCTAGTTTACTGCCTGTGTACTAGATGGTGAAGACTGTATACTGTCCAACAATGAGGAAATCCGGAGAGAACAATTTGCGTGCACAATTTATGAAAATGTTGTGTGACCTTTTTGGGGATTGAGTTGAGAAACGCGTATTGAACACGTCGTGTTTAGGTTACGTGCTTTCATTAATTGTATATTCATAACTAGAAGGATCTCACTTATCACAGATATAGTCTCTGGTAATACGTAGTACTGCAACAACCACTGCTGTATTTGGGTTTCTAGTGAAAGCGGCAAAAAGAAAATTCAAAGCATCCCCCCTCCCCCGTCTTCGGATGTCATCATTTCAGCGGAGACAGCTGAATTGACAGCAGCGGTGCGACGTAAAGAATAATAAAAAAATATCCAACAGTACCCCCCCGCCCGTCTTCCGATGTCACAGTCGAGCCAACCGGAAGGAAGATGTGAAGATATACGGCGAAAATTGTTAAGTGTTGCTGAAGCTCAGGTACCCCCCCCCCCCAATATGAATTTCGTTCCCGCGCCACTGCATGGATTC
This sequence comes from Paraescarpia echinospica, assembly GCA_020002185.1. Classification (NCBI taxonomy): domain Eukaryota; kingdom Metazoa; phylum Annelida; class Polychaeta; order Sabellida; family Siboglinidae; genus Paraescarpia; species Paraescarpia echinospica. The sequence goes on from CM034536.1 coordinate 30,487,973, forward strand.
ATACAGGGAAAAGCGTGCACGAAGTAACCCTAAAAACATATGGATGAATAATAGAAGACATACATTAATAAAAAAGAAAGTGGCGTTATAAATGTATTAGACTTACCACAAGGCCTAGCTTCAGAGCCACACCAGAGACTAGCAAATAAACAAAGGCTTACATGATAATGGCCAATACATCTTGAATGGCATTTCACAAAGAGGTTGATTGAATTAAAGTATCATGCGCGGATGTCCAGCGGTCTTCCCAACGGGTAAATCTTGTGTCGGTCGTGTAGTAGGCCTATTAAATGACATGCCCGATATATATATATTAATATATGTATATATATATACATATATGTGTGTATATATATATATATATATACATATAAAACATCAAAAGTAGGAGACGATTCTTTGCGGGAACTGTGATCTTTGAGTTGTAAAGAACAAGTGAGTTAGAGAACAGGATCTCTAAACCTCTGACTCTCGATAAACTCTTAGTACTTGGTGAAAAGAGACGGAATTAAGATGGATTGATTAGCATGCGTGCACGACCGATTGGGCAGCTAACTAGACGTTTACTTGACCTACTTGACCGAGACCGAGAGAACCTGGGTTCATATCCTGTGCTGCAGTGTCGACCCTTGGGTAAGTTCGTTCACTCTATGTTGCTCCAGTTCACTCAGCCGTATGAATGAGTCCATGGCTATAGACAGTGGTGGATGTTTGTGTACGAATAGTCTGTAACAATATCACTTAATGACGTCTCCCCAGAAAGTAGAATAACAGGCCGCTCCTTTGTTGCAGCAGCCACGTTTAATAAAGTTGGTTTACTAGAACTATCGTCTCTGTTCTGCCTGAATATGCTAGCGTCTATACAGTGAGGCCTGAACAGATGTTGTAACATGGTGGCGTCGGTGAGATATCGAAGGTAACTGAATATGGCAAGGCAGTCCTGTCAAAAGTGACATTTGTGTTAAAGAGTGAACTATGGCTGACGATAATTCAACCGTAACGGCCGGCGTGGCCGCTGTCGGGGCACCTGCTGTGGCTGCTCCAAATGTCGAAGACCCCCGGTCTCAGAATCACATCTATGTGAACTTGCCCAGTGGCTCGCCTCCACCTGCATTGGAAATGGAAACCAATCAGGTCGATAACTGGAAGTTGTGGAAACAAATGTGGAAAAACTATCTAATCGTGTCTGGACTCGACACTAAGCCAGACAGATATGTGACGGCACTTCTTCTACACTGTATTGGGAAAGACGCACTACGCGTCTTCAATGGTATGGATTTGACGGAAGAAGAACAGGTCAAGCCTGCTGAAATCATCAGAAAATTTGATGAACATATCTTGGGCGAAGTAAAAGAAGTCTTTGAAAGGTATAAGTTTAACATCCGAAATCAGGAAAACGAATCGTTTGAACAATTCTACTCAGTGTTGAAAAATCTAGCAAAAACCTGTGGGTTTTGCAATTGTATGCGAGACAAGCTGATTGTTGACAGGATAATCCTCGGTGTAAGGAGTGACAAAATTCGCAGCAAACTCATTTCACAATCGCAACTTGATCTACCCAGAGCAGTATACATCTGCCGGTGCATGCAAGAGGCTGAAGAACAATGCAAAATTCTGAATAAAACAGAAGCAGTGAACCGGGCCGACACCAGATACAGACGCTACACTGCCAAGTCGACATTCGGTGGAAGAAAATCTGCTAGTCAGCGAAAATGCAAATTCTGCTGCAAAACGTACCCCATGAAGAAAGAACTTTGCCCTGCATGGGGCAAGACGTGTGATGCATGTAGGGGTCGAAACCATTTCAGAGGCTCCGTGCAATTCCCTAAGACTGTTCACAGTGTACAAGATGGGTTAGACTCGGATAGCTCCGGTGCTAGCTTTGGCGATATCAGCTGCGTCACTGCCGATGTGCACGCACTCTCCTCACAAGATGGTCCCATTTTGTGCAACATGCTGGTCGAAAAGCAGTCGTCGGTGAAGATGCAGGTTGACTGTGGTTCAACTGTCAACATACTGCCCAAGAACTACGTGAAGGAGAAAGATATCCGCCCAGAACCAATCACTCTGAAGATGTGGAACAATGTGAAGACTGAAGCTCTCGGCAAGTGCCGAGCTAAAACCGTAAATCCTGCTACAGGAGACAAGTTCAAAGTGGACTATGTCATAGTGGATGATGACAAGTTGACACCACTACTCAGCCGTAAAGCTGCTGAATGCATGAAGCTCATCACGGTGAACTACGAGAACTTTGAAACTGTATCTTCAGTCTCCAGCTGTAGAGTTGTTCAAACTCCATGCACTGAAGACTATCCTGAAGTGTTCGACGGTAAACTTGGCTCGCTTCCTGGTGGGAAAATTCGTCTCACCCTAGAACAAAATGCTGAACCGGTTGTGAGACCACCACCACCAGTCAAAGTGGACCAACCCACTGATTGGGTGAACCAAATGTCTGTAGCCAAGAAACATTCTGGAGCTCTCAGGATCTGCATTGATCCTAGACCTCTCAACCTAGCCCTAAAGCGTGAACACTACAAGCTTCCTGTGTTGGACGACATTCTACCGAAGCTTGTGAATTCCAAGAAATTTGCTGTGTGTGACTTGCAACAAAGATATCTACACTGCGAACTGGATGAAGAATCTAGCCTACTGACTACTTTTGCAACACCGTTTGGGCGGTATCGTTGGCGACGACTACCTTTCGGCTTGAAAGTCAGCAGTGAAATTTTCCAAAAGCGTCTGCAACAAGTACTGGAAGGGTTGGAGAGTGTTCACTGTGTTGCTGATGATATTATCATCCATGGATACGATGACTCTGATCTCTGTGTCAAGATCCAGAAGCTGCTCCAAAGATGCAAGAAACATGGGATCAAACTGAACCGTGAGAAATGTCGCTTCAATGAGAATGAAATCCAGTTCTTAGGCCATGTTGTCACAGCTGATGGTCTGAGACCTGACCCATCCAAGGTCGAAGCTGTTCTGAAGATGAAGAGTCCGTGTGACAGGGGAACTGTGGAGAGGCTAAGATGTACAGTAACTTACCTGGCGAGATACGTACCCAAGTTGACTGATGTATTCCGTCCCATTGCTGCTCTTGTACAACGAGATGTTGCCTGGATGTGGGGAGATGCTCAGAAGAAAGCTTTCACAACACTGAAACAACTCCTGGCTAAGGCACCCACTCTTGCTTACTTTGACGCGAGTAAGCAACTGGTCATTCAGTGTGATGCTAGCAACTATGGCCTGGGATGTGCACTACTTCAGGAAGGAAGACCAATTGCTTACGCCAGTCGTGCTTTGACTGACACAGAGACCAGATATGCCATTATAGAGAAAGAGATGCTGGCCGTCGTCTTTGCTCTTGAGAAGTGGCATCAGTTCACCTATGGTCGCCCCATCCTTGTCTACAGTGACCACTAGAGACAATAACAAAGAAACCTCTGGACAGAGCACCCAAGCGTCTACAGGGCACTTGCGTATGACATTGATGTCAAGTACTTGGAAGGCAAGAAGATGTCTCTCGCTGACACGCTGTCACGTGCCTTCCTGCCAGCTGGACAGGAACAACCGACCATTGAGTTCGAAGCTATCCACGCTGTGAACTATCTATCCATGAGAGAAGATGTTGTCCAGGACATTCGTAATGCCACCGAGCAAGATGCCACTCTACAAGTGCTGACAGATGTCCTGCAACATGGCTGGCCCGAGAAACCAGATGTGCCGCCACCTGCTGTGCCTTACTACCACTTCAGAGATGAGTTGGCCGTCACTGATGGATTGGTGTTCCGCGGCGAAAGACTTGTGATTCCACAATCCATGAGATCACAAATTAAGAAGGATGTTCACCTAGGCCACGTTGGCATTGAAGGATGCCTAAGAAGAGCAAAGGAGTTGGTATTCTGGCCTGGCATGAAAGTAGAAATCAAAGAGTACATCCAAACGTGTGAAGCCTGTCGTGAGTTCGAACGTTCTCAGACTAAGGAAACTCTGATGAGCCATGATGTGCCGGACCGTCCATGGCAGAAGGTCGGTGTCGACCTGTTCTCTTACCAAGGAAAGGACTACCTAGTCACCACTGACTACAGATCAAACTTCTGGGAAATAGACTATCTACCAACCACTGGCTCCAAGGCAGTAATCACAAAGCACTTTGCTAGGATGGGAATTCCGGACACTGTAGTTGCTGACAATGGTCCACAACTGGTGTCAGACGAGTTTGCTCATTTCAGTAAGAAATGGGGATTCGAACATGTGACGACATCTCCACACCACAGTCGCTCAAACGGCAAGGTGGAATCATCGGTGAAAGCTGCAAAGAAGATGATCAAGAAAGCACAATGCGCTGGTGATGACCAATATTTAGCACTGCTGAATATCCGCAACACCCCAACTCAAGGAATGGAGAGTAGTCCTGCACAGAGGCTACTAGGTAGGCGGACGAAAACAATTCTTCCAACAGCTCAAAGTCTTCTGGAGTCGCGATCGTCTGTGCAGCAACATGAAACAGACATGCTGAAAAGGACACAACGCCGTCAAGCCAAGTACTATGACAAATCTGCTACAGATCTCCCACATCTGCATCAAGGTGATACCGTCCGAATGAAGCCGTTCAAGCTTGGAGTCAAGTCATGGAAGAAAGCGAGGCTATATTTGGCGGAGATAGATCGTTGAAATTGGTGGTGTATCAAAGTTCATAAGCAAGTGGAATTACTGATTGATAAGTATTATTCTTGCCTTAATATCATTCATAAAGTAGCAGTAAACATATATTGAGTAGCAGTTGTGCTTAAAGTTAGTTAGATAAAGTATTTTAGGACACTTTAGTCTAGTGAGTGATAATAGGGTACGTTAGCTTACGGCTACGATAAGTTTGTAAACAAGATTTAACAAACCTCGTTATGTGGTAGAATATATAGGTGATAAAGTAACAACCATAAACTACCTACATAAGATAATATCTGTGTAAGTCAGTACCTGCTAGACATTTTGATAAGGTAGCTTTGTTGTTAAAATTAAGCATTTGCGATAATCGGGCGAACTAAGTTTATGTAGCTAGTGTCTCTCTTATTCGCTAGGGCGCTGTATAACCTAAATAAATAAGGCAGTCTAGCGTACGCAATCTTACGTAAAGTGTAACATTTGTGCACAGAAAACAGTCTTCTTAAAGACTACATAGACAGTGAATAGTGTAAACACAGTTGACAAAACTATTTTAAATAGCTAATTAGATTATTATTATTAAATAAATTCTGATATGGCGCCTTGCAAGCGGCAAGTCAAGGCAAAGAGACACTTGGTGTGCGACGACTGCCACAGTTGGGTAGATTTTGCCTTATCCGGCTGTACGAAGTCATGGACAGAAACCAAGGAAGAGGGATTCACCTTTCAGTGCGTGGGGTGTTGGAAGGTGAAATGTCTGGAGAAAGAGGTAGCTAGGTTGGTAGATATTGTGAAGGGGATGGAGATGAGAATCAGCAAGGAGACAGATGGAATGGAGAGAGACGACAGGGATAAAGTTGGGAATACTGTGAAACTGAAGGAGCAGAGTAGTGGCAACAAGACCGAGGAAAGGAGACTGAGAGGAGGGAAGGTGATCGGAGGGGAAGAAAGTGGAGGATCGACGGCAGGAAATGTGACAGGTGTGAAGGTGGCAGGAGAGAAAGTGACCGTAGAGAAAGAGGTAGGAGGGAAAAAGAGACGGGAGAGGAGAGAAGGAAATGCAATGGGAGGAAAGATGACGGGAAGAAAGGAAGTGAGAGTACATGTGACAGAAGAGAAGTCGGGAGGGACGATGACAGGAAGAAAGGTGACAAGAGAAACAGCGTCAGGAAAGAATGGAACGGACGAGATTGTGACGGGAGAGCAGAAGACAGGGGAACAAGATTACAACCAGACAGATGCAAACCGTAGAAAGAGCTACACTGAGGCAGTGATTGAGGGGGCAATGAGGAAAGAGAGGGTGTTTATGGGCGATTCGATTATGAGAAAGACAGATAAGACTCTAAGCGAGGGGGAGGACGTCGTTGTTTGTCTACCGGGGGCTAGGATAGAACATGTAACTGAAAGGGTAGAGAAGGTACTGGGGCATGGCAAGGGAGGGTCTATACTAGTACATGTAGGGACAAATAACGCAGAGAGGGAGGGAACAACTGGGATAGTTCAGAAGTACAGACAGTTAGTGAAGAAGTTAAAGAAGACAAGAGTAGAACAGATTATCCTCTCAGGAATTTTGCCAGTAATGGGAGGAAGGGGGCCGACATATAGAAACTGCAAGAGGATGGCGATCAACGCACTAGTTGAGCAGATGTGTAAAGAAGAGGGGGTGGGATTCGTAGATTTATGGGGATACTTTGTTGGGAGGGAAGATATGTACATGAGAGATGGCCTACATCTAAGTGGAAAGGGGGCAGCAGTTTTCTCAGAGAACTTGCTGCAATCTGTTGACAGTGGAACAGGCTGCATCTATTTAAACTAGATTCGCAGGGGGGATTCACAGAGAAGCCTGAAACTGGAGGCATAGATAAAGACAGCAGAAATAAATCGGCAAAGAACAGCCTGGAAAACTGTTCTGAATCAGGATATAAATGCATTTGTTTAAATGCAAGGAGCATAGTAAACAAAAGAAGTGAACTAAACATTATGGTAGAAGATATTGACCCTCACATAATAGGTATAACCGAATCGTGGGCCACCACTGATATATCAGATGCCGAATTGGGACTAACAGGATATGTAATGTTTAGGAAAGATAGAATAGGAAGAAAGGGAGGTGGAGTTATTTTATATATTAAAGAATCTATCCAGGCTTATGAAATAAAATTAGAAAGAGAAGCAGATTGCGAAGAAGCTGTTTGGTGTAACATAGTTACAGGAAACTCAACGTTAACAGTTGGGTTAGTTTATCGAAGTCCAAACATAAGCATAGAAGAGAATGAAAAAATACAAAACGCTATAAGGGAAGTAAGCAAACGGAACTGTATTATTATGGGGGACTTTAACCATGGGCATATACAATGGAAATCTCTACAGAGTATGGGGAGTGAGGACCACAAGTTTTTAGTTTTAGTACAAGATAGTTTCCTTTCTCAACATGTGCTAGAACCAACCAGGGGAGAGAATGTGTTAGACTTAGTTTTGTCCTCACAGAAAGAATTAGTTGACAATGTCAAGATATGTGAGCCACTGGGGAGTAGTGATCACAACCAGATACATTTTACCATCAAAGTAAAATCAGAAAGGAATAGTAAAAAGCAGTATAGGAGAAATTTCCACAAAGGAAGGTATAAGGACATGAGGAAATATTTAGCAAAGATAGACTGGAATAACACACTGAAGAATAAGACAGCAACCGAATGCTGGAATATCTTAAATAGTGAAATTAAGTGCATAGTCGATAAATTTGTACCTTTCAAAAAACAAGGGAAACGGTCTAAAAAGAAACACTTATCGAAAGAAGCCATTAGAAAAATTAAGTATAAACAAATGATGTGGAAGTCATATAGATGTACTGGAAATGATGAAGACTACAACATTTATAAAGAAGCACTTAATCAAGCTACAGCTGAAATTAGAAATTCAAAGAGAAGCTATGAAAAAAATTAGCTAGTAATATAAAACATGACAGTAAGAGTTTTTATGCGTATATTCGAAGCAAACAGAAAGTTCAGGATAAGGTCGGTCCTCTAGAAGATAGTGCTGGAAATACAATATCAGAGGGATTCTTAATGGCAGAAGACCTGAATGAGTATTTTAGTTCAGTGTTTACCAGGGAAGATATTAGTTCACTGCCAGTACCAGAGGCTAAGTTCAAGGGGCAGATTCAGACTATTTAGGACAGTTAGTTGTAACCTCGGAAATGGTAGCTAAGAAAATAAGGGCTATGAAGGATAATAAATCACCTGGAGTGGACGGGATTCCGCCCAAACTACTATTGGAAATTGTAGAACAAATTAGCGTACCGCTTGCAACAGTTTTCAATTTGTCATTAGAAGAGGGAGTGGTTCCTTTAGAATGGAAAGAGGCAAACATTATACCGTTATTTAAAAAAGGTTCGAGAAACAAGTCAGAGAACTATAGACCAGTGAGTTTAACATCAGTGATTTGCAAATTATTAGAAAGACTAATTAAAGATCACATGGTGGATTTTCTTGTTAAACATAACTTGATAAACCCATCTCAACATGGGTTTTTAAAAGCGAGGTCATGCTTAACAAATATGTTATGTTTTTTGGAAGACATCACTAGGTGGGTAGATGAGGGATCACCAGTAGATATCATCTATTTAGATTTTCAAAAAGCTTTCGACAAAGTACCACATCAAAGATTACTCCTTAAGCTAAAGGCCCATGGCATAGGAAATGGTATAATAAACTGGATAGAACAATGGCTGATTGACAGAAGACAACGTGTAGTAGTTGATGGGAGGCTTCAAACTGGAAATCGGTATTGAGTGGGGTACCACAGGGATCAGTACTAGGACCTATATTATTCTTAATATATATCAACGATTTGGATGATGAAATAACAAGCAAGGTGTTGAAATTTGCGGATGATACAAAAGTGTTTAGAAGGATTAAAAGTGATGGAGACAGACAGCATTTACAAGATGATCTTGATAGGTTTATCAAATGGTCTGAAAAGTGGCAAATGCTGTTCAATTTTGGGAAATGTAAATGCCTCCACACAGGTCATGGGAATGAAGAGGTAAAATATAAAATGGGGGGTACTGTTCTAAGTACTACTGTAAAAGAAAAGGACTTGGGGTTAACCATTAGTGCTGATATGAAGGTTTCAGAGCAGTGCGGAATTGCAGCGTCAAAGGGAAATCAAATCCTTGGATTAATTAGGCGAAATATAGCGTATAAGAAAAAAGAATTAATAGTACCGCTGTACAAAACAATAGTGAGGCCTCATTTAGAATATTGTATACAAGCATGGAGGCCATATCGCAAGAAGGACATAGATATGCTAGAAAGAGTACAGAGGAGAGCGACTAAAATGATACCAAATCTGAGGGATCTTAGTTACGAAATACGCCTAAAAGAATGTGGTTTAACAACACTAGAGACCAGGAGATTGAGAGGAGATCACATAGAAGTGTTTAAAATATTGAATGGTTATGAAAATATTGATAGAAACATTTTTTTCTCAGTTAAGAAAAATAGAAGGACCAGAGGACATGAAGCTACATTAGTAAAGGAGCAGTGTAGATTAGATATAAGAAAGTTCTCATTCTCACAAAGGACTGTAAATGAATGGAACAGATTATCTCCTGATTGTGTTGGTGCTAGTAGCGTGAATATGTTTAAAAATAAAATCGACACACACCTTAAAAAGGCGGGATACATGTAGATAAAAAGTATTGGACTCTCGATAAGCCAAAAGGCTTCCTTGTCCACCTGCCATCCAGAGTAATTTTCTGGATGGCAATCTTGTTAAATCTTGTTAAAGCGAAGGTGGTGAGACGACTGGATGAAAGGTCCTATGAAGTTGAAGATAGTGAGGGAACAGTGTACAGGCGCAACCGTGTACACCTAAGAAGAACACACGAAACACCACCTCATGTGTTGGTTGAGGAGTCCATGGATATCCCATCCCAAGATGATCCTCTAATCACTCCAGTTGACCCAATTCGGGCCAACACACCAGTTGAAATTCAGCCGAACACACCGGTTGAACAACAACACCAGAGTGACCAGACAGAACCACACTCTCCGGTACGTCCAACGACACCCAGGAAGTCCGAGAGAATCAACAAGTCCAAGCTACCCAGCAAATACAAGGAGTATGTTGTATCTAAATGAACAGTTGATGATGCATACATGAACATTGATGAGTGCAGACTTGATTGATGCGGACTCGCATGTATGTTAAATTGTGGATGCTCCATCCATGTGTTCATACAAGGACTATGTTGTGTCTAAATGAACAGCTGATGATACTTACATGAACATTGATGAGTACAGACATGATTGATGCAGACACGCAAGTGTGTTGTCTTGTGGATGTTCCATCCTATTCCATATGTTCATGTTTGCCATGTTCGTATGAGCATGACATGTTGCCTGGTGCTATTCTCATAATTGAGCGTTTGCATGTTGACCATGCCATTTTGGCTTTAGCATGACATCAGGAATGTTGCTGCTGTTGTGAAATAGTGTGTTATGTAGTGTTTAGTGTTAGCTGGAACGTTTCGTGATTCAGTTATGTTGCATTCAGGTTTTGGCAACTTTATTTTATTTATACCACTACGAAACATTGATGCTGATCCATAGACGTAATGAGTTGGTTACTTTAATACGTTAGTATGTTTTGGTTGAGTACATGTTGCTTATAAAACGGAGGGGATGTAACAATATCACTTAATGACGTCTCCCCAGAAAGTAAAATAACAGGCCGCTCCCTTGACGCAGAAGCCACGTTTCATAAAGTTGGTTTACTAGAACTATTGTCTCTGTTCTGCTTGAATATGCTAGCGTCTATACAGTGAGGCCTGAACAGATGTTATAACATAGTCTTCGTGCATTAATTGCAGCGTGGTTGGATTCTTCCCAGAGAAGTCGAGATGGTGTTCGGTTGAACAGGTCTGTCAGTGAATAAAGTGAAAAGCGCTTTGAGCAGTCCTGAGAACTTGATACTGTGTTATAACTTACCTTTACTTGTACCTTGTATTATTGTAATCAATACTGCATAATTGTCGTTGCTCGTTCATCCAATTGCGTTGTATACATCTATCTTCTAAAACACTTTTTGATGGTTATATAATCCGATGTCAAAATTAGTGTCACGAGTCGTTCATCCCCAGGATTTATCATCTAGAGACCCGTCACCAGTCACATTGACGGGCTGACTTCCTCTTATGAGTGACGTTAAGACGACTAAACGATTGTGCTACAAATCTGCGATTTGGCAGGAATACAAGTGGTGTCATTTCGCCATGTTCGCGCCATATGACAACGCTGAATATATCGGGAAATAACGAGAAAAAAATGGGCACACGAAATAGCTACGAGGCGGAAATTTCGGCATATTTTGGGTGAGGTGGCACAGCCGTTATCTATAGTAGACCTATACAATTTAAAGCAATTAAAGTAAATCCTTGCAACAACAAATGAAACTGTTGATCTCTTTATATACACCAGTAAGTCTCTCGATCTATGTCCTCAACCAAATGCTACTTTTCTTCCAAGTCGGCAATTTGTTTTCCATTTTTATATATAAAAACGTCTTCTTGACATTTAAAGGGTGTCATACTTTGGTTGCCAGTGAAAGTCTAAATTACGTCTTAGTCTATAGACGTCAATCCTGAGACATCTTTGAAATGTCAAAAAGACGCCTAAAATATATCAATGATACACTGTCAGTTCAAAGATGTCTGATTAGATATTCAAATTAATAGAAGTCGTTTTTACATCAGTCTGTATGTACACATCATCTGCATGACCAAAAATAGGCCTACATCTAATAGACGTCTAAAAGGTGCCGTGTGCCCAGTGCATATCAACATTTTGATTTGATTGAGTACAAAATTAGCACTTGGTGTACAGTCGTAAGTCGTGACGATCATACGCGATTAGGCTTACGGTGGTCGAGTTATGTTGGATCTTGTATCGACTCTTAAACTAAAGTCCCATGGCATAACAAATGGTATAATTAACTGGATAGAAAAATGGCTGATTCATGGAAGACAATGGGTAGTTGTTGATGGGGAGGCTTCTGTAATGTAGCCGTTTACTACGCGCAGATTTGTATTTTACTTTGATTACATTGGGAACTTCCGCTTCTATCCCTTTCATACACGGCGTGTTCTGTGGTTATCAAACTCACTCAAAACAACCCAAATACGACAACATTACATTGGCGACGAGCATGAGTAAGTGAGTTAAGATATCATGGCTTCAAACGGTTTGCCGCATTTCGCCGAATTTGACGTGTATACGGACAGTGCCAATACAGGCGTCCGATGGAAGAAGTGGTTGTCTCGTTTCACAAACATGATGGTGGCGATGGACGTTAGTAGTCGCGCACGTCAGAGAGCACTGCTGCTACATTATGCTGGCGAGCAGGTGTACGAAATATTTGAAACGTTGCCAGATACAGGCGCGTCTGACGATTTTGACAAAACTTGTGAAAAGCTCACTGCATATTTCTCGCCAAAGAAGAACATTGAGTACGAAGTGTACCAATTCAGAAAAGAAAAACAAGAAATCGGTGAATTACTCGACACGTACCATACGCGTTTAAGACGTCTTGCTGCAACCTGCGAATTCACTGACACTGATCGTGAAATTAAGACACAGATTGTGCAGAATTGTACGTCGTCAAGACTACGACGCCGTGTGTTGCGTGATGCCACTATATCGCTCACTGAAATGCTGGATGAAGGCAGAGCGATGGAGTTGTCTGAGAAACAAGCGTCAGGGATGGAAACATCAGGAGAAACGTCAAGAGAAGCTGAAGTTAACATCGCCAGTAAACGCTTCAAGAAAAAGGCAACTCGAAACAAGCGGTTCAATAACGCAACATCAATGAACACTGCGAGTAGACAGACATCAACAATATGTCGTTACTGTGGGAACAAATATCCGCATCCGCCGACTAAACAATGCGCTGCAAAAGGCAAAACGTGCAATTTTTGCCATAAGAATGGACATTTCGAGAAAGTCTGTAGATTTAAATACGGCAATCGAATGCAAACTAACACTGTCACAAGCACCAACGCAGTCAGTCCAAAAAGTCTGGCAGCTGAATCTGACAATGATTATGTTTTTCTGCAATCAAACAAACAAACGAGCACAACCCATTGCCCACATGCACAGTGCAGATTGAAGGAAATCCTATCAAAATGACTGTAGATTCCGGGGCGTCAGTTAATATAATTGACAACAGCACATTCAAAATTATCAGACAATCAAGCAGTATGTTATTCAAACAGCCTACGACGAAAGTGTATCCATATGGCTCACAAACACCACTACCTGTGATCGGCGTGCTTATCACGAAAGTGAAGTTTCGCTCGACGGTCATCGACACAAGCATTCATGTGGTGGAGGGCACGACAGGCAATCTGCTAGGCTGCCAAACTGCACAGGACTTGGGAATCCTCCACATCGCTCAAAACGTCGCAACAGGACAGAACGTCACAACAAATGGCACGTTCCAACCACAAATCGTAGATCAGTTCGCAGATCTCTTTGATGGTGTTGAAAAAGTGGATGGCGTGGAAGTGAAATTACACATCGACCAGAGCGTCACTCCAAAACAGCAACAGCACAGACGGATTCCTTTTCACATCCGACGTGACGTTGAAAAAGAACTTGATAGACTAGAAAAGCTAGACATCATCGAGAGGGTAAACGGACCAACACCATGGGTCAGCCTTATAGTCATGGTGCCTAAGAAATCGGGTGAAGTCAGAATCTGCGTAGACATGAGAGAAGCAAATAAAGCTGTACAACGCATCAAACATGTCATGCCAACAATCGACGAGCTAATCACCGATCTGAATGGCTCCTCTGTCTTCAGTATGCTGGACCTGAACTCTGCGTATCATCAGCTAGAATTGAGTCCTGAAAGCAGATACATAACCACATTCACAACAAACGTGGGACTATGGCAATACAAACGACTGATGTTTGGAATTAACGCAGCATCTGAAATATTCCAAGACACACTCAGCGAATTGTCTGGTTTAGTTGGATGCAAGAACGTCTGATGACATCATTGTCTACGGAAAATCACAGCGCGAACACGACACATGCTTGAAAGCTGTGCTTGAGAGACTGAAAAACAAGAACGTCAAACTCAACAGAGAGAAATGTTTATTCTCTCAAAAACAAGTGTACTTCTATGGACACATCTTCAGCGCGACTGGCATCGAGGCGGATCCAAAGAGGACGTCAGCAATCGTCAATGCAGCTGCACCGCAGAATGCCAGTGAAGTACGTTCGTTGTTGGGAATGGCACAATACGCGTCGCGATTCATTCCTGGCTACTCGGATGTCACTGCATCACTCCGAGGACTGACACACAAAGACATTCCATGGGAATGGAAAAGCAGACATCAACAGGCACTCGACAATTTGAAGGCGAAGCTAGCCAGTGTGTGCACTGTACAGATGCAAGTCCTGTCGGCATCGGCGCGATATTGTGTCAAGACGACAAGGTCGTTAGTTACGCCAGCCGAGCGCTATCTTCAGTCGAACAGCGATACTCGCAAACTGAACGAGAAATGTTGGCTGTCGTGTGGGGTGCAGAACACTTTCACCTCTACGTCTATGGATCGGAATTCGAGATCATCACCGATCACAAGCCGCTGCTAGGAATATTCGCCAGTCAGAGACAAGCGTCTGCACGAGTGGAGCGATGGCGATTGAGACTCTCGCCGTACAACTACTCACTCCTCTACCGTCCAGGACGAGATGACGAGAACCCGGCGGATTACCTGAGTCGCCACCCTGTTGAACCACCGGCGACTGATGCTGTAGAAAATACGGTCAACTACATTTGTAGTAACAGCATACCCAAGGCGATGACGCTGCAGGAGGTGAAACTACAATATCTACAAGACAGCGTCGTGCAAAAGCTATTGCACGCCATAGAGAGCGGTCAATGGACCGATGAGGAAGTGTCACCCTACCTGAAGCTCAAGGACGAACTAGCTGTACACCAAGGCATGGTCCTACGACAAACACGCATCGTCCTTCCTTTTTCACTCCGCGAGAGTGCCGTCGATCTTGCTCATCGTGGGCATCAAGGAGTCGTAAAGACGAAAAGCCTACTGAGAGAGAAGGTGTGGTTCCCTGGAATCGACATCATGGTAGACGACAAAGTCAAGGCATGCCTGCCTTGCCAAGCCACGACCACGCACGGTTCCGAGCGCTGCACACCGCTGCGAATGTCTCAACTTCCAGACGCACCGTGGCAAGACCTATCGATCGACTTCATCGGACCGTTTCCATGCGGAGAGTCACTGATCGTCGTCATCGATGACTTCAGCCGCTTCCCAGAAGTCGAAATCATTAATTCAACAAGCAGCAACACGGTAATTCCCAAGCTAGACGCAATATTTGCTCGCCAAGGGATTCCACAACAAATAAGAACTGATAATGGACCTCCATTCAATGGACATGAATTCACGAAATTTGCATCATATCTTGGTTTCAATCACAGACGCGTCACTCCGCTGTGGCCAGGCGCCAATGGCGAAGTGGAACGTTTCATGAAAACTCTGGGTAAAGCGATCAAATCAGCTTTCATCGAGAAACGAAATTGGAAACAAGATCTCTACACGTTCTTGCGTCAGTATCGTGCAACGCCATATTCTTCGACAGGCGTGTCACCGAGTCAACTACTGAACGGGCGACAGATGAAAGTCTTGCTGCCCCAAATGTAAGAGAAGAATCCACAGAGAAGAGAGATAGAGAAGAGAGATGCCCAAGAGAAAGCCAAGATGAAGAGAAACGCAGACGAGCGACGTCATGCGAGCGACAGCCATCTGCGCGTGAGCGACATTGTACTCGTCCGACAGACGCGTAAGAATAAACTGTCAGCTGCGTTCGATCCTCGTCCACTGAAAGTGTCGGCCACGAAAGGCAACATGGTCACTGCGAGTCGTGGAAACTACTCCATAACACGCAACGTATCGCACTTCAAGGCTGTGCCGCGCGTGAAGTTCGACGACATCAGTGAAGACGACCAACTCGACCAACTAGACGACTACCTGACTCGAGAAGTTCGCGATCAGCAAAACGACGAAGCTGCCCACGCGAAAGTTCCACAGAGACCTGTGAGACGGGTGAAGGCACCTACGAGGTTTAGAGATTTCGTGATGGACGTTTAGAGTAGCAACTCGTATCCTTGTATTTAAGGTGTTTTACTGTTCTTTATTATGCGTATATCACAAGGACACTTAGTTTTAGTTTCGGTTTATTACAGTCACAAGTATTCTTCCGAGACAGGGACGAATGTAATGTAGCCGTTTACTACGCGCATATTTGTATTTTACTTTGAATACATTGGGAACTTCCGCTTCTATCCCTTTCGCACACGGCGTGTTCTGTGGTTATCAAACTCACTCAAAACAACCCAAATACGACAACATTACAGCTTCAGACTGGAAATAAGTTTTGAGTGGGGTACCAAAGCATCAGTACTGGGACCTATATTATTCTTAATATATATCAACGATTTGAACGATGATATAACAAGCAAGGTGTTGAAATTTGCGGATGATACAAAAAAATTTACAAGGATTAAAAGTGGTGGAGATAGACAGCATTTACAAGATGATCTTGACAGGTTGATCAAATGGCCTGAAAAGTGGCAAATGTTGTTCAATTTTGGGAAATGTAAATGCCTCCACACCGGACATGGGAACGAATATACAATGGGGGGTACTGTAATAAGTACTACTGTAAAATAAAAGGACTTAGGGTTAGCCATTAGTGCTGATATGAAGGTTTTAGAGCAGTGCGGAATTGCAGCTTCAAAGGGAAATCAAATTCTTGGATTGATTAGGCGAAATATAGCTTATAAGGAAAAAAAATTAATAATACCGCTGTACAAAACAATAGTTAGGCCTCATTTAGAATATTGTATACAAGCGTGGAGGTCATACCGCAAGATGGGCATAGATATGCTAGAAAGAGTAAAGAGGAGAGCAACTAAAATGATACAAAAACTGAAGGATCTTAGTTATGAAAAATGCCTAAAATAATGTGGTTTAACAATACTTGAGACCAGGAGATTGGGAGGAGATCAGATAGAAGTGTTTAAAATATTGAATGGTTATGAAAATATTGATGGAAATATTGTTTCTCAGTTAAGAAAGATAGAAAAACTAGAGGACATGAAGTTACATTAGTAAAGGAGAAGTGCAGATTAGATATTATAAAGTTTTCATTTTCACAAGACTTTATGTGTGCCTACGCTACTTGTTACAAGGATATGAATCGTGGCTAGTTTGCTGAATAACACAAGGCAGATATAAGTTTGTATAAGAGCTTTATATATAAAGCCACAATCACTATACATTAATATATTATGCAGATTACATAATTAAAATGATCATTCATTACCTAGCCAACATGATTATAATTTAAATGAGAACAGCAAAGGTGGGGGAACCAACCACACGCAGGTGGAAGGACCCACCGAATCAACTAATATCAATTTGAAGGCTTGTGAATGAATATCTAAGCAAATAATCAATAGTGGGGAAAGCCCAAGGTAACCACCTCCGCCCTAAAACCCCACGTACACATCGATAACTGACACTGCAAATGAGAACAGATGTATGTTTAGTTATTATAAACATACTGCCCTTTATTTAACATACAGTGTAATGTCTTGTTAAAACCTAATGATCGTTGACGAATATGCAAATTTATAACCCTGTTAGCAAACCGACCTAACCAAAAATATATACCAAAAATACAGGTGTAGTTGGGGCTGGAGGGGGGGAAACAAATATGTTATCCTTAATTACGGTAAATAACGGTTAGAACAACCCACGAGGAACTAACGAACCCTACTGGGAAAATGTTATAGCGTGTCAACGCGCCTCGTAAATGTTATAACCGAAACAAATATTTATATCCGTCACAGCATAGAAAAGATTACCTTTCTGAGTAACGCGCGAATGAAAAAGAGGCTCAGCTGTTGTGGCTGGAAGAGCTTGACCCATGGTTAGATCGGTGTACCGTACATTTCAAATATAGGCTGCAGCAACGCCCACATAAATACCATTTGAGCTCTGATCAAATGTTGGTTGTAAATTAATGGAATAGATTATCTGCTGATTGTGTGGATGCTAGTAGTGTGAATATTATGTTTAAAAATAAAATACCTCAGAAGGGCGGGATACATGTAGATAAAAAGGTTGGACTATCGATAAGCCAAGGGGCTTCCTTGTCTACCTGCCATCTACAGTTAATTCTCTGTGTGGCAATCTTGTTAAATCTTGTTCGATAGGGCACGCAACGTGTGGCTATAGTGGCGCCACGTGGTGGATCTCAAGCAACCCAATTTGTCATTCGAATAATCCGCAAAGTGGCGCCTTGCATGCCCTGTACTTCCAATATGTAACCCCCGTAGCACTTCCTTTTCATGATAGGTGTGCCATGTTTTTATCGTGTTTTGAGATTTCGTGTAATTTGTTCCATTTATTATGCCTATTTACTTGTTTACATGCCTGTGTTACTTGCATGAATACAACATGTTATGAATAAAGTTATTTTATCTCACAATATTTATATTGTAGAGGCTCTGAACTACAGCCATGTCGAAAACGCCGATGCAATCCGTGCAAGTGTTTGGCCGCAAGGTAATTCTGTCAAAATGCATGTTGTACCTTGCTAATTTTCTTGCGCCGGTGTTGCAATGCCGTAGGCATGATAAGCGAATATCCGCCATTATAAATATTCTTCTGTCGTACGTTTCTGAGCTCGCAGCCGATATCCCTGTATTCCATGCTTCATGGGCGATAATTAAGAATTATTAGGCGATTAGCTTCTGTTTGCATTTTAGCCGCACTTGTATAGAATCCGGACAACCACGTTTGTTGCCGTTATAGCTATGTTTTGTCTACATTTAAAAAATGCAATAAGACGCAGTATTTTTCTAATGTAAATATTCCTGTGATGATGTGGAATTAATATATCAAAACAGTTACGACAAAATCGAGGTGGGCCCAAAGTATACACAAGTTCAAAAAGTACTGCATTTTTGGTCAAGATATTTGGACGACAGGGTGTTCTTCAGAAGTTTGGTATAGTTTCCCATACATTTGGTAATGCAAACATTGGTAAAGGTGTATTAATGGGTTTGACTAAAAGGCGCACGACCACGAAGTTAACGCACGACCATGTAATACAATATGTTGATAGATAATTTTGCCGTTGATAGTATATATATATACAAGATTGCCACCCAGAGAATTAACTCTAGGTGGCAGGTGGACAAGGAAGCCCTTTGGCTTATCGAGAGTCCGACCCTTTTATCTATGTGTATCCCGCCCGTCTGAGGTATGTGTCGATTTTATTTTTAAACATTCACGCTACTAGCACCCATATGGTTTGTGTGTGCATTATTAAAAATTTTGAGTATGTATTTCACCCAGGAGTTACATAATTTAGGCACTTTATCTGATCTTCCGGACGAGTATTTAGTCTGCACAGTAGCGCCACCTGGCGAATGGAACCGTAAAGTTACCACAAGCGATGATTAAAGTTTCAAATTTTTTACTCCAATGTGAAGAACATATCTGAAATTTGGCGAGCTGCACACACATACCTCCTACGTACCATCAACAGCCCGCTTGGTTACCAACTCTGCATACATTTTGGTCGTGTGTGGTCGTGCGCCTTTTAGTCATACCGGTATTAATTCATATGGATCATTTAAGCAAATCTAATATATGTCAGGCCTTACCCAATCTTGCTTCCTAGCTGTCAATAACAAAGTCAAAAACTATCGTACATAATGGCCTAATATGTATGCTACAAATTACACTTTCTTTATATGATCACAATTTACACAAACTAAACATATTTGCATTACACTGAAGTTCTGATTTATGTATGCAAGTTTCATCAAAACCCTGCATGGAGTGCCACTACAGCTATCAATAAGTATTCAATTTTGACATTAAATAATGTGTTATTTTTAGTACTGATTTTGTTGTCATTTAATACTAATACTATATATTGACACTTGAGTAGTGTAGTGTAATGTAGAATTCAGGTTTCTGCATATATCGATTAACTGTTATAATCCTAATAACTATGCTACTACCATGATTTGCTCAGGACACATATCACAGATATATGATTATATTTTGTAGAAGACAGCTACAGCTGTTGCTCACTGCAAGCGTGGCAATGGGCTGATCAAGGTGAACGGTCGCCCTCTCGACCTCCTCGAACCTGCCATGCTTCGCTACAAGGTGCGTCCACCAACATTCACATTGAAAAAAAATTCATGTTTTGATAATGAAACAATATATGACACAAATACATGTATTGTCGGAATCACTCATGCATGCACATACAATCCAGTCCAAATGGGCATATAAATATATACCATGTATGTATACAGTAATACAAATGTGACATACATTTTTAAAGCATAATGGACATAAATAACAGTGAGAGTCAATAATATATAAGGTTTATCTGGTCTTTTCAAATTTCCACCAGTCCAAAATGAGCTTGGTCCATCCAAATGATGGGTGGATGGGTCTCTAGATAAAGCTATGCCCACAATGTTGTGAAGATTGTTTACAACTTTACATAGTAATGTATTTAATTGCACCAGTCTTCCAATGATGTCTACTTGTTCATGTCTGAAGCTACTGTTGCTGACATCTTGAACTGAGGGAGAATGATAAAGAATATATTGTAGTGTACCGGGCAATATGTTTGAATAAAACATTGAAATAAAAGGGCAGCAGATTGTTATGTTTAATGAATGGCAGTTGTGCATCTTCATTTGCTACAAATTGAATGTATTATTTATTTGATGCCATACTCTGCTTGTACGTCTTTTGTTTGTCTCCAGGTACAGGAGCCTGTTCTGCTGCTGGGACAGGAGAAGTTTGCTGGAGTTGACATCCGTGTACGCGTCAAGGGCGGTGGCCACGTTGCACAGATCTATGGTAAGAGTCGTAGTGTAATCACTGAGGCATAACTGCGTCTTTCTGGATTAGTTCAACCATCGAGGCAATACAGTATAAACAGATGAAGAATGGTTTGCAATGGCTACATACGCGACAATTTAGTAAAATCTGAAGTATCCACTGTAACATTAATTAATTCAGTCTTCTTCATGTCTTAGAAGGCATATGAGAATGCCACATCTATGAGGCTATGAGGTTACACTGACAGATCTCATGTAATTCTTACACCTCTTTCCATGGTCATACTCCATGTTTCCTTAATGCAAGCCCTCCTACCGTCTGATGTTCAGGGTAAAGCTGTCTTGGGCAGGGGAAATTTTCTGTGCTGTGTTGCAGTTCAGCTCTTCATTAGTGATCATGTTTGGTCGAAATGCCCCTAGAATCTCCAGGAGACACCTTTCTGGAAGGTCTCAATCTTACACGCTAGGCTGTTTCACTGTATTGTGGATGCTGTGTAATAGTTCAGGAACAAAGGGCTGTGGTGTTTTATCAGTGCATTGTCTCATTTCAGCTATCCGTCAAGCCATCTCAAAATCTCTAGTTGCCTACTACCAGAAGTGTGAGTATTCTTTGAATCTTCGTATTATGTCTGCCTAGGAGCCACCTGCGGTTAGAAGTTTTCAAGTGTACCAAGCTGGATGTGCAACTGGGTCTTCCAATGATGCTTTACTTGTTCATGGCTGAAAATCTTCATGCTGACTTGTCAAAACTGAGGAAACCTTTGCAGTGTCTAGACTAGCATGTACAAACGGGAAGGGAAGTCAGACATGTGTACAGGGGGCTGTCACCTACTTCGATTTTTATGTGCAAGTTATATCTAGTTAAAGCAATGCAATGTCATTGTAACAATAACACATTGCTACTGGACAGAACAAATGTAGAGTAAATTGAAAGTGACAATCTGATCCTTGGACAGTTTTGACATTCCCTTCCCTGTGTTTGACAGCATTGTTATTACCACTATTTGCTGTGACGACTCATGCACAAGTGTCTGATTGTTTCAGATGTCGACGAGGCTTCCAAGAAAGAGATCAAGGACATTCTGATTGCATACGACCGTTCCCTGCTGGTTGCTGATCCTCGTCGCTGCGAGCCAAAGAAGTTCGGTGGCCCTGGTGCCCGTGCTCGCTACCAGAAGTCATACCGATAAATCCGTTTGGACATCATGTTGGCGAACATGTGTTGTACAATAAAGATTACAAGAGAGTGATCAGGTGTTGTTTGTGGTGTGTCAGGATTATGCAGTGACCAAGGCTGATGAACCAATGTTTTTTATTCATTTGTGCCTAACGATTTTTTTCTTATATGGTGTATTTGGCTATTGTCATGACTATGTATTCGGACACCTAAAAATAATTAAATTCTCGGCTGTTCAAAAACATACAGTACAAAAACATTTTTGGTGTCCAAAAACAGTTTATATTATGGACATGTATTCAGACGCCTAGAAATAACAAGTGTTCAGAAACTCATAGTATTGAGTAGTTTTTTGGTAGATTTTTAGGGTGTACATATACGTACATTCATTACAGTGTATAACAAACATACACCAAGGTTGTAGGTCACTGACTTGCATATCCTTGGCATCCTCAAATTGTTTCAAAACTAGTAAAATTATACTTTGACTTTGTGGAGCCTGATGATGGAAGAGTAAAGGTAATGGCGAGACTGGTCGTTACTAACTTTTGAAAGTAGTGTCGATAATGCCCATTTCCCATACTTTATCAATATTGATGTACAGTAGTAGTTTAGCATTTAGAAAGTGAGAATCTTGCTGTATATGGGGTATTTTAAAAAGAATGCAGGTCGTCATATGTCCAACCCTTGGGATTATATTAATTCCTGAAAGTTTGGCACTCAAGGTTCAAGCCATCTAAGATGAAAATGTTAACAGATACATGATATGCAAGCTTGATTATAGTTGGATACTGAAGCAAGTAGTAAAAGTTAAGTTCTTTTGTAGGCAGGTATCCAATCATTGGGACTTATTGGAGAAGCATTCAGCCTTGCTGCAGTTTATACACAAATATCCAGCAGTCTGAGCTACTGTAGCAATGTAGAAATACCAAACTAGCCTAGTGTCCAGAAGTAGGTGCAGCTGTTATTACTAAGGTGGTTTGCACTAATGATTTTGAAGTTTGTAATTATTACTATACTTAGCATAACCAGAAATTGAATCGCATTTGTAATTACTGGTAAGAAAACACCTCTAACACTACAGCAGTATAAAGGAAGATGTTGCTCGCTGCACTTAGATCTGTTTACTTACAACATGAGACTACTCTCACGCTGTGGCTCCGTGACTGAAAAATACCTTGACTGATCATCTTTGTTATGTGCATAGTTATACTGCTAAACACTGACAGCCACACAAATATAACCATTAATCCATTTTTATTAACAATCCTCGACAGTTGAAGGCAGTGACTGTATAACATCAGTACACACCATGCATTGTTCCCTTTCATGCAACACTAAATGCACGACATTCTGGCACATAACAGACGCATCTGTCCAAGCCATGCCTTGTTTAACCAATGAGCCATATTCTTTGGCAGTGCTCTACCGAAGTGAACTTTCACAATACTTGACAATCCTAGCACTGCAACTTTTTGCATACAGTAGGGAATGAATGTGCATTTCTTTATAAGATGTTTTTGTGGGCAAAATTTAAAAAGTGGGAAACATCAATATCTCCATACAAAAGACAATACATGCAGTTTTTTACCATTGATTTGCAGAATAAATCCCCAACAACAATACTTGCCATCCCCATGTAGGTGCATTATTGCATCACATCAACATAGCCCAGTCTTGCACAACACCAATAAAAGCAGTAGTTGGTTATCTGAATGTAGGCACTTGTTCTCAGCTGTCTACAAAGCTTTGGGGCCCAGAAGGAGGCAGCAAACACCAATCCTCTACTTCCTCACTTCACAAACGCAGCTGCCGTATTGCACAATTTCAGAATACCAATTATGCACCATTCAATGTTTGGTAGGGAGTGAATGGGTTTTTGTCAACATGTTGCATGTTTCCTCTCCCTGTATCTAACATCCTACTAGCGAGGCAACAGACACTGTCAAAATACCCTGGGGATGAACATTCCAGAGACTGTCTATGACTGCAGACTTGCAGCTAATCATGGACACATGATCTGCACGGCCTTCTGCAGAACATATACTGATTGGTGGAACGTCACAGGAATCCAGCAACACCCGGTGACAGTCTATACATAAACAGTCTGAATACATGTAGATTTTATCCATAACTATGGTTTCTAAATGATGTGAACTTGTGCATAATATCTGCTTTCAGTTTCCCATGTGTCGTGCCCCATTGCGTTTAGCATGGACCAATATTTGAAACACTGAACACATCATCTAATGAGACCACAAACTTACCATTCCACTTCTTTATACATGCAAAAATATATTACATGTTGTATCCAACTAAAAACATCAAATCCTGTATCAATTCTCATAAGCATCTTAAAAATAGACAGATTACATCACTTTATCCTACAAATACCTCTTAAGATATAACTGACGAACAAGGCCACTTATCTAACCCTACACATGCATGCATTTAAATATTTGTTGCAGTAATACACCAACAGGTCAACATTAAATACTCTTGTGGAAGATTTCTTCACTTGAGAAGTGCTTTGATCTCTTCCTTTTCTGCACAGTCTATGAGTGAACTTCCGTCTGGAGCTGTCACTGTTTTGTTGGCACCCTAACAATGGAAAATTGGTTGTTCAATAATGTTATCTGGACAAGGGAACAAATGGAAGCAGAATGGCTAAGGCCGTCTAACAATAATTATTGGTTTCTCATCAGAACAGTATCAAAAAGAAAATGAGATGTGGTGTTTTTATTTTGCTGATGGAGGTGCTAGCAACTATCACTTACTGTGCTAGCAACTATCACTTACTGTGCTAGCAACTATCACTTACTGTGCTGGCAACTATCACTTACTGTGCTGTGCTGGCAACTATCACTTACTGTGCTGTGCTGGCAACTATCACTTACTGTGCTGTGCTGGCAACTATCACTTACTGTGCTGTGCTGGCAACTATCACTTACTGTGCTGGCAACTATCACTTACTGTGCTGGCAACTATCACTTACTGTGCTGGCAACTATCACTTACTGTGCTGGCAACTATCACTTACTGTGCTCGCAACTATCACTTACTGTGCTCGCAACTATCACTTACTGTGCTAGCAACTATCACTTACTGTGCTAGCAACTATCACTTACTGTGCTAGCAACTATCACTTACTGTGCTAGCAACTATCACTTACTGTGCTCGCAACTATCACTTACTGTGCTAGCAACTATCACTTACTGTGCTAGCAACTATCACTTACTGTGCTGGCAACTATCACTTACTGTGCTGGCAACTATCACTTACTGTGCTCGCAACTATCACTTACTGTGCTCGCAACTATCACTTACTGTGCTAGCAACTATCACTTACTGTGCTCGCAACTATCACTTACTGTGCTCGCAACTATCACTTACTGTGCTAGCAACTATCACTTACTGTGCTAGCAACTATCACTTACTGTGCTAGCAACTATCACTTACTGTGCTAGCAACTATCACTTACTGTGCTCGCAACTATCACTTACTGTGCTAGCAACTATCACTTACTGTGCTAGCAACTATCACTTACTGTGCTGGCAACTATCACTTACTGTGCTGGCAACTATCACTTACTGTGCTCGCAACTATCACTTACTGTGCTAGCAACTATCACTTACTGTGCTAGCAACTATCACTTACTGTGCTCGCAACTATCACTTACTGTGCTCGCAACTATCACTTACTGTGCTAGCAACTATCACTTACTGTGCTAGCAACTATCACTTACTGTGCTGGAACAAGTATTTAAATGAATAAATCATAAGAAAAACTTGTTCTTTGTTAAATGTTTAATTTTTCAATACTATTTATTAGGGGCCATCCATATAGTATGTCACACTA
The DNA here is from genome assembly GCA_020002185.1 of Paraescarpia echinospica. Lineage (NCBI taxonomy): Eukaryota > Metazoa > Annelida > Polychaeta > Sabellida > Siboglinidae > Paraescarpia > Paraescarpia echinospica. The sequence continues at coordinate 30,513,643 of CM034536.1, forward strand.
AATTTGGACTTGTTTTGAACCCCCACCCCCTTGTAATGCTTCATAACACTGACCTGTACATACACCCCTCCTAAAAGTATGTTTATTTTGAGAAAGACCCACCCCCATCTAGTATAATCTATTCGTAATTTCCTGGAAGAATAAAGGTATACGTACAGCTAATAATAAACAATAATACCAACTACCCATAATATTATTTAGACCTATGTATTTTTAATATGTGTATTGATTGATGGGGGGTGGGTGTCGTAGCTCCACAGGTAGTCGCACCTGGGGTTTGAGTGCACCAAAGCATACAGAAGCTTTGAAAATTGGGCAATCTTGTTCACCCTACACTGTCTATATTTTTTCTAAGAGACAAGTCATGTTCTTTCTAAAATGGGAAGTAAAAAATGTAAACAGGTAAATGGAAGATCCCGTACAGACACTTCATTAGCTGCTGCCAGAACCCTTGTCCCTTGTTCTGATCATGGAGTACCGGGACGGTAAGTGCTATGAGTCTTATCTAGGCAGTAGCAGTGCAATATAAGACAGCACACCATAACTTAGGCCCTTATATTGAAGCCATTGGGAGCTCTTTTTCTATTGATAATCTCAAAACACACACATTTTTTATTGCAAATTACAGTAATTCTTACTATCAGTATGATTTTGAATACTAAGCGAGCCAACATGTTTTAATTTTTAATCGTTTTTAACGGTTGCCCAGAGACCCCCCACCCCCACGTAATGCTTCGTCATGCCGACCTGGATACTCCCTACCTCTCTAAGTGTGATGTACTGCATGGATGACTCCTTATTCTTCTAATATATATATATATTGTACATGTGAATAAAAATAGTGATATCATTTACCTTAAGATATGATTAAAAACGTACCTTCTGAAGTAAGATTTTGACACACTCTGTGTGGCCCTCATATATCGCCGACAACAGAGGTGAAATTCCATATCGATCATTTGCCTGCAACAAAGAGTTCACCTTAATATAATTTCACAATATCCAATTAAAGTAGCTTCCTCAGCTCATTTGCCCATTGCAAATGTGATTCTGTTATATCCATGTCTAGTTTATTAAGAGGCTTGTTGTTTACTCAGACGTTTTGTAACAGAAATTGAGATATAGGTTATCTACATTTTAAAATTAACATAAGGAATAATTTTTTCCAATGAAAATATATACAAGCTACACCCACTCATTGCACAACAAACCTAGGACAACCTTTAGTGGTGCCTCTGGAGAATGTCTCACCATTCAATTTGTCCAATGAACAAAATTAATAACTAAATAACTACCTGTGTATCTTTTAAATAGATCAACATTTGGTAGGACTTTCAATGGACATACACTGTTTAAGTAAAGTAACAGTGATTCCGTGAGAGAAAATGTTTATAAAATGTCTTAAAATATACTCACATTAACATCTGCCCCCTTTGTTATTAGGAACTCAATGACTTCCTTCTGCCCATAGTCAGCTGCGACGGAGAGAGGGTATCGTCCATTGGGTAACATCTCACCCGCAAGCGTCTTGTTCTAAAACATAATCACATGACTAATGTTAGAAGTCTTCTGATATATACTAACACCAATTTATAAAATAGTATTGGTTTATTAAAACGAGCTGTTTTATTAATACCTGAAAATGTCTGTTTTACAACCACATCGAAAACAAATCTGCATCTAAGACAAATTAGCAACTATAATCAACAATATTTTGTCAGCAGTTTACTAGAAAAACCTTGTTGAAGACACATAATTCAAACTGCCCGGACAATGCCATTGTGATAGAAAGCGTGACGTCACCAATGCCTACTCGTCCCAATTCGCCACTCGTTGAACTGAGAATATTACTCTAGTTTCCGTCCCCAAATTTGTTTTGGTGTCATAACTATTAAAAATGTTACATCGTCGCGGTGCACTGTATAGAATAATACTATAACCGTTGGTACAAGTGTAACTCTGAATTAAACAAGGAACCAATATATGAGCTGGTATATTCAGATATATGTCGAGGTAACAGGGGTATTTGACACATCACCACAACATCATCATTAAATATGCACTAGATGCTTATTGGTCAATCACCGAGGGGGGGGGGGCATGTCCCAATAAGTCAGCCATTGGGAATTGTGAGATTTCACTAGAATCTCCCACTTTGAAAATAAATTCTGAATAAACCACAGGCGTGATATTGTGATATTTTAGTAGCAAATGGTTAGGTTATATTAACTCTTGTATTAACTCTTAGGTGTATAGGACCATAGGCCCACACAAATGGTTAGGTTATATCAACTCTTGCATTAACTCTTAGGTGTATAGGACCATAGGCCCACACAAATGGTTAGGTTATATTAACTCTTGCATTAACTTTTAGGTTTATAGGACCATAGGCCCAAACAAATGGTTAGGTTATATTAACTCTTGCATTAACTCTTAGGTTTATAGGACCATAGGCCCACACAAATGATTAGGTTATATTAACTCTTGCATTAACTCTTAGGTGTATAGGACCATAGGCCCACACAAATGGTTAGGTTATATTAATTCTTGCATTAACTCTTAGGTGTATAGGACTATAGGCCCAAACAAATGGTTAGGTTATATTAACTCTTGCATTAACTCTTAAGTTTATAGGACCATAGGCCCAAACAAATGGTTAGGTTATATTAACTCTTGCATTAACTCTTAGGTGTATAGGACCATAGGCTCAAACAAATGGTTAGGTTATATTAACTCTTGCATTAACTCTTAGGTGTATCGGACTATAGGCCCAAACAAATGGTTAGGTTATATTAACTCTTGTATTAACTCTTAGGTGTATAGGACCATAGGCCCAAACAAATGGTTAGGTTATATTAACTCTTGCATTAACTCTTAGGTTTATAGGACCATAGGCCCAAACAAATGGTGAGGTTATATTAACTCTTGCATTAACTCTTAGGTTTATAGGACTATAGGCCCAAACAAATGGTGAGGTTATATTAACTCTTGCATTAACTCTTAGGTTTATAGGACTATAGGCCCACACAAATGGTTAGGTTATATTAACTCTTGCATTAACTCTTAGGTGTATAGGACCATAGGCCCAAACAAATGGTGAGGTTATATTAACTCTTGCATTAACTCTTAGGTTTATAGGACCATAGGCCCACACAAATGGTTAGGTTATATTAACTCTTGCATTAACTCTTAGGTTTATAGGACCATAGGCCCAAACAAATGGTTAGGTTATATTAACTCTTGCATTAACTCTTAGGTGTATAGGACCATAGGCCCAAACAAATGGTTAGGTTATATTAACTCTTGCATTAACTCTTAGGTTTATAGGACCATAGGCCCAAACAAATGGTTAGGTTATATTAACTCTTGCATTAACTCTTAGGTGTATAGGACTATAGGCCCAAACAAATGGTTAGGTTATATTAACTCTTGCATTAACTCTTAGGTTTATAGGACCATAGGCCCACACAAATGGTTAGGTTATATTAACTCTTGCATTAACTCTTAGGTGTATAGGAATATAGGCCCAAACAAATGGTTAGGTTATATTAACTCTTGCTTTAACTCTTAGGTGTATAGGACTATAGGCCCAAACAAATGGTTAGGTTATATTAACTCTTGCATTAACTCTTAGGTGTATAGGACTATAGGCCCAAACAAATGGTTAGGTTATATTAACTCTTGCATTAACTCTTAGGTGTATAGGACCATAGGTCCACACAAATGGTTAGGTTATATTAACTCTTGTATTAACTCTTAGTTATTGGACTATAGGCCCACACAAATGGTTAGGTTATATTAACTTTTGTATTAACTCTTAGGTGTATGGGACTATAGGCCCACACAAATGGTTAGGTTATATTAACTCTTAGGTTTATAGGACCATAGGCCCACACAAATGGTTAGGTTATATTAGCTCTTGTATTAACTCTTAGGTGTATAGGACTATAGGCCCAAACAAATGTCTTTTGTTTCCCTTTAAAAGTTGACAAAATTTTGGACATTGATCTTTTACAACATTTCTCTTCTTTTTCTTCCTTTTACATCCAACAGCAATATACTGATTATGTCATATGGAGGTTCCGAAGATGGCCAGCGCGGTTTTATGATCTCTTGAATGTGGGAAGGGGGTAGAGGGTGTGGTATAGTAGAGGTATGGCAGGTAGGGTAGTAAGGTAAGAAGAAAAGGGGGGAGAGGGAAGATTATGCTATTTATAGGTAGGCGGCAAGCCTGGACTTGAAGCAGTCCAGAGACTCGGCCGTCACTACTTCCTGGGGCAGACTGTTCCATTCCGGGATTGTCCTCGGAAAGAAAGACATCTGCGGGTACTGCGTCCAGCAGTGGGGGATGTCATAGCTGCACGTGTTGTTCTTTGTGGAGCTCAGCCTGCTGTCTGTTGGTTCTGGCAGGTAGATGGAATTTATGGAGATGAGGCCATGGTGAATTTATAAAACATCTCCAGCCAAGCTCTTTTGCATCTCTGTTGGAGTGAGGGCCAGTCAAGGGAGTTGAGGATGGAGTCAACACAGGATGTTTGGTGGTGTCGGTTTGAGACCCATCTCTGCGCTGCACTTTCTCTATGGCCTGCGTGTCACTTGCAGTGTAGGTGTCCCACACGGTGGCTGCATATTCCAGAATCAGGCAAACGAGGACCTTGTTGTATGCGGTTTCTTTTGTCTTCTTGTTTCCGATCTTCAGGTTGCGCCGGAGGAAACTGAGCATCTTATTGGCTTTATTTATAGTGATGTTTACATGGGACCCCCATTTCAGGTTGTCTTGTAGGTTGACACCGAGATATTTTATGATGCCGACGTTCTCCATGGTGTGTCCATGCAACTCATACGATGGTGTGATCTTCTTCCTCGTGCAGATGGCACTCAACGTAGAGCATTTCACTGTTTCTCCCAGGTGGTGAGAGAACCGAGGTCTTCTTGCAGCTTTTGTTGATCTTCTCTCTTCTTAATAGTGTTGCAACACATGGTGTCGTCAGCGAACTTTGGATATGATGCCTTTGGGTAGGTCGTTGATGTATACTAGGAATACACTGGGGCCAAGGACTGAACCTTGAGGGACTCCCGAGTCCACAGACATGAAGTCATCAAAATGTTGCTATATGTTTAACATTTGACTAGCCATATCAACTACAATCTCAATAATAATTTTGTGATTTTTTTGGCATCCATCCTGTGATGTATTTAAAACGTGTTTTATTAATGACCACATGGTCAAGCGCGATTACAGTTAAAACGGAACTTAGGCAGACACGTGGGAGCATCAATTGTTCGATACACTGCATTCCTCCCCACTTTAGTTAGATGTACACCCATTATGGTACTAACACCCAAAGGTCCACGTTAGGTAGCCGGCCTGATGCTACTTTAACAATTATAAGTCCAAACATTCAGGCGACTTCCTGCATCGTGTCGAATGTGTAGCCTCTGCTACGTCTGCAGCAGACGCACTGTCAATTGCCTGACTCGGCGCAAGTGGTTGAGCGGCTTCAAGCTCTTCATGAGACTCGGCCCCAAACTCAGGGAATGTCTCTAACTGCAGAGGCAGCATCGATGATTCATCAGTCTTCCTTGTAGTTGATCGATGTGGCAATGAACGATGGCTCCACCTTCGAGACGGACGGTGTACGATACAGCTTGCAGCGTTGCCATGGTACCATAGAGCATATACAACATCACCGGTTTTTAAGGTACGAACCTTGGCAAGCCGGTCATGTTTCGCCTTCTGTTTGGTCTGTATGGCAATGACCCTCCTATCAACACCTGGCTTAATGAGATGAAGCCGGGTCTTCATCTGTCTATTCATCAACAGTTCAGAGGGGGCTATGCCCATCGTTGAGTGTTGAGTAAATGCGGTATTCAAAGAGGAAGCGTGCTAGCTTTGTTAAGTCCCCTCCTTGCATGCGTTTTATTCCTTCCTTTACCACCCCGGCGGCTCCTTCGGCCAGACCATTTGATGCCGGGTGATGGGGCGCACTTGTAATGTACTTGATGCCATTGTGTCGGTGGAACTCTCGAAACTCTTCGCTAATGGACCCAGTGGCATTGTTACTGACGATGACATCTGGGATGTCATGAATGCTGATTGACTGTCGCAGTTTACTGATAGTCGTGGCCGACCTGGAGCCTACATATGGTAAGCGTCTATCCATTTCGAATGGGCATCGATCACCACCAGCATCATTCTGCCCATGAATGGACCTGCATAATCGATATGCAGTCGTGACCATGGTCGATCAGGGAATGACCATGGTTCTAGGGGAGCTTCCGTACGTCTGGATCGGCTACGCATGCAGATGTCGGACTATGTGGTATTCATAGGCAGCCAGTGTCAGGGCCCAGCGCTGCATACGTGGAGGCAACATCTGCGGAACAGCCTTCATTTCTCCGAACAACCCAAGAAGCGGCTTGTGGTCTGTGACGATAGTAAACTTGCGACCCTACAAGTACTGGTGAAACTTCTTCAGTCCATCGATGACGGCCAACCCCTCTTTATCAATCTGAGCGTAATTTTTCTCAACCTGTCGGAGACTTCTGGAGTGGTAGGCATTGGATTTCACCACACCATCTTCCATGATGTGAGTATCTTTTTCGTCCTATCAAAAGCCTCTTGTGCCTTCCTCCAGTACTACTTTCTGAGAAACTGATGCATGGGCACCAGGATCGTCACTAAGTTGGGCAAAAAACTACCATAATGGTTTACCATCCCAAGGTAGGATCGTAACTTGGCGATGCTGGTTGGCGCCGGAGCATTACGGATTGCTGAGAGGGTCGTACCGGAAGAGTGGATTCCTTCCGCATCTATCCGATCTATCCAATGTATGTTTCTTCACCCACTGATGTTAGCAAGATTGCTCTGCGCTTGCCTACCACATCGTCGGCAATGTCATTAGCTTCAAAATGAAATCATAATCTATCCTGATAAGACGACCAGTCTTTTCCTGCAAACTCTGGTAAACTTCTGTGCAATGGCATGTTTACAACGGAACGACGTGTTACGGTTTTCCGTAAATCGACGTGTTGTGTCTTGCTGGAAAGTTTGTTGACTTGCGCTTCCAAAGTTGGTCTCCGCATCAACATGGCTTTGAAATTTCTAACCTTGTGCATTCAGTGATGATCGCTGATACTCATGCAGTACATACTTGCTGACTTTTATCCTCGTCGCCAAATGTGATGTATTAAAAACGTGTTTTATAAACAACCACATGCCAGTCAAACGTGATTACAGTTAAAATGGAACTTAGGCAGCCTCAAGGGAGCATCAATTGTTCTATACACAGCACATCCCTTATACTATCAGTGTATAACCACAAGACTTGTGACAACATATGGGTTCACTTCACTGTTTTGGAAAATGTGCAGTCATTGACGTTGTTTAATAATCATAACGACATGAGTCATAACATAAGTATTTCATTCAAAACTAATTTTCTTGATATTTGTTTGCAGTCAACTGATGAAACACCTTCTATATATATATATATATATATATAGAAGGTGTTTCATCAGTTGACTGATATATATTTAATATACTGCCTTTTAAAAATATAAGTCTGAAGACATGTGTACAAATGATCAATATTCTAAATCAAGAAGGTTAGAACTTATATATATATATACATATATAAGTTCTAACCTTCTTGATTTAGAATATTGATCCTTTGTACACATGTCTTCAGACTTATATTTTTAAAAGGCAGTATATTAAATATATATCAGATTCTCCACGGACAAGTGTAATAATGTTTAATAATGTACGTTATGCTTTTGTAATAATTTTAATATCTGATAATAAGTGATATTGACGTTGAGTATAATTGACAAAATAAAACTGGCAGCGAAAGTGGGTTGTTTTCACATTTACCTCGGAAGTAGTATCAACCTAACTATTTTGGAAGGAACAACATCGAAGGTCATATCGAATCAACATACAACAACGTTACGAAATGCAGAGTAATCTGCCGCAAGCTGTGGAATGTGCGTCAGAAAAGGTAAATGCCGTCCAGTCAATCAGCGACAGCGAGTAAACGGCAACCCAAGCGCTTCTTCGATGTATTATTTACCTCATTTATGCATGTTTTAACTTGATCAATGTCCCCGTTTGTTAGGGCCCATTGAAAGGCTTGTCCTGACGTTGCTTCGTCGCCCATTTTATCGCATGTAATATAATCAAATACAATTTTAACGTGAAAGACCTAGTACAGAAGAGCAGGAAAACAGGAGCTCAAACTCTCGTCGAAACCTCAATGTTACGCGCCATCTGATTGGCTGATCCCTGAGATTTTGCGTCCAGTAGAAAAAGTTTACAGTGGAGATGGATCTTTGAGAGTGGCGACATCTGGAGCATATGCTACGAATTGGTATTCTGTATATATAATTATTATTAAGGGAGGGAGATCTGACAGCTAAATACTTTGAGGCAAGGCAGGTATATTGCAGTGTATCATACCCACAAAGCCAGTGAATTTTAAAACAGCTCACCCAGTAAAGTTCATGGTAATGTAAACGTTACTTGGTTATGCGTGGCAGATGCATTACGTGATTATTTATTATCGCCCACTGATGGCATGCACACAGCCGCTTGACTCGAGCCGGTATGACTAAAAGGTCACGCACGACCAAAATGTATGTAGTGTTGGCAACCAAGCGGGCTGTTGGTGGCACGTAGGAGGTATGTGTGTGCAGCTCGCCTAATTTCAGATATGTTCTTCACATTGGAGTAAAAAAATTCGAAACTTCAATCATCGCTTGTGACAACTTTACGGTTCCATTCGCCAGGTGGCGCTACTATGCAAATACTAAATACTCGTCCGGAAGATCGGATAAAATGCCTAAATTATGTAACTCTTGGGTGAAATACAGACTCAAACTGTTTAATAATGCACACACAAACCATATATATACCATCAACGGCCAAATTATCTACCAACATATTATATTACATGGTCGTGCGTGGTCGTTCGTTAACAGGCTACAGCAGTGCGTGGATATTTTCCAGTTTCACATGTTCGGATGATACGCGCTTTTTCTCTCGGAAAAGTTTTGAATGAATACAAGGAAGGGCGATCTTTTACTTTCTGAAATTCTGACCTAACCATCAAAACGACCACCTACACGATACAGCTGCCAAAGTTCAAACGTTTCCTCACATCATCCTCGCGCGCCATGGCCCATGGGCATGGGTCGCTGCTGCTGATTACATCAGTGCCAGCCAGCAGTACCCCCTGGCTGATCGCTTTGCAAAACTCTGAATTTAAGTTCAGCCTATGAAATCGCTCACTAGATCAGTGGATGTCGTAATAACGTGTCATAATAAAACTAATTTCAACCAACCATGGCTCGTGTTACATGCAATGTTTAGGAAGTAGAAGCAATTATTCGAATACACAATACCACTCAGCTGCTCGTGCTAATGGACGAACGGGTCTTTATATATTGGGATTCCCAGAAGGGATTTATCCGTCTTCAAATTGGGGCAGTTATTTACGCTGTTCTCACGGGTGATGCAGTCGCGACAGGCGAAATCAATTACTAGTTTGACTCGGCTAACTTCCGCACTTCGCTAGGGCTAGTTTTGTATGGCAAACACCCCTGGCTTCAGTGGCTTGCGAGGATGCCTCACATATCTTACAACGTACATAAATTCATAATATATGTTATATACACACACTACGTTACATAAACAATTCTCTTGCATTCCTATAACGATAACAATTCACAAAAAAACTCGACGTCGCCAGTGGCAACTACCCATAGCTCCGCAGTTACTGTTAAATTGTGTTGAGGCGTCGCTACATAAATGAGCTTCATAGAAATTCCATACAGTGGCGCTATCAGTACTCTGTGTGTAGAGTCCCTGTATAAAGATAAAGCTTTACACAGGGACTCTGTTTGTGCATGTTCGCGATGCTTCGACACAATATCGATTTTATGGTAACTGCATAGCTACGGGTAGTCGCTGCTGGTGATGTCGAGTTTTACTTGTTTTGTGAATGGTGCTCATTATAAAATGTAAGAGAATTGTTTTTGTAACGTAGTATGTATATATGTATGTAAGATATGTGAGGAGAAGTTTGGCAACTGTAGGTGGTCGTTTTCATGGTTAGGTCAGAAAGTAAAATCTTGATCGCCCAAGGAAGAGCCTAACAAAACATATCCTTTTCTTATAGGTCCTCTACTGGCTTCTAGGCTGTGATGCCTCGTACGCCAGCTCTGATGTTTGTTGTTAAACTATATGGTGCGCATGCATGTGACGGGTTGTTCCTTGATAGGAGTGGGGCTGTATAGTCGTGCTTAATTGGGTGGTTCTTCCATAATTTTTCTGAATTTCCCTCAAAGGACTGGACTGATAGAGCCACTACCACAGACTGTGGGAGGCTGTTCCATATGGCCGTTCATCAATGTTTAAATTATTTTTTATATGTTTAACTGACATCGTCCTTTGAATATTTTTAGGTGATGCCCTCTCGTATATGATTCATTATCCCTCAAAGTTATAAAGTTCGATGACACTGCTATATCATATTTCTCTGTTACTATGCTCGTTAGACTGACTGGCCGGTAGTTCTGCGCTTGATTTTTGCTTCCTTTCTTGTGAATTGCAGACATGTTAGCTGTTTTCCAGTGTGTGGGTAGCATGCCTGTTTTCAATGATGTGTTAACAATTATGGATAGTGGAATGCTGATACTCTCTGCCAATTCATTTAGGACACGAGGATGGAGACCATCAGGTCCTGGTGATTTGAATGTTTTTAGTTTCTTTAGCTTCATTGCCACTATGGATGGGTTGATAGTGCAAGATTCAACTGTGTTATGGCATCTTGTTGATTCCTCTGGAATATCTCCTTCTGGCTCTCTCGTAAATACGGAGAGAAATGATTTGCCAATACCTGTGCTTTTTCCAAATCTATCTTTGTCAGACCATCCTTGTCTTTGCTTTTTATTAAGTTGAGTATTCCCATTTTTGTCTAAATTTTCACCTGCGCATATGCCAGACCTTCTTGGGATTCTGTTTTATTTGATTTATGATATCTTTTTCATATAGTTTATGTGCCTGTCTCCTGACCTGGTTTTGGAGTCAAACAAATTCCCCATAAGTTTGGGCATCTTGATTTTGGCTTGGGTTTTCATTTCCAGTGGAACTGGGTATTTTCTGGCCCTTTCCATTATCACCTTCTTTGATATGCATTTTTCTTTTGCGTCTAAGTTTGCAAGCAAATATATCCCATTGAGTTTGCACATCCTCCTGGTGACTGTAAAATTCATCCTCCCAATCAATGTTTAGTGTGTCTTTCATTTTGGTGTAATCCCCCTTGTCATATTTATAGACAGTTTTGCTGATTGGTTCATAGACTGGCATGCAGTTGAGAACCGTCTTGATAATAGAATGGTCATTTTTCCTATTGCTGTTTCGATTGTTGAGATCTCTGTATCTTCACTAGTGAGTACAAGGTCAAGGAGTGATGACTCGGTTGTACCTCTACCTCTAGTGGGCTTTGTAATATGTTGCACAAAGTAACAGTCTCAAAGTTTTTCAATAAATTTAAACTGCTGTAGTTGAGATTGTTTCCCAATCAATCTTAGGATAGTTGCAATCTCCAAATAGTAGAACATGTGAAAATTTGTTCTCACTTATTTATCAAGAAGTTTGTTAAGGTTGTCATTGTTCTCAGTGGTACTGGTTGGGCTTCTATAAAGGAGCGTAGGAAGAAGAGTGTCTTTCCGTTTCAGTTTTAAAGTGCAAAACTGCTCCATTGACCTCAACGTTAAACTGGTGCACTTGAAATGGCAACAAATTGTGAATAAACAAGTTCTCTGCCTATGTCCTCAGTAATGTTCATAGTTTCCATAGAATAGCCTTCCAGGTTGTATTGTGGTAAGTTGTCTGTTATAATTTTTAGGCTTTACTTCTGATATTGCTATAACCTGTGGTGGAGTTGAGTTATCTGCAGTAGTCACTCCTTCTCTCTGTCATTCTAGTTCATGCCATGCTTTATAACCATTCTCCTTTGTTTTTTTCAGTTTGTATAGGTTTTTCATGACTAAAACTTTTTTGTCCTCTTCTGGGATGGTTACAAGTAATGGACGGTTTCTTGGTCCCTCTGTTTCCATTTCCTTTCCCTGTTTACTCCCTGATCTCCTTGTAGGTCTTCAGGTTGATATTTACCATCTGTAGTATGTCCTGACATTTCCTTCATTAGTTTCCTGTCATGAATAGTGTTGTCTGCTTTCAGAGTGCTACTATCCAGTCTGCGCTAGTATCCAGTATACATTATATATAGACTACTAGCCAACAATATATATAATAAGCTTTGAGATTGGGAAAAGGAACTTAAATCTGAAGAGAGGCTTCTCAAGGATTGAGAAAGGAACATTAAATCACAAGAAAAGGAAACGGCTGAGCAATCACAACAGATTGCTGCTCTCAGCGCTCGTGTATGGAACCTGGAGACTGATGTTAAAACACTGAAAGACAAAAACAACATACTGAGACTTAGGGCCAGAGACCATGTAACTAGTCATGTTGGTAGCACTCCCCAACATTGCTCTGTTGATCTACTAGCCATGATGTCAGCCCTACAGATGGAAGTATCCGCTATGTGCTCCGACCTAAGGATGCAGGATCTTAAACACGATATTTAAGATCGTATAGACCACATGATCGGACAGAACACACAACCATGTTATAACTATCGAAATGATCAACATCACTGTCACCACAACTATGAACTACGCCACGATTATGACCGCCTCAGTTGAGATCACTTTAGCCGTGACCATAAAATGTGCCGTGCATTATGCATCGCGCACGTAAAATTAGCTATATAGCTGTGTACGTTGATGCAAACTGGGGTGCTATTTACACCTCTAACATGCACTAAGAACTCGAACATAAATATGCCTGGGATGATTTTGAAGGTATGAAAGTTACGCAAAACTCAAGTTACAGGCACCCTGTATAATGGCGAAAGTGAGGTGGGTCCGGATTCGACACAACTGCCGTTATTTCGTGCCCCTATCAGTCTCACTGCCTGTTAATTTTGTATCCTCACAATTAATCTATTGAAAAGTGTATGAATCTTAATTTAAAGGCTTAAATACTAATATTAGCCATTTGGATAAGTCAAGGTGATGACTAATGGTCATGACTCAATATTCACAATAACGTTTACTTAAGAGAAGTCTGAACAAAATTATGTCTGCATTGCATGCTAGGTACTCTTCTGACATGGGCCAGACCTGGGATGAGAAATATGGTCATTATGAGGACAACTAATTTAGACAATCTAAGTAAAATATTACCGACATGGCCGTGTAATATTGACACTAGTCATTCGGTAATCGTAAATCTATATTATTTTATTAAAATAATGGTGCAACAATATCAGTGTTCCGTTCCATACCTGGTAAACTTCAAACGAAAATTGCACCAATTTTTTCATCAGATTCAACAGTACACTTACAGGTAACAATGTTCATGTGCACATATTACACATTAATCATAGATCTTAGTTCAACACAAGAAACTTAGAACTACTTCAGTCTAGATAGTATTCACTGGGTGTACTAATTCCTAATCATGATGTTGTTTTGCAGCAGTGGGACCTTGAAGATGGGGAAGGTCCGCCAGAAAAGACATCAAGTCCACCAGAGGGCAGTCAAAGCAAAAGGCAAAGAGTCGGCGGAACAAACAACCCAAGACGGTTCAGCCGAGTTGTTTTACAAGGTGAACGATCCTATACCAAAAGTTAAATTTCCATCTTGTTAACATTTCAAATGTTACAATCCTTCATTTGGTTTCTTAATTTTTGTCACAAAAGTTTGTTGTTGGATAGAATTTAATGTGTTTTGATTATAAAATGAACAAATTATAGTCTGCCTATGAATCTGTACATGTAATGTATTTTATCTAAATTTGTATTCATAACATTAATGGTGTAATACAATTATATCAGTCATAAAGCCTAAAATAATACATATGTTGTTCACGTCTGCTAGGTGGTGCCATCGCAGTTTCCCACTGCTGGACTCTTCAGTAAAGTTGACATTGACCTGAATGCTCTGTCGAAGCAACTGCCATCATCTGATGCTGACTTTGACACACGCAGCACCATAACCAGCAAGTCAATGAAAGGCCTGAACCTTAAAAAGAAAGATAAACGGAAGCTGAAACGGGAATTCCTGACAAAAAGTAGGCTGCCACATTGTCTATCAATGTGTCCCATAACTGTTGGTGTTCATTAGTTATCTTACCTCAAAATTACCTCAGTAATATACAGTGTAACACTATTTGTTATGTAAATGTTTAAGTACCCAGTAAATAGTTGGAGAAAATAATAATTATTGTATTTGTAATGAATGCACATTATATATAGTTCGGTTGACATTGTTTGTCATGTATGAAATTATCATATTAATAAATCATAAAAGCACCTTTTTCACAACTTCATGCTTTAAATGAAATGTGTGCATATTTAAGAATATAACATGAATCATGGCTTGATACTGATTTATACCATTAATCCTTATTAAGTATTAAGGTTTTAACAATTGTCTTTTTTGTATTATAGAAATAGACCAGATAAAGTTGATGCGGCAACAGGCAAAGGACCATAAGAAACGTCAAAAGACAGCCATTGTTGGTGACATGCGCCCTCTGGTGGATACTCTCCCAACCCTCGAACTTCTCTTGAAGGACGTTTCAAAAGTTCAGCAGCTTAGCGAGTAAGCCACTATATCATAATTAATTATAAAAATGTCAGGATTTTCATCTTGGAGTAAGTTTAAAGAATTACATAATTATTTCCATTTTGGCCACGCTATTGCCATAGTAATGTTGCAGTTTAGTAGTGACATTTGATCATTCCTAGCATCTATGTTGACATTGCTGATGTACTTGTATACTTTCGGTTTTAAAATGTTTTTAATTTTTTAGGGTGTACTGACAACAAAAACTCAAAAATAACGGTGATGACTATAATTATACATGTGTTGGTTTTGCAGAACAAAACCAAAGAAACAAAAGGCTATACAGAAGACCAAGACCAAACAAAAACAAATGTATGTAATGCATTTTATCCACATCTTTTCCTTCTTTTTTCATAATGCTCCAAAAGTATTTACCTTCAATTCTATGCTGGGACAAAATTCCTTGTCACACATCTTTCCATACTGGACGCATCTTACATGGTTGTATCATCTAACTTGATCACAATACCCTTTAATGTTCACTGATTTTCCATTTTTCCACATTCAAAACATCAGACTTCCCCGTACAAATTACAACGCTGGCTAATTCTGGGTAGAGGAATGTTCTGCCCCCCTTTAAACAGATTAAAGGGAGGTTGGTTGTCTGTTTGTTTGTTATTGTAAAATTGTGTAATAAAGTATAAACTATGTCTTCTTCTGTCTTACGTATCTACCACCTAATATATTTTAATGGAGCAGAAACAACTTTTGAATTCAACAGTTGAATGTTTACAAAAGTCACTGAGCGGTCCCTCTAATTCCTAAATAGTGAGCTCGGATAATTCCAAGAAACATAATAATGAATTACATGATGCACATATCATTCTTGTTAGTAACTGGATCAGTTGCCATGTCAACAAACTGTCTCCTCCCCCAGTTTTAACAACAACAAATGGTTCATTACAAATTTTGGCAGTCAGTATGTTATAGTAGATATAGGTTGTGGTGTACAACATAACTTTTTGATAAAAATGAAGGAACTATCTCCCGTTAACACTCTGATTAATGATCGCTGCAGGAATACCGAGATGCTACTCTTCAAGCAAGTGTTGGAACATCCAAGCTACAAGGCCAACCCACTGTCGACAATCACAGAACATCTTCAGAACAAACTGAAGCAAGAAGATAGTATGGACACGTGATGACAATCCCTGCCGCTTTCCTTCTTCCTAATCACTTGTTATTTAAGGTTCGAATAAATGTACAATGTACAGTGGCTTTGTTTACAACTTGTAAAACAAAGTGACAACAAGCAGCCAAGCAACGTCGTAAATGCATGCACTGTTGTCGCCTACCAACACCATGAGGGGAATTTTACGCAGCATGGATCATGAACTAAATCTTTAAGTTGGTCCAACCTAACTCCATCATTTTATTTCTTCTGCATTTTAGTACGACATTCCCAACTGTGGGTACAGGCATTGTTAATAGGGTAAACTTACACATTTACTATTCCCGACCATGTAAGCATGCATGATGCATGTCAGTGCAACAAAAGGCAGTGGTACGTAGTGTTAACATTGTCATAATGGTCATTTTATGCTGATGTAGCAGAATATGAGCAAATGAAGGACCATTAACGGGAGAGAGATGTAAAGTCAAGGTAAGTTCTTATACAGCGCAGTATCCAGTTCTCAGGACTGCTCAAAGCGTTTTACTCCCTGGCAGACCTGTTCAATCAAACACCATATCTACTTCTCTGAGAAGCATCCAGCCACGATGCAATTAATGCACGAAGACTATTCGTACACAGATATCCACCACTGTCTATAATGTAGACAAGATGTCCAAAGAATTTGTAACGTTGATTCCACCCCATAAAGTATTACAAAGGAAAACAGTGTAATGAGATGTTGACTTTGATCATTTGTGTGGTGAGGATGGCACAAAAAAGTTGCATTGAAATTAATAAATTACATTTTTGAAAGGTAATTGTATCATATAAAACATCAAAATACAACTTATCACAACATAAAGAACATCTTTTGCAAGTGTTATATTTTATTAGTAAAATATACATGGAATAAAATGTATTAGTTTCCTCCATATATTTTGTTCTATGGACACAAACCAATCTGCTATTTCAGCAATATCTATCTATATATATATATACAGACCTGATAATGTATTGCACATAACAATATAAACTGTCTGCCACAAATCTGTCTAAAACAAACTACTGATTTAGATCTAGTTTGAACAAATTAGCAGAACTAATCATGCTACCAACAGCATATCTACCAATAGTATATACATTTTCAACTTGATCACATAGCTTGCTTGCCTCCAACAAATGATGATCATTAAGTGCAGTTTTCAGAGTGCATTTTAGTTCTGGTGGGGGTTATAAGTTTTTTAACTGAACCAAGCCTCTAGAAGCCTAAGTCAACTTAGCTCCTTGGGTTAAATTCAGCTGTCAATGCAAGGACCTAATTCAGCCAGTTGCGCTAAGTTGTGAGGTCCATGTCTTTAAATAAAGAACTACACAGGTTGAATTACTACAAATCAGGGTGCATCTACACGTCATCTGAGTGCTATCCATTTAATACACGGTGTTAGATTTCCCATCAACGTTCAGTTATCAAACAATAATGACAGACTATGCCATAGCGACCGACACTGATCCACGTTAGATCCTGGATAAATAGTCTCTACCTAGATGCATCCTGAAAGTGACCGGTCATGCAAAAGAACTGTAAACTGTTAGACCACAACATTGATCTGCAATCTATTTTCAACAAGTTTGATCCCTTCTCCACAAAAAACATATTCACAGCCTACATCTGCATGCACGCACATTAAAATGCCCCCACACATGATTCCAATAGTTTACGGCTCTTGTGTCTGCTTTCTAAGAGCCCACACAAACATTGTAGTATCCCGTGTAGCTGACATTGCCCTGATGACTACATGAGACACATGTTTAGTTGTCACTCATATAGCAGTACAAAAACACCTTTGATACACTGTCGCGTCATCAATCGTGTCACTACGTGCGTCACTTGTAAACTAGCTATGTCATGGAACTGGCAGTCGCAGTAAAAACAAATCAGCATGTTCAACCATCTGAATACAATTCTCATTATTTCCACTACACAACATCAAAATATTTGCATGCACATACATGTGCGACAAAAACAATTGCAATTTACATGGCAACTACAAAACTGTTCAATCTGCCAAATTATGCACAATGTTATAGCCACTCTCGACCACACACGATGTATTATAGAACATCCTGCACAACTGTCTCATTTATCTTCTATCATACAAAACAACACTATCCAGTATTAATTTTAGTTGTTTGAATAAAATCAGCTTTGGTACATCTTTGGAAATAACGTAGTTTTAAATGGCTTATGCTGTGTACTTTCATGATTGGGCGTGCTTCAATAATGTAATTGATGAAACCCAGGGTAGGGTAAAACACTCTCATCAAGCCGTATTTATATATTTATGTTTAACAACTTTTTTATTATTTGCAATACAAATGACAGCTATGTGTGAATAAAGATATTATTATTAAAAAGTTAGTAAACTAACAAATAAAACACGTCTACACATACAGGTTAAAAAGGTACAAAGGAACACATTGTGGAATGTAGGACATACAACCACATTAGAATATGAAAATGTATTAAACTTGTATGTATGACTATATGTACATTTCTGTGCATATATGTATACATACAGTGTACACAAGTCACAAATACATACATGATTCGTGTACACATGTACGTAAACATACATGCACACTTGTGGTTAGTGTGTGCACAACACAATGACCTGACACAACTTAAAACACTAAATTATATATTCTTCATGCAACTGTTGATAACAAACCTATATTTTCTCCATCAAGTTCTGGCTAATTGACAATTATAAATGACTTCATTTCATCTGCAGATAGGTGAACTTTGTCCGTCGTGGTGACATCATTGTTATCAGCACGGCTGTTGACGATTGTCTTCATATGACACCCAGTCTGCATACGAATACATACTAATGTTGACTGTGTTACCACGGCAACACTGGTGCTCTTTAGAAGTCGGGGATATGTTCAGTTCTCAGTACACTGGTGCCTCAGTGCACTAGGATTGCACCAGTGTCTTAGTGCAACAGCAGTGCCGTGGTGCATTGGTAGTGCCATAATGCACCTGTGCACCAGCAGTTTTTGTGTCCAGTGCAAGGAACTGGGTTGTTTGTTCTATGGACATGGCTCAGTAGAACACCTCATCCGCACTGCAACAAAACAAGAGAAACATAACTAGTAACTGAATTACTCATTCCTTTTGACAATATTTGCTTATTACAAGCTTGTCTGAAAACAGTGCCATTCTAGAGAGGTTTACTGTGGCAGAGTTGACAAGTAATTATCCTGAAAGCTGTTACTCTGTATGTTAGCAATGCCATTTTAAATTTAACTGATCCTATTTTGCATGCAATACAAAATGGCATCAACCTCTTTCTAATGAAGTAAGCCTGAATGAATGGGATTGCCTTGGACATGGGCATGTCTACAACTACTTTTTATGTAGGTAAATATGTCAGTCTATAGTTATAGAAACTCAACAAAGTGCAGCACAAATCGCAACAATATGTCTGTTGCGATCCATTTACACAAAATAATTATCTGAATGTATTTAGTCAACATGTACCCATGCAGTGTTTTAAAGTGCAGCCAGCATTTCATGCAACTGTCATGACTCAATTGGGGTTACATAGCATTCTCAAATGTTGACTGCCACAAACTGAACCTTACTAAACTCAAGACATTTTGCAGGAAACTAGAGAAAACAGAAAATAACCACGACAGACTACAGACAGATACCTTTTGAACATGTCTTTTGAGAGTTCTGGGAACTTTTCAAGAGGAACTTCTTTGTCGCTCGCTTTTCCTTCGCTGATGCGTGAATCCCAGAATGCCGCTCGGGCCATGAT
The DNA here is from genome assembly GCA_020002185.1 of Paraescarpia echinospica. Lineage (NCBI taxonomy): Eukaryota > Metazoa > Annelida > Polychaeta > Sabellida > Siboglinidae > Paraescarpia > Paraescarpia echinospica. The sequence goes on from CM034536.1 coordinate 30,533,344, forward strand.
GGCTGAATTGCGACCAGGCTTCGACCCTGATGATGTCTCTTTTGTCCGTTTTGGACTCGTGTGTTCCCCACTTGCCGCTGCAGACTGCGGTCGCGGTGATGTCGAAGTACGTTTCACACTCGAAACTGCATGTGTGGTGTCCTTTGTAGAAGGTGTCCATTTCGCAGTAGATGTTACAGTTGTTTCCGCCGTCTTTACTGGTGTCCGTCTTGCACCAGATGGCATTGGTGTGTTGTCCTTCACTGGTGGTGCTGTGGTGGGTGGTGTGGGCAGTGCCGCTGCACCGTCGTCTGATCCGCCCATCTCTCTGTCCTGGAAGATCTCGTCCAGACGTCTGCGGGGTCGACTTGAGTCAGGGGTATTGGCAGGTGTCGTATGTTCACGCTTCAACTTCTCACGTATCGTCTTTGGCAGGTCGCGACCAGTCAGACTGTACACCTGCAGCGAGATAAATGACAAATAAGTTTCTCTGATTATTGTCACAAAAATTATTAAATTCCTCCAAAACATTTTTAAGGATGTGGTCCTCTCACATATTTATGAATGTATTTATTTCTTCTCTTTTTGCAGTAATTATATTAGCATGCATATAACAATGCTGCATAACTTGTTCAATCATCATCAAGAGGGATGAATTGCAAAGGCATATAGAAAGACTCTCAGGCCAGCCAGACATACACACGAAGATTCTACCAACTATTGTAGATGTTAAATAGTTGGACAGGCAGGCAGGTCTTGAAAGCTGAGGATTGGGCTTTGACAAAAGAGACAGGGCAGAGATTTGATCCTGTGGAAAGTACTGGCCCCAAACCTGAAAGGACCAGGAAGGGAAGATCAAAGAAAGGACGCAGACAACTGCTACCCGCTACCAACATAACACAGTGCACCAGTTGACCCCTTTGTGTTTCCTGCCCTCAACAAAATAGTTCCTCACCCGATTAACAGATGCCTCAGATGGTTCACTTTCCGTTCGCCTAAACTTTGACAGCAGATCCTTCACTGACGGCATCTCCAGGGTGTCATCAGCCTCCGCGCGGCATGCTGGGATTTCGTCCTCCAGTGTCTCGCCTGTCAGCGATAACGATGCGCTTCTGGTCACCACCGTGTAGCGCTGCTGTTCCTGTCGCTGCGACTCTGCTGGTGTGTCGTCAAACTGGAACTCTCTCACTGCTTTTGATTCACTCGGTGACTTTGGTGACTTCGGAGATGGACTTGTGGTGTCTGTGTTTGACCGCCAGGGGGAGTTGCGGGGCAGCTTGAACTGTTTCTTGCTGGGTGATGCCAGGGCGCGTCGCCAGTCTTCCTCTGGTGCCTCTGTCTCTTGCAACTCGGCTACTTTCATCTCGATCGCGTCAACCTGCGACATATGAAAGTGACAGCCAAGTGAGTAGATTCATTGACATGCTGGTTTCAGTTAATTAGTCTCTTTCATATTTCACAGTAAAATTTCCCTTTTTATCTTAAGTTACATTTCGGTATCAAACCATCACCAGTGGCATGTTGAAGTTAGCTGAAAGCTGCCAAAATGTAACTGAAGAAAAAAAGGTAAATTTGGCTATGAAATGTGAAAAATATGTCATTGTTTGAGTGATGCACTTTATCAACAATCATTCTGCATACGCTATGTCATAATTCAATGCACTAGTTTTCATTGGCAACAATTAATATCACACAAATTCGGTGTCACACACATATGTCACTTCAGATATTTCTGGTATTAGATATACCATAACAAACCAACGGTTCGGTAAAAACCAACAAATAATTATATATTTATTCCAACACATAAAAAATAGCTGATAACAGACCTGGGGCCAAAGTACTCGGTACTCATGTATTCGAGTACATTTTTGAAGTACTCGTACTCATGAAACTTATGGGTCATGGACTCGTACTCGTACTCATACTCATTGTACTCAGATTTTATGAGTACATTACGAGTACATCTGAGTACTTTCTCAATATGTACTGGGGAAAATAAATATATTTGGTTATAAAATGAAACTTTCCTAAAATATTTAAATGTTCAACTATTTTTTAAATACTTTGTTCTTTCAGATAGTATACAACCTTACCATCCCTACACATCCCAGTGCATGCTCATTCTCTGATAACAATGACTATGATACCCAAACATGGCAACAGGCAGCATCTTTTCCCAGTCAGAAACACCCTGTTAAGCAAATAATAATTGTAGGCTAGCAGTTCAGGCCATAAACCTGTTTGTTTAATTAAGCCATAAAGAGTCAATTAGCAGTTAACCCACCAGTTAGACAGGAAATGCCTTTGATGTAGTCTGGAGACCATGGCACTTGGCACTGGTTGACAGTGCTAACTGCTAAGAACAAGAACTGCCAGTCTTCCTCTGTAGAAGTAAGGTGGCTCAAGTCAGACTGTCTCCTACACTAGTATAATCCTATGCCAGCAGCCTGGCTAACAAGTCCAAAGGGGATGCTGAGCCTGTTGTGTGGACATGTGCTAAACTTCTCAACAACTAGTAGTCTATGATCAGAAAATATAAATTGCAAACTTATAACATTGCTGATTGTAGAGGTGAACGAATACCTCAGTCAGCCATGTACAGATCGTCACAGTGACCTACTGCAGTTCTGAGTTTTCCAATTCTGGCTCAAGTGGTCCAAAACCATCTGAGCATTCTAGCCTCACCAGCCCCAGTTGAAAGAGTATTTAGCATAGCTGAGAAAGTATTCTGCCCTGAACAATGCAGCCTGAAATACTCAACCTGTGAACAACTCATGTTCATTCGGTGCAATGGCAAATAGATGATAAGATCATACGATGCCACTGAAATGAATGCCAATGAAGTGAATTTAATTGTTGATGAAATAGAGGTTTTTTTAGTTTTCCTCATAAAAAATGTATCAACTGCCATTGCATATTCAGTTGTGCTGAGTTATATAAATTAGATTAATTAACAATTTTAAAATACGGTATTATTTAATATTTATATTTTTTTTAATGTACTCATACTTTTACTCGTACTCGTGAGAATGTACTCGTACTTGTACTCGTACTCAGCAGCTTTTAGCAATGTACTCGTACTCGTACTCATCCATCATCAAAGTACTCGTACTTGTACTCATAAAAATGTACTCGGCCCCAGGTCTGGCTGATAATATAAACAAACTGCTGTTATATTGTGTGGTGTATATGGTGAGGCGGACATTGTCAAACAAAATGTGCTACAACAAGACTTTGCACTACTAATGCAACCTACCTCTGGTCTGCCCTCAATTGGCCTTCCATTTCTCACCTTTTGTTGATGTTGTGTTGTCTCGGCAACGACCTGCGTGACCTCGTCCTCCAGTGCTGACATCTTGCGGGGAGATGTGTTATCATCCGTCTGTTCTACTTTGGCTTCAAGCTGTCTGATTCGTTCTTCCAGCGTGTATGCCTTGCTTGTTGTCACATAGATCTGACAAACAAATGGCAATGATTCTACCTGATGACATCAGTTGACACTGACAGTATGCCTGCTATTCTTCCAAAGCATTTACTTGGTGCTGAAAATAATGTACAGAATATACACAATGATACATACACACACACGCATGCACGTCTGTGCAGCTGTGGCTCATATAAATATGACATCACATAATGTTTCTAAGATGATAAAATGAAAACGGCATTAATTTAATAACTATGTTATTTTACTATTGCCAAATTAGAGAGAAAAAGTAAGCTTTTTCTCCATGATGTTCCTGTATCTACTGTTTCATCATTTTCAGCAGATGGTTTTAAGCAATTCTAGATATATATATAAGGAATTCCACAGGCTTACAGTGACATACAAATGAAGTGCTACCAGGGAAAGAACGGAAAGAGAGAAGGGCAAAGGGAAGAGAGGGATGAAAGGGAGGAATAGAGGGGTAAGGTGTCAAGAAAGAGAGGTGCAAAACATTGTAGAAACCCAAACCAGAGATGAGAGGGACTTAGAGAGAGACCGGAGGAGGAGAGGGTGTGAGAGAAGCATACAGTGGAAGGCAAGAGACGGAGTTGGACAGCATCTGGGTTAGAGGCAAGCAAGCATGTTTGGCCTGGAGGAAATGGGGTATTTAGTGTGAATGTAGAGTGTCATTTAACCATAGAAGATACAGTAAAAACTAACGTAACTCAACAATACAAGACAGTTTCTACCATCTATCAAAATACAACATTTCACAGCAAATATATGTGCTTAGCAGTCCAACTGTTTGTTAAACATAAACATGATTTAGCAAAGATTAATATGATGAGTAAAATACTGGTATGTTAGCATGTGAACACACAGAGGATTTCTCTAATGGATTCACGCAAGTCAACAGTAACATTTCAAAGGATGAACTGGTCCAATCAAATGCTGGGGTTGATCCTGTGAAAATAAAAGTAGTTTGAAACTTATTAGATATTAGTATTGTGCTGGTGAGAAGATTGCTGGCAAAGCTCAATACTTCTACATCTGTTGAGTTGGAGTCAACATGTTGGGGCGTGTCTGGTTTCTCGTAAACAGTTTTCAGCATGTGTGTCTCTGTCCTATCACTTGTTTCGTCCTACAACGCCCAATCACCAAACTTCTCTACATCACTGTCTTTTATTACTATTCTTAATTCCCATCAAACACCTGCTGGATTTATTATAATGAGTATTTTGTATTAATTCAATGATCTGAACACATGGATACAGAGCTGCATCACTCTGAAATTAGAGTAATATTTAATATTCTGGAGACATTTGGCAGCCATCTTTATGTATCTCAGCATAAATCTGCAGAAGTATTTCTATAGTACACTTTTTGGTCAAATCTTCAATACCATTGTGAAATAATAAAAAAAAAAAATTTACTGGTGCTGATATATATGGTAATTACGTGTCATAACAAGTTTTATCAACATCAGAAGTTTTACACTGCTGTGCTTCAAGTAGATGGCGCCCATTTTACAAAATGACTGAATCACACAGTGATGCAGCTCAGAATTAATTAGCATTGCATGATACAATGTAGCTGCATAAAAACAATACTGAGCAATGGCATACATGTATATTAAACCAACAATTAATTCCACAAAAATAAGATTCCTAAAAATTTTCAAATCAACAAAACTGGATAAAAAAATTACCTGTTCTTCGGCATTGCTAAATGCGCCCTCTGTTGGCTCCGATGATGTGCTGCGAATAATCTCCGTCCCTTCAGCGGACGGTGTTCGTACCTGCCACTTGGTACGACAGCCATTGGCCGCGTCGCGGTTGATAACGTAGTCCCGTTTATAGCGTTTGGAGTCAACTCGTTTCAGCCCACAGTCCACACTTTTGGGCTGGTCATCTGGTACGGTCAGTGTACCACTGGCCTGGGCCCTGACTGCTGGACTGATCTCCTGACTGTTCTCCTGCAAGAACTGGTGGATATGTGCCAGTTCTGACCGTTTCACCTTGCCTTTACTTAGCTGCAGCTTTGACATTAAGCCGGCGTCAAATAGTCGCTCGAATTCCGGGTATGACAAGTGGAGCTCCACTTCCTCATCTTGTTCACTCCGGTCAACAGGGGGCGCTTTCTTCAAGATGACTGTCTTGGGATCACTCTTATCATGGTCAGCCTCTACCATCTGATTGGCTGAGCTAAGGATGTCCATGGCAGTGCTGGTGACACTGCGAACTGACGCAGCCGACGCCATCTGGAATACAACCGCGCATCATCAGTTTCTGATGTAACACACAAAGATGTATAATATATATGTTATGTCATATCTGTAATAAGATATAATACATAGGATGACTTGCACTTGAGTTTGAAAGAAAGACAACATTTTACACACCGTAAAAGAAAGAATCATGACATTTTTAAAAACACATTTCTAACTGAAATTAAATTAGAACTAAGATAGATTAAATCTAGTGTCCGACAATTTCATAAAAAAATAATTTCTTTCAATAGTTACAAATATATTAGCAATTATACAAGATAGTCTTTTTACAAAATAAGTCAGAAATGAGACAAGCAAAATCTGAATTCAGTGGACAACTTTAAAGTATGTATATCCCATTACAATCTGTGAAATAAATGTGCAGAAAAATATTCTACATCTAAAAAATGTAGCATAATTAAGTGAGTAACATTTACCATGTCATCATAGTCCTGCAGCAATGAGTCATCACCGACTGCGCTATTGTTGTTGGTGTCGTCATCGCCAATGGCCTGGTCCCCGTGCGGCAGAAACACTTCGTTCTGCATTGTGTCCAGCCTCTCGTCCATCTCGTCCAGGTGCTTGTGGATGGTCGACAGCTGGGCACAACAAACACTGACCATGACATCCACTGTCACTCTTACAGTCTACAGCCACTAGGTGACGCCACCAGTGAAGACATCAAAGCTGCCTCCAGAACTTATTTATATGTCATCATGAGTCAGGTCCACTGAGGATCAAAACCGTTGTGTGAATAACCTAAGTAATGCTTAAAATCGGTTTAGTTTGAAACTGTTTAAAACTGTCAAAAAAACTGAGTTTGATCATAAGATCACGAAAATTGTGAAAGGGTGAATAACCTAGCTATTATGTTACAGTATATAGAGGTGGACTAAACATAGCCCCTTTGTTCTTTTTTGACGTAATTTTGGATTGGATGAACTGAAATTAATTTTAATAGTTAAATTTGTACGATAGTCAGGGGACTTAATCATATAATTGTTCACATCGTTCCACAAGCACCATTTTTGGACCAGCATTAGATATGGTCATGACATTTCATTTTTCTGTGGGAGTCAAGCTGGGCTCCCTATGTGGCGACCATATTGGACAAATCCATGATGGCCACCATCCGGAGCAAGGTTGTGCAAAAACTTGAGAACCAAAAGTAGTAGAACCATAAATGAGACCACATTTTAGGGGTTTTCGAGTAAGGGTAATCCATTTCCGTTGTTAATTTGCCGATTCTAGGTCGAGATCACGAGATAAGGTTGCATTCAAGGTAATTTTGTCCTAAAATATGGATATTTTGAGCCAATAATGTACTATAACGTATATTCACCATCTTTGTGCCATGTTCCATCTAAAAAATTGCCTTACACTATAGATGCATAGACTATAGATGCATTTGGAATTAATATTTGGTTTAAAGGTCACTTCAGTCAAGGTCAAATTTGCCCATTAATGCATAAAAACCTACGTATCTGTTGATGATCCAGTTGGTCTTACTGTGTGAACAGGGGTTTATTTTTATTATAATGTTGGAACCGATTCTGAATGGCGAAGGAGAAGGTTATATAATGAAGGTCAAAATAAATATCATCATTTATTATAGAAACTTCTCATTATGTACAACTGGGAATGTCACCCAGTCCATAGTAACGATACTATTAATCTAGAAATAGCAGTGATATATGAATTAGATACACAAATTCAATGATTTTTTTCAACCATTATTATGTACATATAATTATCTACGTATAATTTTAAAGAAGTTATGAATCATTGCTTCAATGGGTCGAAACAAAACCTACAATGAATGTACCTAATAAGAACAATATCATCCATCCACCATCTATCCATTCACCCATTAGTAGTGGTTCAATGGTTTGCCTCTTTGTCCTCATTGTTTAGGCAGCTACCCTCCCTCTCGCACAATGCCATGCAATGAAGGCCTGCCCTCCAGCACTTGCAATTGCTCTTGCACGTTTGGTGAGAGTGGTCCAGAAAGGGAGCCATTGCTTGCTGTGCTCATCCCGTTCCCATCCCTATTGACCAAAGACAGGGATTGCCTGGTGGCACGCGGTTGACTGCTTCCAGATGAAACAGGCTTGGAACAAGGACCTCTTGACATGCTCAAAGAGAGCGCCTGGGCCGGCGACATACTGTAGAGTAAAAGACTGCCATTGGAGAAGAGATGATGCCTAGCATTGTTGACAGTTGCAGAACTACATGTCTTGCTGATGAGCACAATGAATCGCTTGATGCACTGCATGTGAACTGAGTGAAGGACTACGGATTTGCAGTCAGCGAGATCATCATCTCTCTAAGGCCTGGTGTACTGTTCCATGCAGTCCATGCCGTCTTCTTGTCACAACCGAGAGACTAAGAGGTCGTATCACAGCCCGTCAGAGCCTGAAGGAGAGGTACAGCCAATGACTTTGATGGACCGAGCTGTGCACTGGGATGTCTCGGCAGTTTTTACTGCTACCAAAGCCAATCCAAAGCTCTGAAAGGTCAAGCTGTCCAAAGAAAGTGACACCAAGAACAATGATGTCACTGTCGACAGTGCGCATGAATGCTTTCTCATGACCCCGAGACGAGGCATGAGTTAGATGCAGGATGATACGCATGTCTGCCTCTGGATGGTTGCAGGGCTGGAGTTCTAACACATGGAACGGCTTGTTGGAGAGCACCGTCTCAGAGTCGGTGCTGAGGAGGAGTCTTCTATCCATGTCAGTCTTAGCTTGCTGTTTACTGACAAAGAAAATAGCTCCTTTTTGAATTCCACATTTTTCAAGTACGATTGCTAATCCCTTTTGGGGATGGGCATGCTGCCATTGCCATCTGGTTCAACTTGAGTATGTGCACCTGTCCCACAACGCTGCTGCGTCAGTGATTTCAGGCTTTGTTCAGGGTAGTTGTCCTAAATAGAGCTTTCAGGAAAGGCGCAATGTGTAGGTGTACACACTCAGCGAATGTTCCCACTCTGGTCGGATGCACCATGTGGATGACGGCAGCCATGTCGAGCACTTGAATTGTCGTTTGTCTAGCTGGATTGGTGCGGCCAGTTGGCACGTTGACTCATGCGAGGATGTCCAACTTGAGCAAACTTTGGTTTGATGGAGGAGGCTCTCGCTGGTTCTTGAATTTGAAGAATTCCGCCATATCTGCGTCCAGACGTGATTGAAGAGAAAGGAAGAGTTGGGTGACGAGCACGGTATTTTGTTTCCGTATCCCAACTTTGCTTCCTTCCTTTCGGTGGTCGGGACGGCTGGCGAAAGTAAACATCTTTATCGTGTCTGACAGAGGAACCATTATCTTGTCTAGCCATGTTTATATGTATTCCTCATAAAGGGTCTGGCCAAATTTGTGGATTTGGAACAGGGACAAGGCTACTAGTACCACAACACCCTTGTCCAGCTCACCCTTCTCCAACACTCCCGCAACATGGGATACCCACGTGTCATCTTTTGCTTCCTTACTCTTTGTGGCGCGCAGTGGTGCAGTTGCTAGAGCTTCGGACTATCGACCGAGAAAACCCGGGTTCGAATCCTGTGCTGAGGTGTCAAACCTTAGGCATGTTCGTTCACTCTACGTTGCTCGATGTTCACTCATCGGTATGAATAAGTACCTCGCTATAGGCAGTGGTGGATCTTTGTGTACGAATAGTTTTCGTGCATTAATTATAGCGTGGCTGGATGCTTCCCAGAGAAGTAGAGATGTTATTCGATTGAACAGATCTGCCAGGGAGTAAATTGTAAAGCGCTTTGAACAGTCCTGATGACTGGATACTGCGTTATATAAGAACTTAACTTCTTACTAGAACCAGGGACAAACCTTTCCTTCGCCACGTCTGAGCACGAAAAGATCAGTGATTGTCGGTTTTTATTTCTAGAATAATAATATCGTTCCTGCTTTTGGATTGGGTTTCATAACTTACATTACCAGTTGTACATAATGAGAAGTTTCTATACTAAAGGATTATATTGATTTTGACCTTGATCTTCTTTATATGACATTGTTCTTAGCCTTTCGGAATCGGTTCCAACACTATAATAAAAAACCTGTTCACTCAATAAGATCAAAATGAATAATCAACATATAGATGGGCTTTATGCATTTATTGACAAATTTGTCCTTGACTGAAGTGACCTTTACCCCAAATTCATTCCAAGTTCATCTACAGTCCACCTAAGACAATTTTGTAGATGGAACATGACACTAAGATGGTGAATACATATACAACAGTACATTCTTGACTCGAAATATCCATATTTTTTGCCAAAATTACTTTGACCTTATCACGTGACATTGACCTAGAATCGGCGAAATAACTCTGGAAATGGATTCTCCATACTCTAAAATACCTCAGATGTGGTCTCATTTGTGATTCAACTACGTAAAGTTCTCAAGTTATTCCACAGCCTTACTCCAGATGGTGGCCATCTTGAATTTGTCCAATATGGCTGCCACAGCGGGAGCCCAGCTTAGCTCCTGTAGAAAAATGAAATGTCATGGGCGTATCTAACACTGGTCCAAAAATGTTGCTTGTGGAACAATGTGAACAACTGAGGTGTTTTTTTAGGATAAACCCCCTAACTACGATGATTTCATAAAAACTAATCAAAACATATGCATAATTTACTAGCATGCTGTAGTCAATACTAAATGGGTTTGACCTCTTTGCGAAATTATTTGGAAATGAGATGACTGAAAAATCAAAGTGTGGCGGCAGCTTTAATTAACTACCCCCATAGGTACATCAAACCAACATAGATGAATCATGCACCCATTTCTGTCTGTGCAACTCCACGGTTATTGGTCACTCAAAACTGGACTCATGCATATCAAAAGACTTCATGCACATGCAAGCTTGAATACTTCACCACTCATTTGACTAAGGCAGGGATGTTTTGTTGTTCCATATCAGCCGTGATGTCAGAAACCAGCACAAACACAACTGTTGTAACATCACAAATAACCACCAGGAACACTACAAACACTATGGACACTACTTGACCACTGACGAGATAGTTGACCAGGCGGTTTCCAATGTAATATACCATGTCACTAATTACAAAGTCAGCATGCACACGTCTTCTTATGACATGAAACTTTGGCAATGTAAAACATGACGACCCTGAAACTTGTTCTTCCAACTACGAGTGAGAAATACCAGCGGTCTCTGTGCAGGAGCTCATGCAGTGAACAAACAGGACAGAAGAACTTCTGGAAGATGAGAAGAAGAATTTCACATAAAAACATCAGGATCGAGACCACAGTCTTGATGCATCAGAGACAAACTTCAACAGATGGACCAACATTATTGCTAAACATCGCCTGACACCTAGTGGACATGCCAAGAACCGCTGACAACGCATACCCACGTCTTACAGACATCCTTCCAGTATTGCTGCATGTCGTCCCAAAATGTGGGGTCACGTAAATCGCGACCTCCCTAAAACACAGACGTGGCAGCAGACTGAAATAATGCTGACCAATGAAAATTCGCTATGAGAAAAACCTTGAAATTAACGTTAGTGAGAAATAATTTTTTCCAGTCAGAAATTTGTACTAATACTCAATAAACCAACACAATGAAATAATATTTTTAAACTTGACATGAATATAAATGCTCATACCCCATCAGCGGACACAAGAACGTTTTCTGCCGTCTCCGTGATTTGCCCCCTGGTGCTAGACATCTGAAGCGCCACCTTGAGGAGATCTTCCGTGTCAGGATAGATGGAGCTAGACTGTGAGGAGCGACGACCTTCGCTCGCCTCGCTCATAGTTCTGTGTTCTGACACTCGGGGGCTCTCCAACTGCGCTTCTTCTACAAACAGATATGTCAAAATTAACAAAAAACATTTGTTATTTAACTAAATATCAGTAAAACATTTGCAGTCAAGACTTTCATATGTTTTTGTTTTTATAACTTATGTTAAAGCATATTTCCAATAAGCAATAAATAACAAAAAAGACATGATTATTCCCCCAGTGAATCGATTTCGTCAATTATATTATTAATCTGCATTTAAACTTGACAGAGAACTGTCCTTATCAACTAATATCCTGGTAATAATAAACAACAACGGAGACCTTGGGTGGGTTCTCAATGACTGAGGTCCATAAGAGGGTCCTCACTGATTGAGGACCATGAGTGGGTCCTAAGTGCCTGGGACCATGAGTGGGTCGTCAGTTATGGGGACCATGAGAGGGTCCTCACTGACTGTGGACCATGAGAGGGTCCTCACTGTCTGGGGATGATGAGTGGGTCATCAGTGTCTAGGGACCATGAGATGGTCCTCACCTGCAGGGGGTAGATCCACTATGAGTTGTGCACTGGACCTCGCCTCTCCCGCGAGGTTCCTGGCGATGGCCATATACTCCGCATCCTCATCCAGTGTCACGTAGGCGAATGACAGGATGTAGTCACGGTTACCAACCCTCTCTGAAAACACAAAGTTTGCCATCATCAAACATACTCTTGCATATAAATACATGCATACACACGCACACAAACAATCATTTCTGACTAGATATTAAGAATTTTTTCAACAGCTATAGAATAGAACAGAACTTTATTTCGGTCACAATACACATTTCTGAATATATTTACAATAGATTACAAAAAAGCAATACTGCAACCGAGGAGATCCTCTGGAAACCCCGAGCGGCTTATGTCGAGGACCACCTGGACAGTCACCATTATATCAATCACAATGTTTTAAAATGTCATAATGCTCAAACACGTTTGACCCATACGGCATGACTGAATTCAAATCACTAGAATTCATGCAGAAAATACAATGAATACCATAATGACCGTATGTATTGGAACACCTAAAATAGTTCAATTATTAGCTGTCCCAAAACATAAGGTGCACAAAAATAATTCTAAGATTGACTGTCCCAATACTTAGGGTCACGAATGAATCCTGACATCATGTCGTCCCTGTTTTATTACCCTGGTGTTAACTTGGCTTTGTAACTTCACCATGGTTACCTCGTTTATTACCTTGTTACTAACTATTTTTTTAATGTTTGAATGGCCCTATATCCCGTGAAACAAATGTTTTACGTAGGGACTACATCCTCAGCCATGTGAAATGTTTAGTTTGCATAATGTGACACTTCCTAAATGTATAAAGGCCACGGCTGGTGGCTGAGAGAAGGGAGTTTGTGTTGTTTACATCACTGCAGTTGCGATTGTAATGTTTTATTGATATACTTGTTTTTACATATGTGTCAGTATCTGGAAAAAAGTAGGTACACACTTGACAGAAATATGAATTGGTGTCCTAATATATAGGGACACAAAATAATTCCATTTATAAAGGTGTCCTAAAACATATGGCATAGAAAAATAATTTTTTTTCTAGATTTTTAGGTTTGCCCAAAACGTACAGTGTCCCAATACATACGGTCATTGCGGTAGCTGCAATGTTGATACCCAAGGTTATTATGGAACACGCACACAAACACACACATATATACACACACACATGTACACACAGTTACACTTCTAACAAGATATTAGTAATTTTTTCAACAGATAATCATGATATTTTATAATTTCATAAAACATGTTTGATCTTTATGGCATAATTGGATTCAAATCACCAGAATTCAGACAGAAAATACAATGAACAGCTGTTGAAAACTTGAAACATTATTAAAATGTTCAAAGGTATGCTGTTATGTTCACAAAATGACCTCAATAGAGTTGACATCTTAAAGCAATGGCAGTTATAAAATTAGGTTTTGATGTCTTTTATAGATTATTAGGGGAAATATATTAATTGATATCATATAATATGATCCGTATACATTGACTGAATAAAATCTCACCCATCTTCACAACGTCTGACGGCTTCAGACGTTTGCCATCTTTGAACCAGAGAACCTTCGGGTGTGGATAACCTTTGACCTTACAGCGGAACTTGACAGTGTGCCCAATGATTGTCTCAACGTCATGTAGCGGCTTTAGGAACTCTGGGGCTTTACTCTCCTGTGTGTTGTCTGGCAAGGCAGAGAATATAATATAATATACCATGCATATAATATTATAGTGACACAATGCAGACAAAGCAGAAGGTGCCATTACATTCCACATGAGTTGTTATTTAATGCCAACCAAACAAATGGTGACACTACAGACTACAAATGGTTACCCACTAAAGAAGACATACACAGACAGTATAGGTAGGTATGGTGACCGGTGTTGTGTACACTGAACTAGTCATTTAAATAGTTTCTGTTCAGTACAAAATCACTATTATGTAACACAAGTTAAATGACACTAAATTAATATAATGTCAAACACAGCATCCAAGGTATGCAATAAACACATAATTTTTCAAAGGCAACAGCCATAAGGCCTCAAGAAAACTAATAAATTACACTACACAAAATGTTTTATTTCAAGACACTATATCATCCAACACCATCTGGCAGCAAGGCGTGGTAGTCTAATTAAAACAACTGTAATTAAATATAATGGCCTTTGTTAAATGACCAGAACACCAGCTGGCTACATACTTAACACAGATTTACAGTACTCATAAATAAATATGTAATTTACTAGTTACCAATTTATTAACCAATGGAAATCAGCCACATTGTTTGCCCCTGAACTCACCCGTCACTGTCAGTTGGAAGGACTGACTGCACTGTCCCAGCTCATTGACGCCAATACACAGGTATTGACCTGAGTCAGACTTTACAGGGCTGAACATTTCCAGTGTACACCGTCCGTTGACCAGACTGATGTCGTAGTGTTCATCATCATCCAGCTGTTGAACTTCAGCCATTGTCCGATACCAAAACACATCTGTTGAGAAGAAAACAAATTATCATGTTAAATTCTTGATAAATTCATAGGGAAGCTGCAATACAACGGCAGTGAATAATTTATATATTTGCACCCTGCTTCAACACAGAAATCGGATCACTGAATGAACCCATCTTGTGAAATATGATCTTTTACAATTGTACATATTTATCAGACCAATGCATGCTGTTAAAGGTGTATTTGGTGCTATTTACCAAATTAGCAAATTATTCTGTTATGGTAGTGACATTGAAAATACTTCTAAAAAAGCAATAATTAATCCTACAAGCATTAATCATACAAAAGTTCAGTTTGCTAAAAAAAGTACATATTTGTACAAATAACAAATTTGCCTTCCAAACTGTCTGACAGGCTGCTGAGAGAGGCAAATACAAATCTGGTCTATCAGTTGTGCCTTAGCATCTGATTATCTTTCTCAACACTTGTAAATATTCTCCTAATCAGCTTAACAGACTACAACATTTTCATTGACCATAATTTAGTAGAAGATTGGGCGAATGATCAACCTTAACAATATTACATTTTGGTAAATGTCAATCTATGCACACTGAAACAGTCAGAGAAATACTTGCAACGAACATACCTGACATAGGTGAAGAAATGTCAGGCAAAACACACAGAAGAAACATTGAGCGACGCAGACGTATAGAGACTAAGACAGTGGTCGACTGACAGTCAAATACATTGTGCTTGTAACACAACATCAACAGTCCATCTAAGGAGCTTAATTAAACAGCTGTTACTGACTGTTAATTAAGTCAAACTGAGGTGTCACATGGCCTCCAAATAGAGATGTACCAATTTTATCACACACTTCTATAATAACGTCTAAAGTGTCATGCTTCAGAGTGCTGACACCCCTCTCTGGGTCAGCAGAAAACATACCAGTGTTTCTCCCACACTGAGAGGAGGAAAAAGGGTTCGGCAATCAAACAAGGAATACAGTTTATTCATGTCCATGCATGATTAGAAACAATCCAATCTGCAATCTTTAACCTCATCAGCAATTTATAATATTAACATATTATCAGCTTTCTGGTGTCCTTACTTCTAATCTTATCTACACTACCACTAGACTACTTCTGCAAGCATGTGTGACAGGACTTGTCTTACTACAAGGTGCAGGGATATCTCACACAGTGCTTATATTATACACACAGACAAATACAGGAACACACTTGAATTAGGGCACAGTGTAGTGACATAGGTGTACTTGTCTAATGACAGTGACCCAGTGACACAACATGACATGCCTGACACAGTCCTATACTCACGCAGCCAGGTGACAACTAACAGATAAATACATTCTTTTACACCCTTTTAGCAATACACAAAAAGTTTATAACAAGACTGTCATCCAGTGCAATAACATCCAGAAGAGAACAAGAAAACTAGCGATTACTTTATTGGGAATTCTTTACATTTATTTATTATTTTTTTACATTTATTTATCATCTGATTATAAAAATATTATAAAATATTATTATTTATTCAAAATATCTTCAAAAATATTTGCACTAGAATATACCAAGAAAAAAGAAAGAACTACTGGTACATTAACAAAATTTGTAAAAAAATATCCCTTAAAATATTTGTATAACGAAAGAGAGAAGTGTTTGACGTGAAGTACTCACCGACTGGTTCAGTGCCGGTGACCTCACATTCAAAAGTCACAGATTCACCCTCGACACACGTCACGTCAGTCGGTCTCACAACAAACTTTGGATCAGTCTCCTCTGCCTCCATCGAAACTGGTATCATCAAAGGCTCTACAATTGGTGGAGATGCCTCTGTCTCCTTTTCGGAGGCAACTTCAACTGAAGCCTCCTGGTGGCCAGAGTCTGGGTCATCGATTCCTTCCAGACTCATGTTGTCAGAGAGGTCAGACATTTCATCAGCATCTCTGGTTGAGACAGAAACAAATGTGGTATTGTATTGTATTACTGTCTTGCAACAAGTCAGACATACACAAACTAAAATGGGTTTTCATGCAACCAAAATATGCATGTAGTAAAACCCATAGTACTCTATCATATTTAATTAAGAAAAATGACTAGATTGGATTTACTGAATCAGAATCAAAATTTACTGAATTAGAAAGACTGAAATTAAGACTGAAAAAGATGGTGTGAATAGAGATCCTGAAAAGGTGGGGGTAAACAGCCAAGAGTGAGTGAGAATGGCAGACAATTACGAGACATGCCTCGTTGAGAGGGCAGAACAAATCTAGAGATGTGGCCCCTCCGCAAGAGATCAGAAGGGAAGAATTTACTATATATGACATGTGTCTTAAGTCATTACTTTAGAGCCATAGTTAGGGGTCTTAAGTAATGGCTTATTACCTTCTTACTGTCATACTGGAACCGAGACCAAGTAGTTTGACTGGCTTTCTAACCATGGTGAACCATGGAATTTCAATAATAAGCCTATCTGATAAAAACATGTATATGCAAAGAATAAGTTCTATGGCTGTAAAAATGTGGGTTTTTTAATGTTAAAAAATGTTGATGATTGGAAAGACAACTGTGACTTTTTGTACTTTAGCACCAGAAATGTTCTGATTTATTGTATCTGTTAAATTCAGTGCCAGAAATACTTGAAGTGTGAAATGCCAAGAGAACACGAACCTGTCTCCGACTCTGGGACTCAGGATGAACTCGTCTGAGTTGGGAATGAGCATGAACACGGGCTCGATGTAATCCCGCCCAACCTTCTTTTTCCCGAAGTTATCGTAGGCCGAGATGTTCCTGAAGAGACTGTTGTGGGAGAGACTCCAGTTACCATCCCCCATACCCTCCTCATCCTCCCCATCTTCATCTTCACTCTCCTGATCTTCATCTTCCTCTTCCTCTTCTGCCGTCGAGTTCTCGCCACCACTGATGATGTCATCAAGGTCTAGGCCGATGTGACTGAGCTCATCATCGCCTATTTCGAAGCTCGGTAACGGCACCTGGTGGTTCTGAACGCAATCAAGGAAGAGGAATTCGTCATCGAGGTCATTTCCAGCATCGTCACCACCGTCTAACGTGTCGGCGTCACTGTCGACCACTGGCGTCCTGTCACCATCGTTGACCGACGCTGATGCTGCATCAATATCGTTGATGTCGTCTGGTGTCATGTCAACAGTAACGTCACTATCTGCGGTTTTCTCCTCCCTTTTTTCGGTAGTTTCTCCAGGGGGAGGTAGTGGCGATGACTTTGACTCGACGTGGCGCCAATGTTCCTCAATGAGGTTATTCTTGACAACATCATCAAGACTCTCTTCGTCTGATGGCGTGCCACTATAAACCCCACTCTCCGTCGACAGCAGCGGCATCTGGTGGTGGCCACCACCAACGTCCTTTGTGACGACCGACAACTCGTGTAGTTCCGTCACGTGACTGCTGATGTCAGAAACGGTGTCATCAAGCTGCGACATGTCAGGCGACAGAGGGTTGTCAGTGTCAGTCTCTGACTCTGACATGAGTTGACTGAGCTGTGAGATGGTTGCGATGTTGGAGAGTTGAGTGAAGGCGGTCCTCACTTCGGTCTCCTCCTGGGATACATGACCTCGCATCCTCACGATCTCACACGCAACCTACAATACATCAACAGTGACTGAAACACATGACCTCCCATCCTCACGATTTCACACGCAACCTACAACACATCAACAGTGACTGAAACACACGACCTCGCATCCTCACGATCTCACACGCAACCTACAACAAGTAGTAATACAATAACTGTTCTTTATATGACACAGTATATCCAGAAATAATATCTGTTCAGAAACAGAGTGCTTAAAATACATGATTGATAAAAATATTTATTGTAATAAAATTACTAAACCAGTATAATAGTGATACTATTATGTGTAAACTGTATTGTACTCAATTGTATATACTTATAATAAAAATGTTATAAAAACCTACAACATGTAAGTCACTGAGGCTGTAGCAATTCTGTTCTGATGGTTTACTGTGTAACTCTTATGGATTGTCTTCAATTTGACTGTCTTGTGGACAAAGATAACATTCCTTAAGGTTTTGTTTGCTTTGAACAACGTTTTATATGTATTACAAGATATGGCTTATGTTTGTCAAAGTGCATATGTAGACATAGCGAAAGGCACCTCCGGAATATTGTACTTTGCAGTAAGCTGTGGCAAAGTTTTGTAAACTACATTTCAGTTTGCAAGACAAGCTCCTCTTGTGCTTGCATGTGTGACAAACCAGCAGAAGTAGATGATCAAAGGGGTTTGTTTGTGTGTCTTATGGATTTATCTTACAGATGTGCACCACTCAAGGTTGGCGTATTCCTTTCATAAACAATGCCTTGTATTCTTTATACACAAAAAAAGCTATACAGAGGGATTAGCTTTGCATTAGATAAATCAAACTGGATAAGTAATTATTGCTTTGTCTCATTTCAAAGAAGTATATAATATAAACAACTTACGTTGCTCACAATGGCGTCTGCTAGTAAATCTTCATACGGCTTTGAAGAGTCTCCATCTTTAGTCTGAGAGTCGTCTCCACTCTGTACCACTTCAGCCTAAGACAAAGGAGACATGAAGAATGCAGATAATGCACAGTCACATCTGTAATTAATGTCCTTTAATTTATTACCAATAACTGAACTTTTTTATGAGTCCGAATTACTGAAGTACACATGTGATCACTGTCTCTTTAATAAAGAGAAACTAACAATCAACAGTGTGGTAATTACCTTCAAACAAGATGCAAAAACTATTTCATTATTACAGTAAAGAAACCAAACAACGTTATCCGTTTGTTTATTCCAGTTTTCAAATTATTACCACAAGCTCAAACAGAAAACAAACTGAATGAAGGTAAATTGTTTGATATCAAAATTGGACTTTTATCAAATGAGCTTAGCTTCCCTAAAACAATTTTTTTACCCACCACTTCGACCTTGTGCCCGACAAACTGCTGGATGCAGTCGATGATGACTTCCCGCACCATTTGATGTCTCGCTGTCAACGAACTCTCTGGAGCACTCTGGTCTGTCAATACACAAACACCAGATAGAGATAATCTCTGACTATGGCAGAGCTGGGTTATCAGCTCAAGCATATCTGTGTACCATATTCGACCTGTTAAACATTCAGTAGCTTAAACAAATATTTCACTGTACACCTGTAAGCATGCACTAACATTTGGAAAAAGTGCCGATCTTTATATAGAGATTGGAAGGGGATTGTGGTGGTACCTAGTATAGTATCAAAACAAAACAGTTCACTTTCACCAAGAGGCAGGGGCTTAGCCCGAGACCCATCTGCCTGTCTTCAAGACTGGCAGATGACTGGACAAAACGGATAATTACAGCTAATAAAATAAGTGCAATTTAGAGGGGGCCAGCTGGCCACAAGATTAACTAATAGTTCCAAGCCCCACATTAATGACTCATTGGCACAGCTGGTAGTGACACAATTGAAATGGATCACTGTTAAGTAAATAAATGGCTCAAATGAGACTGGTTTGTCATTGAAAAAATTTAACTGGCCAATAATGACTATGATTGTTGCTAATGGCTTCCTCAGAAGCTGTTAGTGTGCTAAAAGGTACATTTTTATCTTCTGGCTAAGGGCCTGCCACCAGGTGGCATCACTTGTCTTGCATACTAGTGGCGTCCCATCGAGTGTGCCGCTCTGAGTTGGATAAACACACATTTCAGTCCATCATATGGGATTATAATACGTTTAAAACAACTGCCTACTGTTGTCAAACATGCAAAAATCATTGCTGCATTTAAGGCAGTGTTAAAGACACATCTGTTGTTTTTCATCTGTATGGCCTTTGAGGCATTAATTTAAAATTACCAATGTTAATGACAATTAAGGACCATTTATCTCAAATACAAAATTTATCCCATGTCATTATACCCAATGTCATGACAGGAAATTGCTGATTTATTTGTAAAAGGGGTATATGATTATTAGGGCATGTACGCTTAATAGGTTGAATACGGTACAGCTTCAGTTAAGGGAGAGCTTTGCCAGGTAAACAAACCAGGTAAACAAACAATAGTGAAATTTATCTTATAATTTCCATTCATCTGATACATTTGTTGTTGCTACTGCACTTTTGATACCACCATTGAACTAGTGGTTGACCCAGTGGTGCCACACAGTGGACTGCACGGAACTATGTCATACAGGGATGTCACAATTACTGTCAATGTCATAGAGAGATGTCTTACTTACTGTCAATGGCAATGTGGAGACTTTGGGAAAGCCCAGAGAGTTGACAGCTGATATTTCGTTTGTGGTTGTCCAATATTCTCTCATCTGTAGCACCATCAGAAGTTCACATTACAAAATTGCACAACCATAGTTTTCTACAGACTTCCACTTTTCATGCTGCTAAATCTCAAAGATATGGTTTATATTATTAATGTATGTGTGATGATTTACTATAGCGTTTGACTACAGTAACACATCTAGAGTGACCACATCTGATACACCTTGTATGTGTCAGACCTGACAGGTAAAGGTAAGTTTTATATAGCGCAGTATCCAGTCCTTACTTCTTTACTTTTCACTTCTCATCATTTCAATGTATATATGAAACTCACTGTCTTTACTAACACTTTGTATTCTTTACACCATTTTAAACACTGACGACCATATTTCCAGGAATTCACAAAATCCACTTTCTTTGCTTCAAACTGTCTCATTAAATTGAGCACAATTTCAAAACAAGAACCAAGAAGTTAGAGTACAGCAGAAGAAATTTATGCATAATCCAAAACAAACATTAAAACATGCTTTAACATGAGTAATTCTAAATAGTCATAACATTCCCTTCTAATATGAGTAGGCACTTTATTGGTGGCCGCTACAGAATATCGCAAGAAGCCCGAGGTCTAAATGTAGACTGAAACAACAGTCTGGTCACATGACTGACACATGACATGCACACAACTCAATCTCCACTCACATGCTTGTTGGTCATCGTCACTGAGTGGCGCGCCATCTGGGGACTGTTTCTCCAGTATCTGTTTGATGCTGAGTGCGACAGTACTCAGCTCGGAGCGGAATAGTTGCAACTCCGTGTCCTTGACCTCTTGAAATCCCTCCTGTCCTGTCGCCACGGGACATGTGTCTGGGGTCACAAAACATGGCTAGATATATTCACACATCATTATAATCACTTAGGAACAACCCACATAGCAGGGCGACTTTTACTGAACCAAACTATTTTATCTGACATCAAATTTATAAATTTGGGGGAATATGTGAATTTACTTACTTGCCTGGAGCCAGAATATGTATTTTACAATCACTATCACAATTAGTTTTGACACAATAGTTGTGGGTAACTGGTAACTCAGGTTCATGATAGTATGGCTACTTGTTTGGTGTGTACCCTCATGAGGGTAACTAGTGTCTAGGGGTGTTGTCATGGGGTGCACTCACAGGGTGTGTGGTAGCGCTGCTCCAGTCTCTTCCCGGAGTCATCCTCCTCTGTGTCTCGCTCCTCCACAATTGTACCCCCGTCTGGAGTGGAGACGGTCCCTTAATTATTGCATGAATACAGGGACTGATGTAAACAACAAACAACTTTTCTCTAGGGCTTTTACTTTGTTTCACCTTCATGTTTTTTTTCTTAATTTCACCTTACATAGTTCAAGGATTTTTTTCTTTGTTTCACTTTACATTATATATGATGGATTTTCTCCTTCAAATTTGTTTCATATACCTTAGGATTCCATCAAAACATTGTTGCATAACACTACACAAAGTTAGTTTCATGTGTGTTAATGGCTGTTTAATTTACCATTATACATCAAAGTATTTATTTGTTTTCAAAACATTGTTTATTTTCCTATCACAGTTCTTTGGTTTGAATGTAAGGGGGAGTCTGATGATGATGAGATTTGTTGTGTAGTGTTATAAATGGGAACTAAAACACAGCTGTTGTATGCTATATATTTCAATATATACTATCTAAACATACGTTAATGGTGACAGAAACCTACTCATTTATAAGACAAACTGAAAAAAAAATTTTGTTCAATGCCTAAATTGGCACGATACAGCACATTGTATCGCCATCTTTGTTCTATACAAGTTGGTTTGAGTCACTCCTATCTAATCAATGGAATTTTTTTATTCTTTTCTATTTACTTCATTAATAGACATTTATGTGCAAAAACAAAAATATGATGCCTTATTATATGTGGTAGGCATTATATAGGTCAACAAATCAATTGTATGCGTATTCGAAATAAAAAATGAAATGAAATTACAACGATTTATAACCAATGAAAGCATTTTAAACACGACGCTTCTCGTTCCTCATTAATATTCATGAAGTAATGATGCATAAATTCGCATGCTGAGGCTTAAATTCTGATGTTTAAGCAACATACATGTATTTAATTCATAAATCATATATATAATTTAATTGTTGGCCAAAAAGGAAGCACCAATCAGTGGACAGGGAAGGTACAATTTTGTAGACAAAACATTTGAAAAGGTGCAAAATGTACCTAGAATCTGGTTTCTGCAATTCAATATAATTTCAGTTGTGTACCCATGTTTATGCCAAATGTTTATGCCTGGACTCATCTCAGGATCCGTCCTGGTCCCTTGTTGTAATACCACATTTCAGTTGCAAAACATATTTTAATATTATTAAGTGAACAAGCACATAAGTGAACGATTTTATAATAAAGTGACTGTATACGCGTAACTTTGATTATTTGAGTTTGGTCAGGAAATGTCCACCTATGCATCTCCCTGTGAAATAATGACCGTTTCGTTGCCGATGGAGTACGTGCGAATTTATGCACCATTACTTCATGAATATTAATGGAAAAACGACAAACCACTAATCTAGCCTCAACCTGGTTTTTTTGTTGGAATCCTTCCATCTAAGTATGTGACAAATTGCTTACTAACACTTATCCAGAAGCCATTCAGTGCATAACATTTTTTTATTTTTATGCAATTTGTCGGATTTCCTTGGAGCCATGCTGCATCCCCTATTGAATTACAGTATGCGGTCATGAGTGGCATTTCGCGACTCAAACCACTCGGCGCTGGAGCGTAATGGTGGCCCCCAGCGCCGATAATGGCTTTGAACAATTATTTTAAACATACCGCATTGCTGTGCTCATCAAGTCATGGTGATATGTACAGTACATGATATGTTCTTATGTTTTGGCTATGGTTGTTCAAGAGTTTCATTCCCCCTTTAATACTGACAGAACCTGTCGTGTTCAGCGACCTACATTCGAGAAACCAGAGTCACAGTCTGTGCAAACGACAAAAAAAAAGAATACTGACAGAATCACATAAGAGAGATCTGCATATTATATGCCAATAAAAAATTACTGATAATTAGCAAAACTTCTTTCCATTTTTAACCAGGGTGCTTATGAGCATCACCACCAGATGGCAGCACACTACAGAGGCCACTACCTCAATGCACTAACGTAGCAAACATCACTGTTTTTCTGTCATGTCACGCAGATTTCCACACACTACGTTCCTTCTGTCTTTCTTCAGTGATTCTAGTCGTGCGCTTACTTTAGCTGCGACATGATGGATTGTTACTGGCTCCTCAACCTTCACCCTTCCACCAACATTTAATAAGTTTTTGTGCCACTGTCAGCACCAAGACTTCCCTGCAAGCTTCGCCCATTCAAACGTGGGTCTTTTCACACAACAACAGAATGGTAAAGTGTGTCGTGCTTGGCGTGAGAAACTGAATGGCATTCCCACGGAAGAATTTCTGAAGTCAGTCAAGATTGATTGTCTAATTCACCCCTTCACTCACTCACAGTGCTGGGAAACATGACAACATGCTACAGAGTGAACCAACTATGCACAAACCCATCCAAGACCCAGGTGTGTGCCTTCCATCTGAGGAACACATATGCAAAACGTCAACTAAATGTTACATGGAATGACATCAAACTTGCGATCAGTGTGTCTTGGCATCCACCTAGACAGAACACTATCATACAAAACATACATCCGTAAAACAAAACAGAAGGTATATGCACGGAACAACATCATCCGCAAATGTGCAAACTCGAAATGGGGAAGCAGAGCACCGACCCTAAGATCCAGTGGCCTAGCTCTCTGTTATTCCACCTCCGAGTACACATGTGCTGTGTGGGCGAAATCAAACACGCAAACAAGCTCAACCCAGCCCTATATGGCTGATGCCGAATCATAACGCGTTGCCTGAAACCAACCAACACCGAGAGCATACACCTGCTGGCTGGCCTAGCCCCACCAGACATCAGGTGGACTGTTGCTAGCAACACAGAAAGAACAAGACAAGAAACTGGCATAAAACATCAACTGCACAACCACGTGCCTGCTACGCGCTGATTGAAGGACTTCACGGAACTTCATGAACAACACGACACCGCTCCACTCATTGCCCAGCAGCACCAGACTAGACATGTGGGAAACACTTAACCGCCTGCGCACCGGAGTCAGTCGTGCAAAAATAACCATGAAGAAGTGTGGCTACATTGGTGAGACACTGTCAACAGATTGCGACTGCAGAGGAGAACAGACAATGCCCCACCTACTCTGCTGCCGACTGCTGAACGATCCATGTACACACGAAGACCTGGCCGTCATCACGGACCGGGCTACGACATGCACCAAGAAATGGCAATACATCTTGTGAGGGATATGACAAGAAGAAGACCGCTTGGATAAGTCTCTTTTTCCATCAAAATATTTATGATGAAATATTTTCCACACATTATATTTTGGTTTTATGAAATGCGTTTGTAATGCTTGGTGGATTTTATTTGGGACAAACCGTTTTGGGGTTATGTAGCTAAAAATATCCACATGAAACTAGTTTTAAAGGTGGATATTTTGAAAAGTATTTCTGGTTTGTTCCTTGACTTAAATACCTGAGGCAAACAAACATGCCTTAATATGTTAAAACACAGAGGATAAAGAAAAAAGTAAATGACTCTTAATAGAGGAGGAGCACTTTTCCACTTTTGTAAATTGCAAATTTATATTGTGCTGTTACCCTTACTAATTACAAATGTAGTATTCTACCAAACATTGTCATTAGATATACCCTTTCAAAGCTATTAAAACTTACCATTAAAGACGCATCAGAAACACAAATCAGATTAGACTAACAAACTGGGCTTTAAGAGACAACATTTCTACCTCTGTTGTTGGGCTCCATTTCGAAGAGTCCCAGTATATTCGGGCGAGACTTCTTGCCCACGGGCATTGAGTTGCTGTACTGTGAGGGATGGTAGCCCGAGTCATTCTCACTGTCGGCTGAAGAAGATGAAGAAGGAGATGAAGATGATGGTCAAATATAACAAAGAATAATATATACACTTATATAGTGCCATAATCACAGTGCCTACTGCACTTGTATAACAGTATAAAAAGATTAATAATAAATATATACTACAACAAAAACCACCTATGCATATAATTGGGGGAGGGAGAGGGAGAGGGAGAGGTAGAGGGAGAGGGAGAGGTAGAGGGAGAGGGAGAGGGAGAGGGAAAGGGAGAGGGAGAGGGAGAGGGAGACGGAGATGGAGATGGAGAGGGAGACGGAGAGAGGCAGAAAAGGAGAGGGAGAGAGAGAGGGTGAGAGGGTGAGAATGAAAGATCGAGGGTGTGTGCATGCATCATGTATAAATGCACATGTTAAAAAAGTGGTTTAAACAGTCCACACAAAAATGCTATGAAAGTGTAACATGTAAGTGTAACATGTGTGCCATTATTTTCACGTCACAATAACACGATGGCTTTAACATTTATGCCTAGCCTTTATGGTCAAAATTTCAGCGGCAAACTTGAACATCACAAGATTAATAACGGGTGTGTCCTCCATCTGCGTTGATCACTGCAGTGCATCGGCGCCTCGTTGATGAAATGTGAGTATGGAACCTTTGTGGAATGTCAGGCTTGTGCTTTGTGTGTTTTTTTAGTTGGGTGTACCAGCAGCTCTCCAAACGTCGGCCTTATGTAACCATGCCTGTTATGAAAGACCCTACAGGAAATTTTTTTGGTTTTCACACAATGGCGTTGCCTGACCTTGCGTTATGTAACTTTCCAATGAACGTCATGTTATAGTATGGTCTACTTGTCCCTGTTTCATGTTAATCGACATTGATCAAAATCAATCCATTGCAATACATGTCGGTGCCTTTCTTCCTATGCACAGTTTCTTTTTATGGCTAGTGTAGTTAAAGAGGAAAGGGACCAAACCACAGTCTTTGGTGTCTAATGAAGTGGTAAATATACAGTTTAGTTTCACTGCCTGGCCAGTGTGGAGAGGACACTGCATGAGAACACCCCTAATGTTGACACCTTCAGGTTATAAACACTGTGAGGGTATCAATAACACCCCAGGTGACATGAAAGGACTGGCAACCACAAGAGAATCTCACACAACACCCACTGCACTGAGGTGGAAGGGGGAAGGGGCGTGTCACTTCATTATGTCTTAGCTCACCCCCTCACAAAGTATCCCTTTCCCCATCTCACCCTTCCTCCCTGGCCACAAGGGGTATGCATTGAGGACATTCAACACCCCATTAATTTTACGGCTCATTTTTAGTATGCATAACTGCGCATCATAGAAGTGTGTCACGTATTCAGGCGAGAAAGATGCCTTTGTGCTGGGACAAACAAACTTCACCCTGGGGTGGAATAACTCAGAAACAACATGAAACTTAACTTCCTTCTGCTAATATTATACAGCATCTGAGCCCAATATACAGGTCCAAGCCATCAGGTCCAGCCAAACTGATAGGGCAAAAATACATATGCACAAAGCAGTACAGTCAAAATATTTTTATGTCAATCACAGCCCAACATATAGGCCATCAGAGCCGTACTGGTTGGGGTTCAGAGCCCTGCTGACAGACAGGGCATCAGAGCCCTCCAGATAGGGCATCAAGGTTCAAACCATAGAGCATGAAAGTGCCCACCAATCTAGAATCAGAGCCTTGCACTGGCTTCATAAAAACAGTAAATAAATATTTCTAAATTGTATATCTGTAGATTTTGTACACATAAAATGTTACTGAAGAAGTATTATAAATCCAACTAAATCTGTAGTTATCCTTTCCTAGAGACCAGAAAAATACTACAATTGCCAGACTTGATGCACACAAGTTGCAACAATAACAGCCAAAAGTAGCGCTGGTCTAATTGAAAGATTTTACTGCAACATAAAATGTCCCATCGTTATTCCGATTAATTTTCAGTTGAAATGGAAGGTAGCCAAATTGTGCTAAAAGGTCATCAGACAGATGCCCAACGAAGTGTGAATTGCCCCTTAATTGAAAGCTTCATTGCTCATATTAGTAGAAAGACCCAGAGGCTTATTAAATGCACACAAACAGGTTAAACAAGAATTAGTTATTGTGTCTAAACCATAGTTTAGTGCACCAGCAACACCTTCAACCTATTCTATGTTCTTATATACTTACAGTCTGTCTTCCTTTTGTAGAGCGAACGGATGACCTTTGCGCTGCCAAAACGTTTGAACTTCTGTTTGACCCCAGTGTAGAACCAATCACAGGTCTGCATGTGGAGCTCTCTGAAAAAAAAATTATTGTCAAATTTGGATTAATTGTACATGAAAATCATACAAGTTTTTTTATATTAAATTTTCCCCATAGAATAAAAAGGAAATTTTTCTATTGATTCATCCCTTTTAATTCTTTGTAATAACAACCAATCCTTGTAATGGATAAATACCCTACCCTTTCAAATGAACCGTCACACTCTGTAGTGGGGCTGTTGCTTTCATTGGTGTCTCTAAAGTGACATATATTATAATTATCTATTTCACGATAGCTTAGGCTTTAATGATGGGTACATTATCTCGAGACAGCTACAGATATTATAATCTCCTTTGATGTTTAGTTAAGGTGAGGACATAGTGCCTCTCTCATGTTGCAATCATATATGCACCATCGTGTTTGTACTCAGATTACCCTCACTCAAAATATCGGTTTCAGTTAAACAATTTGCGGTTGATGCACATCAACATTCATATCTCAACTGGGGTGATTATGATGCCTTCAACAGTCATTGACGCTACGGAGTCAGTGGAGCGTGACCGGCCCACGGGCATGCCTATACATATATACATGATACATGGAAGTGTAACATGTGTTCTGAGGAACCATCACAGGCCATAAAGGAAGACCTCCATTCATCAAATGTTACAATGGCCATACTATAGGCACCCGAACACTTGCATAGATCAAAGATAACATCAACAAATACACTTGTCGAACGGTAGCTCTTGTTGAAGAAAATACTCATATACAACACATGTGGAATGTTACCATTTCCCCAATGTGTACCGACTGCAAACTACAGAGGGTAACAAAACCATATATCGAACATAACATCCACAAATACACGTATGGAATGCTAGCTCCTGTCTAACAAAACAATTGTATATTACACAGGTGGAATCTTAACATTTGTTCACAGTGTGCAGACCGCAAACTCCGGAACCCTGGGGAACATCACAATATATCAAATGTAACATCCACAAACCACAGAGAAGGAATGCGAGCATTAAACGAATGCAAACAATTGGAATGCCCTAAATTTCACGAGTCACGCATGAGCGCACAACTGGCCTATGTTGGTGAAACACTTCAGCCCCAGCGAGGTGCCCGGTAAATAGCACACCGAGTGAATACACCTGAGAGATTCCATCACCACACACACCCACCTATGCAAACATGACCCCAGGTACCATACAGAGATTACACAAATAATCCTCACTAATTCACTGACAAATCCCTTGCTCTGTTTATAGCCACTCAGGCAGAACCAATCTGTGGTATTAGTTTCCGATTAATATGTTGTACTCAGAACTCCTGGACTACCGTTAGATCATAATCTCTCCCCTAACTAACAAGAAAGCCTGTCCCAACTTGCCTGGACCTCTCTTGGGGCCATATACACATTGTCTTCATGAAAATATTTGGTCAAAACTATAGTGTTAGAGTATATGTTATCTGTTGGTTTTGTTATAGTTCTATTTGTAATAGAGACAATATTACTGGACTTACATAGACAAGTAAAACATAATTAGACATGTTCTGAAATGAAACACACTGACAGAAGGAGTAACTGATAGTTCTGTTAGAAATATTTAGCTAAAGTTTAAGGATTTAAGGACTTAAGGATTTATATTGAGTGTATTTTTCCGAAAAGCCCTCATTTTTTTTACAAGTCATAAACAAATCTGGAAATCTGTACCACGTACCCCAAAAGATTGTGATCAAACTATTTCTGTCAACAGTTGAAACACTCCCCCTGAAAAAACTGACAGTTAGACACTTACAAAATAGCTCGAGGCAAGACTAAATGGATGTTACGCATGACTGACCAGAACAGCTCCGAATATACCAGTGAGGCAGTGTATGACAACCTTCTCAAATCCTGAATAACATTCAACAGTGAAGGTAGAGAGCATCGTAACATTACTACCATCACAAAGAAGAGCTCATAGAAGAAGCGTTATTCTGGGAGCCAAACATGAAGTGTCTACCACAAAACAAGTTATTTCTTCTCAACTCCTTAAAGACAAAACAGGGTTGGATAGCTGACAGCAATGGAAGACGCGACAGACCCGGGCTAGACATTTAACAAAACAGAGACCAACAGGGAGAAAGGGCAGAGTCACAATGGTACAAGTAATTACAGCTGCCATGATGACGATTTTGCCGAAACATTTACTTAGACACACTAACAAGATAATCCCGTGTTTGCTACTACAATCTCATTCATTTATAACACAAACAATATCTGTGTCTGCTAAATACAAATAGAATTCAGACAGCTGCCAAAAAATAGGCCTGGAAGTATACTAGAAAACGAGGTCAAATTACAGCTGGATGAAATTATGCAGCCCTCAAGCCAACATTATGGGCTCACCTGTACGTGGCCAAAATAATAAATTACTTTTTAGACTGGTCAAGTAGGATGACAAATATATTTTATTTTTTAAATGCCCTCTTTTCTTAATACGCTGCAGGCTAACAAGTGCAATAGAAGTTTACAGTACTCATAAAAAATACTAGTTTTATCAACTCATCACAAACAGTGTGTGAGTGCAGAAAGCACCACAGACCACACGCAGGTAGAACAGCAACCAGAAAGGGTAAACACTGACACAGATACAACGTTTGGACACAAACAATGCTCCCTTGTCGGGATCTGTTTAGGCATGTATACTACCCACAATAAGAAACTGTGCATGATACAAATGTCATTATATTGTTAAAAAAGTGGTTTAAACTGTCCACACAAAAGTGTCATGTAAGTGTAACATGTAAGTGTAACATGTAAGTGTAACATGTAAGTGTAACATGTAAGTGTAACCTGTACACTATTATTTTCACGTCACAATAACACGATGGCTTTAACGTTTATGCCTAGTTTTTTATGGTCAAAGTTTCAGTGGTAAACTTGAACATCACAAGATTAATAACGGGTGTGTCCTCCATCTGCGTTGATCACTGCAGTGCATCGGCGCCTCATTGATGAAATGTGAGTATGGAACCTTTGTGGAATGTCAGACTTGTGCTTTGTGTGTTTTTTTAGTTGGGTGTACCAGCAGCTCTCCAAACGTCTGCCTTATGTAACCATGCCTGTTACGAAAGACCCTACAGGAACATTTTTTTTGGTTTTCACACAATGGCGTTGCCTGACCTTGCGTTATGTAACTTTCCAATGAAAGCCATTTTATAGTATAGTCTACATGTCCCTGTTTCATATTAATCGACATTGATCAAAATCAATTCATTGCATTACATGTCGGTGCCTTTCTTCCTATGCATAGTTTCTTTTTGTGGCTAGTATATAATGCCCCTAATCTGAACCGTGCATTCGTTTGTCTTAAAACCAAGTTGGCGTTTATGTGGACTTCTGCCTGACAAGTTACATGGAATACTTTCATGGCTTGGTTTTCATTTCATACCTTTGTTACTATAATGAAACATTGTTAGTACTTAATTTAAAGATAATGATCTGATAAAATAAACAAATAAATAAAAGAACTAGTACAAAACATAGCATTATTGAAAAGTCTCTTCTGGTTTTATTGCAGAAACATCAAGAGGGTTGAAAGGAGAGAATGATCATATTCTGAAAACTGTTGCAAGCTGAGACTATCTATATATCTAATCTGAGAAGAAGTCTATTAAGTTGTGTAGCAATGTTATGCATAATTCCACAAATGCATGATAGAGAGAGGAGGAGAGAAGGGAAGAAAGAAGGGTAGGAAGAGAAGAGGGGGAGAGATAGTATGAGAGATAAATTTGGAGACACAGAAGGGAGAGAGCGAGTGGTGAGAGAGGGGGGGAGAAGGGGAGAATTTGATAAAGGGGTAGAGGGGAAGAGAATGGGGAGAGAAATGTGAAGAGGTAGAAGAGAGGTCGGATATAGAGATGGGGAGAGGGGTAGCGATGGAGAGGAGAGAGGGTAGAAATGGAGAGGAGAAGGGTATAGATGGAGAGGAGACAGGAGTAGAGATGGAGAGGAGTGAGGGTAGAGATGGAAGAGAGGGATAGAAATGGAGAGGAGAGAGGGGCAGAGATGTAGAGGAGAGAGTGGTAGAAATGGAGAGGAGAGAGGGGTAGAGATTGAGAGGAGAGAGGGTTAGTGTTGGAGAGGTGAGAGGGGTAGAGATGGAGAGGATAGAGGGGTAGAGATGGAGAGGAGAGAGGGATAGAAATGGAGAGGAGCGAGGGATAGAAATGGAGAGGAGCGAGTGGTAGAGATGGAGAGGAGAGAGGGGTAGAGATGGAGAGGAGAGTGTGGGTAGAGATGGAGAGGAGAGAGGGGTAGAGATGGAGAGGAGAGAGGGGGTAGAGATGGAGAGGAGAGAGGGGTAGAGATGGAGAGAGAGGGGGTAGAGATTGAGAGGAGAGAGGGGTAGAGATGGAGAGGAGAGAGGGGGTAGAGATGGAGAGGAGAGAGGGGTAGAGATGGAGAGAGAGGGGGTAGAGATTGAGAGGAGAGAGGGGTAGAGATGGAGAGGAGAGGGGTAGAGATGGAGAAGAGAGAGGGGTAGAGATGGAGAAGAGAGGGATAGAAATGAAGAAGAGGGGTAGAGATGGAGAGCAGAGCAAAAGGGAAAGAAGACAACACTTTCTACTCACTGTTGTTTGATGCAGACTTTGCAGACATACTCCTTCTGTTCACTGTCATACTCGGCACAACTCTTGCACACAAAGTATTGGCAGTTGAGACACTGCACCTTCTGGTTGAAGATGAAGAAGAAGCGAGCGAAGCATCTCATACAGCAGTTCTCATTGAAGGTCTTCCCTCTCGCGAGGATGGTTGCCTTCTCATCCTCCGTTACAACCACCTCATTTATCTTACTGCAACAAACACACCACCTCGTTTATCTTACTGCAACAAACACACCACCTAGTTTATTTTACTGCAACAAACACACCACCTCGTTCATCTTACTGCAACAAACACACCACCTCTTTTATATTACTGCAACAAACACACCACCTCGTTGATATTACTGCAACAAACACACCACCTTGTTTATATCACTGCAACAAACACACCACCTCGTTGATATCACTGCAACAAACACACCACCTCGTTGATATTACTGCATCAAACACACCACCTCGTTGATATCACTGCAACAAACACACCACCTCTTTTAAATTACTGCAACAAACACACCACCTCTTTGATATTACTGCAACAAACACACCACCTTGTTTACATTACTGCAACAAACACACCACCTTGTTGATATTACTGCAACAAACACACCACCTTGTTTATATCACTGCAACAAACACACCACCTCGTTGATATTACTGCAACAAACACACCACCTCGTTGATATTACTGCAACAAACACACCACTCCATCGATTTTACTGCATCAAACACACCACCTCATTGATATCACTGCAACAAACACACCACTCCATCGATTTTACTGCATCAAACACACCACCTCATTGATATCACTGCAACAAACACACCACCTCTTTGATATTACTGCAACAAACACACCACCTTGTTTATATTACTGCAACAAACACACCACCTCGTTGATATTACTGCAACAAACACACCACCTTGTTTATATCACTGCAACAAACACACCACCTCGTTGATATTACTGCAACGAACACCATAACCTTGTTGATATTACTGCAACAAACACACCACCTCGTTGATATTATTGCATCAAACACACCACCTCATTGATATTACTGCAACAAACACACCACCTCTTTGATATTACTGCAACAAACACACCACCTTGTTTATATTACTGCAACAAACACACTACCTCGTTGATATTACTGCAACAAACAAACCACCTTGTTTATATCACTGCAACAAACACACCACCTCGTTGATATTACTGCAACAAACACACCACCTTGTTGATATTACTGCAACAAACACACCACTCCGTTGATATTACTGCATCAAACACACCACCTCGTTGATATCACTGCAACAAACACACCACCTCTTTGATATTACTGCAACAAACACACCACCTTGTTGATATTACTGCAACAAACACACCACTCCGTTGATATTACTGCATCAAACACACCACCTCGTTGATATCACTGCAACAAACACACCACCTATTTGATATTACTGCAACAAACACACCACCTTGTTTATATTACTGCAACAAACACACCACCTCGTTAATATTACTGCAACAAACACACCACCTCGTTTATATCACTGCAACAAACACACCACCTCGTTGATATTACTGCAACAAACACACCACCTCGTTGATATTACTGCAACAAACACACCACCTCATTGATATCACTGCAACAAACACACCACCTCATTGATATCACTGCAACAAACACACCACCTCGTTGATATTACTGCAACAAACACACCACCTCATTGATATCACTGCAACAAACACACCACCTCATTGATATTACTGCATCAAAAACACCACCTTATTGATATCACTGCAACAAACACACCACCTCGTTGATATTACTGCAACAAACACACCACCTTGTTTATATTACTGCAACAAACACACCACGTCGTTGATATCACTGCAACAAACACACCACCTCGTTGATATTACTGCATCAAACACACCACCTCGTTGATTTCACTGCAATAAACACACCACCTTCCTCGTTGATATTACTGCAACAAACACACCACCTTGTTTATCTTACTGTAAAAAACATACAATGCAAGTAAACGCAGAGTTCTCTGACATCATGGCATGTTCTGATGGTCACCTGGGTCCTTGCCTTGGAAGTTATGTGTTATCTAAGTTTATTGTAATTTGACGGTGAAATCTGGATAATATATTATATAAGTAATTTTCATCTTAAATCCTTGGCAGACCTCACTGAAATGGCAAATTTTTTGTGCCACTTCATGAGACCATCCATGCTTAACAATTCTTGTTTTCTGTGCCTCTGATATGGGGTTCCTATGAATTTGGGTGCTATAGAAGTATTATTATTGTTGTTGTTGATGTTGGATTAGCAGCAGTATAATCATGGTGATTTAGGAAGTTATTTACAGCTTTACTACCAATGAACCTGATGTCAAAAGTAATTACTGGAAATTACCAGGAGAAAACAGTTACAATTTTCTGGGACATTTACTAAGATAATCAACTTGAAAATACACACAATTGAACATGCATGGAGGTGCACAAAGCTAAAGGCAAGCAAAATATTAAATATGTGATTAATCTAAATAAATGGCTTGAAACACCCGCCAATGACACTCGGATGCTGACATTGATAGAACTGTGTGGAAACCATGATCACATATTGCCCCAGCTACTGTGTCACAGTGTTTTATTTCCTGTCAGAACGTACTATTTCAAGAGTCAATGATATTAAAGAATCTCACCCATGAATGGTTGACATTAAATACTACACCCTTTATGGCTAGGAGGACGGCGGTGACAAGGCAAACCAACACTTGCATCTAAATTGCAGATTAATAATATGATTACTTTCCAGATCCACGGCTCTGTCAATGTGAACAGGTTGATGCAGTTTGGTCTGAAATACCCTAAAATTGTGAGGCAAACTACCGGAAAAAATTACATTGATTTATAACAGAAATAGATGGAAGTCATCCGATAAACCTTGGTGGACAGACCCTGTTTGATAGTAAAATACAAGCATGGCAACCCTCACTTTTTTACTTTATTATTTACATGCTTTTGTTTAATTTTAATCTGTATCAGTATATAAAGAACTTGCTAGTTCTTTATATACTGATACAGATTAAAATTAAACAAAAGCATGTAAATAATAAAGTAAAAAAGTGAGGGTTGCCATGCTTGTATTTTACTATCAAACAGGGTCTGTCCACCAAGGTTTATCGGATGACTTCCATCTATTTCTGTTATAAATCAATGTAATTTTTTCCGCAATAATAATTTTATGTATTATGCTCTATAAAATCCTTTAAAATGGTAATTTCTGATTGACAGTTTACAAGACAACAGTGTAAGAACCTTCCTGGCCAGATTAAGTTTTATTAGTTACAATTTGTGTTGCTTAGAATGTGAGTTCTATATACAGCTAGTATTTCACATACTTACACAATCTTTTTTTGACTTTTGCTATTTTGGGCTATTTTGAGCATGATTAAATGTAGAACATCATCACATTTCTGGACTATGCCTTGGAGTAATTACAGTCTTGTGTTGTTGAGTTGATACCAGAATAATTAACATTAGTCTTTATATCACCTGTGGTTTACTTGACAACTGCGACATGCGTCACCTAGTCCTTATTCATGTGACCTTATTATTCATTGGCCTAATTAGAGTAGGTAGTTAACTAACCATGTATTGTATTTACTACAATGCACACACTCATTATGATTGTTACTACGTACGTGATCATTACTACGGACATGGTCATTACTGTAGTTCATGTAAAGGTGTAATGTAAAGGTGTAATGTAAAGGTGTAATGTAAATATGTAATGTAAAGGTGTAATGTAAAGGTGTAATGATGCTCAAGGCAATAAATGACTTCAAACCACCAAAACCCAAAAGAGGCCATTGGACCAAGGGTCTCATAACCCTTGGTTAACAACTTAACAAACATTCTATTTCACACTCGAGAGATACAGTAAACTCCATCTAAGCTCATCTATTAATTAGAATGTCTATATTGGACTATCTCTATAATCCCTGCATATTGTCACTACTGTTATCCATGAAATAAGTCACAGAATACTAAATAATCCCTCAATTAATTACCACGATACTATAAACAGAACAGAGTGGTATTGAAATGATAAAGTATCCTCAGTGATCACCAATAAACTCATCCTCCATGTTTCTGTCACATCACAGATCTACCGAGGGACTACAGAG
The DNA here is from genome assembly GCA_020002185.1 of Paraescarpia echinospica. Lineage (NCBI taxonomy): Eukaryota > Metazoa > Annelida > Polychaeta > Sabellida > Siboglinidae > Paraescarpia > Paraescarpia echinospica. The sequence continues at coordinate 30,570,283 of CM034536.1, forward strand.
GTAGGATAATGGCCGTAAAGGAAAGCTGTACCCTTCCAGAAAGGCTGTGCCCTCTTAGGAACTTAGGAAGGGTGACAACACAATCTAACTCTAAGCCCATCCCTCAGTGGGGTATCCCCACTCTCCACTGCTCATTACTCTCCCAGCTAGCCCACTATCTCTCCCCACATTCCTCCCCCTCCCTCATTCCCTCCCTCCCTCCCTCCCTCCCTCATTCACTCACCTGGGGTCTGTCTTGTCTGATCTGTTGGAGTAGATCGTCCCTCCGAGTATGGACATCAACTCCCTGTCTGCCTCCCCATCCTCTCCCCCAGTCTTCCCCTCTGGCTTCCTCAGTCCCAGTCTCTCATCCTCCTCAATTTGATGCAACTGCACCGCGACCAACTCACGCACTCGATCAACCATTTTGTTTGATAGATAGAGAACTCCCCATAATGACAAAGACATCAGCTTCCTAACTTGACCACTTCAAAATAACGTTGACCGCGTCCAAAGTTCCGCTTTAAATCTCACCACTTCACTGTTCTTGTAGTTTCTATTAAACAGTCACTTTATTCCATTTGCGTTTAACGAAATTTTTTTCATTCAAAATCGTTTAATTCTGAGCGACTCCCTGCTGCAGATAATCCACAGAGCGTATTGAGAATTATCAGAAATAATCAGCTTTTGATCAGATCTGACGAGTTGTTTCCACGGTAATTAAATCACTTGTCAACAACAACAACACGCTTTCGTATTCGGTGCAAAATCAACACAAGTAATACACTCCTTCACTGGCTGCTAGTAGCAAGTGTTCTGTCAGTTCAAGTGTCATATAGTTATACTAATAACGTGAATGTGTCCCGCGGAGTTGTTGTCCGACTTTCTCAATCATTCGCCGTGCGTCTACTGGCACTGCGGTCGAGTGATCGCGCAGTGTATGCTACGCTGCCCCGTTCAGGGTCACTACCACGGAACTCAGTGATAAATGTCGCTGGCAACAATGTAGCAAGTGAGCGGTGAGCTGCGACCAGTCGAGGGCACCGCACTGACCTTGCCGGTTCACACAAATGCATGTGTGCTCAAGCGTGACAGGGTGATTCTGGCCACTACCTCACCCCATCGGTGGCTGCCCTGAGACACCTGCAAAGCCTCATGGCCGATTTCTAACTTGACCGAAGTCCAGTCTGTTCATACGCACTGACTGGACAATGGCCGGACGGTAACTGATTATTCCTGCGAGGCTGGTCACCTTACCGGTTTCCACGTAGTAGTGGACACCACAGCTCGATTAGCCATTGGTAAACAACACAGCGCAACATCCTGATACCAGATCAACCTGAGGTGTGGTCATCCAATGTCCACATTGTGTCCACACATGACCATTTGATATATCCCACGGTTGTGCCACAATCCGTACCAACAACAAAGTCCTGGAAACGGGTGCCGGCTTCGAAAACGGACACCCGATACCCAGTCAGGTGACTGGCGAATGTGAATCCTCTAAGCGACTTGACAATTATTAAAACCTACACCGTTGCATTATGGGGAATTCCTAGATAAGAGATGAGATAAGGGGAGAGGCAACAAGGGAACGTATGTGGAAACCTCCCCCCCGCAGTCAATGCATTGCATTGGTATATGCCCTACCAGTACAGAGTCAGTCAGGTAGAACTGCCACCATCAGAGCCCTGGTGATACCTGCTCCAAGGGGTATAGATCTAGAGTGGCATAGTCATTTGTGTTGACCAGTCACATGATTAAACCACATTTCACCAGATTATTGAGACTAACAAGATTGAACATTGTCTAACAAGGTTTAAAAGATTTAACTTGATGTAACAGAAGTTTAACATTTTACATTAGATTGTTACCTAAAACAAAACCCCAGATGGCACATGAACAAGGACGCCTTTGGCTAATCGAGAGTCAAACTATTCCAGCCTTATAAGATATCTTCCAGTTATGTTTTTTACACATATTCCCGTTAGCAAATTGGTGTTCCCATTAGCATGTTGGCATCCTAGCCCAACACTGTGGAATCAACTCTGACTATGTGTAAATAGGTAATTTATTAGGAACCAAAAGACATAAATAATTTGATACAGCCACCACCACTGCATAAGTACACTCCTACACAATTGTCTGATGTTCCCTATTTAATCATCAATCTCTCTTCAGCTAGAGGTTCCTTCAGGGTAATATTTCATGGTATTCCATAATGGCGACAATGAGCGAGTCACAAGGTATAATATAAAATAAGATAACAGAACTTAAACGTGATGGTACTTCAGAAGAATGTTAATAATTTCTCTTAACTGCCATGTATTAACCTTGTTACATTTATGGCCCTATATAATTGTGTTTACATCTGATACGTCTTATCACACCGTGTGCTATAGGCTGATTATCACTATCAGGTAGGTATAACTCTTAAGGTTCTTGACAGTGACAATATCATCCTAATTTATTGTATTACAGTCATATCTTTAAAGGCCGCTCTAAGCTGATGAGTTGCACTTGTCCTAATAGTAGGCTAATAGTAATACAAGGACCTGTCTGTACACGGGGCTGGTCATAATACAGAGACCATGTTTACCCAACTATGGTCATGATACTGAGACCATCTTGACCCAACTATAGTCATAATACAGAAACTACAATGAACCAACTATGGTTTCATCTTTGGTAAACAACCAGGGATCGTTAAATGGGGATGGAGTTTTTCTGTTGATTTGAAAGTGTAATAAAACGGTACCCGGTAGATACAAAAAACATAAAATAAATATAGCATTGTTACATTCTATAAATAAACACTACTGGATGCTATATGCAAGCTGTGGAAGAAGACAGAGGTATTACCCCACATTGCATGCTGACCAGCCCAGCAAATAATAGGAGAGATACCAACACCATAAAATTTAAATGCAAATATAATCCTAACACCGAGTGCTGTTTCTAATTAGAGAAAGATGAAACAAAGGCTAATTCATACTGACACGGTTGTTCACTTTTGCTCACAAAATTGGCCTCCAACATGAATTAAACTTGTGCTTTATGTACACACGTTACTATATATGACTAAATACTTGGAAGGACTGTTAATGTATGTGACAATGTAGCAGATTGACAGCCTTCTCAAAGACACACGGCATGCCCCATAGCCATCATTCCCATCAGTGACGTCAAACTGAAGTATCTCCTAAAGTATTGCAACAAGACCCAGTGGTTACGCTTCATTGACGACAAAGATTACACCAGTGCATTTCAGGTCCCACTGTTTAATACCACATTTGTGTTTCTCCGTGCACAACTGTCCTCTGCATGAGATGTATTATTGCGAGCAGTAAAAGGCAGGTGAAATGTTTACAAGCCGCCGAGTAGGTGCCAATTACTGTGATACGATGATGTATTTATCCAATCTTCTGGTCATCATCCACTGCATTATTCCGCATTAACCACGTTGGCATGAGATGACCAGTATTGACATGAGTTAGGTCCCACATTTAGATATTTCTATGGCAACGTCCACTGTATAGAATAGTAATTACAGTGTACTGGGGTCTGTGGTTGGTACAGGAACCTCAAGGGTAGAGTACTGTATATAAGACCTGCCAACCCTGCCAGCCATGATTCTCACGGGTTTCTAAAGATTTCACAGGCTCACGGGCGTGTGAACGAATGCTCACGGATTTTTTAGTTTTTTTACGGATGCAATTTTTTAACACTTTAATTGTTTTGCCATATGAGTTTTCTTTAGAATGCCTTATAGAGCAGTCCAGCGCATGCTTCACTGAACTATATAATAACTGCATGGAACACACACGACCTATCCAAACATCTGAGTCTTGTATGTGTTTACGGCTTTACGGCCGCCATCTTGCCACTTACATACTTTTTCACAGTTCGTCGTCACTGAACTGGGTAAACAAACAAAATATTAGTACACAGGATGATCGCTAGGAGCGATCATTTAAATCATCTGCGCATGCTTGGTGTATATGCTGCAAGCGCGACATCGGGCATGTCGCTTCAACCATGTGTGGGCAAATGTCATGGCACTGAACTGAAGACGGCGATGGTGTGGTTCGTTTCCCGCTGATGATGCGCGTTCTCATCGCCCTTGCTACTGCCAGATGCATTTACTGCGTACATGCAAACCAAGATGAACATTGACTGTTGTTGCTACTGCCAGATACACTTACTGCATACATGCAAACCAAGATGAACATTGACTGTTGTTGTTACTGCCAGATACACTTACTGCATACATGCAAACCAAGATGAACATTGACTGTTGTTGTTACTGCCAGATACACTTACTGCATACATGCAAACCAAGATGAACATTGACTGTTGTTGTTACTGCCAGATACACTTACTGCATACATGCAAACCAAGATGAACATTGACTGTTGTTGCTACTGCCAGATACACTTACTGCATACATGCAAACCAAGATGAACATTGACTGTTGTTGTTACTGCCAGATACACTTACTGCATACATGCAAACCAAGATGAACATTGACTGTTGTTGTTACTGCCAGATACACTTACTGCATACATGCAAACCAAGATGAACATTGACTGTTGTTGTTACTGCCAGATACACTTACTGCATACATGCAAACCAAGATGAACATTGACTGTTGTTGTTACTGCCAGATACACTTACTGCATACATGCAAACCAAGATGAACATTGACTGTTGTTGCTACTGCCAGATACACTTACTGCATACATGCAAACCAAGATGAACATTGACTGTTGTTGTTACTGCCAGATACACTTACTGCATACATGCAAACCAAGATGAACATTGACTGTTGTTGTTACTGCCAGATACACTTACTGCATACATGCAAACCAAGATGAACATTGACTGTTGTTGCTACTGCCAGATACACTTACTGCATACATGCAAACCAAGATGAACATTGACTGTTGTTGCTACTGCCAGATACACTTACTGCGTACATGCAAACCAAGATGAACATTGGCTGTTGTTGCTACTGCCAGATACATTTACTGCATACATGCAAACCAAGATGAACATTGACTGTTGTTGCTACTGCCAGATACACTTACTGCGTACATGCAAACCAAGATGAACATTGACTGTTGTTGCTACTGCCAGATACACTTACTGCATACATGCAAACCAAGATGAACATTGACTGTTGTTGCTACTGCCAGATACACTTACTGCGTACATGCAAACCAAGATGAACATTGACTGTTGTTGCTACTGCCAGATACACTTACTGCATACATGCAAACCAAGATGAACATTGACTGTTGTTGCTACTGCCAGATACACTTACTGCATACATGCAAACCAAGATGAACATTGACTGTTGTTGCTACTGCCAGATACACTTACTGCATACATGCAAACCAAGATGAACATTGGCTGTTGTTGCTACTGCCAGATACACTTACTGCGTACATGCAAACCAAGATGAACATTGACTGTTGTTGCTACTGCCAGATACATTTACTGCGTACATGCAAACCAAGATGAACATTGGCTGTTGTTGCTACTGCCAGATACACTTACTGCGTACATGCAAACCAAGATGAACATTGACTGTTGTTGCTACTGCCAGATACATTTACTGCGTACATGCAAACCAAGATGAACATTGACTGTTGTTGCTACTGCCAGATACATTTACTGCATACATGCAAACCAAGATGAACATTGACTGTTGTTGCTACTGCCAGATACATTTACTGCGTACATGCAAACCAAGATGAACATTGGCTGTTGTTGCTACTGCCAGATACACTTACTGCATACATGCAAACCAAGATGAACATTGACTGTTGTTGCTATGACCTGGAGATGTGTCAGCTGGCAAAGCTAGCTGTCTATGAGAGTAAGTTGGAGCATCCGACTGAATAAACTGGGTGACGAGGAGTCTTGTGTTGTTTTCTATGTATATATATATCTATAGAGTATACTTATATATGTAAATGTGTAATATATATATAATTATATATATATGCTAAATCGTTACATTTCTGTCGCAGTATAATTCTCATGGTTTTTCATAAAATCCCAAGGGTGTTTATACCGATGCTCACAGGTGTGTTCATGCCAGGGTTGGCAGGTGTGTTCATGTCAGGGTTGGCAGGTGTGTTCATGTCAGGGTTGGCAGGTGTGTTCATGCCAGGGTTGGCAGGTGTGTTCATGCCAGGGTTGGCAGGTGTGTTCATGTCAGGGTTGGCAGGTGTGTTCATGTCAGGGTTGGCAGGTGTGTTCATGCCAGGGTTGGCAGGTGTGTTCATGCCAGGGTTGGCAGGTGTGTTCATGTCAGGGTTGGCAGGTGTGTTCATGTCAGGGTTGGCAGGTGTGTTCATGCCAGGGTTGGCAGGTGTGTTCATGCCAGGGTTGGCAGGTGTGTTCATGTCAGGGTTGGCAGGTGTGTTCATGTCAGGGTTGGCAGGTGTGTTCATGCCAGGGTTGGCAGGTGTGTTCATGCCAGGGTTGGCAGGTGTGTTCATGTCAGGGTTGGCAGGTGTGTTCAGGTTGTGCCAGGGTTGGCAGGTGTGTTCATGTCAGGGTTGGCAGGTGTGTTCATGCCAGGGTTGGCAGGTGTGTTCATGTCAGGGTTGGCAGGTGTGTTCATGTCAGGGTTGGCAGGTGTGTTCATGTCAGGGTTGGCAGGTGTGTTCATGCCAGGGTTGGCAGGTGTGTTCATGTCAGGGTTGGCAGGTGTGTTCATGTCAGGGTTGGCAGGTCTGCTGTATATACACTGTACCTATATTTAACTTGTGGTGTGGCAATAAATCATAGGTAGAATATTGAAACAATAGCTTTAAAGGGTCAGTTACATTATCAGGAATCAGTCATGGTGATAGTAATTATATTGACATTCAGGCATTTTGCTGAATAGGTTGTCTTGAATGTGGGAATGGTCTAGGCCTGTTATAGCTACTTCCTGTTATAGCTACAGAGTTTTCCCATTATAGCTACTTGTTAAATTTGGCAGTCAAACTAGTCCAGTTATAGCTACTTCTTTAATTATGCAATTCAGGAGGGGGCAGCAAGGGGGAGCATTAAGTGTTTCAGATTGCATTGAGATTTATGCATAACATGTATCCTACTCTATGAATATAGGACAAATTTCAAAAGTCACCGGAAAGTCATAAATTTAACTATCGGTTATTTGAAATGGAAAATATAACATAAAACACATGTACACAACAGTTTTTATTAAGGGAGGACCTGGGGCTGGATTTGGTCAAATTTGGTAAAAAAACGGTGATTTCGAGTTGTTTACATATTTGCGTAGAAAAATTATTCAACTTGCCTTGTGTGCACATTGTTATTACGAAAGAAAATATTTTATGTCATAAAACATCACTTTTGTGGCATGCCCCATCGTTCCAAAGTCTTTGTTTTAGTGAAATGAAGCGTATAATGCGACATGTTTACATATTTTCTAGCGATGTTTATACGTCGCCATGCCGGTCAATTACAAGATGGCGCATACCGTTGGAAAGCGTCACTTTCGTACTGTCTTATGGGAGCAATCTTCTATAAATATTTCCTACCACATCCGGGTTATCCAGGATGTAAATGAGCACCCCTAGCGAAACCGCGCCAACAAAGACATCGCGGATCGGCTTCTTATTGGTCGGCACTAATCACGTGGTGCACAACAGCGGCCCTCATTGGCCACAGTGCTCACTTCCGCGGCCTCCCGCATAAATTATTGTTCTGCATAAATTAGTGTTTACGCATTCGTTCGACAAAGTTTTTACGCATTCTCGCGATTGATTGATAAACGCAGCAAAATGGCAGACAGTAGAAGGAAAGGAAAGGAGTACTACGGTGCAGGGAAAATCCAGCGACGCAAACAATTGCAGTTGGCGCGTGAATCGAAGGCAGAAGTCGCTGAAAGTTCCGTTCGGCAATCGAGTGAATCGACGTCATCAGATGCTATGGCTGCCCTGGCTAGTGACAGTGGTGACAGTGTTCCTGTCAGTGTCACTCCAACAGCACAGGTATAATACCGTTTGTATGTACACTTATATAACTGATTTGTAAATAAAGTGAAATGTCTAACAATAAGTGACGACATTTATTCAGCATTACTGTCAAAGGGAGCACGGTTAGTGGGACTAACCTGGCAAGGCCCAGGCCAGGCTGCCAGGGGTAGGGCCCAGGGCCTTACCCATCCCATGCCAGCTAACTGAAATAATGGCAGGAATCATGAATAATTTATATATGCTATTTTAAATCTATACCTACATTTTAATATGCAGTAGTTTACTGGTGCATTCTATCATGGTAATGTCATGCATAAATGGACAATGTAAAACATACACGGTGATACACCTATATGTTATAGGTCTTGTGCTAATTATGTCACTCAGCTTGTAATAATTTGAAGTAAAGTTGAAATCTAATACATGTTCATTGTTTATCCCACAGGTTCCGTCGACTTCACATACGCCAACTTCCGCAACTCAGAAGAAGTTTGATTACCAGCATCTTCTTCGTGAGACAGCCATTCCGAGAGAGGATGAGCCCGATGACGAGTCCAACCCTGATCCAGATGATACCGGCAGTGACACCGTCTCGACAGTCATCGCAAGGGTAAACAAGCTGTCTGAGCTCGTCGCAGGGCTACCGTGCCCATCCTGTCGAAGCACCAATCTTGCCGTCCGTGCCGTCAACTGTGGTCTTGGATTGGTGTGTCAGTTGCAGACGTACTGCACACCATGTGATGACACCATCAACACCACACATTCGTCTGATCGCATCGGTGGCACTGCTGGACACTTGCCATTTGTAGTGACACGTGCTGTTGTGGCAGCATCGTTAGACATGGGTGTGGGCCATAGTGGTATAGTGAAGCTGTGCAGATACCTGGACATGAATACAGTCAACCAGACCACCTTTGCCGTAGAAGTCATCGACTTGGCCGTAAGTTTCGACGGCTCCTGGATGAAGCATGGACACACTTCAGCATACGGCATAGGATGTGTGATAGACATGGTCACAGGACTCGTCCTTGACCTGACTGTGCTGTCATCTTACTGCCAGGCTTGTTCGTGTGCAGAAGCTCGGTGTGGGGGCCGAGACACGGCCCAGTTCCAGACATGGCTGGCACGTCACAAGAACTGCAACAAGAACTATAACAGATCATCTGGATCTGGTGGCATGGAGGTTGAAGCAGCTGAGATCTTGTGGGGACGTTCCCTTGACCGTGGGTTTCGATACACAACGATGGTGTCAGACGGTGATGCGAGAACGTTCAAGCATCTGACAGAACAGAAAGTGTACGGCGATGACGTGAACATTGTGAAAGAAGAATGCGTAAATCATGTCGCCAAGAGGATGGGGACAGCACTGAGGAAGCTGGCGACGCAGACAAAGAAGGCAGGCGTGACACTTGGTGGTCGGGGCCATGGAAAGTTGACACTGGGAACAATCACACAGCTGACCGGCTACTATGGCAAGGCGATCCGGACCCACCCAGATGACCTAGATGGCATGCAGAATGCTGTCTTTGCAACATTCGACCATGTTTCATCAACAGATGAGAAACCAAAGCATGACCGATGCCCAACGGGTATAAACAGCTGGTGTTTTTACCAGCGCGCACTGGCTGAAGGGAAACAGCCAGGTGATCACCGCAGCAACGTTCACACTCCGCTGTCACCAGAAGTTGCTGCACACGTAGAAGAAGTCTACTTGCATCTCGGCCACCATGACCTTCTAAGCCGCTGTTTGCGAAGTGCCACGCAAAACCAAAACGAATCACTTCATGCCAAAGTGTGGGCCAAGTGCCCCAAGACGGGCTTCGTGGGACTGCAGCGAGTGCTGTTTGCTACCTGCCTCGCTGTGGCCGAGTTCAACAGTGGTGCCCAGACATCAGTAGAACATCTGTATGGTGCTATGGGCATGACGACTGGACCACAGCTGATTGCGTCGGCAGAGAAGGCAGACCGGAAGCGACTCGGGCAATCACTCAGGCAGGCCGAGTCGCGAACGAAAGAAGCGAGACGAGCACGCAGGATCTACCAGGTGGAAGCTGCGAGTGCTAGTGCATTTGATTATGCACGAGGGGCATTTGATTAGAGTGTCTGTGGACATTGACCCTGTGAACATTAGTTGGGTGTGAGACATGCATAGGAATGTGCCCACACAGTGTATATACACGTTCATTTTGAATGCATTTTTTTCAGTTACAGACATTCTGTAAATGTTCAGAAATAGTTTTTTCCAGTTATATCTGAACTGATGTGCTTGGAACTTTATGCTAGTATTATCTAAGGATTTCAACATTTCAAGAAAATCTCTGGTATTTTGTTATTGCTATGCTACTAGAAGTATGTACATCAACTATGTATTACGTTTTTTTCCAGAATATATATTAGCTACATTCACACTTTATACTATGCATCATTGAATTACATGATTTATATTGGAGATTATGTAAGAGAGATCAGTTAGTTAGTTGTGTGAATTATTTCAGTCATGTATGCTATGTATTTGATATGAAATGTGTCGACAAAGTATACACGTTCTTTGAATGCCATTTTCTCAATTATACATTTTTGGCATAAGCACTGTGTTCAAACGACTTTTTCTCGGCTATTTCTCAACAGATATGCTTGAAACTTCACAGGTTGTTAGGTAATAGTATTGTGTAGGTAATGACAGAAGCATTTGAAGGAAATCCTACACAGTATTGTTGCAATATCCCATGGCTACAAATTACCACCAATAATTCTGGTCTCAAATACACCCAAGTAGTAAAAAAATTAATTAAAAAAAAGTATCTTCTAAACCAAAAAACAAAGACTGTTATTACCTGTAGGGTAGTCTACTCTAACAGTGTGTGTTTTTTGGTTGAAATTGGTCAACTGAATATGCTTAAAAAAATTGTGCAAAGAACTGACATTTATATCCAAGATGGCTGCCGTTCGGGGGGAGGAATACCCTCTAAAATCAGAAAAATATGCACAGCCTATTTTTTTAACAAAACTAACCCCAACTCACAACTTTCAGTTCTCTAAGATAAGAAATAACAAAAAGAAAATTAATGTAGTTGTACAGAGTACAGAATTGCGTTTATCAAAAAGTCATAACAGTCATCAATAACATGTTTTGTCAATCATTCTAGTTTAAAGAAGTGTCTGTTGATCACTCTAGTTTCAACAAATGTCCAACAGCATGCAGAAAGCTTAACAATGACCTGACTCTCAATGCATACTCTTGCTTGAACACAGCCAGGCGCTGATCCACAATGTGGTATTTCTTTTTCTTCTGTGGTGGCGGGATGGCACCGTCATGTTGGGCAACTTTAATCTCCATTGCTGCCTGCTCTGTCTTCACAGCTTCCACGAACTGGAAGATGTTGGGATGGTGTTTCCCCACCACCTTCATGAACTTTGAGTTCCACCCCTCAACATGGTTGCTGGTTCGTTTGTCGCTTTCTGTGTAGACATTCCATGGGGATCTTTGAATCATCATCTCGCCGCATCTCCACAAAGTGATCATTAAAAGTTATTAGTTGTGGAAATTCCTCAGTGGGGCACTCTTCCATCTAAGCCATCCACCCCCCATGGACATCGGCTGGATGGAGACGTGCCAGTGCAGCAATAGAATGCACAAGCTCACACACAACACTCTCCTTCTGTGCGTACTGCACAGACAGACCAACAGGTTGTAGCTTCCTCCATAAACACTGATTGAAATGGAAGTTGCATTCAGACAGTTGACAACCAGGGTACAACTCACTGACAACACTGATGGGAGCTGGCTCGTAGTCCAGTCTCAGCTTGGGAGGGTTGAACCCACTGACAACACTGATGGGAGCTGGCTCGTAGTCCAGTCTCAGCTTGGGAGGGTTGAACCCACTGACAACACTGATGGGAGCTGGCTCGTAGTCCCGTCTCAGCTTGGGAGGGTTGAACTCACTGACAACGCTGATGGGAGCTGGCTCGTAGTCCAGTCTCAGCTTGGGAGGGTTGAACTCACTGACAACGCTGATGGGAGCTGGCTCGTAGTCCAGTCTCAGCTTGGGAGGGTTGAACCCACTGACAACACTGATGGGAGCTGGCTCGTAGTCCAGTCTCAGCTTGGGAGGGTTGAACTCACTGACAACACTGATGGGAGCTGGCTCGTAGTCCAGTCTCAGCTTGGGAGGGTTGAACTCACTGACAACACTGATGGGAGCTGGCTCATAGTCCAGTCTCAGCTTGGGAGGGTTGAACTCACTGACAACACTGATGGGAGCTGGCTCGTAGTCCAGTCTCAGCTTGGGAGGGTTGAACTCACTGACAACACTGATGGGAGCTGGCTCGTAGTCCAGTCTCAACTTGGGAGGGTTGAACTCACTGACAACACTGATGGGAGCTGGCTCATAGTCCAGTCTCAGCTTGGGATGGTTGAACTCCAGTCCAAGGTCCTCACATTTCAAATTGATCTTCTGGAACAAGTCTCTATATGTTTCCTTGCGTTTGTCCGGAAGCAGAGCATACTTGATCTTGTATCTGCTGTATACTCAGTACTTGTTCCTATTGGCCCCAGTGCGTCTACAGCGGAACCTGTAGCCTCGGTACAAGGCAGAAGGCTTCCCATATTTGGTTGTTGCATATTCTATCACGTCCATCTTGTATACGTAGATCCAGGAGCGCTATTCTCTGTGATACTAAACACGTAATGAACCATGGAGACAGTGTCTCAGTTCAGCCAAAGAAGCCATGACAGTAGCTTGCTAACTGCACTAGCATTGAAATTCATGTCATTTGTGTGACTAGGGTGCCTGTCTACCAACTATATCAACACACACAACTGGTGAAGGCACTGCAGAGGATAACTGGTTTATCAGATGCCACAATGTCTCAATCCAGTCTGAAATAGTTAATGCTCCCCCATCCTGCCCCACTCTGAAATGGAGAATTAAAAAGTAGCTATAATGGGACTAGTTCAATTGTCAAACTTAATGAGTAGCTTTAACGGGAAGACACCATGGGAACAGAGTGATAGCACTGAACATCAAAGTGATTTGCAGTTAAACTATGCTTGGAACCGTTATATTGTTAACAGAGTTGTTTATAATCTTAGTTTTTTATATTTCACAGAAGAAAAATTGCAAACACTTTTTCAGCTTTATTAAATGCAATTTTACAATCCGTCAATATATTTATTCTTGTCTTAAGAATTATTTTATTAAAAATTATTATATTAATTATAATAATTATTACATTAAATAATTGTTTTAATGAGGAAGAGACAATCTCCTTTAATTAATACTAATTTCTCAAAACTTAAGTACATAATATCTGTTTTCTTGTGTAATATACTCCAAATTTCCCCATCTAGGGTCAACAGGTAAACATAGAGGATGACCAAACTAGGGTGTTTGTTTAATGTGCATATAAAATACAAGCTGAAGAACTGTATTTAAACTGTTTAGCAGTTGTAGCAGTCTTAATTGGCATCCTGTTTAAATTAACATTGATATATGAAATGGGTGCTTAAGTGGGCCAGGTGTTTATTTCAAATGGTCTAGTCTTCAATTATTAAACTGTATAACTGTTACGCATAGTAGTTTTAATTAACACCCAATTTCAATTAGCCTTAATGTAGTAAAATGACACAATATAGAGTTCTTCCACCCACGCAGGTTTCAATTAACATTCAACTGGGAAATTGTTGTTTAAGTTAGGTATTCATCAATTTCAATGTGCACTCTATATTTTATAGAATATCTACACTAAAAACAGGTCTAACACAATCAAGTTGGCTCTGTCATAAGCTATTCCCAATTCCAGCCACATGTGGTGTCTAATTAATGAAACTGTATAATCATCAGGTGTTTATTGCATGCAATAAACAAACCAACTCTAGAGCCCCACTGATTACAACTGGCTGTATATGTGTATTGGCAGGAGCCATAGTGGACAATGATTGCCCTCTATGGACAGCTGAGGTACCCAGTCCAACCATTCAGTCTTCACTGTCACCTGTAAACATCGACATCCATCTAACATCAGATAAATTACTCTTAAAGTGCATGTCATTATCAAAAGCGGAATCACAAAGTTTGGGGACAATCTACAAAGTTCAATAAAACTCCTAAAAAATACGAACATAAAATTTGTGTGCACTGTTCACCCCAACTGAAATATTAACAAGAAAATGTAGCTAATATATATGAAATATTCACATCCTAAAATAGTTGTTACTTTAAAAACACTGATAATTGATGCAGCTGTCTGTAAAGTGCACCGTGCAAGGCAACTGACCATCAGGTGCTACCACCAAGTAGATAATTTGGTACTAGCATTACTAGCAATGCTTATCAGTAGTCACTGTCACTGTAGCAGGCTAGCAGCACAAAGGAGACATATATTATAAAAACAGTCTGTTCTCTGTTTGTATGTGCACCCACATCTCCATCAGTTCTGCATGTCTCGGGCTGGAATTTTGCATGTGATCTACTGGGTCCAATCACTGAGATGGTTCAAAGATTTAGACATTTAAAAAATTCATCTGGGGAGAATTTGGGGGACTCAATATTTCAAAAGGCTGTACATGGCGTTCCAGCCACAGAATTTAATGTTTTTCTGTATCACTGTAAAGGTAATTATGCCATCTACAAATATGTCGCTGGAAGTATTCAGAAATTTTGAATAGTTTTAAAGTTATTGACGTTTGAAAATCCTCAGCGCTTAACAGACACCAGATCTACCTGTCGTTGGTCACATCCGCATGTTTACAAGTAGCGCCCTCTTTCATATTTTATATATTTCCTACAGATGGAGCTATGTGTCATTTTGTCATTTAGCGTCAAAATTATCGCCCGTCAAGTTAGTGTATTATAAAATGTAAGTGTCAAAAGTTCATTCTCTGTTTGTTTGAACACCCACATCTCCATTAGTTTTGCTTGTATTGGGCTGAAATTTCAACCCAGTATTCGCTGTTGCTGGTTCTGGCAAAAAGTTGTCCTAACAACTAGACCAGTGACCAGTTACCATTTATTAATGTGGGTAGTCTGGAAACATTTGGGATGGGTTTGGGGTGTCTGGTACACATGACTGCCTTTTTCCCCAGGCAATTCAGCTAGTGTCGCAATAAACTTTTTGGCCTTTCTGTGAAGGCTAAACTGTGCGTGGACTGGATATGAATGAGGATATCAACTCCTATCAGTTACCTCATTTTCAGACATCAACATTTTTACAAAATAACAACGCTGGAGGTAAATCTTTACCCCAAGACAGCTATAGTTAGTTCTAAATTGTCTATTTTAACTGATAATGATGATATGATAATAAAGTTGATAATTAACCTTAAATGTTAATATTTAAATATGAATTTGCTGTTTTTGGAATCAGTAATTTGTGTTGCAAGTTAAAATATCTACCATCCTTTGAAATCCCTCAGTACCTGGTTAATGTACAAAATGTATTTCAGACGAATTTAATGACTGTATGAACAACTTATGCCAAGAACAAGAAGGCAATGACAAGACAAAAACTCTTCAGTATATTATGATGTGATATTTGACAGGACAACTGTTATAAGCAAAGCAAGTTTCAGAATTTGTTTAATAACCTTACATACAATGGTCCTTCGTACATGTTCTAAGATAGAACAATTCTATCAGAAAGAGTTGGACACACAACAGGTGACTGGGGCATCAGACTAGCCCAGAAAGCAGTCTATCTGTAAGACAATCAGTAGAGTTACAACATAAATACAAGTACTAACCCCAGGTATTTAGAAAAAATATGTCACTTAACATATCATACGTTTTTATCCCAACCTTTTTAGCAAACAAAGAACCACTTCAGAGGGTTGTATTTTAAGCCACCTGCAACAAAGATAAATGGTGCTTCATTTACTCAGGCTTGACCAACAGTGGGTCAACAGAGAGGAACAAAGCTTTGATGTCAGACTGAACAGACAGACGCACTGAGGAGAATGCAGATGTGCTCGTTATTATTCTTAGACATATGTATCTTAAGTGAAGACTCTGCTCTTGGGAGGCAATCCTAGCAAGTGCACTTGAGCACTAATGAGCCCATGATGAATCCACTTGCAAGGGAGAGCAACTGTGGCATTGCATATTGTTGGATGGATGATGAAAACTGGAGTTGTAAGTCAGACCACTTGTGCGCTAATGAACTCAAGGTGGGAATCTTCTCTTGCAATAGGGAATAGGACAATAGGACAGGTCATGTGTGTTAGCCCTAAGTAGGCAAGTGATATATTAGAAGACATGTCTGATTTAAAAACCAGGGTTTGGTAGACTTGGCAGACAACTCATCTATTGGAGAAGGACCATAGATCAGACAGGGCAGGGCTGCAGTGTACCTGGTAGCTAAAACATCACAAACCAAGATTAATGACGCCAATACCGAGACTTGGTTAAACAAAATCGAGGACTACGTTGCTGTCAGCCTCACCATGAATTCAGGGACAAAGAGGAGAGAAACTACAAATGAATGCAACTATGGCATAACATATTGTTAGACAAATGATAAATTTTAGCTACATGTCAGGTCATTTTAACACTGATCTCCCCGTGATGTATCGTCTTACAATTCAAGGCAACTGTGCCGTAACACATTGTTGGGATGGATGATGAATTGGAGTCAGGTGATTTAAGCACTAATCAAACTGTGGTTTGATGTGTCATCTTGCAACAGGCAATACCATGTAGTACAAAAGGACATGTCGTGATCATTTACCTTAGTAGGAAACTGATATAGGAGAAGGATATTGCTGATTTATTAACCAGTGTTGGTAGTGTTGGCAGACAGCTCACCTAATAGAGAAAGAAACATCTGAGCACTTACAACACTGCAGATCAGCCAGGCCAGTGGTGCAGTAGCAATCAAGTCACAAACCATCATTAATGGCACTGATACAACGTTGATTTAGAAAAATCAAGGACCAGTATTGATGTAGTCTAACAGACTTCAGGGAGAGAGAGGACAACAATGGAAGGAAGGCATCTGTGGCACAACATATTGTTGGAATAGTTAATAAATTGGAGTCACAACTAAGGCCACCTCAGCACTAATGAATCCATGGTATCTTCTCTTGCAATGAAATGAATGAAAGGCAACTGTGTAGAACATATTGTTGGAGATTTGAGAAATGATAAAGCGGGTTATAAATCAGACCACCTCAGTGTAATCAATCCACAATTTCCTTTTGCAATGGATTAGGCAACTATGTCCTTTGCAATTCAAAACAATTGAGACAAAACATATTGTTGGAACTAGGAACATATGATAAATTTGAGTTAGAAGTCAGGCCACTTGAGCACCAATGAATTGCATCTCCTCTTGCAATGGAAAGAAACTGACAACATATTGCTGGATATGGACGATAAACTGAGTTATAAGTTAAACCCCTTCAGCTCTAATGAACACATGATATCTCCTTTTGCCACAGAAGACAAACTGTCCTGTGCAATTCAAAATAGCTGAGACATATCACCTTGTTGGAGCAGACAATAAATTGGAGTTAGAAGTCAGGCCACAGTGAGCACCAACGAATCAACAATCTCTCCTCTTGTAATGGAAGGAAACTGACATAACAAGTAAACCACTTCAGCTCTAATGAACTCATTATATCTTCTCGTACTACAGAAGGTGTCTTCTTACAATTCAAGACGACTGTGACATAACAAACTGTAAGAGAGAGAGACAATCAACAGAAATTAAATGCCATTTCACCACTAATGAATCCATGACAACTCTTGTAGCTGAACACCACTGCAACTAAGGAAGATGATGAATGGGAATATGCCATGTTTCAGCTCTTTGGCTCACTGTGGTTTCAGTAAAGTGGTGTCATCAGCCACAGTTACTCCAGGTTGTCAATAATTCATGCACCACAACTATGTGCTTACAGCATGACAGCGTCATGGTGGTGAGTTAATTCACCTCCCATGGTGGTGAGTTAATTCAACTCCGACTATTGCATATTATATATCCAGCACTCAGAAGGGAAATCAACAAATATCTGACAACAGAAAATTCTTATTAGGTCATGTCTGTTTACCGAGGTGACCCCAGTTAGGTGAACTGCATTAGTCAACTAGTGGTACTACAGTGTACGTGACAGTCAATATTTGTGTTTGCATTGTGCATAGCGTTCTCATTCTGTAGCATTCTAGTTGGCCTGCACTTTTGCACAGACAAGTATTACAATTTAGCTGAACTTATGGAAGGAAACATGACTGGGTAGAGTACATTGTCCACCCTTGTAAAATTACAGTCAATATTCTGGTGATTATTAGATAGGTTCAATTAATCATCAAATCACCAGGAACTAGAACCGTAATTAGTAACAATGACATTATAATTAACTTTAGTTAAAACAGATAAGCTTTCTGAAAGAGCATACGGTTGGCAATGTAGTCATTTACAAAACAACAACTGTTGTCAGTACAGAACTAATAAACTGGACTCAGTTACCTAGCAGAAGGTCACTTAAGGTAAGCATAATATGTCTGGTTTTGTGTCTGACATGATTTGCCCTGTCCATGTTTACACTAAACTGAATGAATTGCATGGCTCTGAAACAATCAACTGAATGATGTGTCATGTAATTATCTACACGGGTGATTACACAAATAAATTTTGCAATGTGTGCAGAATATTTGCTTGGCAGAATTGTTGACTCTCAATCAGACGATTAATTTGTTAATGTTAGTCGCTATGGCAGACAACGCAGATTCATGTATGTGGATCAAAACATGCCAATTCCTAGATCTGTGTAGCTAAAGAGAAATTTCTTAGACGCATTCCATTGTTAGGTAATAGATAGCGACAAATATAGTACATTTTACTTAAACAATTACACGATAAAAATAATATATTAATAAAAAGTAGTCATGAATTTATTTGTTAACTATAGGCAAGAGCATGCAGCATAGATGGCATGACGCCTTCCTAAGAACACAACAGAAATCACAGAGCAGTTTGATAAAAAAGATAAAAGACAAAGCAGGTAGTTTATGCAGCTGGTTAAGCAGCGGAAAAACTAAATGGAATATATGAATTTTCACGTTTGTTATATCACAAAATTTACATGAAGCCAAATACCATACTTTATGTTGAATTAGTTTAACAAATTTATGCACATATCTATTCGCTACTACCTGGAATTCAGTAATTCGGTTGTGTTGCTAAATTCCATGGATGGGAAAAATAAATGCATTAGACCCAGCTTCCTCTGTAAATTTTACAAAAATTCTTTTCACTAATCATATTGACTGCCACATCAAATAACAGTCTTGTTTTTTAAAGAAACTGAGCTGATATCCATTGTGATTATGTAAATATATCCAAGAATTTCCCACATAAGATTCCGACCACAGACTTTGTATGCAGCCTAGCACAGTGGGCAGCCCACACAACGCTGTCCTTTACAAGAACTTATGATATGGAACAGGTGGCTTAAATTGGCACAATGGATTAACTATATTACAGCCTGCACAGCTCCACCATTTCCCGTAAGATTGCCAGTTGTTTTGCTCCACATTTATGAAGGTATTAAATTATAATGAAAAGTATTTGCAGTAATGAACCTAACTAACAGGTGATCCTTATTAGTATCCGTCTTACTAATTAGTGACCATGCTAAATTATAGTAAATCTTGTTAATTATGTATCATCCCAGAGTTGTCCAGCCTTTACAATTACTGACAATAGACAAAATTTCTGAAAACTGGTTGCAAGGTGCGAGTACAAATAATTTTTAAACAATTAAGAATGCTTACATCCATGCGTGAGTTCAATCAGAATTATTATCAATTGCAATGACACAAGATCATAAAAGCTCAATTAAAGCATCCTAAAAAACAATGTACAAATTATGTTATTACAAGTACAACTAAGGATATCCCTGCTCATGACGTCGATAATGAAATTAAAAAATAACTATTTGATCAATACATTTACATGTACACATTATAGCAATATTGACAGTCAGGAGACTCCCATTAAGATAATATAAACATGAGTTTATCTAATCAGAAATCAATTAATAAAAAAAAGTCTTACTCACCTCAATCGTTGTTTCTCAGCCTGACGAAGATCAAAGTCTCGCTGGATGACCTTCAGGATCTTTTCGCACTCATCCTCTGAGAGGTGTGTCAGGCTGAGATGATGTCCCATGTGTCTTCCCCCCAGCATGGGGCGGGGTGCGACTTCAACTGACATCACACGTGTGGGTGGTTCTCCTAATTCTACCAGTCTCACTTGGGTGAGCTAGGCGTGGCAGTTACAGGCAAGTTTTATCAATACGCCATCGATCGAGTCCTTAAATGTTAACTCCACCTTTGAGTATAAAATCCACGGCAGAATGTGTTGAATGCACTTTGATACAACCACAAATTGACCCTGTCAATGATACAATCTTCTGTTCCACGCAATGATTTAACCCTTTCAGCTCACCCAGCCTAGTCCAGGATCATCCTATACATGCGGTGCATTCCACACACAATGTCTCCTGTCACACAGCAACAGTAATCAACGGCTGCAACAGAGAGAGACAGACATGAATACACCGTTGCTCCTGCGCAATATACTGATGTACGTAGGCTCGTGGAAGCAACGTGCCATTATCTTGCATTGCATCACTGGCTCGATCTGCAGCAGCTTCGTCAACCAGCGCCACAACCAGCCTCATTCCGGCCAATATGTCACGGCTGTCAAATCAACATGCTACACACGACCGTTTCAGGTTCGCTGCTTTACAGAAATTGGTAATGTCATTCGCCCAACCATTAGCTGCAGACGAATCCGATGAAATTTTGGCAACCTTGTTGGGTTGGTCTCACTCTGCAGGAATTTATGTTTTCAATGATGCAAAATGTCCATTAAATGTAAATCAATTTACTGAAGCAATAAATAAGTTTATTGTAGTTAACAGAATCAATTTAAAGATGTCTTGACTGGTCCATTAAAGCTCTCAGCAGACAAGTGATCAGCAAATCCACATGGATAATGTGTTAGCTCTACTGAAAACTGATACTGACATTGAGAATACACCACATATGTCATTCTTGTTTAGTAGGGTTCTACTTGTGAAAGGAACCTAGTGTGCTACAGTCTGTACTTGGAAACATGAAAATTAAGCTACGATTTTTTGTAAGAATTTATGGTTCTGCTTGTGAAAACAAAGTCACGGTTTTACTTGTGAAAAGCAAGGTGGGGTTCTATGTGTGAAAAAGAAGCTAATGTTCTACTTGTGAAAGGAAAGCAATGGTTTTTAATCATGAAAAGGAACAAAGTCAAAGGGTTCAATTAGTGGAAAGGAAGTTAAACTTCTACTCATGAAAAAGACACTAGGGTTGTGAAAAGTAAGCTATGGTTCTACTTGTGAAAAGGAGTAAATATCATGAATGGCCCATACAAGGCTTTTAATAAAGCTTCTATTAGTTGTAGAATGTAACAAGATGATTCATGAGGCACGAGATGAGTGAAAGCCACCAGCGTCACTCCAGACAAGGAGTGGGCTGCAATACTCAATGAGTGAATCACCAGATAATCTCTCCCACCCACTACGGACATAACTACAACACAGCAGTTGCATGCTAAAAATACTGCCAGGCTCTGATAATGTTTCCTTTCACAAATGTATCGAACAAACCATTAAAATGCGTAGATAAGACAGATGACTCGATAATGTATGCATCGTTCATAGAAAATATACATAGCATTTTTCTGTGATGGAGTCTGGTTCTGGAAGCAACTGCATACATATATATTATGTAGTGTGAAAGTAGACGACACTAGTAACAAAAGTATCCTTATGCTTAACAGTATGATAAAATAATTTAATATATTTAGAAAATTGCAGCATTTTATCATGTAAATTGTCCTTTAATGCAGCATGACATTTTTTTAAATCTTTGTCACATTACTCTCCTCCAAATTAAAATACTGGTACCTTCTTGGTATTTTACCTAAACTATATTTGCTCACTGCTGTATTTTACCAGTAGTGTTTTTTATGTTCACCCTACGTAAGTCCAGAACGACATAGACCTGTATTATATATAATCAAGCAATGAGAATTGTCATTAGCAGAATTAAACCATTGCATGACCTTCTCTTGCTAACATCCATATAATTTCTGGCTAAGACCCAACTGTGAATGATCAAAAAACTAACAAATGTCACACTTTGTCTTTTTCAGTTGCAACTAAAACTCATTCTGTGGTTTACCAATGGACTGTTTCACATCCATAACATTTTAGGCACATATATAATACTACTAACTCATGTAAATTGTTAAAATATTTTATTCCATGAACAACTTAAAGCACACTCAGTTTCATAAGAAAGAATAGCATTTAAAATTAAAATCTTAGAAATGACAGTTCCTAATTAATGATTAATTCCTGTGTCCAACTCGTAAGTAAACAGACCATAATCTAATAGGTCATGCTTTGCCGTCCACAAGCACCATTGAGTGACTGTGTGTATTAGAACACACAAATGTCACACTCACACCTGTCCTGGCAATTGTTACATGTTCGCACCTGTATGTTGATTTAATTATTTATTTGCATGAAATGTATCTGTGGACACTGCCAGCATGACTGCTTCTGCCACTGAAGACCAATCTGGCAAATCCCAAAATTGAACACACCATTTTGTCACTTCAATTTTTGACCAATTACCATGTGAACTATTGACCAGAAGATTAACTAAGAACACAAAATAGACACATAAACAACCGACAGCCAACTACGTCTGGCACTCAATCCAATCATCTTTTCTGGTGAATAAAATTAAATAAATACAGATTTATAATTTTCCACAATTCATCAAACCGTCATACCAGATCAAACTTGCCTAATAAATTTCATTTAAATAATTACCTAACAAAATTAATGATTACAAAAATCAGCATTTGTACGGTGCCCAGACATAAACAGTCATCTGTGAAGCCACACGTGTAGCAGTCAGGTAACAAGATCTCTACGACCACGAATCTAATTGCGATGAATATCCGCAACAATTCCTGGACTGTTGCCAGAGACACCAATATGCAATTAGGCAACACGATAAAATAAAGGGAATAAAAACATCTAATGCTTGAATTCATATTATATTACATCCTGCTATCTATTTCCATGTCCACCAAGCCAAAAAAATAAAAAATTCAATGAATTAGAAATTCCACATTTTATGCTGTGCATCTGGACATTTTCAAATATGCATATTTTTGGCGCGCTTTTCGGGATGCTGAGATGTGACGTCACATATGACCCATACTCGCATCTGGCCAACCCTTTCCATACATTCAGAGCATATTTACAAGGATAGCTTTCGGGTCGAAACGAGCGTCAAAATTAGTTATTGTGCGATATTCCGATGTAATACAAAAACTAGTCATCATAGAGGAACAAGCAGTTATCTTAAGGTTCCACATGAATCCAATTTGATTCAAAACAATGAATGCGAAATGGGCCTACAAGTCGACTAGGTTTCGCCGAGCTTGGGCTCGTTTTTAGAATAAATATATTGGATGCAACCAACGGGAGATAATCTACACCAATAAACATACATAGCAAACATATATTGTATCCAGAAAGTAACGTGTATAATCTCATAATATCACTAGAATACTGATGTATGAAGAAGTTGTACAATTTATCATAACAACTTAAATCAGTCAGCGAATTTCTGTTGGTCCTGCTGGCTCAGTTGGTAAACGCGTTGGTTCCTTGGCATTTATTTTGCAATCGGGCGATGCTGGTTCAATCCCAACACCAAACCATTGATTTTCTTTACATTTTGTTTATGTTTTCACGAAGTAATATAAACCAAATCATCTTTATACTATGATACACTGTTTGTAAATATTTAAAAAATTGTTGTAGTAATTATTTATTCGCCACTAAAATTAAAATATGGGAATTATATAACGATGTTTCTAAATTATATTTATCCAAACAAATATAATGTCATGGATATAAAATTTATTAATTGTATATATATATATATTGTACGGTAATATATTGTAATTATATATGTGAAAACAAATGGTGATCTGTCTGGATAAATAATATTTAGAAACATCGTTATATATAATTACCATATTTTAATTTTGGTGGCGAATAAATAATTACTAAAATTTTTTTTACAAACTGCATCATAGTATACAAAATGATTTGGTATTAAAAAATTATATTACTTCGTGAAAACATAAAAAAGTGTAAAGAAAATCAATGGTTTGGTGTCTGGTTTGAACCGGCGTCGCCCGATTGCAAAATGAATGCTTCAGAACCAATGCGTTTAGCAACTGAGGTAGCAGGACCGGCAGAAATTTACTGACTGATTTAAGTTGTTATGATAAATTGTACAACTCCTCCTTCATACATCGATATTCTAGTGATATTATGAGATTATACACGTTACTTTCTGTAGCTGGATACGATATATGTTTGCTATGTATATATATTGGTGTAGATTATCTCCCGTTGGTTGCATTCGATATAATTATTCTGAAAACGAGCCCAAGGCCAAGCTCGGCGCTACCTAGTCGACTTGTAGGCTCATTCGCATTTAGTGTTTTGAATAAAATTGGATTCATGTAGAACCGTAAGATAACTGCTTGTTCCTCTATGATGACTAGTGTTTGTATTACATCGGAATATTGCACAATAACTCATTCTGACGCTCGTTTCGACCCAAAAACTATCCTTGTAAACATGTTCTGAATGCATGGAAACGGTCGGCGAGTCGGCGAGTGTGGGTCATACGTGACGTTATGATACCACGTGATCGCCTAGCTCATTAAATTGTTATTTTCCGCGGGAATCGCTAAACAGACGGGTTTAAAATTGAATTTATGCTACAAATGTATTTTTCTGTATTTTTTTAATGTTCTCGAATGTTACATACAATGTTAAACTTTGTGTACACATGGAAAACGGATTTTAACTAATGCCTTGTTTTTTATTTCCTGTAAGTGTCTTCCCTTTATATGATGCAATTCTCTAGCGCCCCAAAACAATACCTTGTATGATTATAAAGTAAGATAATTAGCTATGAGACGGACATGGTATCATTTTACAAAGCCTGTTCAATTCATACCAGCATGCAATAATGATAAAACTGCACAATACAGATAGAAATAAGTCTTTGTCACACTGACTTTGCCGAGGTTACCTACAGGTCTACATGCAAAAGGCGTGGTAAAACAAACATAATGATGAAAGGAACAGTGTTTTAAGTGAAAGTCACAGACATAATCCATCGGATAAGAAGTTGAACAAACAATAGACCACTGATCTCTCACCTTGGTACAACAAACATAAAACAACTGTCAATATTAAACTAGCATAGGCTTAGCTCGGTGGAATGCCACATGAAATAATTCTCAGAGATAACTACACTGTACATTATTTAAGGACACTTACACAATTCAGTTGTAAACAAAAACAAGCAGCCAATTTTATATAATCAATAGGAATTTTTGAAAGCCATATTCACATGCCTAGTGCTAAAAAAATATCAACCATACATGCTAATGATATGTAAACATTACCCCCCTTCCAAAATCTTCCCTTGTGGCTGCAGAGTTAGGCTCATGGCACCAAATCTCCATCTATCACTTCCATATCATGAGAAGAGGCAAATCTATAACTTTTTGTGCAATATTACTTGATGCCTTTGCAGTCGCCCAAACAATAAATTCTGCCTTCTAGTATACACGTTGTGTCATATCTTTAATCAGCATAAACCATTATTAAATTCAGCACCATCAAAGGCTTAATTGCACAAAACAATCAGTGAACCAAACAATCCCCAGTGCGACCTGTAATATAATACTTGGAATTGTATCAACTGATTAAATTCAGCGGTATTTCTCTCTTCTATCTTCTATAATGTCACTAGGTAACAAATACAATTAATTTACTCCTGATTAAGTTCTACGGCAGCAAACCTTGAACTGCTTCTCCCCATTGTGAAATGTAAAATGTCATCTGATGTCAAATATAATTAACAGAATTATGGTTAATTTCTGTTGCTGAAATACCACTGTAGCAGCACCAGTGTTGAAACACATAGTCCATGAATTGTTTATTATCAAAGCAAGTTAAAATTAACACCTGAAATCAAGCTACAGAAATGTACCTAATTGACATTAAATTCTGCAGCTGTCAGTAATCTTGACTGAGATCTAGTTTCTCATTCATTGTATGCATGTTGCAGGAATTTATAATTAACAAGGATCAAATGACCACAATAGACACTTTTGAAATCCTGAATTACTAGTTTTCATTGTCCAGTGTCCGTAGCAGTAGCATTGACATAATGGATACTTTGTCCATTTCGAACAGGTTTTACTGTATGTTACTTTATCTTGAAATGACTTATGAAAATATATCATAACTGTCAAAACGGAACAGTCCATTTATTTTGCAGTAGACAAGTTCAACATTACATTTAGCTTGGCACATGAAAAACTAATACTCTGTCTAGATGAAAATTAATCTGTTACTGTCAAATGAAAGTGCTTCTAGCAACCTTTGAAGTTATTCCTCAGACACCAAATGTGGGCAATCAGAGAAAACATGTAAATTAATCTACATTATAAGGAGATGAATTTTGTTTCCATCCAAAATGGCACTGTAAGTACAGACGGGCAATGGATATATTTCTCTACAGTGACTCTTAGTTGATACCTATACATTAAGAACAGTGATGACAAAAATACCATTTTATTTATTGTTTAATTTTTGCCTGCTCTATAAAAGTCAACAATGCTGAAACAAATTAAAAATTAATTGCACATCCTGTTCGTTCATTCATTCGATGGTTCATTCATTCATTTGTTCATTCATTCTTTCTTTCGTTCATTCGTTCACTCAGCAAACAAACAGGTATGAAAACACCTGTTTCATGCAATCCCTCAGGGAGACCAGTACTAGGAGCAGGAAAGTGTTAAATAATGAGTGTTTGAAGATGCACAAGTATATGAATATGAATGTCTGGCTGCCGACTAGCAGTATATCACCAAGTGTTTGGCACGAGACTACTGCCACAACTACCGGGAGATTAGAGGTGGCGTAAGTGGCATGATTTGTGCAGTCTCTCGGGTAATGATAGCATAAAACCTGACGTGATGAAACACATAGTTTATAGGAACAGACATATCACGTCAGACGCAATGCTGCATAACGTGAATAAAAATACAGACCTGCTTCACATCTTCGATACATTATTTATCATGTTGTATACTTTCTGAGTTATTTATATCATAAGAAGCTGGTAAACGTATAGCAGGTAATATTAATTAGGTAATATTAGTTACTACGTTTGGACTCAGGAAATAGCATACAGTGCATCTAGGGTGTATCTTCTTGAAAGATAACACAGCTGCAATACTGACACAACAGTAAATAAATATTGCTATGATACAACTACCCCTATAATCATCCATCCATTTAATTTTGTCTAAGATTAAGCTTAATGGTTCTTTTTACCACCAAACATACACCACCATCCAATTGGTTTAATGGCATATGCAGTTTTTAAGATTTTACTGTTTTCCTATCAAAACATCATAACCAAAACATACATACAATGTATCACCGGTACTCACTTTTTATCTCGTCTATATGAGTAGCCACTGTATGTCCTTTTGAACCACAACGTTTGCGTATAGTGAGGTTAGTAAACATGTAACATCAACCTATGTCACAGACAGTGAGTCAGTCAACTGAACATAAAACCAACGATGCTATGTGCAAATCCATCGAATAATTATGATAATAACACTCGATACTGCTAAGCCGGAAATTACCCGACATTTAAACCAGCAGAAAATTGCTTCATTATACGGTCTCTCAGTTAATCCTACTGCCCACCTAGTGTCATATACTAGTTCCGGCCTATTCCACATGGATGCAAAGTGTATAATTTGTGAGTGATAAATGACATAGATATTACAGGGAAAAAAAGAGCGAGTCTAACCCAGTCATATACACATGCTCACTCTCATGGATATGAATAAATCTTTACACTTATAGATTTTCTTAAATTTTGCAGTCATTACAGAGACAGGGGATACTCCTTACGATCTTGTACACTTTAAAGTGTTTTACTATGGAATATGGTCTGTGTTTGTGTCAAATGACATACCAGGTACATGTAAACAACAGATTATCAACTCTACACGAAAAGAGACTTATATGCAGATATTTTTGCTGTACAGTCAGCTGTACCAAACTCTCGCAAGATCCAAACAATTGATATCCCAGTTCACACTGCAACCTCCTTTTTGAGCATGTCCAGTGAACCAGTAAACAGAGATAATCATTGACGTCCATTTGCAGGTCTTATGGATTTATCATTTATGTTCATGTCTTTACATAAAAATGTACACCATGTAGGGTTGGCAAATATGCAGGCTATGTGAAATAATTATTGTTGACAGCAGTGCATTGACGTAGTGTTGCATGCCATTTATTTCCCACACAGTGGCAATGCCCTGCTATGAACTGTTACATACAGCTCTGCCCCCATAGTGGGATAATAACCTGCGAGATATACACGGGACATTGTTACACACACCCCTGCAAGGCCAGTTCCATCCATCATAAAGAAAACATTTGCGTCTGTCAACAAGGTGTAATTATGTAGTATGTACCACAGACAGGAGGTACCACAAGGTAGTTGTGTCTTTCACCGCACTATGTAGATAACATTCACCTGGGTAAACAACTCTACCCGATCTCAGCAAGAGAATCTGAGGAAACAATGCAAACCACAAGAAGACACAATATTAGTGTACGCCAACATGCAGTGGCACATACAGACGGTCCATTGTGACTAGGCTTGGTCCAGACAATGGTCCTCCATTTTAGCTTCACTTGTTAAAAACAAGGCTGTTCCAATTTATGCCAGGCACCTCAACCCTCCAGATAATTATGCTGTTGCAATTAGAGGAGACTTATGGCATAATTATAGGGTTAGAGGAGTGCTTAAGAGTAATTAAGGTTAGGATTATAGATCTTACCTATACAACTAGCAGGCTGTTTCTGTTTGCTGGTGCAACCAGGGATCCACAATTAGCTCTTTATCTTTATAAATAAGTCCATGCATGTAGCCTACATTACCCACTCCATGTACAGTATCTTCTAATATTGTGGTAAACATATGTTCTGAACAGTCGAACTGGCAAACCACATATGCAGTTGCACTGCCCTGTCCAGTTGACTAAGATCAGCATGAAATATCACATTGAGATAATGACATGGCTGGCTACTGATACATGGACATATACAGAATATGTTAGGGACCCCCTAAAGGCCCTCCATCATCTCTTCCTCCCTTGCTCCCTGTGGCTACTCCCATACCATGACCAATCTGCCCACCGCCCATATTCCCACTTAGTTTTCCTCAGTATCTGATGAGACAACTTTTATCTTGGAAATCACTTCATCTTATGGTATGATAAACCACCATATACCATGGGGTGAAATAAATAATAATATATTAGAAACATTCTTTGTTCACGATAACATCATGAAATGTGCATTTTTCTTCCTAAATAAGGCTCGAGTTTAAACATAAATGTACTGATCAAATTATGTAAAAGAAATTTCATTCCAATGTTTATTTCCTACTAAAATATGCACTCATCTAATGCAGACAGAAGATAATTACACACATGTACACTACTAAAGGCTTCCGCAGGGACATAGTTTCACCAACAACAATTAACCCCCATAGTCTAGCAATAGCCTACTTTAGGTAAGAGAGGCCTCTAAAAGCTTTTGCACGCAATTTATTTTACCAAGGCAAACTATTTCAGGCGTAGAGACCATTTCATCCATGAACAGCTCTGTATTCTGGACTCTAATTAACCTGTCTCTAACCCTTTAAATGTTCAGATTTCCAACAAAATTTAATTACCACTTTCATGTGACATGCTATATTTAAATCTGCCCTAATGTTTTGACAGTAACCTCACCAGACAGGTCATAAAACATGTCCCAATATAGTGTCTGTGTAATTAGTATTGATCCTACACAGTCCTCAAGAGTCCGGACCAGAGACACTATAATTCAGAAGCCTCCACAATATCTGCTCTCTGCCAGAGAATGTAAAGTACATTGGGTGTTTGCTGTAAGGATATATTACGGACTTGTTCAAACTCTTCTTTATATCCACTGTTCCCTTATCAAAAACACCAACAAAATTATGTATGCCTGTATACCGCCCAGTTATGGAGTACCTATAGGCTTAAGACAATGAACAAATTAACTGTAGCCTACAACAATTCACTGAGAATCCATTTAGGGATCCCAAGATATTCTAGGGCGAGTGAAATGTTTGCGTATACAAACTTGCCAAGTTGTCAAATGTTATAAGAAGGAGCATATATGCATTTAAGAAACGTATGAAAAAGATTAACAATTATATTGTTCACACTGTTGTAAATAGTGACATGATCTATTTGTCTCTGCTGCAGAAAAAATGGATGAAACAATTATTTTGTCTACGATAATATTCTTTATGTTATGATACTAATTATTCATGATATAGCTGCTATGACGTGCACACATTTGTGTTGAGTAGCTTTGTGTCTTCTTTCTTCTCTTTCTCATGTTGGTGTTATTACATGTGACTATGGAACTTTCTCGTGTTGGTGTTATTACATGTATGACTATGGAACTTTCTCATGTTGGTGTTATTACATGTATGACTATGGAACTTTCTCGTGTTGGTGTTATTACATGTATGACTATGGAACTTTCTCATGTTGGTGTTATTACATGTATGACTATGGAACTTTCTCGTGTTGGTGTTATTACATGTATGACTATGGAACTTTCTCATGTTGGTGTTATTACATGTATGACTATGGAACTTTCTCGTGTTGGTGTTATTACATGTATGACTATGGAACTTTCTCGTGTTGGTGTTATTACATGTATGACTATGGAACTTTCTCGTGTTGGTGTTATTACATGTATGACTATGGAACTTTCTCGTGTTGGTGTTATTACATGTATGACTATGGAACTTTCTCGTGTTGGTGTTATTACATGTATGACTATGGAACTTTCTCGTGTTGGTGTTATTACATGTATGACTATGGAACTTTCTCGTGTTGGTGTTATTACATGTATGACTATGGAACTTTCTCGTGTTGGTGTTATTACATGTATGACTATGGAACTTTCTCGTGTTGGTGTTATTACATGTATGACTATGGAACTTTCTCGTGTTGGTGTTATTACATGTATGACTATGGAACTTTCCCGTGTTGGTGTTATTACATGTATGACTATGGAACTTTCCCGTGTTGGTGTTATTACATGTATGACTATGGAACTTTCCCGTGTTGGTGTTATTACATGTATGGCTATGGAACTTTCTCGTGTTGGTGTTATTACATGTATGACTATGGAACTTTCTCGTGTTGGTGTTATTACATGTATGACTATGGAACTTTCTCGTGTTGGTGTTATTACATGTATGACTATGGAACTTTCTCGTGTTGGTGTTATTACATGTATGACTATGGAACTTTCTCGTGTTGGTGTTATTACATGTATGACTATGGAACTTTCTCGTGTTGGTGTTATTACATGTATGACTATGGAACTTTCTCGTGTTGGTGTTATTACATGTATGACTATGGAACTTTCTCGTGTTGGTGTTATTACATGTATGACTACGGAACTTTCTCGTGTTGGTGTTATCACATGTATGACTATGGAACTTTCTCGTGTTGGTGTTATTACATGTATGACTATGGAACTTTCCTTATATTAAGGACTCAGTCTGAAATAAACTTATCTTATCTTAAAACAGCAAGACAAAACAGGGATTTCAAAGTTGTTCTTTTAAGCACATCAAGCGCACTCACTGCAAACATCCTCTGCAGAAGGGATCATGTGAACATCCTCTGCAGAAGGGATCATGTGAACATCCTCTGCAGAAGGGATCATGTGAATATAAACTACAGATAACAACAGTTTAAAAAGGCATTTCTTAAAAAGGTGTATTCAATTATGCAGTTGATAACTTTTTGTATGCATTTTTATTTTCATAATTATCTGTAATGCCAAGGTAAAATATTATTATAACCATTACAATGGTGAAGCCAATTTTTTTATGGATGCAGTGCCAGCTTGAAGTGTTATTAATAATTAATTTAATCCAAAAACAATTTATCAAAAGAATATGTACACAATTATAACGAATCACCAACAATTAATCTTCTTCTTCTCTGACTTTTCCCGTCATCTGGGGTCGTCGGTATGGCTGGTAATTTTCTTTCTCCATGTCGCCCTGTCCATCACCACATCTGAACTCAGACCCACGATTTCCATGTCTCTTCTGTATGTGTCTTTCCTTCTGGTCTTCGGTCATCCTCTCCTTCTTCTTCTTGGTATTTCTGCATTTAGCACTCTTCTCACTGTGTGCTCCTCTTCCCTTCTCATCACATGCCCGTACCATTTCAGTCGTTTCTCTGTTGTCTTTCTGGATGCTTGTGTCACTCTCGTTGCTCCTCTAATATATTCGTTTCGGATCTTATCTTTCTTTGTTACTCCACACATCCACCTCAGCATCCTCATCTCATTCGTCTCTATCCTTGCTTCTTGTCCTTTCATTGTTGCCCAGGTCTCAGCCCCGTACAGCATTGCTGACCTGACTACTATTTTATAGATCTTCCCCTTCAACTTCACTGGCATCCTCCTGTCGCACAACACTCCACTGCATTTCTTCCAATTTCTCCAAGCTGTACTCACTCTCTGTTTGATCTCCGTTTCCATGCCTCCTGTCTCTTCCACGACTGACCCTAGATATCTGAAGTGTGTCACTTTTTCCAGCTCATCTCCCAGTATCTTTACAGTTGGTCTGTCTATCTCCTCATTCCGTTCGAACCTGAAGTCCATGAATTGGGTTTTCGGTTGACTAACCCTCATTCCTCTCTCTTCCAGTGCCTTCCTCCACATCTCCAGGTACTCTGTCATGTCTACCTGCTTTCCTACACACAGCACAATGTCATCTTTGAACATCATTGATTCTGGTGCATCTTTCCTCACTTTCTCCGTCAGGACGTCCATCAGTATGAGGAATAGGTATGGACTCAATGCAGATCCTTTGTGCAACCCAACCTCTACGTCAAAGTTGCTGCTTTCATCAGCCACACTGCGTACCTTTGTCTCACATCCCCGGTACATATCCTGTATCATGTATGTATATGATGTACTTTTCGGGTACATTCCTTTCTCTCGCACATCTCCATATCTCCTCTTTTGGTACCCGATTGTATGCTTTCTTCAAGTTCATAAATACCACTCTGATGTCCTTCTGTCACTCCCTGTGTTTCTCTATTGTTTGTTTGAGAATGAAAAGCACATCTGTGGTACTCTTGCCTGGCATAAACCCAAACTGACTTTCATGTATGTCTGTGCATTCTCTCATCCTCTTGTCTATGACTCTCTCCCATATCTTAAAGGTGTGCGTCAGGAGTTTGATCCCTCGGTAGTTCTTACACTCCTGAATGTCACCTTTTCCCTTGAGATTGGGATCAGTATGCTCTGTCGCCAAACCGATGGCATGTGTTCTGAAGTCATGACACAGTTGAATAGTCTGCATAGTAACTTTACACCAAAGTTGCCCATACATTTCCAAGCTTCAGCTGGTATTTCATCTGCTCCTACAGTCTTCCCACTTGTAATCCCTCTGAATGCTTTCTCTGTTTCTTTGTCACTGATACTCCTTACCATTCCTTGATTCACATCCCTCTCCTCGGTTTCTACTCTCAGGTTTTCCTTGTTCATCAGCCAGTTAAAGTATTGGCCCCATCTCTCTTTGATGTCATCGTCTTTCATCAATACTTCTGACTGTACGTATCTGGCCTATGTCCTTTCCTGCACGGTCCCTAGCTGCTGCTATTCTATAGGTGTCTTTCTGGCCATCACTAGTTTCTAGGTTGTCGTACAATCTCTCTACTTCTTCTTCTCTCAGTCTTGCCACCACCCCAGGGGGCAGAATCAGACTATTTAAGACAGTTAATTGTAACCCAAAAATGGTAGCTAAGTAAATTAGGGCTATGAAGGATAATAAATCACCTGGAGTGGATGGTATTCCACCCAAACTACTATTGGAAATTGTAGAACAAATTAGCATACCGCTTGCAACAGTTTTCAACTTGTCATTAGAATAGGGAGTGGTTCCTTTAGAATGGAAAGAAGCAAACATTATACCGTTATTCAAAAAAGGTTCGAGAAACAAGTCAAATAATTATAGACCAGTTAGTTTAACATCGGTGATTTGTAAATTATTAGAAAGACTAATTAAAGATCACTTGGTGGATTTTCTTGTTAAACATAACTTGATAAACCCATCTCAACATGGGTTTCTAAAAGCGAGGTCATGCTTAACAAATATGTTATGTTTTTTGGAAGATATCACTAAGTGGGTAGATGATGGTTCACCAGTAGATATCGTCTACTTAGATTTTCAAAAAGCTTTCGACAAAGTGCCACATCAGAGATTACTGCTTAAACTAAAGGCCCATGGCATAGGAAATGGTATAATTAACTGGATAGAAAAATGGCTGAATGACAGAAGACAACGGGTAGTTGTTGATGGGGAGGCTTCAAACTGGAAATCAGTTTTGAGTGGGGTTCCACAGGGATCAGTACTGGGACCTATATTATTCTTGATATATATAAACAATTTGGACGATGATATAGCTAGCAAGGTGTTGAAATTTGCAGATGATACAAAAGTGTTTAGAAGGATTAAAAATGATGGAGATAGACAGCATTTACAAGATGATCTTGACAGGTTGATCAAATGGTCTGAAAAGTGGCAAATGTTGTTCAATTTTTGGAAATGTAAATGCCTTCACACAGGACATGGGAACGAATGTGTAAAATATACAATGGGGGGAACTGCACTAAATACTACTGTAAAAGAAAAAGACTTAGGGCTGACAATTAGTGCTGACATGAAGGTTTCAGAGCAGTGTGGAATTGCAGCTTCAAAAGGAAATCAAATCCTTGGATTGATTAGGCGAAATATAGCATATAAAGAAAAAGAACTAATAATACCGCTGTACAAAACAATAGTTAGGCCTCATTTAGAATATTGTATACAAGCGTGGAGGCCATACCGCAAGAAGGACATAGATATGCTAGAAAGAGTACAGAGGAGAGGGACTAAAATGATACCAAAACCGAGGGATCTTAGTTATGAAAAACGCCTAAAAGAATGTGGTTTAACAACACTAGAGACCAGGAAATTGAGAGGAGATCAGATAGAAGTGTTTAAAATATTGAATGGTTATGAAAATGAAAATATTGATAGAAATGTTTTTTTTTCAGTTAAGAAAGATAGAAAGACTAGAGGACATAAAGTTACATTAGTAAAGGAGCAGTGTAGATTAGACGTAAGAAAGTTCTCATTTTCACAAAGGACTGTGAATGAATGGGTGCTAGTAGCGTGAATATGTTTAAAAATAAAATCGACACATACCTCAGAAGGGCTGGATATATGTAGATAAAAGGGTTGGACTCTCGATAAGCCAAAGGGCTTCCTTGTCCACCTGCCATCTAGAGTTAATTCTCTGGATGGCAATCTTGTTAAATCTTGTTAAAACCTTCTTAGCCGTTGCTTTCGCTCTCTTGTACTCTGCCCTGTCTATCTCTGCTCCTGTTCGTTTCCATTTCTTCAGTCTGTCTTTCTTTTCCTTAACTGCATTCTCAGTGTCAACATTCCACCACCATCTTTCTACTCTGGGCTTCTTCTTCTACGTTGACCTCCCACATACTTCCTCCCCACACTTCCTGATCTGCTCCGCAGTTTCTTCCCACCTTTCTTCCACGTTCTCCGTTGTTACTCCATCTTTATTTGATAGTCTCTCAACTATATTTCTCCTGAAATTTCTCTCTCACTTCGTCCTCTTTTAGCTTCCACCATCTGATCTGTTTCCTTCCCAGTGTTCTCCTCTGTCTTGTTTTCTTCACCTCTAGTTCAGAAACTAGTACCCTGTGTTGTGTGGTGATGGCCTCTGAGGGTAGTACTGTACAGTTCTTTGATTCCTTAGCATGCTCTTTCCTCACCATGATGTAGTCAATTTGGGTTTCTTGTCCTCCGCACCAACAATTAATAATTTTATTTAAAAAATAATAATCAAGCATACCTATCAGGTACTCTGCTTTTTGGTACATATGATGTTCACAAACAAATATTTCTTTTAAACTAAATTGCCGCAAAGGGTCATTAAAAATGTTAAAATGTAAACCAATGCAAAAAACAAGCCAAGAAGTAGTAGAAGTCCTTCATTGGAACAATCAGGATATGTACATTCTGTGTTTCTTCATTTTTCAAGTTCACCCTGTACAGTTTTAGCACATACTGTGCAGTAGTTGATACTGATCTGACTGGGGTATACTTATTAAAGATGTTATCACCCTAGTGAAGGCAAAATTTCCACAGATACTTCGCCATCACCATTGAACCATGCCTGTTTAGCAACCCCACATTTTGCCAATAGGACATCAAAGCCGAATTACTGAAGGCTGGCTATTGCAAACTTGTGTACATGTGTGCCTGCGTGAGCTGTTTGAACTCAATATTGGCACAAGGTATCAAGTCGTCTAGTTCCCAGCAATACATACACCAATCAGCAATCTACCAGAGTGCACAGATTCTTAAAATCGATACACACTGATACCTTACTAACGCAGACTCTGTAATTGCAGGTGTGCCACTTTTCAAGACTCCAGACTCTAAACCAGTTTCTATTTCTGCCTAATTTGGCAAGTTATTTTATACACATCCTGTTTGAACAATGGCCTGTATACTAATGTAGATTCAGTTGCAAAAAATTACATATCTATACATTTGATGTTAATTAGTAACATTGTGTCGACTGACCTTACTAAAAGTGTAATCCTTTTCCATGTGTAATAGTTATCACATATATTGGCATTGATCAAGTCAAGCAGAAGTATATTCAATACATCTAGTAGTACATACTCCACCTGCCTTCCATTTGCTTAATTTCTTGTAGTCCATGAGGTCAATACAGCATTAATGACCACGTCACTAACACAAGGGTAATTAGATAACTCCCTTCCTAATAACCTCACTCCTTTGTTTGATTAATCCCAACTGAAGTAGGGAGGATTAGGAACAATAGTAGAATATCTGCCTAGGCTGAGCACGCCAAAGCTGCTTATGCATTCCCAGGGTTCTGTACACAAAGCACACTCTGCCCAAATAAGAATTTATTAATACCACTGCCGTGAAATCAGCCTAACCTTCCACTGCTGTTAATCCTATTTCAGCCACAAATGTGCACGGGCAAGACATCGTGTATACTGAGTGGCATATGCTCAGTGCAAATAGCCAGACATGAGCAGTGATCAGTAATTCAGCATCCAGCCTCAGATCTCATCCCTCACTAACACTGCACTGGGATGTCTTCCCTGCAAACTGTAAGCCTCAGGAGTGAACTGAATCAACTTGTAACCTTTTATACACACTATATTGTTCTAAGCATCTGTCTTTGATTCAATCGACCAGTGGCCAGCCTTAAATAGGTCTTCTCACCCTAGTTACCATATTCTGCTGGGAGCATCCAGTCAATACACTAACATATACCAGGGTAGTTTATTATTATTACCATTTGTGTTTGTTTCCTGTCATCAAGACAGGACATTATGTCCTATCATCAGCAGATCAAGACAGGACATTGTGTCCTGTCATCAGCAGATCAAGGTAGGACATTGAGTCTTGTCATCAGCAGATCAAAGTAGGACATTGTGTTCTGTCACCAGCAGGTCATGGTAGGACATTGTGTCCTGTCATCAGCAGATCAAGACAGGACGCTGTCCTGCCCTCAGCAGATCAAGACAGGACATTGTGTGCTGTCATCAGCAGATCAAGACAAGACATTGTGTGCTGTCATCAGCAGATCAAGACAAGACATTGTGTGCTGTCGTCATCAGATCAAGAGAAGACATTGTGTGCTGTCATGATCAGATCAAGACAAGACTTTGTGTACTGTCATCATCAGATCAAGACAAGACATTGTGTGCTGTCATCAGCAGATCAAGACAAGACATTGTGTGCTGTCATCAGCTGTTCATGACATGACATTGTGTGTTGTCTTCATCAGATCAAGACAAGACATTGTGTGCTGTCATCAGCAGATCAAGACAAGACAGTGTGTCCTGTCATCAGCAGATCAAGACAAGACAGTGTGTCCTGTCATCATCAGATCAAGACAAGGCATTGTGTGCTGTCATCAGCAGATCAAGACAAGACATTGTGTGCTGTCATCAGCGGATCAAGACAAGGCATCGTGTGCTGTCATCATCAGATCAAGACCAGGCATTGTGTGTTGTCATCAGCAGTTCATGACAGGACATTGTGTGCTGTCATCAGCAGATCAAGGCAGGACATTGTGTGCTGTCATCAGCAGTTCATGACAGGACATTGTGTGCTATCATCATCAGATCTAGACAAGGCATTGTGTGCTGTCGTCAGCAGTTCATGACAGGACATTGTGATCTACCATTGCAGATCAAGTCAGAATGTTTTCCTGTAAGCCAAGCCTTGCTCACCAGACAGGCGATAAAGCATGTTCACAGATACCCTAATTTGAACAATAACAATAATGTTGACCCAACCAAAACATGACATTTCACATCCAGGCCAGACAATTTTACGTCTGATGTTGTTTTTCAGCAGTGACTGTGGGAATGTCAAAGGCGGGGAGAATTAAAGCCAGAACACAGACATCACTAAGGCCTGCATCTAATATTTATCCATTACAAAGACGTGTATCAAGCGTAATAAATTACTAGAAAGCTGTGCAGCCAGGCACTCTCACAATACGTCAATCAATTCATTAAAACACAGCTTGTATCACAACGCAGGAGATCTAGTCAATCTACAGAAAACAAATGAAATAAAACAATATTCTTATCGCTGGTACTTCTTTATGGATTTACATGTATACGAGTAGTTAAAGGGAATAAAAACACCTATTGCTTGAATTCATGTTATATTACATCCTGCTATCTATTTCCACGTCCACCAAGCCAAAAAAAAATTCAATGAATTATAAATTCCACATTTTATGCTATGCAGCCGGACATTTTCGAATATGCATATTTTTGGCGCGTTTTTCGGGATGCCAAGATGTGACGTCACATATGACCCATACTCGCATCAGGCCGACTCTTTCCATGCATTCAAAGCATGTTTACAATAAAAATGAGTTTTTGTACGATATTCCGATGTAATACAAACACTAGTCATCATAGAGGAACAAGCAGTTATCTTACGGTTCCACATGATTCCAATTTTATTCAAAACAGTGAAAGCGAATGGGCCTACAAGTCGACTAGGTTTCGCCGAGCTTGGGCTCGTTTTCAGAATAATTATATCGAATGCAACCAATGGGAGATAATCTACACCAATAAACATACATAACAAACATATATTGTATCCAGCTACAGAAAGTAACGTGTATAATCTCACTATATCACTAGAATATCGATGTATGAAGGAGTTGTACAATTTATCATAACAACTTAAATCAGTCAGTGAATTTCTGTCGGCCCTGCTAGCTCAGTTAGTAAATGCGATGGTTTCTTGTTATTTATTTTACAATCGGGCGACGCCGGTTCAATCCTGTCACCAAACCATTAATTTTCTTTACACTTTTTTTTAAATGTTTTCACGAAGTAATATAAACCAAATAATTGTTATACTATGATGCAATGTTTGTAAATATTTGTTGGTAGTAATTAGTTATTCGCCACAAAAATAAAAATATGGGAATTATATAACGAATTTTATTTATCCAAACAAATATAATGTAATGGATATATAATTTATTAATTGTATATATATTGTATGATAATATATTGTAAATATATATGTGAAAACAAATTGTGATCTGTCTGGATAAATAAAATTTAGAAACATCGTTATATATCATTACTAATGTTTGTATTACATCGGAACATTGCACAATAACTCATTCTGACACTCGTTTCGACCCAAAATCTATCCTTGTAAACATGCTCTGAATGCATGGAAAGGGTCGGCCTGATGCGAGTGTGGGTCATATGTGACATCACGATACCATGTGATCACCTAGCTCATTAAATTTTTTATTTTCCGTGGGAATTGCTACACAGACGGGTTTAAAATCGAATTTATACTACAAATGAATTTTTTTTATTTTGTTAATGTTCTCGAATGTTACATACAATGATAAACTTAGTGTACACATGGAAAACGGATTTTAGCTAATGCCTTGTTTTTATTTCCTTTAATGCACTGATGAAACATTAACATGCTTTGGTACAAAGGCTGGAAGAAAACTATACTTTGAGAAAAAATTAAAAATCATTTTTTGAATAGTTTTTATAATAATAAGCTACATACAAGGATGGGTCAAATGACAGCGATTAAGTCTCCCTGATCCATATTAAAATGTACTTTTCAATTACTTTGTTATATAGTAGTTGGCTAAACATTAACTGCATTTTATTCGATGCTATTAGAGCAGAAAGAAAAGAATATGTTGAAGAAAAAAAAAAAAATATATATATATATATATACAGCTATATATATATATGTATATATATATATATATATATATATATGATAATTTACATATCAGGATTGGTCACATGATATCTAGAAATCAAGTCTCCCTGATCCATAGTAAAAATGTATTTTTCAATTACTTTGTTACATATTTAGCACAGGTTGTACGATAAAGCTGTACGTATAATTATTTATGTTCATATTACACATAATCACTATCTTTAAAGAAATCGTTTTCATTATCCATACCAGCAAGAATGTCTGAATCACCCTGTTTCATAGACATACACAGAAGAGAGTTTCCTGCAGTATCCATACCACTTAGTACGATGTCAATTTGAACAGTTTTTCGCAAGGCAAGTTACTTCCCCAACTTATCGATGGACAATTGGTGAACTAATCACAGAAAATACCTGTAACAATATGAACAATCGATTAATCAATTACTCCATCTGACATCCAGTACAAACCCTAAAAACCTGTAAAACCCATAACCAATGGGAATTTTTAACAAAAAGGACTAACCTTTCTTCTGATAGGTTGTAGATAACCCCCGAATGTTTAGCTCCTGATATGGTAAGCTAAACGTATTACATATATACACATATTATATACCAGGTACATAATATGTACCTCGTATGTTATATTATATTATGTTATGTTAGCTTGATTATAGCTACATATAATGGGATGACATGTTCACATATTGTAATCTACCACACACAAATTGGCATGATGCAGCCAATGACGTCATTACAGATATATACCCCCTACAGACACTGTCTACAAGGGATAACAGTGACCAGACAGAAGATTGTACAACTAAGAAAGATAATCCCCAGACAAGAACTATCACAAAAATGTGTCTTTTACAAAGATATAAACATGTATTTTCTTTGTGTCCATAATATGCATTGAGCTAAATAAATCTAAGCTATAACTTAACAAAACTGATCTCCCCCTCCACAAAACCTGTTATCTGCCAAAATCATGCAAACTGAGTTCAGTTCCACACTCCTATCTAGTTGATAGTGGTAGAGTTGGTTACACCGTCGAGTTATGTGTAAACTTAATACACATTACAGGTGTATACGCCATGCAACTGACTGATAAAATAAAAATTTATCTAGCTATCACTAACTACATGGCATGAGTATTTGCAATAGAAAGCTTGCTTTATCTTAACATGGACAAATGGGTGATAAATTAATGCACTTTACAGATAAAGTTTCAAATCTATTATTAGCATCAGATATGTGATGATTAATGAATAATAAGCACAAACTGGATAAAATGCTAAAAGTTGAATATAAAATTCCCAAATATTCCATTAAAATCTTATGCTATTTACATTCAGAAACCTACCACACATTTGCTATTTTTATCTTTTCAATAGCTTTAATCTGTTGTGTATAACCATTACTTGTGGCTCTCATGCATGCCCCACCCACATTTACATAAAAACCCCACCCACATACAACCCTTCATTACCCCCATTCAAAACACTGCTCCATCATAAAGTACATTCAAAAACGTCACACACCAAAATAGCACGTGGCCTGAGACTTTTACCAGCACCCCTGAATATGGTCGCAATATGTTTATCTGTTAGGGCCCTCTCTCTTGAGCGTATACCCTCAGAGGGTGTCATGTATAGGTGCCCCTACTTGACCTAACCCTTTCAGGTGTTGTTACAAACAAATTGTAAACATCCAGTGTGACAATGCACATACACAATGTATTTACCTAGTCGCACAAACTTGTGAAAGTAATCAAGTATTCCCGGGCTGTGCTTGGTACTTCACAAAAACAACTGCAGAAGTGTTGTGGCAATATAGATGTTCGGTTTAACTTGGTTATCAGAAACTTGTGTACATACGTTTGCACGTTTGTTTATAGTATCATGTAAGTGCATGCACGAGCAGTGTTGACTCATTATTGCATAAGGTACCAAGTCTTACAATTCTCCCTAACAATATACATTCCAATTAGTAATCTACAAAAACATAGATTAAACATTTTTATAAATATATTTGCACCTTACAAACCCAGCCAGACTCATTAATTACAAGTGTGTCGTAGTTTCATCGGTCCAGGCTGTAAACTTGTTTTATTTCTGCTGTTATTTTAATGCAGCAACATTTGGCAAGTTATTATCTAATAAATGCTGTTTTAATGGTGGCCTTATATGTGGGTTAAGCATTACAACATTTTAGCTGTTCCAAGTGAGGCAGGGACATGAGGTGTTTATTCTCACTTATCGATATCCAAGAATTTAAATTGCACAAAGACAAATTTGTATTATAATAATATGTTAATTGTTTTCCGTGCATTTACTGAGGGGCACCAACAGTTATAATACAAAATATTATTGATTGCTAACTATAAGGAAAACATTTGGATTTGGTCAAACTGCTTCTTATCTGATTTTATTCAATGTATATATAATACTACCTAAAATCATGTCTGGGAAATAAAACAGTCTAGAAAATGGACTTTAAAAAATTGTTCCTTTTACCCTGATGTTTCTTATATCAGGAGTCCATAATATACCACAACCGAGTCTACAATAACACGCAGTTTCACTGACAATATAACGTACTACAAGTTTCATCTTATCAAACTTACAGGACTGTTCTTACCTGCAGACACAGCTGGACACAGATTACTTTATTTCTCACTAACACCTCACTATGTAATTCTTGTGTACATGCCTTTGCAACCCACTTAGAGCTATTCACAAATAAAAACAACCACCTATATAAAGTGGGATGATTTATGGTCCAGTTTTTGCAACATGCATAGTTTTGACATTTCTATGATGTACAATAAGTGCTAACAGTATCCAGCGAAGTGTGAATCTCACGCGATCATTTACTGTTAAAAGACACTTGCTTGCAGTAATTCAAGTGCGGCATTCTTATACCATGCCTGCGTAATGTCAAAGCGCCATCACATTTTAAAATTAATTTATAAACAGTACTGACGTCATGACTAAACGTGTGAATGTGCATTAATCTGACACAAGCACCGTAGGTGGTCAATATGTCTTGATATAGCTGCCTTGCTGGGGCAATTCACTGAATGAAATGAACATTGTCCCGGTTTAAAATTAGTGGATATAAATTGCATAATATAAGTTGACAAATAGCTTGTCACTAAGACCACCCATATTCTCCTGTAGAATCCAATGGGCAGTTAGCCACATTTATCCCAATACGGGATCTTTTGGTTCCCCTGCCTTTTGTATAGGTAATAGGGAGCTTTTGATATATATTCAGACAGGCAAAGCTACGACAAGCATCAAGAGTTATAACCACTTCTGAAATGAAACCATATTTTTCCAGTCACTAAAATATTGATAACGTTGAAGCAAAAAACAGACAATTCAGATTCGGAATGAAGACCATCTCAGGGTTATGACCACATATAGACAATTCACAATAAAAACCTTGTAATTAAAACCACCTTGGACTGATCCCAAATGATGGCTTACTTCTGTCAGATTCAAAAAAGTGTTAAACATTGAAACAGTAAGTTGTGTTGTACGCATCTCAACAAAACAATGTTGATGAACCTAGCTTTAAAAAAGCAACTGTTCCAAAAGCAAGATTTGTTTG
Organism: Paraescarpia echinospica; assembly: GCA_020002185.1. NCBI lineage: Eukaryota > Metazoa > Annelida > Polychaeta > Sabellida > Siboglinidae > Paraescarpia > Paraescarpia echinospica. The sequence continues at coordinate 30,614,506 of CM034536.1, forward strand.
TGTAAGGCTAGGGTAAATGGCTGCATTTGCCATGCAGCTCCATGTTCTATTCTCACTTAAGTGGTCAGACGAGACAAAATCCATCTTCTTGTTCCGTGTAATTCTATTACACTGTGCCATGTCAAATCATCCCTTACACTGTCTGCTTGGCTGACATGTTGCTTCCATCATCAGTTCCACTTTTAGACCATGGCTGCATAGCAGTCATCACTTGATTCTTAGGCTCTTAGTCTTAGCTGAGAAGACTGCAGTTAGTCCGATTGTGACTTGGTGTTGAAGCTTGTGCAATTTTGTTCAGTCCGTACTGTTTTTAATGATTTCCTAACAAAATTAGATTGTAAATAAGCTTAACTAATGCATTTATATGTATGTTCTTTTTAGGACGTTTACACCGTGGCTGAATTTGTTCCATGGTAGATTTAATGGGATACAAATTAACGTATTTTGTGGGGTGAAATGTAAAATCTTTATACATCGTATATGCTGCTGAGGTACATGTTGTTACACACAGTTGTAGAATTATATGTCTATTCACATGACAACTGTTTGCTGCATAAAGCAAGGATCACTCTGGGTAACGTATACCATGGTGGGGCACGTATGAGGAAACTAGCAGTACTAAAAGTGTTTAATTAACATGTTGTTCTCCTCCTGCTTCCCTGTATGTACGGAGTGAGGCTGACCTCCGTACTGTTCTCTGAATTGTCTTTTCTTTTTCTCTCCCTGTTCTTGCACTGATGTCTCCACCAACTGTCTCCACTCCCCTTTCTACACTTTCATCCTCCACTCCTCTCCCATTCCCTCCAAACCTCTTTTTACACAATCCTCCCAATGTAGTCTAGATTGTCATCACCTTCTTTTCCTTCCACTCTCCGGGCATATGCTTTCTTTGCCAACCGCTCGACTCCGATTCGCTCCACATGTCCCGCATAATGTGCAGCAAATACTTGTGCAAACAGTTTCTGATCTCCGACATATTCAAGGCAACCAAACGGTAGTAGGAATCACGCCAACTCTGTTGTACAGTTTTGTCATATACATTTGTCAACTGGCATGCGAATTACAGATCAACGGGTCAAAAAACATCAGAGGAGCAACTCTGTGGAATATTTTAGTTGCGCAGTCTACAAAACAGGAAACAAACATAAATCATATGGGTTTGTTTGCGGGTCTTAGGGATTTACCTTAGTGGTCCCACAGATGGGAACCAATCAAGGTAGGAATGTACAGGGCCCTATATATATATATATATATATATATACACACAGTTTCCAGTGACATACTATTATATACCTAAGCTTTACGTACATTTACAATACAATGCTTTTTAAACCACAACAAAGATGCCGTTACCCATACCATTTTGTGTAATGTGGAAATTAAACATTGCATGCAAATTCAACAACCATATCTTTTGTGGTATCACTGGTTTCCATTTAACTCTTATCGTCTGCTAATTTTTGAAATACTACAATAATATAACAATGAGACTTCATTATTTTTGAGAAAATCAAAAAACATTCCATGTATAATGTGCAAAAGTGTGGCATAAACTGAATTGCCATTAATGCACAGCAGGCGATCAATGTTATTAAAAAACCTAAAAATGTGATGAAATGAATAGATAATTATTTATATTATTTGGTGATTGCATAGGTGCGCCTTTGACAAGGACAACTGTGGGAGAACAAATGGGTTATGAAGAAACTGAAAATTACTACACACCTCCGACACGTGACACAGCACAGTTGTTTCACTTGTTTAATCCAACTCATTAATTTTGAGTTTCACAGTAGGCATAACATTTATTATTAAATGATGATAACACTATAAGAATAGCTTTATAATAACTATTTGTGAAGAGAAAGACTTTCTGGAAATGTAGGCAGTATTAAGCACCCACAAACTGTCTTAATGTACCCTCTGAATCAACATACAACAAACTTACTGAAATATTTATATCATCTGCAAGATTTGTTTACATCAATTTTTTATCAAATAATGCTTCTGATAACACAAAATGTATATTTAGTTGTTCAATGACACATTACACTTACTCATAAATCATTTTTTCTTTGCCTAAAATAGTAAATCCACTAACCTCTGCCACCCAGATCACAGCATATAATACAGGAACACTTGACAGCTATATATACAAAGTATGTAACTATCTGGCCCAGTACATAAAGACACCTGACACATTGTATAGGACCTGTGAGTGACTCAATCATAAGTCTACTTCCCTGTTCATGTTCATTAAGTGCACTTGTGCAGTGAGGCAATGTGTTCAATTGTGTAGCCTATTCTAGACATAATTACTGTTCAATTGTGTCAGGTTCAGAAATGTTATACATATCCATAGAAATTATCAGGGTTACACTAGGAGGGTAATGTTTGTATGCAAAGGAATTCATAGATTGATTAAAACAAAGCGATATTTGTCACACAGAAGTAGACAAGAACAAAAGATACTTTCAAAACAGACATTACAAATACTCAGTATCTAATAAACATGTTGAATATCACAAGCCTAAAACATTGAACAAGTGTGGTTTCATTTTAATAAATAACTTTGTCATAAACTAAACAAATTACCCACACCCCCTCAGTGTCAACGGCATCTGGTGTAAACTGTTTGACAACTCTGACGCTAGGTTTTTTAAAGGAGAATAACATCAGCCACAGCTGTTTCTGCCAGAGAATTCTATTGATCTTACAAGTTGTATCAACAATGCTAAGCTTCATACAGATCTTATCTTAATTCTAGGTAAAGTCATTTGGCTGCAATATACACATGTCCCTTCTTAATACCACTGCTTAGAGGTACTACTAGCTTGTAATTAAGGAAACTACATTGTACACCACAATAAATAATGTATCAATTTCATAGCTGGCAAATTAGAGAAAACAAATTTATTTTAGTATGGTACTTTGGGGTAATACAAATCAAGTCGTGTACACCTTCAACATATACAATTAACATATCCATGTGTACCCCACATAACGGGAACTGCAGGTTACACACAATGAATAGATTGACCATATAATGTGGATCTCTAATTAAATACTCTCCTTTCTTATACTGCATAAAACTTAATTGGTTTTTAGTTACTTAATTGGTCCATGTCTCTCAGTTATTTGTAAGGGTTAGAATGCTATTCTTGTTTTGATCAGTTTTATTGAGTAACTGAATTCAGTAGCAATGAGTGTGCACGAATGTGTGTGTGTGCGTGTATGTGTGCGTGCATGCGTGTATGTGTGCATGCATGCGTGCATGCATGCATGTATGTGTGCGTGCATGCGTGTATGTGAGCGTGCATGCGTGTATGTGTGCATGCATGCGTGTATGTGAGCGTGTATGTGAGCGTGTTTGTGTGTGGCAGTGGATGCATGCATTTCAGAGCTACAGAAAGAGGGCGAGAAAGTAAAACTACTTAATTCACCTCTCAATGTTTTCACTTGTCAGACCACAAAATTAACACACACAAAATCTGTATTTAAATGAAAGGCTGGCATAAAAAAATAAACTTTATTAATATGGTGCAAAAAAAACAATCTTTTACAAAATGTAATCAAAAACCTACAGTTTTGTGTTATTTTTATCTTGATTTCAAATTATATCATCGATCAACTCGTTACAAAACAACCAGTTACATTAATCGACATCATTGTTTCTACCCTTACATGCCCCCCCCCCCCGCCAGTACTGCCTTTGTGACCACTGTGCCTCTGGGGTGTTTACACTTGCATGAACTCTGACCTCGCTATGCTAAATACAACTATTATACAAGAACACATTAAAAGCCAATTAAGACCACACTAGCTGATACTTCCGTCTTTAATTTGCTCAATAAACTTAAATACTGTAAACAGTTACATATATTTATTTAAAGTGCACCATTCTGATGTATACACTAAGATTGTGTTGCAATATCCTTCTATTGTTGCGCTGAACTGTCCGATTGTAAACAGTCACAGTTCCTGCTACTGCTGGGTTTACGCAACTTTCCCCCGTCGGACACGGTGGATGAGCACGTAGTCCGCGAGACGGACATCGACATTGCCATAGCCCCGGCAGCTCCACAAAGCTCTTGTTGTAATGACCTAGTCCCTAGACTACCTCGAACTTGAATGTTTGTGAAACCCCGTAAACAGATGTTTTATGCAAATTTCCCTCCTACGTTTTCCAAAAGCTTGTGATATTAACGCGTTCACTCACCTCAGTGTCAACCAGTGAAAGCGTAAAAATCCAAGCGCCGCAACAGCAAGTCGTGTGACAAAAACTGGCCAGTGTCACACCAGAACGGCGTTTGGCTGCAGCGCTTGGTCGCTTTGCTTGGCTTCTGCGGCGTGTTTATCATGAAAACTGCCCGGATGTCAATTATCCTCTACTTACCTTGTTGCTGTTCTCGCGCCGTTGTTTACGCGCGAAGTTTCACAGCGTGTCTAAGAGCTCCAATGGTTCCGCCTAGTGACTGTTTATGTAAGTAAAAAGTGATGGTTTTTTTTAACTTACAGGACAGACAGGTCATTATCATTATGTTAATGGTAGGTGAATAACTAAGGGTAAGGATATTTTGCACCAGAAAGTATAGGTATGAACAAGGAAATAATGCATCTTTGTGGAGATTACGATACACTTGTCTTTTTTAATATGTGGCAATTGCATGTTCTGTTCCATATTGACTTTTGTGAAAACTATAGCAAATGGTCACTTTTTATATGCAAAGATTAATTAATATTTCTTTACCGTAGGAACATTTTTATGTATAATTTTTATTTTTAAAACTACGTACATGAAGCAATTTTATTTAAATGCATTCCACATCATAAGTGGAATACTGTCATGTTGACATTTTGCTTTATTACAAATACAAGTTTTTGTAAAAGTCGAGGGTGCCGCCATTCAAATCGCCATCAAACTGTAAGCATACATAAAACAAATAGGTGTGTGCTGTGTATTTATTCCATTACATCGTATGACAATACATATGTACAGCTAATTAATAAATAAGAAAAACAATATACATACAAAATCACATTACATCAAATAATTATGACGAGCTGCACATGAAAATACAGAAATTATTAAATATTCGGATCACCTTTCTTGCAGATCATGCCCTTACTGATAATCAGATCCTCACTTACCAAAAGGTGACCCACTGCACATTGACCTTTGACCTACAGCACAAGGGACTGATTCCAGTCAAGGATCGCAAGAACATGGAAGAGAATCAACAGTTTATTAGTTTACTAACTTTAATACTCAGTGGAACATCATTACCACGGAACCTGATAATCCATAAATGTTGGCATCCGGATATCATTTCACTGGAACCAAATCTCCAAACACTTATGTACCCCAATATGTGCATGATTGATTTATCTGGAAAACTTTTTAATTTGGTCATATACATTCAAATTAACGAGGTTCCACTGTTTTGGGAATTTGTGCTTTTTATCACAGATAACAAATCTAGTTTGAGATGAAAACCAAGCACCTCCGGTTAACAGTGAATTAGGGGCAAAAACCTACATGATATTATATCCAGTTACATAGATATTACACAATACACTGCCATGCAATCACAAATACTGTGTAACAGATCTTATCCAGCTAATGTTTATATAAACTGGTGATCATATGGCAATTTACTGCTAAAATTACTTATATAATTTATGGGATATTTAGAGATAATGTCATACTTACACATTTTGTTTTTGTATAGTTGTTCTGCTGCATTAACAAGCTGATTGAGTGCATCAGACACAGGCAGAACTTTGCCAAATGTCAGAGATATTATTTTATCAAAGTTTTGAACAGTAAACACAATGAATGCTGGATATAATAAACCCTTCATCCCTTGGTGCACATACGTCTGTCAATTTATTTCCTTGGCATTTATACAGCCATGCATGTTCACAACATATCACTGATATTAAGTAAATTTTCCTAATGTCAATGTCTTTGTGGTAATATCCCAATTTAAAGCATACCAAACACATCTAAAACTGTACTCATGTTTCAAGCCTGGTAATAATTCATAGTATTTTCTAAAATGTTGTTTTAAATCCTACATCGTGTACAACATAGTGTATTTTCTGAAATAGCTTAAACACACATCAAGGCAGTAAGCAATGGAAGAGTCAAAACAATGGAAGTCCATTTTCTTGTTTTAAACGTTAGTGTAAATTAGTATGGATCCTCCCTATTCCTTACCGATGTCACCGACAGTCAACTGCTTGTGAAAACACAGAAGCCCTGTTATACAATATAATGACTTCTGGTGAATGCATTCAAACCAACAGAACTTGCTGCCCTGATAATTTGAAGAGTCAAACCGACATATCCAACAGGAGCACAGACCAAAATCGTATGACCTTTCAATAGTGATAAAACACTCCAAGGTTGTTTAGTGGAAACAAATCATTCCTGGTAACATCAATACTCTTGGCTATTTGCAAATGTCAGTGATGCCAGTGAAATGATTGAGCATATCTGAAGCAATATATAATGAGTTTATTGTACTGGTGAATGAACACATGGTGTTAGTCCTTGGGCGTGATAACATCTTGGGAGACATCAGGCATGGAACGTGCATGATTCAAGCTGAGATTTGTCATTTCTGTTTCAACTATTTTTTTCTGACGACGGGACCAGAATTTTCCACCTGTAAAACCTGAATCAGACAAATTTTTAAAATATTGTTAAATATATACTTTGTCTAAAAAAAGGTATGGCATTCATTTCCACCACTAGTAATGTGGTATATATATATATATATAACTATATACCCTGGTATAATACATAACATTCTTTCTACATAAGTGAATAAGATTTTCAAATAAAAATTATTACTTTAAACAGTCTGTTTCTAAATATAGTTTCTGATAGATCTGGTCAAATTTACCACATGCAAACATTTGGAAGAAACTATGTTTGTATTAAGAGATCAACATTAATTTTTTTATTTTGAAAATGAGGAGTGATCCCCATGTCTTAATGATATGCAACTCACAAAAAAGACACCTGTTGCAAACATGTCACACCATTTTTAAATATACAAAAGGTATAACAACTATGCTGAATTTGAATGGTTTAACAATTGTTGTACTTAAGGTCAGAAACCCCAGGTGAAATGGTGTTTTTTGACAAAAAATACTGAAAATGGTTTTCTGCCAGATTATTATACCTTTGTATGCATACTATCAATAAAGTTCACTTCTATGACAATTACGTACCTCTAAGTGAGTTTTAGTCATGGATCAAGCATGTCGATATCATGTAATGAAATTCATTATGCAATCTTTGACAGCCATTTTCTCAAAAACATTTTTCTTCAAATTTCTGCATTTGAAAACGGGATATCTCTGGGAATAATTATGCTATATAAATAATGTTTTCAGTGTTGCATTCAGCATATTCTACTTTGTGCAACGATCAGACACTTTTTAAAAATCATGAATAGTTTGAAAGATATAGCCATATTTGTTGCCAAAAAACAATATTTTATTGTATTTTACAAAAAAATTATTGAAAAAATAAAAACACAACATTTCAAAAAATGCTCTGATCATTGCATAATAGATTGTATAGAGAACATGGATTTGCAAGAATTATATCTATATATGGATTCAACAAAAAATGGCAGTGTTTCCAAATTTGCCAATATTTGCTCAAAATGGCGGCCATTTTGTTTGTTATCATGGAAACGGGGGGTCTGGCTGAAAAAAGTTCAATATATATTTTACTCAGTAAGACCCATTTCATGCTTTGGGCAGAAAAAATTGAACTGTTTGCACAAATTAAAAAAATAATCATATCTTCCTTCCGTGTCTTTTGCATGTTATGTTACATGCTCTCAAATTTATGGCAGGTAGGTAGGACATATTATATTGTTTTAATCTCATAGGGGAAATATTTTAGCATAGGTAGACATTTTAGTATTTTCTGAGTAATGTTTTTATTAATGCTGCAAAATATATCTACCACAATTTTTTCAAACCAATATGAGAAAAACATAATTCCAGTATTTTGACAGCAAGCAATTGGGTCAGCTGATAAGGATTTCTATTTTACATTTTGCGTCGATTTATACAGGGTCGAAAAATAAATTACCTATATTCTTTGTCACATTATAAGAATCAGTCAAGTAACCGGGGAAACACAAATATTATGTTGGTAGGCCTAATTAAAAACATTACTTCTGCAGTGCATGCGTACTCACCAATAACCCCGCCTCCAAGCGCTGCAAGCCCACCTAGCTTCGCTCCAGCCACCAGGCCTATTGGCCCACCCACTGCCCCTCCCAGCAATGCCCCAGTGAGGGGGAACAATGCAAATTTCATACTTGATGCCTACAACAAGACAAGAAACAATGAGAATCCATTATAAACATATTTTCCTATCATATTTTAAAAAACAATATTGTAATTGGCCCCAGTACTCGATATTATTAAATTATGCTTCAATCGTCCAACAAAATCAAAACAGTAGATATGTGCATATTATTTAACATCTTTTGGGTAAAGCAAATGATATCAATATTTTTGATAATCACTCACATATAATTTGCTAAACAGTTCACAATAAAGCAGATTAATAAAAAATGTCAGTCATTCAGAAATGACTAAACCTGTTTCAAGCAAACTTTTTTTCACATTAGTATTTTAAATAGTTCAAATGACCACCCACTTCCACCACATCCAATAATGTCAATGTGCATTAATTTCTGTTAAACCCAATAGGCGGTGATTGTTGCTGTAGTGATTTTGTTTCTGCAGTGATGACCAAATGACCATCATTCATACACAATGCTGTGTTTTTGGACATTTATGTGCCCGCCCCTAACAAGAGTAGAATTGTGTTGGGGGAAGGCACAGTATCCAAAACAAATAATCTTGTTGACATGTTTACCTTGGCTAGAGTCTTGACACCACTCTCTACATTTTGTTCTGCTGTCGACACATTCTCCTCCACGGTATTCACAGATTCTTGTTGTTCCTGAGCAAAAACAATAAGCTGCTTCAAGTATGAATCCTTAAGGTTACTGTCATATCCTATTAATGTCATGAGTAAGGAAGTTGCCCAAACCCTTTTTTGCAAAACCAGTCAAATGCCTTCCACTTTTGGGGTGTACAGCAGATAGCTAAAACATTAAGAGTTTTATAAACATGAAACTTTGCACATACCTGGATGACACATAAACAAAACGCACATCTGAGCTTGGTTTTGGAGAACTTAGGTGCAATTGAATATATCTTATTATATATTATAAAATATCTGGGTGTAGGTTCATCTCAGATTTGTCCCTGGACAGCACTAAAAAGAAAAGTTGCCTTGAAAACGACTTGTTTAAGGTCTCTCTCTAGGACAGTCCCAAATGATGTCCGTATACAATAAAGTATAGGAAATTAGTCCCACTAATATGGTCACATCACTATTCAGGTAACTTTTGTCATGTCCCAAGGGTGACCTTAATAGCATCCACTCAAGCCAGGGCTGTTTGCCATACAAAACTACCCATGGCTGATCCCCTATGTGAAGTGCGGAAGTTAGCCGAGTCAAACTAGTAATTGACTTCACCAGTCGCAACTGCATCACCCGTGAGAACAGCGCAAATACCCATTCCCAATTTGAAGATGGGTAAACGACTTCTGGGAATCCCAATAATAATGACCTGTTCGCCCATTAGCATTAGCAGCTGAGCGGTATTGTGTATTCGAATAATTGCTTCTACTTCCCAAACATTGCATGTAACATGAGCCACGGTTGGTTGAAATTAGTTTTATTATGACCACCTGACCTGTCGACATCCACTGATCTAGTGAGCGATTTCATAGGCTGAGCTTAAGTTCAGAGTTTTGAAAAGCGATCAGCCAGGGGTACTGCTGGCTGGCACTGACGTAATCAGCAGCAGCTACCCCTGGCGTGCGAGGTTGCTTCATACTGATGTTCCACTCTGTATATATCATATATATATACATATATATGTGTGTGCGTATGTGTTGATATACAAATATAATTTTGTAGTAATGTTTAATTTACCGTAACTTGTGATGAGAAGTTGTGGATTAATGAGTTCAATTCCACGAAATCCTGCAACAGAAACCCGGAAGCATTAGAATAAAACTGTCTCCAATATATTCAGATGTTAAAACACAGACTGCATCATACCTAGATCAAATGGGAATAAGAAGTATGTTTTAATAAAAAAACAACTGCCAAACCAGAATTGAGAAACCCCCCTAGATCGGGGGCTTTGTTGCACCAGAGGAATATTAACAATGTGGTGATATTGATGTAAGATATGGATACAGGAAATAACTAATAATAGTTCTAGTTACATATATACATTTGCACAAAGATTGCACACAAACCCATCGAAAGATTGAACATGTCAAACAAAATATAAACTACAAAATGGAAACAATAGTAACGATACTTGTTATTATTATTAATTTGAGTCACTTACTTTGTATAATAATTTCTATCAGACAGCAGACAAGTGATTACCAGTTAAAGTTCACAAAGCGGTCAAGTCGAGTCGCACTCCAAACAAGTCTTGAGTTACCTCTTTGAATCCAAATCAGGTCACAAAAATGGGTGACCCGAGTTTGCCCCCATGACTTAAGCTAACATGTCTGTTATTTACCTCTTTAAGGTCTTCCCATGACCTCTCCGCATGTTGCCTCCGTGTTACTTGAAGCTGGATCTGACCTCCCAAATCATCTCCCAAGAGCAGATGTCTCACCTCATTGCCTTCTGACAGCTGTCGTTGTTTCCTAGATCCATGGTCTGCACACACCAGTATCTCATTAGGGACTGCAGCAACATGTGGCAGTCACAAACCGAGGGATATTTTCTGGAATTATTATTTTACATGTTAATGTAAGAATGATGTTGTCATCAAGACTGAACGTTATCTTAACCTTTCTTTATAGCAGTTATTCAAGGACCATAACAAATGGCAACTCAATAACTTCATCAAAGTAGGAGGCTATGATGTTTTGCCACACCATGTGTACTTTCAAATACAAGCTGTATCCAACATGTTATTATTATAAAAAATAATTTGCTTGATTATAGTTATCACTGGGCTGCTGGCACCTGTAACCATTTTAAAATATAAAATAACGAGAAAGATTATTTTACCATAAAGAAACCAGTCACCTTATTACTAATAGATACAATGGACTGCACTTTTAAGCAAGAGCAGTGCAGCAGTGGAGGAGGAAGAACTCACCTCTGTAAAAGAGAACCATGAGGAAGAAAAGAAAACAAAAAAGCAGTTTCACACAATACAACTGATTCTGTCATACTTACTATTGACCACACCAGCAGGCACTAACTGAGGCTTTGTGGCACTGCCACATTCTGACAATGGTTCATCAGATTCCACATCCTGGTCATCAAGAAACTCAACAACGGCTAGAATAGTCCGTTTCTGGATGTCAGCGAGACTTGCATCAAAGCGAGGCAGATCGTCATCACAGACACATGCCCGTGTCTGTTCCAGCTGTTTGATGTTTGCCTTCACTTGCTGGACAGTGCGAGATGCGTTGATCTGTTCATGTGTCAGTCCAGACCAGTCTTCAATGGCCTTCAACTGTGGAGAGTGGGCAACGAATATCTTCTATACAAGACAGTCTTAAAATGTTGTCATATGACTAGGACTTTAATTACCAATTATACAATATGTGCTGTGACATTTGTACCAAGACATTACATTATATTATAATAACAGTTTTTGGGGGATATCTTATAGTCCTTATGGATTTATATCGTGTTCTCACCGGTACATCATTTTATATAGTTCCCCAATGTTCAATCCATTAAATGCTACACTGCATGCACCAAGGCTAGTGCAACTCACAGCATCATTTTGATCACAAATTTATGTGATCAAAAAGATACTGCAAGAGGCCATCTAATAAAAAATATTTTAGCCATGAATCTTAAATAACTACTTATGCATATAATCTACAATCATTGTTAGGTATATTGAAAAAAATACAGTTTAAATAACCTTTTGAAGAAGCTACAATGTTATAGAGACTTTCATGGAATTGGTTGATTAACATCATGATGTCGAAGTTATAGCTACAAACCCTGGTGATATTAAGTCGATGTCTTGCCAGTCGATCGAGGTCTATCTGTAGTATCTTTATGAACTTGTGGATGCTTGGAGCAATGCGGCGCAGCGGGTACTTGGTACACTCGTCCGTCTTTACGTCTGTTGATGCAGCGTCCTCAAAACTGGCCATACCACTTACTACTGGATAGATGCAAATACATTGTCACGATTTTACGGACATAATTATACTCTCCTTTCTATGCCAAAAATCAGATATGTGGAACTATACCAACATCACTGACATTCTATCTCATTAAGTTCTTAACGCAGAAGTAAACTAATGTTGTATAGAGTTCACTCCTGTTAAACCTAAATTGTAGATGTGGTATTTACTTTCATAGTTGTTTCCAGTGCTTGGCAACGTTGTATTAACTAACTAATCTGTATTATTGTGGTTAGAATGTAATGGTCTTATGAGGTCTCATTCAACTAATCAGCCCTTTTCAGAACTTTATCGCCAAACCGACCTTTATTTATAGGCAATGCCACTGAGGGTGGTTACTGCTTGTCGTCCTCAGTGGTTCTTTTACGTCCCAAATTGAGATTACAGTGTATTACTAGTATTAGTAAATAACTAACAGTAACAGTTAACATTTAAATGGATAACTAACGCACTGCCACTGAGGTATCAAAATTAGGCAAAACTCAAGTTATAACGACGAAAGCAAGGTGGGTCCGGATTCGACACAAGTGAACTGTGAAGTGCCCGTCGTAATTACGCACCGCACAAATCCCAGTTTAGCTGTGAACAGCTGTAACGGGATTATTGTATCAACTTGATCAAGATTCAAGCCAGGCTCAAGCATCAGGCGATAATACACACGTCATTTAAATTAAGGTTTTCTCCTTACCATTGCATTATAATGGAGATAGCCCTTGTCATAAGTCTATATACAATTTGCGCTTAGTACTTGTATCGTATCTCATTTTCAGAACTTCGTAAAACAAAACGTATTGTTATTTGTTGATATATAAATAAGTCTAGAAATGCCTTAGACTTAGTGCGCCCCCTTCTGGTTTTCATACAAGATGATGCTGCTAGTTACTCCATCTGTTGAATGTTCGGGGCACCAAAAAATGCTTTCGCCTCACGTCGCATTGATAACTTAGGCTATTTATGAGGTGATAAACCAAGCAATAAATTAAAAGAGTACACAACTGAATACATTATGATTTAAATGTGGAAACATTTCAAGTATTATTTAAAAGCTTTTAAACAGAGTGGTTTTATTAAGCGCATTTGTACAACATTTACCAATGTATAGGCTTTGTTCTCCTTGTACATATCTCTAAACTAGTCAGAAGTCAGGTGGAGTATTGCAGTATTATCTGTAATCTCTGGCAACATACGTGTATTGACAACATCGAACAAGTTCAAAAAATTAATTAAATATCTGTTAAAAATCAAAAATACAGTACTCCTCTGACAGTTCTCCTGAACTTTGCCAACATTTTACACTACCTTCCCTTCAACATCGTAGGCACATTGCAGCTCCATGTTATCTTTGTACACAAGTGTGTGCACTCCCAACTAGACTTGCCCTTTCTGATAGGAGCTACACCATTTCACTGCCGTTCACGATCTCTACCAAACTACACTCCTTTTAGAGTTTCCAATAGTACTCGCCAGCATTGAGGCCGTCACATATGCATGACATCATTCTATTTTTAGCACGCGCGCCGCAACGCCGAATGCACGGGCAAACAAATGCGTCGTACAGCTGTAAAAAAAATAGCGGGACCGCGCCTTTTCAAAAAAATACGATGCTATTAGAAAATGACATCCCTATGGCGAAACTGTATCCTGCAAATGTAGAAAGAAACCCGAATACATAGTTAATACAGTGGCTGCAGTATCGCGGCCTTCCTTTGAGCAAAGTTTGTTTGACATTGGCAGAAAAGTGGTCGTTTAGTTTGGCTATGCTTGCAACAACGTTATGACCAGCAATTTGTATTTTCAATAATCATGCCTGATACTTATATAATTCATACTGTCACTCACTAACGTGATGTTTTTTTGCAGTTTAATTATGTATTTGTATAATTTATTTTAAAGCAGTGAGTAATTGTGTTTGTCATCTATTAGATTTATGTACAGCACTGTGAACATTAAATGATTAATGGATATGGTGCTACATAAAGAAAAAAATTATATTATACTAGTTAAATACGCACTTTAGTCAGTACAGCTGTATATACTTATTTGTCCGATACTTTTTCACATAACGCTAGTTATTTCTTTACAAAGGTATATTTCATATTACGTATTCTATTTTTATTCTTTCTTAAATTGTTATGATTTTGATTATGTTTTACCAATTATGTATTTTAATATGGACAGTTTTTTTATCCGGATACCCTGCATTATACAATTAGCAGTTTATTATTATGTATGAGTGTGTGTGTGTGTGTGCGTGCGTGTGTGTAGGCTTACTCTCTTAAATTACATTAATATCATTAATATAATTTTGTTTTTACACAAATCTGAGGAAACCTTCGTGTGAAGAATCAATATTCTAAATTACAAATTATTTAGTTATCTCATCGATTGATTACAAACAAATTGTAAAAAAGTTGTCTTAATTGTGAAATAATTAACATTATCTAACACAAATAAACGTTGTTCGTATTCAGTTGAAAGGTGTAATAGTTATGATATTATGTGCAATTGTGAATTAAGTATACGTAATAAGGCTGTCAATACCAAACAATTATTTTATAAGTTCACAATAATTAGTGTTGTCAACAGTAACTTTTTACAACTCCTATGGTAATATTAATTCGATAGCAACATATACCATACTAAATTAAAACGAAATAGGCCATTACATCAATGCAATACACCATAGACGTAGTTCAACAAACTAGCTCATTAATAGAGTAGGCCACGCTGTGGTAAGGATATCCACAAAATGAACATTTCGGGAATAATACATATTTATTTGCAACTTTAACGACTTGTAATAAGCGCCATTGACGCTGCAGCCCCTCTGGTCTCGGGCGATTGTATTCGTGTGCTATCGTTTCGATGCGAAATTCCGTTGCAACGCTATATTGTAATTTTTTCTCAAACCTATCAATTCAAAAACATTTATATGTATAACGGATGTGTTTGCCTTGTATATTCTTATTGTTTTTATTGTTCTGTTATTGTTTTATTATTCATATGCATTGCCTCAATTATTAGTCCACACGACCTGTTTGAATGTGAATAAATACAATACAATACATTTGTAATACACCACTAATGGATAAATATGTTCCAAGACATTGACATAGAGTAGACTCCTTATATATTCTTTTATTATACAATGTCCCACGAGACTGCAGGATGCATACTACTGTTATTGGGCCTACTACCAAATCTTGTAAGCCAAATATGCCTACTGTATGATTGCAGGTCATATAATACTAATTCAACACTACAACACGAACACCATAATTCGCATCACCAGTTATCATCATTCATCATTATCGTCTACCTCATCGCCATCATCATCCTCACCACTATCATCACCACCATTTACAACAGGGGTCGGCAACCTGCGGCCGCAAGGGCTGACTGCGGCCCGCGAAGTTTTTTCATGCGGCCCTCAGACTAAAAGCGAAATTGTTTCGCGCCTACAATGCGGCCCACGGGATAACAATATATATGCATTTGCATGGTGCACCTTCCGTGGGAGGAAGATCAAAAGTAGTTGTTTCTCTGATTGGAAAGGTTCGACACGATACAGGTGCCACTACATGCCAATCTCTTCAGACTCACTGGATCGTCTATTCTATCCCACTAGAAAGCTTATGTAGCAAATCAATAAAAATGCAAAAGGTAGCCTACCGAGCGCATGGCGGTGTATACGCATCATAACAGAATATACCAGTTTCCTCAAAGATCGGGCTAGTGATAAGCAATATTAAGAAATAAAACATTTGTGGCCCGCTGGCCTAGCCCAAGTCACTTATTTGGCCCTCCCTTCAAAAAGGTTGCCGACCCCTCATTTATAATCATCACCAACAATCCCAACAGAACAATTACAAACAACAACAACAACAACAACAACAGTACCAACAGGCGCGGGTCTAGGATTTGACCAATGAGACCACGCATGACCCCTTGATATGTGGCTTACCAAAAACCTCCAATTGCACCACCTTGAGGCCAAAAGGTGGGGCGTGCACCGCCGTGCACAAAACCCCCGATTGACGCTCGTTAAAGCAAAACGAGAAGTGTACGCCCCGCATCCCTTGGACCCGTACGTGACCACGCATTATCATCGTCATTATTATCATCACTACCACCGTCACCACTATCAGTCTATCACCACCACCTCCACTACCGACACCAGCCAGGCGCTCACATTAAGGTTTATGATGTGCTGTCCCGTCAATGAGTAAGACTTCTAGTAACCTCCGCGATAGGCTGTCTTCAATCAATCCTAGCTGTCTCCTGTAGCTTCTCTCAAGTCGTCCTTTGTCAACTTTGTTGTATCACTGATCTAATTCATTCATCTTATGTGTGGTCTTCCTTTCGTCCGCTTGCCTTCTCCCATTTCGGTCGTTATTGGCTTTTCCTGCGGGTCGTCTTCTATACGCCTGATTAATGTGCCACAAGTACAATATCTTCTGGTTTTAGATTAACGCACATCGTGGGAGGACTTGGTCGATTTCTTCAAGGACGGAGTTGTTTCTTCTCGTCACCGTCATTCGAATTCGCAGTAAAATACAGGGTTCCCAGCAATTGTTTCAGGGCTCAAAGGGTTGGCCTACGCGGGGAGAAAACGATAGGGACCCGCTGGGACTGTCCAACAGACGAACCAAATGCGTGGCGCGATCGGGACTGGGAAGGGAGTTGAGATCGGGGCGCTTGCAGACGCTTTCTAACCGTTGCTTTGTATTTTTCAGGGTTGTGTAGTACTGTGTAAAAATGTCGTTACTATGATGTTTTGAGTTTGTTTATTGAGAGCTTTGAGAAAACGTTTATTTACTGTAGCCGCCCGGATGTAGCTATCCCGGATGTTAAGTCTAACTCGATACGCTAGGTGGCGATAACAGTCACTCAGTTAGTCAGTAATTGAACTATACAGAGTTGAACACTACATCCCTCCCCAAACTGGATAAAAGATACAGCGTTCAGAAAAAAAAACATTAGTAAAAATGCATAGGCCCGATTACATAGTGTCCTTGCATGGAAAACACAATTACTAGCCAGACTACAACATTGTTATGGGTAGTGTCTGTATGACAAGGCATTATTATGTTAGTGATACGAATTAGTACACATCGTAGTCGTCGAGATGTCGCGGGCGATTGCGCATGCGAGCTGGATAGCGAGGCATCTCGTCGACGTCATCAGGCAGAATTTGCTGATCTTCGGCGTCACCGATGTCACCGGTGCTGATGTCATCATCCCAGCTCGACTCATCTTCCGCTCGTGACGTGTTTGAAGAATGACGAATTTCGCGTCACTCGATGCGTTCCACGCTGCGCAGTGACCATGGAACCTTTGACGTGTGTGACGTGGTACGGACGTGGATCATACGCTGGGTCGATTTTGCGCCTCCTCATCGGCGGTTTGATGATGACCGCGTCACCTTCCTTGATGGTCGAAGGCTTGACGTACGCTTTGTCGTCAGCTGCACGTTTCATCTTCGCTTTGTTGTTCTGGTCGCGTTGTTGTACGTCCTTCCTGTTGAACGGCTCGGGTGTCGTTTGTGGCAACTTGACCTTCATCCATCGTCCGTGTAGAAGTGTTGCTGGAGGAGATCTGGTTGTCGCATGTGGAGTTGCGCGATAGTTGCGAAGGAACCGATTCATCTCGGCTCTCCAGTCTTTCTGCTCACAGATAGATGTTTTGATGACTTTCTTCACCGTTCGCATGAAACGCTCGACTTCGGCGTTCGCTCGCGGCCAATACGGAGTGATCTTCCTGTGGCGGAAACCGAGATCTGAAGCAAAGTTTGCAAAGTCACGACTGTTAAACGGTGGACCGTTGTCCGTTCGAAGTATGTCGGGCGTACCATACTCTGACAATACTTTGTCCAAACGAGGGATCACCACGTTTGCCGATGTTGACGATACGATTTCAACGATCGGGAATCTTGAGTAATCGTCCATTAGGACCAGCAAGTATTGTCCCATGGGTAGTTCTGCGAAATCTGCGCTGATTTCTGTCCAGGGCGCTGTGGGTAGTGGACTCATCTGCAAAGGTTCACGTTTGACCTCTGGCACAGACGCTTGACACGCAATGCATGATTTGACACGACGTTCGACCATCTTGTCGATGCCGGGGAACCAAATCTTTTCTCGCAGCAATGCTTTTGTCTTCACGATTCCCTGATGACCTTCGTGGGCAAGGTCGACCGCGCATTTCTGCAGTGTTGCGGGGATGGCCAACCGATGACCACGAAGAATGGTGTCACCGTCAATTGTCGTCGTCAGCTCGTTCTTCAGCAGTTGGTAGGACTTGTACGACTCGACGTCTACCTTGTCTGACAAGTTTTGCTGCCATTTTCCAGTGCATAGGGCTTGCACTACAGCTTGTAGTGTCGCGTCGGCCATTGTTGCGCATCGCACTTGTTCGATCGACATCGCTTTCGGCACGGAGTTGATCGAGATGTAATCGATGAACTCCTCAGCGACCTTCTCTTCACGGGAAGTCTGACGCGTTTGTTGGCATGGGTGTCGTGACAAGAAGTCTGCAGGGTTATCTGACCCCGGACGGTAGACCACGGTGGCGTTGTAGGGCTGCAGCCTGATTGCCCACCGCTCGATGCGTGCTGTTGGTTGAGACTTTGGGTTCATTTTCGTCATCGTCACCAGCGACGACAGGCAGCGTGTCGAAGATATCGTGCGTTTCTTCACCCGCATAATGAAGCAGTAGTGCGCGTTGACGTGTGTCGTCCGTGATGTTGCACGCCGTCATGAGATTTTTGAAGCGAGCGACCCATTTGGTCCAGCGAATTGCGACGTCACCACTTGCACTAACATCGAAGTGTGGATACGTTGGCAGATCGGACATTATTGCAGTACTTAACTTTGTTGCGAAGTTCACACCTGCATCACTCGTCGCCAAATATGATGTTTTGAGTCTGTTTATTGAGAGCTTTGAGAAAACGTTTATTTACTGTAGCCGCCCGGATGTAGCTATCCCGGATGTTAAGTCTAACTCGATACGCTAGGTGGCGATAACAGTCACTCAGTTAGTCAGTAATTGAACTATACAGAGTTGAACACTACAATTACAAAAATGTGAAAATCCATTAGGCCTACCAACATCATTATCCATGTGGTCCAAGAACAGTATGCGGATCGTTGATTAAACTACCAGGTTTGAGGATAAATCAGCGGCCACCACTTTACGTAATACCGACTTCCGTTTGAAGTGAGAGACGGAAGCGGGACGTAATGACGCACAGACACCTACGTTGGTTACGCCATGCTTGGGTTACGCTTCCCGGTATACTGAAGAGACACGGGAAGTAAGATATCTATATATCATGGAAAGGGACGAAGTCCGCAAGGCAGACTCATAACCGGAGGTCTCTGCGTGGAAATGAAGATGATGTCTGCATGCTACGGGTCGATCGTGGGGCCTGAGTTGACTCGGGAGCCAGTTTCTTCTTCTGCACATCTTAGAGCAATGGTGCAGGAGGTTTTTTTGAAGAAGAAAACTTACATATAATTTCCAACCATCTGAAACTGTGACGCAGTTAGTACCGCGTGAACGACATCAGCGTTCAATCAAAACCGGTGTCTGGTGCGGCGGGTCACATCAGCATTGGCCAATTGCGTGTAGTGCCGCTGCTGTCTCCCTTAAATGCTTAATTAGCGTGTAGCCGTTACCATCGACTCTCAGCGTGTAGCCGCTACTGTTGG
Source organism: Paraescarpia echinospica (assembly GCA_020002185.1). NCBI lineage: Eukaryota > Metazoa > Annelida > Polychaeta > Sabellida > Siboglinidae > Paraescarpia > Paraescarpia echinospica. The sequence goes on from CM034536.1 coordinate 30,634,518, forward strand.
CGGTCATTAGCTTATAACCATCATTGTCAACACAGCACGTAGCAACAGCTGTTGGTCAGTAGTGTCGCCGCAACTGTTGACTCTTACCGTGTAAACGCTACTGTCGACCCATAGCGGATAACGGCACTGTCGGACCTTGCGTGTAGCCGCTACTCTCTGTTCTTAGCGTGATGCCGTTACTGCCGGCTATTGGTGTATAGCCGTTACTCTAGGCTCTAAGTGTATAGCCGCTACTCTCGGCTAATAGTCGGCAACCACTACTGTCGAGCCATAACTGCATAAGCTGCGTTCACACTTAACTTTAAAACGGTTTAGTTAAAACGTTTTAACTAATCCAGTCAGAAAACAGACGTGTGAACGCGATTTAGCGCTAAAACGTTTTAACTAAAACGGTTTAACTAATCCACTTCAGAAGGTGGTTTAGTTGCAAGTGTGAACGCAAACGGATTAGCTAAAACGTTTTAAGCACGTCACAATCATGCGCATTCGATCTCACGCCTCGTCGCTTCCTGTCTATAACGTAAACATAAACAACTTTTTGGCGCAAACATGTATTCGACTTCGATCGACGCAAAATGTAAAGAAACGCAAGTGCGACGCGACAATTGAGACGATGGGGAAGTTCGGCTGTTACTGGAGTTGTGGGGAGATGATCGGGGGTAGTTCGATTTAGAAGGAAATATAATTATATATCGGTGCATTGCCAATCGTCTGAACCGCGACCTGAGCGAGGGCGTCGAGACGGGGTCAGGGGGACATCGTTAACAATTGTGTTATGCTAGCTTGCGCATGTGCGCATACCAACTTCCTCCTTAAAACGGTTTAGCTATTGCATGTGTGAACGCTCGCAATTTTCAAACATGAACCGAGGACCACTAGATTTATAAATAGTTTTTTATCAGCAGGCTGTGAGTCACTTGAACCGCGAGATGCCATGATACTGTTTTCAGTCGGTTTAGATTATATGTCGCCATTCTAAATTATTTATTAATTATTTGTTTAGTTATTTATTTATTTTTATTATTTATTTATTTATTTATTAGCTTGACTACATGTATGTACATACTTTTTAACTGTCAGCTTAGGTTTTATATTGTCAGCTAATTTATTTATACATTTATTTATTTAACTACATGTATAGTTTTTAACTTTTTAGGTAACGTTCAGACTGTATTAATATTATGTTATCAAGTTCACTTTATGTCAATAGATGTACAACTGTCTTAAAATATGTTGGCAGTTGGCCTTGGTTTAAATTTATACTAGTTTTAGCTTCTGATTGTATATTTTGCGTGTGCATGATGGGGGGGGGGGCAGGGGAGACAAGCGTGCACATATGTTGACGCCACAACGCCAAGAATTCCTCGTACATTTAAAATGCTACTTGGTAATAAACAGTCTGAATCTGATTTAAATTTAGGTTCTTGGCTTCAAACAACCATTGCCGACACGGCGTGTAGCTGCAGCTGTTGGTCATAATATTGTATAGCCGCTAATATCGAACTTTAGCGTGTAATTGCTACAGTCGACCTTTAACGATTAACCACTCTTGTTGCATCTTAGCTCGTGGCTGCTACAGTTGTCACACACCGTGCAGCAGCTACTGTCAGTCGCTATTGTTGCATCTTAGCTCGTGGCTGCTACAGTTGTCACACACCGTGCAGCAGCTACTGTCAGTCGCTCTTGTTGCATCTTAGCTCGTGGCTGCTACAGTTGTCACACACCGTGCAGCAGCTACTGTCAGTCGCTATTGTTGCATCTTAGCTCGTGGCTGCTACAGTTGTCACACACCGTGCAGCAGCTACTGTCAGTCGCTCTTGTTGCATCTTAGCTCGTGGCTGCTACAGTTGTCACACACCGTGCAGCAGCTACTGTCAGTCGCTCTTGTTGCATCTTATAGCTCGTGGCTGCTACAGTTGTCACACACCGTGCAGCAGCTACTTTCAGTCGCTCTTGTTGCATCTTAGCTCGTGGCTGCTACAGTTGTCACATACCGTGCAGCAGCTACTGTCAGTCGCTCTTGTTGCATCTTAGCTCGTGGCTGCTACAGTTGTCACATACCGTGCAGCAGCTACTGTCAGTCGCTCTTGTTGCATCTTAGCTCGTGGCTGCTACAGTTGTCACATACCGTGCAGCAGCTACTGTCAGTCGCTATTGTTGGAATTTAGTAAGTAGCTGCTATCTCAGCCCTTAGCCTGTAGCTGCAACTGTCGGTCCTTCACGTGTAGCCCGTCTGCCGATCCTTAGTCCGGTCTCAGTGTGTCACCGCTATTGTCGACTCTCAGCGTGTCACCGCTATTGTCGGCTCTTAGCGTGTTACAGCTACTGTCGACTCTCAGCGTGTCACCGCTATTGTCGGCTCTTAGCGTGTTACAGCTACTGTCGACTCTCAGCGTGTCACCGCTATTGTCGGCTCTTAGCGTGTTACAGCTACTGTCGGCTCCCAGCGTGTTACAGCTACTGTCGGCTCTCAGCGTATCACAGCTACTGTCGGCCCTCAGCGTACGTGCCACAGCTACTGTCGGCTCTTAGCGTGTCATCGCTACTGTGTAAACGCTGCTGCCGACCGTTTGCCGGTAGCAGCTATTCTCGGCTCTGTGTGTGTGTGTGTGTGTGTGTGTGTGTGTGTGTGTGTGTGTGTGTGTGTGTGTGTGTGTGTGTGTGTGTGTGTGTGTGTGTGTGTGTGTGTGTGTGTGTTTGTCTGTCTGTGTGTGTGTGTTTGTCTGTCTGTGTGTGTGTGTGTGTGCATGCGTGTAAGTACGTAAGTAAGTAAGTAAACAATCAAGTAAATAAGCGTGTGTGTGTATGCGTGTATGCAAGTAAGTAAATTAATACGGGTATATGGGAATGTAAGCGTCTACGCGCGTATGCGTCAATCCATGCGTGCTTGTGTGAGTCGACGCGGATGTGCACGTATTCGTGATTGCATACCTGCGTTGCGTGAAAATAATTAGCGCCCAGGCGCGCGCGTGTGCGTGCGTGTGTAGTGTGCGTGCGTGCGTCTGTGTATGCGTGTGTACATGTAAGTACCATAATTCATATTCATTTAATACGAGAACCCAAGGAATGTACTTTCTTGTTTAATATTCCCAGGCACATTCACAACGTTGACCGAAGTATACGATGGACGTAACCAGATGCGCATGTACATACTCATGCGAACGCACGCACGTACGCACGTACGCACGCACGCACAAACACATACGCCTATGTACACGCACACATACACATGCGTCAGTAATGATTAGATTACTATTAGTTAAGCCGATACATTACCATATAATAGTGCGTGGATGATGACATGAACTAGCTCCCTCTATTTAATTCTGTTGTTCGCAACTTTAGATCTGTGCCTATAAATAGGTTCTTTTATGGTTCACGCAGTTTGTTGTTAATTGATCAAAGGAACTTCCATGCTTTTGCGCAACGGACGTTTCCGTACTGTAGGTCCTACTTTTTTTATACGACCTATAATATTGGGTGTTATGCACCTATGTAATGCCAACTGCGCCTACAGTAACACTATCCGGCCTGCATAAATGCGTAGGGGCAATTATGTGGTTGTTTGCAATATGTGAACTTTCCGCATTTCGGTGATAGTTTTGACAAGACAAAGGCACGTTTGAAAACCGCTGCTTTTCACGGCGCAATCGTACGCCTACGGCCACACGCATTCCAGGGTAATGTTGGAGTTAGTTCCGGAGAAGAAAAATGTATCAAACGCCGGCTAATAACGACCGAGAACTGAACCAGTTTCCACGAACCCGCGGTGAAATTGTAGCGCGTGTGGAACAGTTATAAATGGTTCCTGTGATACACTCCGTTACCCCCGCGAGGAAGAGCTTACACCTGACTGTGACGATTGTGCGTGACGATTCGCACCATGTGATGCATGGTGTATAACTGATGCCGTTTGTTTGACGCGAGTACCGGGCGACCCCGTCCCCACACCCTCTCGGTGACGCCCTGTCGAGGCCTGGTGACAGGACCACATGTGATAGAGTACGGCGAGACATCGATAACAACATACCAAACTACACAATTGACCCGTCGCTATGGATATGACGGGTAAAGTGTCGATTGTGGGTTGAATGTGTGAACTTTAGAAGAATTTTGCGACTAACGTTATACGTTTTTATGTACTGAAACAATAATTTTGTAGCTATAAGTCACTACACTGGATCGAAATAGAGGGACCACGTTTTGGACTGTTTTTTTATTACATATGCAATCTTCTCAACTTTAAATAAGCCAAAACATACATAAATAGATGGGCATGCAGCTTACATTTAACAAGAGTACCATACAAAACCACATCAAAACATCACACACACAACATCATGCCTGCAACAATATTTCAGTCACAACATCATGCCTGCAACAATATTTCAGTCACAACATCATGCCTGCTAACACATTACACTCACAGTACCACCATTACGAACATATTACATTCACAGCACCACCCTTGCGAACACATTACACTCACAGTACAACGCCTGCGAACACATTACACCCACAGCACCACCTTTGCGAACTCATTACATTCACAATAGTATCCATGTGAACGCACTATACAGACAAAAACCATGTCTGCGACCTCGCTATGCTTGCATCATCGTGTCTGCGACTACGTCACACACACTCGCAACACCATGCCAGTGACTACAACATACGTGCAACATTACCACAACTATGTGGATTTCACTTCTTGTCAGCATTAAATCAGCACAAAATGCAGTATAATTTCGCCGTCATCTAAAAACCTAACTCTTTAATATCGCGTATCCTCCTTAGCTTCTTAGCATCTCCATCCATTTGTTGACGACTTTCGCACTGTGCACGATCGAGAGAACGCCTAATTATTTGGTTTTGTCACACCACTGAGCTCGGCTTTCCGTGTTTATTTGCGCCAAAGAAGTTTTTATAGTATTATTTGTTATGATGCCATAACCGCTTTGCACCGCAGACAAGATGTTTGTGGTTGTCGTGCAGCCATAAAGACGTGCTTGTTAGCTATCCACGCCCACAACACTGTCAGTTGCCGTTCAATGCCCGCAGCCACACCACACGCTCTCTCTGGAGTAGACCGCGACGACTCTAGCGGACCTCTAACACCAAGCACATAATTATTATGTGATAGGTTTACTAGTTACTATAGACATCGCTGGATAAAGCACGCTCCAAAGGAATGGATGCCTACACGACAAGTTGACTTCCGTTTAATTTTTACTGACGAGAATCGGTACGGTTTTGACACTATCTAATATAATATTATTGTTCTACAAAGACTTTGACAATGCTGTTGACAACGTGAATGTATTCTTAGGACTGCGCTATCGGTAGATATATTTTGTTTAAAAAATTACATTATCGGACTTTTAGGTTAGAATAATTTTTTTATTATCAAAACAATTTCGCACCTAAGTGTAGGGCCTATTCCCAAAATATACCCCAGCCACTTGCTTAGAACTGGAGGTCCATTTGGTGGTTCAATGTTCGGAAATAAGTAACGTCATCGACACTTCGTTATAGCTGTCTTTGTGTCCTCGGTGACGTTAGCTATCGCTCTCGGGAACAAGAACATCAGACCCGTGAGTGACGTCACATCCACAGCGAGTGGTCTGACTGACTACTCATACTCTGTTTGTTCTTCTTCTTCTTTTTATTTTTCTTCTTGTTATTCTTCTTATTATTCCGAGCTTACCAATCAGCGTTAGCCACACGTAACATATGTGGCTCGAGTATTGTCGAGCTGGGGTAGAGCGTCGCAAGTAGCGGGTGGAGTGGCACTGGTGTAGATAGGTCTGTTGGTTAGATTATAGTATTTGCATTTGTTCCACGATCCTTCGTGGATGACGTCACATCAAAGGCGACATGTCCTATTGGCAAGTCCTACTCGTCTGCGCGAGAAATACGACGTCTGGCAGTGACAAACTGTATGAAACCTTTGCCTACATCATTAGCAAGGTTGATTCCAGTGTACTTAAGCATTAAGTTTATATACATATGTAATAACAACAACATGTCCATTCAATGGGACTTAAATGTTACCATTTGTCCGTGGTTGTAAATATCGCTGTTATATGACGCTTTGTGGTGTGCTTCCTTGAAGTGCCCAGATTGAATTTGTCCTTTCTGAAGTAATTTTTTTTTTTTAATTGTGCACAATTATTAATTGCGTCACGCGCGCTGATTAATGAAATATAACCTATTTGTATACACCATGCTTCAAAATATCGACAAACAACGAAGTGAGGGATCGATTTGGGTGCATTCCCCTATTATATCGCCTTCGCCCGAGGCGTCGCAGCCGCAACACTGTCTCGCACTTTTCAATTTACTTATTTATAAAATGTACCATATCACCACGCTGAACGAGAACAACCTAGTGGTCTGTGGTAAAGTGCTGGCCTGGTAATCATGTGGTTCAACTCTTTGGTGAGACGACCTCATTTCCATGTTGGAAATAGTTTTATTACAACGTGCTGGTGAGATCGACTGACAACCATTTTTACAAAGACTCCGATCTACCCAGTCTTGTACTACCCACACTCCGATCTACCCAGTCTTGTACCACCCACACTCCAGTCTACCCAGTCTCGTACCACCCACACTCCGCTTACGGGTATTTATCTTATCTCTCGACGTACATGGTGATAATGTACGTAGTTTTTTCTGCATGATTATTATGTTTTTCACCCATTGTTGTGAATAGAATACGCATGCATGCATGCAAGCCACACTGTAAAAGTAAAAAGGATGAAATGTAGAAATAATGTTATTTTAAATATACCTATATAACACACGCATGCATGCACGTACGTACGCGAACGCATGCTCTGTAGGTTCGTGCAGCCCCTGGTCTTGGTGAGATATGTCCACGAAATCCGTTCGTCTTGGTGAGATATATTCGCGAAGCCACTTGGTCTTGTTGAGATATATTCACGAAGCTGGTCTTAGTAAGGTGTGTTCACGAAGCCACTTTTGTTGAGATGTGTCCCTGGTGTTCCCTGGTCTTGTTGAGACATGTCCATGAAGCTCTTTTCACCAGATGGGTTCACGAGGTTAATTTTAAAGTAAGTGTTTTTACAATAAAAGTTATATTTCGTATATAGATTGCATGCGACGTATTTTCTTCTTTATGCCACGTCACCGCAAACGAACATTCAACCACAGCACAGTCTCATGACACACTGGGAACTACATTGTCACCATCAGTGATGCCGTATCGCTAACACACCTCTCACACCATTTCCCCATTAAGATCACAATTTAAAAGGTCGCAACTGCACACATATATTTTACATAAAAAGATAATAATTTTTATCGATCGCTGATTATGTATTGACCTCGTTGTAGGTTCTAAGTAACCATTCAGTGACCGCATAGGGCCTAAGTGCATTAAAAGGACGCGCAGAGTGCTTATAGTTGACCAAGTGAACTATCTACCTACACTCGACTTACTCAAGCTGTTGTCTGCGTCTTTCCACCGGCATAGTGCTAGAAACTGTGATTTGTCCCAAGAGCACAGAATATTGGGGGACACAGCCTCCTCACGCTAAATATTATTGGGGATGCTCATCTCCCAAACTTCCCCGCTTTGACGTCTATATGAATGATTATGAGCATATTGATATAAGTATTTTTTTAGCAGAATTACATGGGACATGACGTAATGTTAGTGACGAAACAGTGTGCACTATATATCAGAAATTATAAATTCTCACTGAAGACCATGAATGAATGAATGGACACTCTTTTTATAATGTTAAAATGACGATTACCACTGTGCGGAAGACCGGTGATGTTTATTGGAGTTGCCACTTTACCGTCATAACACTGAGCCAAATGATCCCTCGGTACAGCAGCTGGGCAGAACTCATGACGAAAACACCATGGCGAAAACAGAAATAAGCGTAATAATTTTTAACATGTAGAAAATCACACCCAATTAGCACAAGTCGTCTTACAAAAGAAGAGTCGCAGTCTAAGTGCACATAGCCAGGTTATTCGAACTAAAACAACTTAGTGCGGCGTGACCTCTGGGCCTACGTGCGCCAACATACTTTGGTGACCTTGGCTCGTAATGTCAAACCTGCACCAGGCGATACGAGACGGAAGGAGAAGCCGTATCACTGTGGTTAATTAATGTGGTTTATGTTATATTGTTGACGTGCAATATATTTTCATTGTACAATAATTCTTATATGATTTACAGCGTAGTCCCGTAATGACTTCCTAGACAATACTGCGAGTGGGCGTAGGGTCTATGTGTATTGTAAGGTGTTTGGGTGTCTTTTTGTGTTATAATAACAGCAAAATAAGCGTAGACGTCTGGACGAAGTGAACAGCGGGATAAACACAACTCTCGTGGGAAGTGAGCCGTGACCCCCGTGAAAAAGATATGGCGTGATTTTTGCATCAACAAATCTATCACGATTAACGATTAAGCGAGCACTGAACTTTGCCGTTATCGTATGCACAGGTGGGATCTTAGCTGCAACAGCCTCAAACATAACCAGAATCGAGGCGTATGAATTATGGTTTGGTAAAGTTCCGAGTGAATACGCTGAATGGGAATCATTCTGACGAAAAAACTGTTGAATAAAATATCATCAGATAAATGATTGGATGAGACAATTCTGAAGAAAACCGTCCATGCACTATTGTAGTAACGCAAGCAAGAGAAAAACAAACAAAACAGCAATATCAATGAGAAATGTGGTCGATGAATCCTGGACGAATAACGTATGTTTATGGACCATATATCAAGAAAGTGTAGTAGGCGGGGGCGCCGTAAGATTATGTGGGAGCTATCAAGCGAGAGCGATAAGAAGAGAAGAGTAGGACATGTCCTCGGCCCACGACATGTCCTCGGCCCACGACACCTCCGAGACAATAAATCTACTGTGGGCGTTAACGGACGGACGTGGTTGAAATATGACGAGGACGACGTATTTACGACAATTTCGACCATATTTTTTTGGTTTATCCCTGAGAAACAAGAAACGCCGTTTCCGTAACTTAGTTTGTGTATTAGCTAAGATCTACCCTTTTGGATAGTTCACGTCAATGCTGCGGCTTCGGCGACCAAAGATGATGACAACTGCAGTCTGCTTTGAAAAGTCTACCTTTTCATATGTTTCCCGGTCTGATATCTTCTCGCAAGCCAGGTTATGTCATCTCGTTTAATTTAATAAACCTACCCCTGTAGTTAAAACATCGGACTCTCAACCGACGTGGCCTGGTTTAGAATCTTCTTGCTATACCGTTTTGAAGCTTCAATGCGATTTTGTTCACTCCATGTTGCTTTAGTCTACTCAACTGCGTGAATGTGTATCTGGTTAAAACAGTGGTAAATACATGTAAACGATTACAGTCTTCGCGCAGTTATTGCAGCGTGGCTGAATGCCTAAAAAGTTAAGATGACATACAACCGAAGTGTAAAGCAGTCATAAATAAAACTGGATACCGGGGTATAGGTCACAATCACTGTAGAAGAAATTACCTTAATTTACAGTCTCTCAAAATCTATAGTTTTGTCTTCTACCATTGTAGAATGTTTTCGATCGCACCGGCGTATTTATGGGGGGAGGGGCGAAGGGGCAGTTGCCCCAATGTTGAGCAACAATGGTGACAAATGGTCCCCACCCTCCAAACGGTGGTAGCCATGTGCTGGACAGGGCAGTACTCGCGTGTTTGAGTCATTTCGCATGTTAAAAAAAATGTATCCCCTCAATGAAAACTCTTAGATACGCCGGTGTTTTCTCGTGTCTCGTTGTCAAAAAAATGTAATTATTCCCAACGAAAGCGCACAAACTCGGAACACGTTCCTTCCTTCGTTTCTTTGAGTTTTTTGTGTCACATGATCCATTCAACTTTTTTATGTTGCAACTCTTGCGTGCAAACTGCTCCTCTCAAATGCACAAAACTGTCAACTTGCTTATTACTCTTTCCGCCTAACAAGCAAAACTGCGCATTAGCATAAGCCTAAGCCATAAAGTGTCCCGATTTAAAGGTGTCAAATAGCATTGCACAAAAAGAGAGGGATATCTACCACGTTTGATAAGTGCGGGAGTTCGATGTAAATGTCGCCGCGGGCATCTCGTTGCACTCGCCAGGGGTGAGTGTGAAAGAACCCTTCCCCTCCATCGGAAAATATATTTTGAATTTCAGTGTATATTTAATTAATTCTGGTGCAATTTCTGCAGATTATTAAATGTATCAGTCGCACCCTGTATCGAAATTAGTTAGTTCGACTGTAAACCTATCTATTAGACTCTATTACATAATTTTTTAATTCGAAAATGGTTAATTTTAAAACTTGAAAATGCCGTTTAAAGGTTTTGGTTTGAAAATGATACTTAAATCAATATTTTAGAAAAATGTTGAGTTCTACCGCCATTGCTGAAGACCCCAATAAACTTGGCACCGCTGTCCGAGGCGAACGTAGAGTAGGCGCCGTTACGTAATAGTTGAGCCGGCAGGCGGCGACACAGTACTCCACGGCGTCGTCTGCGTCGTTCGATGAGGTGAACCGTTGACCTGAGATAGGTCACGGCTGTCAGTCAGCGCCTGACATGCGTGCTGACGTCCAGTCGGCGCTGCCTTGGCACGAGTTCTGTTTGTGTACGTCGCAAAATCCGTGGGTGGAACGCGACTGAATGGTCGTGGGAGTTTGTGTGGGTTGTGTCTCGACGCTAGCTCCGTGCAGCGTCTCGGCAGCGTTATTAATCGGGACTGACTGGTAAACAACAATAACTACATCGGCGCAGCGGCGACACGGGAAGCTGGCAGCAGACGCGCGCAGGTGAGCAACGATGTTCTTAGTTATTTCAGAAATATTAATGTTGGTCGCGTCTTTTTGCCGTTTGCTGACAATGCGCATTTATTTTTGCCGTCGGCAACACGTGTGTTTTCGAACGCCGGCGGTGTCGATGATGCGATGTTGTTGTGCATTTATGCATTCACCAGCGCCGTTCTGCTCCCGTGATTTGGTGTGGGTGGATGAACGAACTCCCCCGCCACACCCCCACGGGGTCACAGTGGACCGACCCTGGAAAGATGCCGTGAGTGCACTTTGGATGATGCGTGATAACTGCAGTATCATTTCAGGACGTCAAGCGTTGAAAGGCGCTGACGCCCGGCTATTTATAATTACGAGGGTCTAAAGTTAACATGCAGCTGGTCAAGTCATAGCAATAAAGCCAATAGCAATATGCAACACGTCAACTGCAGCCGTCCGTCCGTTTTGTATGACTTAAACCTACTTCCTTAATTAATTGCTTTATCAGGGCCGACTCAGTCAGGTTCAGTGATATTGAAGTATGTAGTAGTGTGTGCAAAGTTTAATATGTACAGTCAGTTTAATACACTAGTGCTTGCTGTTGTTAAATTCATTGACATAATTAACTTTGTAAGATCGGGTAACTTGTACAAATATGAATAAGTATGAATAAATAGCCTTAAAAGTATGTTATAATAGTGGTGGAGCTTCTATTTTTGCATTTGTAATTTGGTTCAGTTAAATTTTGACTGGGCCTATTGCTGAACAAATTATTTAATAGTTTGTTCTGATGATTTAAAAACATGAACAATCGAGCTTGCGTGTAGTGGATACTGGGTAGGTTTGTTTTGTCATGAAATGAGATTCTTGAATGAAAAAAAATCAAATTCACAAAAGACCTGCAACAATTTGTTTTTGCATTTTAGTTATACCTACGGGTGGTGTTATATATACAATAACTTTATGCAATGAATGTATTGATGACATTATGTTTTGTTCAGCCACATGCATATATTCAATACTTTGATCTATTATTGTCTTTGAACAGCTGCACACAACTGCACATAAATAGAAATGACCTGTTATACAAACTAAAAAGTTATAAGACTGTTGTAGTTAAATAGTAAGAAAACAAAACTTAAACTAAGTTTATTCTAGCACTATTGAAAACAAGCAATGCTTATCAGATGAAGGATCTGTAGCTACAAGGGAGTTACTTTCGTTTGTTTGTAAATAAAGTGGTTCCAAGTGAGAGATTAGCAAGTTGCCCCAAGCCACTATAATTATTTAGGAAATACGGAGAAGCCTTATTCGTTTATCAGCTATCAGGAGAGGAGGGTCCAGAAGTCAAGTGATGTGGGGGGTCACTTCAAATGAAGGACACTGTGTCACCAAGTCCACGATAAGTATTCTTGTGCACAGTTGCATAATCTACAGCCTACAGGACATTTAACATTTATTACTACAAATTAAATAAAAAATAATTAAAAGAAAAATATTTTCTATAACATGGACATCAGAAATTAGCAAGAAATGCAACTAATTTAGCCTTGTTTTTTAAATAGCTGATATTATATGACTTTTTGGTAATGTTATGATTTTGAAGTAACATGCATTTATTTCCATCACCATGCTTTTAACCATGACTAAATTTTGAAATGGTAGGAACTGTCCTTTTAATTAGTGATGTTGGCATCTAGGCAACCAACAGAACTATAAAAAGTTTGATCCAGTAAATGACTCCAAGATTAAAATAACCGTTACTACATTCAGAGGGGGGGGGTACAGCCCTGGGAATATCAGCCAATTAATTACCTATGAATATGGTCCTGCCTTTGTTGCCTGTGCACCCAATAGCATCTCTGTGGACACGGTGCTCATCTTGAATTTCAGCTGCATCCTAATCTCTCATGGCACGTGAAATTGCATTTTTGCAACATGCAGCTTGGTTTACAGATGAAGCATAAAAACACAGATTATCTTAGAATCATTCATTTGCATGGCAAAATAAATAATTGGTTGCGAGGTAATTGAGAGCAGTGCACTTGCACTGGGCGGTTAAGTGGGTGTCAGAAGAATAGGCCATGGTGAAGGTCACATATCAAGGTAATCTGTTTTGCAATCTGATGCATTGATGCGTAATGTCACGGTCTTTATTACGATTGTGTGTTATCCAGGAAGGCGTAACTGGCAGCGTAAAGAGCTCGAATGATGCAGGGCAGCGATAAACCAGCTTCTGGTGCCATTTAAACCAGCGTCTATGTTTGATGGTCTACTATCCTTCCCGTACTTGAGGCAGGCAGGATAAGATATATGCATTTCAAGTGTGGTTGCAGGATTTTTTCTGAAGACTTTGTGGTTATGGCAGTGACTGTAATAATGTAAATATACCATGTCATATTTTTACAAGCTGCAGAGGTATTAATTTCATTTTAGGATTAGGTGTACCTGAAAAATATAATGAATACCCCTAAAAATGCAATTTTTTTTGCATTGCTGTATCGTTGTCACCCATTCTTGTGATACATGTTGATGCGCATGTGTGTATCTATCTCGTGTTTCACTGTGTGTGCATTGTATACATGAACTAATTACACACAGGTTAAATGTTATAAGTTCATGGTCTGCCGGATGTGGTCAAACATTCACAGGTACTGTATAATTGAACACATTGTGACAGAACCAACTAAAATGTTATCAAACTGGTGCTGCAACCTGCACAACATTTGTAAAGGAAGACCGACCAAACCAATATTACTATGTGGTGTGTCCAGACGTGATAACAGGTTGCATGTTGTAGTGTAGTAATGTGACCACTCCATGATGCTGAAGACCTTTTGAAAAAATGCCCATTGACCACCTAATGTGACCCATCACTGAACTATTTAGATAAGACATGAATGTTGAGCCATCCATGGATAGACAATTAAAAAATGTTAACACTTTGCAAGTTTTTAATAGTCCCACATGTTGTTGTATTTCAGAGGTCCTCTCTATAATGATAGGCAGAAAGAACGAGCTATAACTATAAGCAGTATAAACTGAACGCACCAGTGAGTGCAGATCTGGTAGCAGTAGTAAGGCTTACAACACTAGCATGATATGCCCGTGCATTTGGGGCCTAAACATTAGAGGAACTAGAGACACAGGCGGTGATAAGTATCGCAGTACCAAGTGCGCAGCGTTGTAGCCGAGCCGTGTATGACGATGTCAAACAAGCTCATCACTACAGCCACATGATCTCGGCTACTAATAAAACACAACTACACTAAAAAGCGGCTCGCAGGCACACCTTTATTAAATTAGCATGTAATTGAAAGTAATTAGTCATTCATTGCATGCACTAGTGCACTAAATGACTGCGGTTTACAGTCGGAGCACAACTGGATCATGTGTAATCATCTCTAGCGATTCACTACTACCGTAGTATGCCTACTAGAAGAACAGGCCTAAAAAATAGCACTTTTTAGTACAAAATTATAAAATAGTTGTGTGAAAAAATTGACATAAGCAAAAACAACAAGTATTCTACATAAGTTTTCATTCAAGAACGAGAAGACATTGTGCAAATTACATAACCATATTTGTGTAGTTTTAATTAAATTAAGATAAGCTTGTGTTACTCAGATATAATTCAGTGATATGACATTTTAGATATTTATTAATGATTTATGGAGCATGTGCTCTATTTCTAGAAGATAGTGCTGGAAATATAATATCAGAGGGATTCTTTAGGCAGAAGACCTGAATGAGTATTTTAGTTCGGTATTTACCAGAGAAGATATCAGTTCACTGCCAGTACCAGAGGCTAAGTTCAAGGGGGCGGAATAAAATTATTTAGGACAGTTAATTGTAACCCCGGAAATGATAGGTAAAAAAGGGCTAAGAAGGATAATAAATCACCTGGAGTGGATGGGATTCTGCTGAAACTACTATGGAAATTGTAGAACAAATTAGCATACCGCTTGCAACAGTTTTCAACTTGTCATTAGACGAGGGAGTGGTTCCTTTAGAATGGAAAGAAGCAAACATAGATCACAAGTAGATATGATCTACTTAGATTTTCAGAAAGCTTTTGACAATGTGCGATATCAAAGATTACTGCTTAAACTAAACGCCCATGGCTTAGGAAATGGTTTAATTAACAGGATAAAAAATGGCTGATTGACAGAAGACAACGGGTAATAGTTGATGGGAAGGCTTCAAACTGGAAATCAGTTTTGAGTGGGGCACCACAGGGATCAGTACTGGGACTTATATTATTCTTAATATATATATCAATGATTTGGACAGTGATATAACAAGCAAGGTGTTGAAATTAATGGTCTGAAAAGTGGCAAATGTTCAATTTTTGGAAATGTAAATGCCTCCACACAGGACACGGGAACAAAGATGTACAGTATACAAGTACTACTGTAAAAGAAAAGGACTTAGGGTTAACCATTAGTGCTGATATGAAGGTTTCAGAGCAGTGCGGAATTGCAGCTTCAAAGGGAAATCAAATCCTTAAATTAATTAGGTAACATATTTTTTTTTTTCTGAATTAAGAAAGATAGAAGGACTAGAGGACATCAAGTTACATTAGTAAAGGAGCAGTGTAGATTAGATATAAGAAAAGTTCTCATTTTCACAAAGGACTGTAAATGAATGGAACATTACCTGCTGCTTGTGTGGGTGCTAGTAGCGTGAATATGTTTAAAAATAAAATCAACACATACCTCAGAAGAGCGGGATACACGTAGATAAAAAGGGTCGGACTCTTGATAAAAACAAAAGGTTTCCTTGTCCACCTGCCATCTAGAGTTAATTCTCTAGGTGCAATATTGTTAAATCTTATTAAATAATGTAATCTGTGGTAACTGTCATACTCTGGGAATAATGCGTCAGTTAATTTCTCTAGAGGGAGTATAGATTACAATATTTTTAAGTATCTAATTTCTACTGGTTTCCATGAGGACAAAACATGAAATGAGTTTGGGTGTGGATAACAAAATGCTTCCTTGTTAGGAAGTATCCGGTCCTTCAGTTTCTCCCGCAACTCTGTTGTACAATGGCTGTACATTGTGTGACAATGGGGACAGAACCCTGGAAATAACCGCCCGTTGACAACACAAAACTGATATCAGCACAAATAGATGGGAGAGGAACAAAGGCCCCTTCCCACAGGAAATGATGTCATCTTGATAGTCAACACATGTCCTTGACTTTGGTATTAATGAGACCATGCCAGGGGTGTCAAGTCTTGCTGTGTTTACACATGTAAATACAAGCAATATTAAATAGCTCAATGCATGCTTTAATATTCACCACTATATTATGCAACTAAATGGCCCTTGCAGACAGTCTCACATGTGTGCAGTCAAGCGTGCAGTTACAGGCCAAGGTATTGGTGCAACTAAATAATGAATGCAAACCAAAAAAAAAGTAAATAAAATTATTTTTTGTATAGTAATTTTAATTAGAGTTTAGATTTTTTGAGTCCGGCCATTCCTTTTGCGCACCCGCAGCTACTTTTGTAGTTTTGCGACCGAGGAACGAGGTTGTGGAGTCGACAACATGATGGGTGTGGCACAACAACGTTAATGGGTCAACCTCCGTTTCTGGAACTTCCTGTTTTTATATTTATCTTATTAGTCATCTTTGCATGATTATGCTGTGGTAAAAAGACTCACTAGCAGTGCCTGGTTGCTGGTCGACAGCGGCAGTCATGCTGCAACCGTAGTTTATGTTCTCTGATGTGCTGATAGTGTCACTGTAGTTCTAGATATATATTTACACTACATGTGCCCTTCCGATGACCATAATTGTCAGTGATTTTATGATAAATTTAATCAGCAACAGTAACATACATCTGCTTATAAATTGGTTAGTAACGATTTAAATCAATGCAGTTATTCAGTTTCTACATACACTGTAGACTGCATTTTTATATAGCATGTAAATTTGCTGTTGATAAGTATATATATATATATACATATATATATATTTATAGTTATATATATATATGCATATATATATATTTATAGTTATATATATATATATACACATAATATATATATATACATAATATATATATATACATATATATATATATATGTGTGTATATATATATACATATAGACACACAATAAAACCTTGTAACCCAGACCCTAATATTTAACATCCACACATCATTTAATGGGAACTAAATTGTCTAAATTTATAGTAATAGATTCTGTTATGTGCATAATTCATTTATAAATCCGGACTTTATTCTGTAAAACTTTTTAATCTGAACACAGACACTGAGGATAAAAGTGTTTGGATTAATGAAATTCCACTGTATATATCATATGTAGATATATAATTATACAGTTTTAACATAGTACTGATGACCAAGATTTTTGTATACATACATATATATACATAATGAAAGTGTATTATTTTTTTGTCAATCACAAATGATGCAATTAAGGCTGACCATCATCCGCACAGAGCTGTACAAAGAAAACCTCACCATAAGCTGCAGATGTTTTTTAGCTGAAAGATGAGCTATTGATTACAAGATGGCCGACCAGGCACTTCCCCCTAGACCTGGCGATGACGCACATCGTGGCACTCTAAATCTGCCGACAGTGCTAAATTATTCACACCAGGTGATCACCAGTGCAGGAGAAAATGTCAACACCACCATATATTTTTAGTTTTCTCCTCATCGAGATTGTCTCTGGAAAGGTCAATTTTAAGAATGTATAAAATATTCAGATGCGACTATTTCTTGGTAACTTCTTGCACACACAAAATAGCTGTGCGATGTGCGAGAGATGCCAAAGATGTCCAGTATCGAATCTGAACGGAATATTACGCAATGAGTGGAATAGACAAAATGTAAATTATAAGTACAAACATTTAGACCTTTACAGGGCCAAGTCAACTAATCCCAAAGTGACAATCTTGTTAAATCTTAAACAAATTTGTCTGACACCTGACATAATAAGATGATATTACCCAAATAATCTTAATGTACCATAAACTGACTGAATGTACATGTCTTCTTTCTTTAGATGCAAGAGCACTGCCAGTTGCATTCCTTGAAAACATTTCCAAGAAATGGAGTTTGGAGCATTACCCGATTGGGGCATAACAACATGGCTGTGTAAAAGCATTACCATGTTGTGTTTTGGTTATTTTGGATGATCGATTGTAGCCTTAAATGTTAACATCTGAAAATAGAAATGAAAAGATATTCTTCTTCATCTTCGTGAACAAGTTGTGATAATTATGATCACCTGAATGGATCAATTCGGAGCAAACATGGATTAAAACACTCATCCCATTGTTCTAATTACCAATGGTTTCTGTCGTGCATGACATTCCCAGAATGTGTTTTATTTTACATCACTAAGCCAGCTGATTTCGGCACTGAGAATGGCACAAAGAAATGTTAGTTTTTCACCTGAAAATATGTCACTGGTACACACAAGTTACTGTTTTCAAAATATATGTTAAAATAAGTTCCCAACTTAACATACCCAGATGTAAGCCAAGAACAGACTTAGCAAAGTGTCCCACTGGTCAGTGCAGGAATTGGGCCAAGGTTCACTTGCATGCTTGTCCCAGTCGATCAACTGGTCATGTTAACGCTAAACAGTGTTATCATAACCAGTGATCGGCTGCTGGCCCACATGGATGAATCGTCTCAGTTGCCATATTAACAAGTGAAATCCCTTGTTATGACATCACATGTCCAGGACATTCATGCTTTGGCTGTAAGCCAAAAACGGTTTCTGTTTTTGCATCATAAATGCATGAAATGTCTAAGTTCTCTGTTACCATGGCATTTTGCATGGAAGCTGCTATGAACATACACATCACAGTGGAGCTAATTTTTATATAATAAAAACATGTTTTTTTTATAAGAAAAAATAATATATTTTTCTGAATGTATAGAAAGTACAATTTCTTGGCATGTTTTTGTAACAACCCTCTTGTTGCTGCATTGCATAAATCACTGTCGAGGGATTTAAAATAAATGTATTTTCTCAGTAATCACCCGAGCTCGTTGGAGACAGACCGATGTCGCAGGTTATACGAGTATATTCTTTGATGACTACAACGTTGATGTAGGCATTTGAAGTATTGTGGTGACGTCGATGACGCACTGTGGTGACGCAGTGTGGTGACGCACTGCGGCGACGATGTCGGACCCTGGAGGTACCTCTTGCGACCGTACAGTCGCCATTGTGGGAAGACATGCATTAATAAAAGCCTCCTAAACGGTGATGGTTTATTTTTATGCATTAGCTCCCCAGCGTGTCGGGATCGTCATACCGCAAATATTACAGCACCCGTGACCTGACGAAGCCTGACCCTCCAGTGGCCTCCTGTAATAGCAATGACAGGTTATTATGTAACCGCAGCGGGATGCAGTTTTTTCTGTTCTTTCATAATACCAGGGTCTCTTTATACATTTCAATATGATTTAACAAGATTGCCATCCAATTCAAAAGCCCTACAGTCAATTCTTGCATAACCATTCAATATTTAATAAACGTCTACTTTATCTCCTCTAATCCCCTCGTCTCTAATGTTATTAAACCATGTTCTTTTCAGCAGTTTTTCACGACTGAGGTCTCAGTTGTGGAATTGGCTTAGTTGATGCAATCAAGGGGTGTTTAGTTGAGATAATCACCAACTGCACCCCAGCAGCCCCAGGCTTTTATCTAGATCTTTATCAGAGTTAGTTTATTTCAGGTCTGACCCACATTTAAAAAGGCTCTGACCAAGAAACAGACCTAGTTTCCGAGGACTGTTCTTCTTTGAGGACGTAGGGGACATTTGACCCTTAGAAGACGTAATTTAGGGGCTTTCTTCTTTCCGTTGTCTGAAATAACATTGCTTTGAAATGTTGTCAGTTGTCGTAAGCATGCCTCTAACTTCATAATCCTCTGTTCACTAGTGTGAGTTCAGTGACATTGCTTATTTACTGAAATCTGAATCTGGGTTGCTTCGATGCATATCTGGGTTTCAATGTATATATGTATATCAATGTACAGCTGTATATACAATGTGTATATATATATATATATACACATCTAGTTCTTGGATGTTAAACCTTTTTTGGTGGGATGATATCAAGCTCCCAGCAGTATATATATATTATATATATGTTTATTTAGATATTTAATAATATATTATAGCTATGAAGGAACAGATATTTCTACATAAAATGCAAGCAAAGTTATAAACTTAAAGCATAATAGCGTGACGTGAATTTGAACGGACTGTATAGGGGATAGTTCATAACCAATGAACGATATCCATCATCAAAGCTAACAGAACGAAGGCTATGAGATCATACTTTGTGGGAAAGAGAATCGGGCCTTCGTGCAAATAAACCAGTTCGTATGGTGCTATTGTATGCCTGTGTTCTCTGTGTAGGTACCTAAACGAAGTAGATAAGGCAAGAGAACAACAACCGCAGACGTTACTTGTAGTTTAAATTTGTACAATAGAAAGAAAAAACTGAAAAAAGACAAAAGACCTAGAAAGAATGGCTGAAGACAAAGATGGATGGTTCAATTTCTCTCTGCCTTGTGTGCCAGTCTGGCTTAGGGAAGGAGGGAGTAAGAAACCTTTTGTACAACTTGAAACGAAGGATTTTATTTGTGTTCTAATTAACCACTTTTTGCCATTTTGTATGATCAGCCACAGTTCTAAACTTACCCATGTGGAAGCCAAAGAAATCCCAGTACCCCTGCACCTGATTTAACAAGATCAACAGTTGATTGTCATCCAGAGAAAAACACCAGTTGGCAATTGGATAAGGAAGCCTTTGGCTTATCGAGAATCCACCATTGTTTTTTGTATGGTAAACCCGACCTTCTGGGACAGTTGTTAGTGGTGTTTTTAAACACATTGACTCTGGCAGCATTGCCCATTATACAATCATTGCTCAGACAAGGAAGCTTCTTTAACTGACAAAATGTTCAATGGATACATCATGATGGCAAGATAAGTTCAGTCTCATATTTTGAAATGTTGAACGAAACTGGTCTGGAATTAATTTAGTGATTTGTATGAAATTTCATATTTCATTGGTTGATTCGGCATTTGAAAACAAAATTAATTCTATAATTGTTTGTTATGGTAGACTCAGAAGGATTCATGGCATATATATACCATGTATTTTTAGGGATATTGTAAAATGTTTATGTTTCTTTTTGAGATCTGTTTAAGTCATAAAGAACATTTAAAAAGGTCACTAAGAAGATTCAGCAACCTTTCCATTTAGACTTAAAATAAGAGATCATTTAGTTTTTTAACATTGTAAATTTTTTGTTAGATATGTTCAGCAGACGACAGTTTAAGTTAGCCTTCTTTGAATGCCATCATAACATGACAGTTAGAACAGATGTTCAATAATGACTTTTCCATATTGGATGGTAGGGTGTCTTTGTTACCTGGATGTGTCTGGTTTGAGGGTGAAATCAAGCTATCTACCCCCGCCCCTTCAGTAATGAAGCCACCCCCACTGGGACTGGGATTGCATATGGGTTGTGAGGCAAGGATATGTTACATTTACCGGGTGGAGTAACATCGTTCCCTCTTAGTTCACTACTAGAGCCATCTAGTGATCAAATGTTCAAGGAATTGAAAAACTTGTGGGATTGAGTTGCTTTTGGCGGGCGAAGCTAAGTTAGACTGGCTGCAGTTTCAATGAAACCTATATCACGTTATGCAGAATTTTAAATTTTCACAGAAATCTTATCCTAGAAGGTTTTTTTTTACAAGAAATCTTTTCCTATGAGGTTTTATAATTGTTTGCAATGTTTATGCTGTGGAGGTGGTGAGAATAATTATCATTTATAATATAATTACGTGATTTTATATTGTAGGGATCTAACGAATTTCCCCACACCGCGAGATTTTGTATTCATCCAAATGTAGGCCATTTTTCACCTTTTCATTCCTGAGGCATTTAAATCACACTTGTTATCATTTGTATATAATGTTATTTTGTCAACAATTGTGCATAGTGCCCCACTAAGATTCATCTGTGGTAAATTTAACTTAGCATTTATCTGCAAAGTAAATTTATGTCGGTTGAAATATAAAATGCGTAAAGAGAATTTATAGTACCACTGATTAGTCATCTGGTTGTATGAGTTAGGTTTGTTGAATGGTTTCAACTTGTGTCTGGTATCATTATCACTTGCCACGATGCAATAATTATGATTTAAATGTGGTGCAACTATTATGAGAGACAGTGTTATTTATAGGTTCACCACCGTCTATTCTGAAACATCCCCTCGATTTGCAGCAGCCCACCTAGGGACTAGACAGAAAATCTACATTTGAATGACAGAGGATGGACATAAAGCACTCTGTTGTTTGCCACAGAGGGGCTGCAAAGGTGAAAGTTTGCAGTGATCTGTCACACCTGACGGCTGGTCTGACGGCTGGTCTGACGGCTGGCTGGCGGCAGTGACATATGTGCAGTACTGTGACGCTCACAATTATGCAGTTTGATTGATGTCTACAGCACTTTGCCTTCCTGTCATACATTGCATACAAGCTGCATATGTGTTATCTTCGTGACTAGATTTGTTTAATTGAATTAGTTCAAGTTCTGTCTGTTATGACTCTTTATAGAGAGAGTCGAGGCTTTTCTTGCAAAGTATAAACCAATAAGTGATCATAATTTTATTTATAGTATTATAAATACCGCCTCTCCATGGTATTGTCTGGATCCTAGTGGATGAAACAGGTGCAACCAATACTTTTTTGAAAGTGATATCAACCTGCAGGATATTGATACCTTCATCTGTCAAATATAGCAATACAGCTTGTCATATCTTTGATCTTACAATAAGCCTAATTACGCTGAAGGCATAAGAACATATTCATCTTTGTTTTTCTCTAAGTAAATGTAATATCTTATAAAAACAATTCATCAAAGTATCTTAGAAAATGATTAGACTGAAATAAAATTATATCCTTCTTTCCTAAATGTCCTTTTCCTGTATTTGTCATGTTAAAAAGGCGAGGGGGTGTTTGCTGTTTTATTGGCTAGCTGAAGGGGAAACTGCCAATTAGGTTACCCACTGCTGTCGTAGAAAGATTAGACCATTTAGCACACCACTGCTGTAAAGCCAGTAAAAATAAATGACGATTCACTGGTTGTTTTCTTTCCACATCTGTAGCCATTTATAAACACCGGTTCATAAGAACTCTGGCTTCTGTGAAAACCAGGGCTGCAGGGTATCACATGATTACTCCCGCACACTTGAAAAAGATAATTTAACCTGCCACCCAGATGCTGGAACTCATGCCACTAATGCAAGTCCTTTTACTGGGACATGTTTACTTCAGCAGAAAAACTATTCTCTGTCTTTGTTGGAATTTATTTATACAGAAAAGATTGGAAACAATGATCACGTCCAAATGGTTTGTAGGATTTTGTCAGTTACACATTTTTGTATAAATCTACTTGTGTATTACAGCTGATAAAGAACCACTTCTGATTCTGGAAAAAACCAATTTTTCAATCAGTAGTGCAGCAATAAAAATATAACTTTTGTTACATTTTAGAATAATTTAGGATTTTGCTGTATTTAATGAAATGATTTACATTTACAACCAATACTTGGCTATTGCCACCTTATACATTCTCTCAAAACCATCTTAGCAACTGCAAGGGCTGCAAGCAGGAATTTCCCTGCTGCATTCTCCCAATACCTTTGGAAATGTACAATTTGGATTTGTTTATCATATCTAATGAGTTATCTTACCATTTGTGTCAGTTGATGACCTATTTTTGGGTCTACTTTGTACAGCTACTAATCTGGCTGACCTTAGCTGGGCAATGGCCATTGTTTACAGATGGATGTCACACTGTGGTGATTTGTGTGCGTTATCTGTGGTGAGATAATTAGGACAGTAGTCCAGGCACAACTTATGTAAGTGGGAGTACACACTAAGGTTAGGAGGGGGTACCCACTGATCCATCAAGGATACTGCTATCTAGTTCTCCAGTTGTCCTTATCCGGGACATGGAAGATGGGTCTAATTTATTTCCCTCCCTCCATCTATCTCCGATCCAGGGCTGCGCTTCGATGATTTAGCAGCGAGGTCATGACTAAGAATTCCAAGCCGGATTCTCTGGGCATGTTTATTACTTTTGACATAGATTACATCAGTGTTGTCATAGTGACGTTGTTGATGTAGAATATTGACTATATTCCATGATTGAGAATGTTTCATGTTTGTCCACTGGTTTCCCAGATGTATATCTGGAAGAATTCTAGGAATGTGAGAGTTTGTTGGAATCCATTGAGTAGAATCTAATCCTGGACTGTAATTAATAATTCCCAGGGTCCTATATCTTCCATGCCAAGGCTATGAGTTAATTGTCTGTTTGATTATTGGCATGGTTGTTATTTGATATAGATTTGATCTACCTGAACAACGAACAGCAGCAATATTCATAAATGAGAATAATGCAACTTTATTACTCATTTGTTATTAAGTAAAATACAATTTTTTTGATTTTATCAAGCATGGTTAATGTTCTTAATTGGTGTTAATTGTAATACTATGAATGAAGTATAACTTACACAATCATAATTAATATGCTTTTATGCATTGTATAAAAGCATATTAATTATGATTGTGTAAGTTATACTTCATTCATAGTAGTCCTTCTGAATCTGCACTCGATTTACACCAGAGTGTCAGCTGCACCTCCATAAATAGCTTGTAAACATCTAAATGCCATATAACAAGCAGCTGAGCAACCAAAAGAGGGATGTGCAAGTTTTGGGTCATAAATTGTTTTGGCCCGGGGTTGGAGGGTCGAGGTGACGATAGTTAGACGCCTGCATGGCGTAAGGAAATGGCAAGCATCCCGACAGCTGCTTGTGATTTCCACCTGGGTGCTCCCTGTATCTCTTTAGACAAGGGTTATGCAAAGGTTATAACTGGGCTGAGATGGCAGCTTTGGGATAAATAGGATGCATCCCTGGCAGCCACTGAGGGGGAGAGAGAGGATGGGTGGGCCTGGCAGCCACTGGGGGGAGAGAGAGGATGGGTGGGCCTGGCAGCCACTGAGGGGAGAGAGAGGATGGGTGGGCCTGGCAGCCACTGAGGGGAGAGAGAGGATGGGTGGGCCTGGCAGCCACTGAGGGGAAGGAGAGGATGGGTGGGCCTGGCAGCCACTGAGAGGGAGAGAGAGGATGGGTGGGCCTGGCAGCCACTGAGGGGGAGAGAGAGGATGGGTGGGCCTGGCAGCCAGTGAGGGGAGAGAGAGGATGGCTGGGCCTGGCAGCCACTGAGGGGGGGGGAGAGAGGATGGGTGGGCCTGTTCAGCAGCATTGGCCTAGTTGCTAGCACTGCCATTAATCTAGTGGTTGTGTTGTACTTTACACTGCTGGCCTCTCAAACTGCAGATTGCGCAGGCGACTAATCAACGCGAACATGTTGGCCGTCTTTACTATTGCCGGAGCGACAGAAGAGAAAAAGTGATTGTGTTTCTTTCACAATGTTTGCGGCTAACCACAAGTGGACGCTTAAGTTGCGGTGTTATGATGTTGCGCTGCGGCATTCATGAGTGTGTTAACATTAGTAATGTCCTTTGTTCATGCCACTGGGGATGTGCAGCGTTGTGCTACTCAATATTTCTTCGGTCGTTCTCATGTTAATTTTTATTTTATGTTACACTGTGTATGCACATACATACCTACATACATATATACATACATACATATATACATGCCCCTGTGCACATAAAGCATGCATGCATGCAGGCATAACAATTATTTACCGGTAATAGATATGTTCATGTTATTTCTTTATATCTAAACATGCACATGTAATATTGTATTTATAATAGAATATAATAGATAAATTTATGTACCATATAAATAAAAGGCATATATACACATTCAGTGATTCACACACGTGAATGCATGCATGTATTCATGCATTCAAGTTTATGTAGGCACTGCATGTATTACATGCATGTGATTGCATGTAAATATTTGTGTGTGCATGTGCTTGAAAGCAGGCATGTGCTTGCATGTGTGCACATGCTTCCAGGCTTACACGTGCACGTGTGCGAATGCATACATGCGTGCGTGTTCGTATACACGCCACTTCCTTCATTCTCTCATTGATACTTCCCTGTCTTGTGTCACTTCATCAACACCCAAGAATAACTCGTCCCATAATTAAGCGTTAATTAGACGACACAGGAGGGTGACACCAGATTCGTGTCAGGAGGGTCTCTGTAGGTGCCAGCGCCACTTGGAGTAGGGTCAGGTCACATGACCTCAATACCTCCCACCCAGCGTGTCCATGCTCCATAACTACCTGATTAGTGGTGGTCACAATCACTGATGACCATTCACCCGTGAGTTCTTATGGCGGATCAATATTGCCAAGGCTACTCTGTCACTGACCCTCCAAACATTGATCCTGACCACAGGCTATCTGGTCAAGCAGACTATTAATAGATGTGTTCTTGAATGCCTTATGGCTTAATACCTGCATGCTTGTGTCTATATAGGGGCTTGAGTGCAGAGATGTCAAGATATTTGTAACCATTATCACAAAGGGCTTTCACCCCGTTATTGACATCACGGGGGTGGTCATGCGTAGACTTCCACTTGTGCTTTTCACATTGAGACGAGAGTTTTAATAATAATTAATAAATTGGAAATAATAAAATGAATTTATATTGTAATTCTCATCCAGTCACCAAGTTGTGTTAATATTTTTGACGGTTGCATGTACATTATGGTTTATTTCATTATTATTTGTAAATATAATATCTAAACATTGGACAGTGGCTTTTGTCTTGGTGGGGTAAGATTGTTATATATACTTGCCACAAATTGGCAGTGCTGATACTGACCTTCTGGTTTAAGTGTTATGATAAGGTAGTGTAACTGTTTGTGCTAGTTTAATCACTGATCATCTTGTCTGGCTTGTGTGATTGGAATAAACAAAAACTGCCACATTGACAGTGACAGCGCAGGCTTCACAAATGATGAGTCATTTTGTCCAGATATTCGGTCAATATCATGAGATACTGTCACCAAATGTGCACTGGTTGACACAGGTTTATCAATACTTCTTTGCAAGCATTGAATAATCTGCTATGTGCCTAGTTAGAGTACTCTGCGGAACTGAATCAGAATGAAATGGAATGAAAACACAGCTAAATAACACAAAGTATAATACATTGTACTGTAACTCCTTAAATTTTAAACCCTCAGAAAAGTATGAAATACTGAAGCATCAGCATGCCACACACAATCCATGAATTGCTGAGGTCAGACCAGAGTGCAACGTAATTCCAAGAACTGCTGGTACATCAGTTCTAGTCTGACCCCCAGATTCCAATGCCTGCAGGTGCTTCAATTGTGGTCTGACCCCCAGATTACACCCCCCAGGGCATCCCCCTCCCCCAGCTCTAGGAGTGATACAAGTAAGTCACATGAACATGATAGAGATGCCTAGAGAAGCCACTCAGTGCAGTGAGAGGCTCAAGGTTGGCCCTTCTCTGTCCTACACAGAGGGGTGCACTTGAAGCCTTGCCGATAGGTCCAGGCCCTCACAGTTACACCCAGGCCCTTGCTGTTACGCCAAGGCCCTCACTTTTACACCAGGCCTTCACAGTTATATACAGGCCCCATGGTTACACCCCTACTTCCAGTGTTACACCCAGTAGATATGTGCTTTGTAAGTTGTTGTAGAGAGCCACATTGACTTCATTCAGCACAATATTTACTGTACTTAGTTCTTAGGCTTTTTTTTAGCACAATGTCAGATTGCTTGAAGTTTATTCAAACTTCCTCTTTAGTTCGTCTCTAAATCGAGCCAGTCATGAACTTCATATTCAGATACGTAGTGTGGGCATTCAGTTTAAAAATAGGACATATACATTTGCTAAATTCTTCAAATGAATTGACTTTTATCATTACATCTGGTCGCTTGGTGTATATGCCAGCATAATTATCTTTGCTAGTATTTTTTCTGCACCTCTCCTTCATAATAGGAACAAATACAGTCATCATCATTGCATCTGGTCGGAGACCGGACATAACATGACATATACCATGTGTAGCCATCAGGAATTATGCATCAGCTGCAATTCTTGATACGTTCAATATATATATGTATATATATATATATATAAATATACATAAATACTGTGGCCTGGATAGCATTTATATATATATATATATATAAATGCTATCCAGGCCACAGTATTTATTTGAGCCTGGATGTGCAATTTCCTCATCTACATCCAAATCAGTCATAAATGTATCACTCATAAATATTTAGTTTCATACTTAATTTATATTATGTATATATTTATAAATATATACAGGGTAATTAGAATATTATATATATATGTACATATATATATATATACATATACATATACATGTATATATTTGTAGAATATATATAAATATCCAGTATATAATATATATATTTATAGAATATAGATGCACACTCGTATGCCACTTAGTACATGGATATATATATGTGTACCAAGTAAAGCAAATTTACACACTGACATATATCATATATACAGTTTCAACATCAATAGAAACTCTGTAATAATTTATTTGAAGGAAGGAAAGGTCATGTCAAGACAAGGTGATGTGTTTCACACCATCCAGGAAGGAAAGGATACAGTCATTTGTCTTTGTGCATAAGCACCTGCATGACCTAAATTTATCACAGCTACTACACAGACAATGTGGTAGCATCTTTCGTTGTTCTATGCAAAACTGTTTTCTTAAAAAATTGTTTTGCTGTCCTAGTGCCATTTATGCACTGGTGGGTTTTAAGGAAAACTGAATATGGCTGATAAGCAAATAAATCTCCCCCAAGACACTGGCAAGAGTGTGCCAGATTTTTGTGCACAAGGGAATAGAATCATTAGTTATATACTGAAAGTTTTTTTTAGGCAGTTCTATATGTCGGTTTGACAAAATGCATCTAAAAGTCTTCAAATTGTGAAAAAAAGTTTACACTTTTTTAAACACAGTCAGAAGATTCAGAATTCAAGCCATGTGTTTGGCTGGTGATATCACAGATATTCATAATGATGATATACAGCCAGTATTTGTGTTAGATGGGTGGGAAATTATCACACATTTAACAACAAAATAAAGTTAAAACACCAGTGGTGGTAAATATTATTCTTAATAGTACCGGTTATCATTCATATTATAATTCTTAGAGGTGTGAAGCGGCTACTATGTCTTATTTAAAGAGGGGGTGTATTTGATTTGGTGTCTTATATAAGACAAAAATAGCCGTGATAGCTTTGGTTACATAAACATATTGTGTACACAAGCTAAAGTCCTGACCAGAGTGTGTATGAGGATGGCATATTGCAAATAGTGATGGTTGACGATTGACAAGTGCAATCCACAGTAGTAATTGGTTGTAAACGTTCGTGGCATACCAGAGTGATGTCTGTGTGTAATGAGAATGTATATTATTGAGTTGTGACAACATAATATTGATATCATATACACTTTAAAGTGAGTTAAGATTACAAAATATTCTTTACTACTGGTATGCAAAGTTCTTGATGCTACTGATAATTAACAGACATTTGAATACATTCACTATGTAAATGTTGACACCATTGCTATCACTGACACTGCAAACTGTTTAAGCCGTATTAAAATTGTTTATTAAAATATCCTTTAGGACATTCAATCTCAGACATGACAAATTGTTTTGGTTAAAGCCTGTATTTTTTTTAAAACATTCCCCATAAATCTGTATAAATCCATATAACATGCTACATTAGTTAACCTATTCCAATGGAGTATTAGCATCAAGAATAGTGCACAAAAAACCTACATTAAATCAAATCGGCTATGGTTTACCAGGATTTTTATACTCATGATAAAGACAAGAAAAATATGTGCACTTTTTCCAAATGAAGCAAACCTGTATTAAATGGGATATATTAATTGTATATGAGAAATCTGTACAATATGGCATATGTGCAAGATTGCGTAACACAACTGAACTTTGTGAACTGTGTAGTGTATACAGAAATGTTTGACACTCTTAATAGCGGGTGACAATTCATAATGCGTCTTTTGATATATTAGTTAAAAAAAATATCAATCTGATATGGCAACTGTAATGCAATCACACATGGGTCGTCTCTTATAGTGTGTAACCACATTATACTATAAGTCAGTGGTTCTCAACCTTTTTGTCACCAAGGCCCTCCTGTGTCCAATGAAACCATCTTGGGACCCCCACTGTAAGATATGACACCCCTTCATTTTTGCTACAATGGCATCAACAGTTATTGCTTTTAAAAAATAGTGTTTTATTAACCATTAAAAGAAAATGTACCTGCTGTTCTTAGTGCTATTATATGTCTTGTTCACTACTGGTAAATAAACAAACACACTTAAATGAAATAAATGTCACAGCATATCAACATGTCAGCTTGGGTTGATCTCAGTTGGTATTTCAAAACATACATTTAAGAACTGTTCAAGACTGTTCTCTTGGTGGTGTAACTACAAGCTTTAGTCACCCAATGTGAAGACTGCTGCTGATGCCTGCCAATAATACAATCAATGTAGGAGGGATCTTTGACAAACACACACATGTGTCGTCTTCAGTGATCAGCCTCACACAGGTAGATGGTGCTGAATGGTATCAACACCTTCTTTGCTGCATCATGACACACCTGGAACTCAGCACCACAGTGGGACCAGAATGTTTCCAACTGCACTTCATTGAACCAAGCTCTCATGGTGCCATCAGATGGATGATAAGTCAATGAGCTCTTCCAAAAATGGAGATGAGAAAGTGGCTGCAAGTTGTTCCTCAATGTTCTCGGTAAATGGGTTTGCAATCCACTTGTAAGAAGCTGCCTGCTCCTCTGTGAGTTCAGAGAAATAACTGTTGAATTTGTCCAGCAACCCTGACAGGTGCAATGTTGCCTGACGTTGGATGACACTGAAATCCACGTTTCTCTACTAAATTAATTGCACGCATCTATTTAAACGTGTCAGTGGTTCCTGGTGAGGCAACAGTTTTCCACAGTTCTAGTTTTCTTTGGAATGCCTCAAGTCGTTCAAGCTGGACAATATTGTTGTTTGTTTGCACACTGCAAACTAAGCTGGACTATATTTTTTACCTGGTAATTAAAAATTCAAATTTTCTCCTGCCATCTCGCGGACCCCCTGGCAGCTCTCTGCAGCCCCTCTGTTGGCTGGGGACCCCCGGTTGAGAAACGCTGCTATAAGTCACCTGTTAATTGATTCACTCATGCTATGTATGACCCATTTGCAAAAAGGTATATAAAATTGCGTACTTTGGCCCACAATCAGACCAATTTGTGTATATTTTAGAGTGTTTTTATTGGCCAATATCATATGGATGACTAAATGTTACTTACAGGGTCACAGAAAGTCAGAGCAATAATCCAGCGTTATGGCACAGGGAATTGCTAGTTTGTTTCCAGTGCAGACAGTTGTTGGGAAAATATGTCTCACTAACTAGGGTGTTCAATAAATAGCAGCATCAACATGTCATTTATTGCCCTGTAAGGTCTAATAACAACATCATCAAGCAGTGTTCAGAATGGCAAAGACAGCTATACATAAACCATCCACAGAGACTGCCTCTGGCGCATTCTCAGATCAAATGGAATACCACAACGCATCATCAACACCATCAAAGCTTTCTACACCAACTTCACCTACAATGTTGGAACTGGTCAGTGATCTTCACTTTGAGGTTAAGACAGGTGTGAGACAGGGCTGTGTTATGTCAGATATCCTTTTTTTAATGTTGTCATTGATTGGGTCATGTAACGAGTGACAGAAGATGTACCAAGAGAGCTTTACTGGACTCCCTTTTCAGCACTAGAGGATCTGGACTTTGCCGATGCAGATTTTTCAGGTTGGTTTGCGAATCAGCCTGAAGAAGACGAATGTTAACATGCCAGCCTCAGTGAAGATGGACAACACGGACCTTTCCAGCACTGAAACATTCAATTACCTTGGAAGTGTCATTAGCCAAGATGGAGGAGCTAGCATAGACATCCACAACAGTGGAGAACAGTGGAGGTGGAGCCGAG
Source organism: Paraescarpia echinospica (assembly GCA_020002185.1). NCBI lineage: Eukaryota > Metazoa > Annelida > Polychaeta > Sabellida > Siboglinidae > Paraescarpia > Paraescarpia echinospica. The sequence goes on from CM034536.1 coordinate 30,666,434, forward strand.
GGAAATGAACCACACCTGGGACACCATACAGCGAATGGCCGGAGACAGACAGAGGTGGAGGAACTTCGTCGCTGCCCTAAACACCAGAGGGCGTAACGGGTAGTATGTAAGTAAGGTCTAATAACTCATGAATCACAACATCAAAAATTGCAATCCAAAAGCAATCCATATATTGTTTAAAGTATTGCACTTTATAGTCTAGACAGCTATTTGTTTGTCACCTGTATTATTTATAGATTATTACTTTTTTATAGTTTTATTAAATTATTTTGTAACATTGTTGCGTCGTTTATGGCTTTTTAACAGGAAGGGCAACACACATTGAGGCACATGAAGCTCACGCGCCCTGCCCATTTTCAGGGATCAATTATTATTTCACCAATACTAATGACATCCTCCTTTCTTTCGAACGAACACAAAATAAAGCAACCAAGAGTAATTATAACGCGATTGAACTGTTCATCACTAGTCAATGATTTTCCAGCACAGCGTCCTTAACGTTCAATCACACAACCGATCAGCTTCTATACGTTTGCACCAGCACAGCATCTCTCTGTAACATGAAAGACTGCTCACTTATCTTTTGTTAATCGTCACTTTTACTAAACTTGAAACTGAGGAATATATTGTCCTTAGATCTGATTACTTTGATATCCAATTAATAGTTATATTTAACAAGATTTAACAAGATTGCCATCCAGAGAATTAACTCTAGATGGCAGGTGGACAAGGAAGCCATTTGGCTTATCGAGAGTCCAACCCTTTTATCTACATATATCCAGCCCTTCTGAGGTATGTGTTGATTTTATTTTTAAACATATTCACACTACTAGCACCCACACAATCATCAGATAATCTGTTCCATTCATTCACAGTCCTTTGTGAAAATGAGAACTTTCTCACGTCTAATCTACACTGCTCCTTTACTAATGTAACTTTATGTCCTCTAGTCTTTCTATCTTTCTTAACTGAAAAAAACATTTCTATTAATATTTTCATAACCATTCAATATTTTAAACACTTCTATCTGATCTCCTCTCAGTCTCCTGGTCTCTAGTGTTGTTAAACCACATTCTTTTAGGCGTTTTTCATAACTAAGATCCCTCAGTTTTGGTATCATTTTAGTCGCTCTCCTCTGTACTCTTTCTAGCATATCTATGTCCTTCTTGTGGTATGGCCTCCACGCTTGTATACAATATTTTAAATGAGGCCTAACTATTGTTTTGTACAGCGGTATTATTAGTTCTTTTTCTTTATATGCTATATTTCGCCTAATCAATCCAAGGATTTGATTTCCCTTTGAAGCTGCAATTCCACACTGCTCTGAAACCTTCATGTCAGCACTAATTGTCAGCCCTAAGTCTTTTTCTTTTACAGTAGTACTTAGTACAGTTCCCCCCATTGTATATTCTACATATTCGTTCCCATGTCCTGTGTGAAGGCATTTACATTTCCCAAAATTGAACAACATTTGCCACTTTTCAGACCATTTGATCAACCTGTCAAGATCATCTTGTAAATGCTGTCTATCCCCATCACTTTTAATCTTTCTAAATACTTTTGTATCATCTGCAAATTTCAACACCTTGCTAGCTATATCATTGTCCAAATCGTTTATATATATTAAGAATAATATAGGTCCCAGTACTGATCCCTGTGGAACCCCACTCAAAACTGATTTCCAGTTTGAAGCCTCCCCATCAACAACTACCGCTGTCTTCTGTCAATCAGCCATTTTTCTATCCAGTTAATTATACCATTTCCTATGCCATAGGCTTTTAGTTTAAGCAGTAATCTCTGATGTGGCACTTTGTCGAAAGCTTTTTGAAAATCTAAGTAGATGATATCTACTGGTGATCCATCATCTACCCACTTAGTGATATCTTCCAAAAAACATAACATATTTGTTAAGCATGACCTCGCTTTTAGAAACCCATGTTGAGATGGGTTTATCAAGTTATGTTTAACAAGAAAATCCACCATGTGATCTTTAATTAGTCTTTCTAATAATTTACAAATCACCGATGTTAAACTAACTGGTCTATAATTATTTGACTTGTTTCTCGAACCTTTTTTAAATAACGGTATAATGTTTGCTTCTTTCCATTCTAAAGGAACCACTCCCTCTTCTAATGACAAGTTGAAAACTGTTGCAAGCGGTATGCTAATTTGTTCTACAATTTCCACTAGTAGTTTGGGTGGAATACCATCCACTCCAGGTGATTTATTTTCCTTCATAGCCCTAATTTTCTTAGCTACCATTTCTGGGGTTACAATTAACTGTCTTAAATAGTCTGATTCTGCCCCCTTGAACTTAGCCTCTGGTACTGGCAGTGAACTAGTGTCTTCTCTGGTAAACACTGAACTAAAATACTCATTTAGGTCTTCTGCCATTAAGAATCCTTCTGATATTATATTTCCAGCACTATCTTCTAGAGGACCGACCTTATCCTGAACTTTCTGTTTGCTTCGAACATACGCATAAAAACTCTTGCTGTCATGTTTTATATTACAAGCTAATTTATGTTCATAGCTTCTCTTTGAATTTCTAATTTCAGCTGTAGCTTGGTTTAGTGCTTTATAAATGTTGTAGTCTTCGTCATTTCCAGTATGTCTATATGACTTCCACATCATTTGTTTATACTTAATTTTTCTAATGGCTTCTTTCGATAAGTATTTCTTTCTGGTCCGTTTCCCTTGTTTTTCACAGTCCCGTTTGCTCACTTCCCTTATAGCGTTTTGTATTTTTTCATTCTCTTCTATGCTTATGTTTGGACTTCGATAAACTAATCCAACCGTTAACGTTGAGTTTCCTGTAACTATGTTACACCAAACAGCTTCTTCGCAATCTGCTTCTCTGTCTAATTTTATTTCATAAGCCTGGATAGATTCTTTAATATATAAAATAACTCCACCTCCCCTTCTTCCTATTCTATCTTTCCTAAACATTACATATCCTGTCAGTCCCAATTCGGCATCTGATATATCGGTGGTTGCCCATGATTCGGTTATACCTATTATGTGAGGGTCAATATCTTCTACCATAATGTTTAGTTCATTTCTTTTGTTTACTATACTCCTTGCATTTAAACAAACACATTTATACCCAGCTTCAGAACAGTTTTCCAGACTGTTCTTTGCTGAATTATTTTTGCTGCCTTTATGTATGCCTCCAGTTTCAGGCTTCTCTGCGAGTCCCCCCTGCGAAATTACTTGAAACTAACAAAACAAGCTTTCAGCTCTTTACTACTTCTACTGCTACGACACATCAACAGTCCTCAATTCACATCACTGGAACCTTAACGGCTTCTTCACTTGTCTACCACTACAGTTTTCTTGATGACATTTCGGGTGGCCTCCCCGAAAGCAACTGGTTCAGCCATCTGTGCAGGTGGCTGTAGCTGTCCAAGCTTGACTGGTGTAGACTGCTGCAATTCGACGTCCTCAGGTTGAGTCTCAGTTGATGTCCGCAGTTTGAGGTGTTTGCAGTTACGCCTCAGCTCTCCATCTGCTGTTTTCACTAGATACGACCTCGGCGCACACTTCTTGTTCACCGTCGCAGGCTTCTGCCGTGCATTCTCCCCCTCACACTTGACTAGGACGGGGTCTCCTGGCTGAAGGTCAGGCAGGGGTTGTACACCATAGTGACGGTCGTAGTTCTGCTTCTGCTTTTGCTTGAACACTTCACCGTGCTCACATACCCTGTCCGGACTGACGGTACGCGGGGGTGAGTGTTTCTGGCAGGGCAGGTAGAGTCGTCCGTAGACGTCTGCTGAAGGCTAGTTCTGCAGGACCAACCCCCGAGTTCTGGAATCGGAGTCAAGCGGTATAATAATAATAATAAACTTTATTTATACACTAGTCTCCAGAGTACGTCTCTGTTCAATAGTGTGTACAGAGTCACTAAAATAAAACAATATACATACATAAGACTTAGTGGTGTAAACATAAATTTAGTCTGATACTTATTTTAAAATAGCATCATTAAAATAAACATTATGGCTATAAATTATATATATATATAAGAAAGAAAAAAGACTACGTATTTATTAAAAGTGAGACTAAGAGAGTAAAGTTGTAAACCAAATTAAAACTCAATTAAAATAGATTGTGCAATGAATAGGAAGATAGATACCCTTAAAACAACATATTACACATTAAAAGCGAGTTTAAAATAGTGCGTTTTGAGCCGTGCTTTGAAAACGTCCATTGATGTGATCAGCCGCAGTTCTTCCATTAACTCATTCCACAGAAATGGTCCGGCTCGAGAGAAAGAACGCCGGCCATATCACACCAGATTATATTGCGGCACAGTCAGAAGCGTGCGGTCCTTGGATCGAAGTGACCGGTGTGGCACGTAGGACCAGTATCTTGTACTCGATGCGCCATTTCACTGGTAACCAGTGAAGAAATTTAAGTCCTCCGGTGACCCTCTGTTGCTGGTCGCTCCACTTGATCTGTAGGACAACTCTGACCGCGGCGCACTGGATCATCTCTAAGCGATGCATCTGGCGGTCAGTGTTGCCATAGAGCACCGCATTGCCGTAATCCAGTCATGATGTCATGAGCGAGCGGTATGTCAGTGGAGTGAGGAACATGTCGTCTTGTTTGAGGATTTCCTTTGCTGTTTTGAGCGCCCGTTCTGCCCGTTCTGTCTCCGGAATCCCGTGATGTGTGAAGATGTTCTTCAGTTTGTTGATGACTGAAGACGAAGTGATGTTGGGAAGGTAGGCGATGTACCGGGAATAGTAGTGAACACTAACCAGGTAGTTACGTCCCTTCAGTTCACACAAGTCGACACTGATCCGTTCGAAAGGGCGCGTTGGCAGTCGCGACAGCAACATTGTTCATGTCATTGTGAAGGACTCTTCCAGGCAATATCTACACCTTGACACTCTGTCCTCAATGTCCTTACTCATTCCACCGCTGCCACCGTGCGTCCTTTATGGCTTTTTAACGGGAAGGGCAACACAACACACATTGAAGCAGACGAAGCCATATTTTAATCTCCTCGCACGCCCCTGGCCATTTTCAGGGATCAATTATTATTTCACGAATAGTAATGAAATCATGACAATTATTATGTATATTAATTAATTTTGGGCACAAGTTTTCATAATCATATTAAAATGTTCATACAGTTGAATTGTGTGCCTGATATTTGCAAATTCTCTTATTCTAAATGGCATAAACATGGTTATTTTATTAGTACTACAAGTGTAGTGGTCTTTCCTACATCTTTATTTGACAGATACCCTGGGAAATAATTTTATTTCAAATCATGTATACTTAGCCACTTCCGAACCCAAGGGCTTGAACATTATATTTTCATAAGCAGATATTCAGTGAGTTTTTTCTTTCAACAAAATTGTAAAATATTTATTAAACATCACCTGTTGGAATTGTCATTATAGACTGACACAGAAAAAACTTATCTTTGTGCGTATGACTGAAGCTCGCAAGGTATTTCATTGGTTGATGCGTCAAACAGGATCACACTTATTTCCATGTTTGCAGATATTGAGCCCCCCGAGGATGATAAATAATATTAAATATAACATCATCACAGGTTGATGGGCTGGGTTTGGATGGGCTGGGTTTGGATGGGCGTCTTATTATGCACTGAGCATCTAATGAAGGAGGCGTCTTGTTCTTGTCTCTCTAGTTCGCTTGGGATGTCTCTGACACCTCTTTCTCCCTAGATTTGGTGACATCCCCTCGATGTAGTGACATTCCTCTCAGTTTCTCTAATGACTATATTGATTGGCATTTGGCGCTGGGGGTCTAGGGCTGTTCATTCCTGGAACCACAGAATTGATTCCTTGAATCTAATTAGACTTTGCAATGCAGAGAGAGCAAATTCATTTTCTGAAAGTGTGAATACTGAATGCTGGTGCTGCTGGTCATGCTAATGACAGATATAACCCGGTACTGAGTCTTAGGGAAGGACCCACTGCTGTGATGACTTCTCGGGTTTAGTAATTAACTCAATTTACACCTGTGTATTTGTTATGTGTTTATAATTTCAGGTTGACACTGTACTATGGTTTACACCCAGGCATGACGACATCGGATTATTTGGCAAATGCTCATTAACACTTCATATTCTTGGGCAAATGCAAACTGACATTTCAGAGTTTGGGGAAAATACCCACTAATAGTTCATATATTCATAGGCAAATGCAGGCTGACATTTCAAACTATTGGACACTTGTTCACATGGACACTTGATTACATGGAAACTTGTTCACATGTATGCGTGATCACGTTCATATGAACACTTGTTCATATGGACACTTGTTCACATGTATACTTGTTCACATGTACACTTGTTCACATGTACACTTTTCACATGTACACTTCTTCACATGTACACTTGTTCACCTGGACACTTGTTCACATGGACATTTGATTACATGGAAACTTGTTCACATGTATGTGTGATCACATGGACACTTGTTCATATGGACACTTGTTCATATGGACACTTGTTCACATGTATACTTGTTCACATGTACACTTGTTTACATGTACACTTTTCACATGTACACTTGTTCAGATGTACACTTCTTCACATGTACACTTGTTCACCTGGTCACTTGTTCACGCATCGTCACTTGTTCATACATGCACTTGTTCACACATACACTTGTTCACATGGACACTTGGCCACATGGACATTTGTCCACATGTACAAAAAAGCAAATTTCCCCCCCAAAAATAAAATGGATTGATATGATTTTGACATGAGACCCATCACGTGTACATTCTCTCAATTCTGGGAAAGTGTAGCTCTTTCCCCTCTTTCCTGCCTGCTGACAACATTATTCCAGGCCGCTCCAATAGAGCAACTGCTGACAACATTATTCCAGGCCGCTCCATTAGAGCAACTGCTGACAACATTATTCCAGGCCGCTCCATTAGAGCAACTGCTGACAACATTATTCCAGGCTGCTCCATTAGAGCAACTGCTGACAACATTATTCCAGGCCGCTCCATTAGAGCAACTGCTGACAACATTATTCCAGGCCGCTCCATTAGAGCAACTGCTGCAGTATGTATCCATGTCATTGTCATCAGCCATTGTCATCATTGTGAGAGACAATAGTGGCCCACCATCAGCCTTGACACCAACTTGACCCACTGCATGGCGGCCAGCAAACAATTCTAGGAATGCCAACACTCCTGAGCTCAGTCTGCACATTTCCAGGATGGTTCTAGGAAAGACGCTGACTTTGTGAATGGTGACAGATTAGTGTCGCGTTGCTGACGCAGCAATGTCTATCAGTTTTCGCTTCACTTTTCTCCGCTGATGAGTTGTTTTCGTCCTTCATCCTTCAAGTACAGACTGCGACAACCTTGCAGTTCATTACGGCACCCGTCATAACGGTACACTGTGTTTAACGATAAAAAGCATGTAGCATTTATGTTGAGTCAGCAGGAAGTCATCTACAGATTGTTGCAGTTTAATTATGCTGGTTGGCCATTTTACCTGAGCATGCACTAGAATAATTTTCCCAGTGCCAGAGTTTTTTGAATTGGTAAATTTATTATACTTGCTAATGGATTTGTAACTTAGAATTTGTTTGTAGATACAGTATAACTATAAATTCTAATTTGCATCAGGCTTGTTAACAAATGCATGTCAACACATTTAAATGCAAATGTTTCACTTGATTTAAATGCAAATGCTATTTTCCAGGAACGCATGCAAATGCAAATGTTTTGTGGCGGCATTTAAATGCAAATGTTTTGGTTACACATTTGCAAATGCATTTGAATTTATTTCAACTTTTGTATTAATATTTTGTTTTATTTGAAGAAACAATGTAAAGTATACAAACACTTTGTTAATACATTTAATAAATACAGTAGTACATGATCATTGTTGCCACTCAGTCCCACTGCATAATGCAGAAGGTGGTGCTGTTTTATGAAAAATGCTAAATGTCCTGTACATAACACGGTCTTAATTATTATGACTAAAGCTTCCTGGCAAAATGTAATCATGCTTTCCCATTGCACCATGGCATAGCAATGGCACATAAGTCCCTAAATTATTGAGATACAATGCAGTCTTTTTTATAAGGTATGACTGATAAATAGTGAAAATCCACTGTCCCAAACATACCGCACAGTTCACACCTCGCAGGAGATGGGTGTTGCACTTGACGAACATCAGGTGCTCAGACACTGCTCACTACAGAGCACTTTTGTCGAATGACATGCTGTGGATTTGTGAAATTGTGAAAGTGAATCTAACAATAATAATTATTGAAAGAATTACGCATGCATTTGATTCGCATTTGATTGTGCACTTGACAAATCAAATGTTTGTGGATCGCATTCAAATGCAAATGTTTAAGATACCCATTCAAATGCAAATGCATTTGCAATTTCACGGAGGCATTTGAATGCGCATTCAAATGCGCAACATTCAAATGCACATTCAAATGCATTTGCATTTGTTAACAAGCCATAGTATAACTATGCTAGTTGAGGGGAGGTGAGCCATAGGTAAGGATTAGTCTTTGGTTCCCCCTTTCCAGCACTATTGTTTAATAATACCACAATTACACATGTTGAATAATGTGTTAAATTCTATCATTATTATGGAATTGGAACTGTTTGTTGGAAAACAATTATTGATTGATGGCTTGCTTGCATGCTTGATTGATGGCTTGCTGGCATGCTTGATTGGTCTTCACAAGGCTGGGAAATTTAGAAAGGAATATAATCTCTATATTTGTTCTTACCAAAATCTTAGAATTGCTCTTGTTGTTTAGTGTGCAGTTATTACTAGTGTTGCTTCTTAAACTAATGCTTCCTGTTCTGTTTCTTCTGCACCAGGTAGTTGAGTTATTATTCAGACTTGGTTCGCCGCAGGTACACTTCATTAATGGCTCGCTTCAAGGTTGGTGACATACCGTTTCGATGCATTGTTGCGGGCATTGGAGTAATGGAGGCGACCTCCTTGCTAGAATTTATGGAGATTACCTTTTTGAACTTGATGCAGCTGGTTTAAAAAACAACTTGTGTTTGCTACATGTAATCATTTGCCACGTTGCACTGTAGTAATGAATGACCTCACTACTGAGGCCGTCTGTATTCTACACAGCGGGCAGTAAACTTGTAGGAGGAAATACCCATGTACCTGAGGACAAGTGTCCACAATCTCTAGTGTCCACACAAACAGGTTGCTCATGCACAAGTAAGTGTTAAGTGTCGACATGTGGAAGGAATTTGCAAAAATGAAATGTCAGTTTGTATTCAGTATTGTGTCAGTGTGCGTGTGTGTCCAGTTTTTCAGATGTCAGTTTGCATGTGTCCAGTATTCTGAGGTCAGTTTGCATGTGTCCAGTATTCTGAGGTGTAAATGTGCATGTGTTCAGTATTCTGAGGTATCAGCATGCGTGTATCCTGTATTCTGAGGTGTCAGCATCATGCATGTATCCTGTATTCTGAGGTGTCAGCATGCATGTATCCAGTATTCTGAGGTGTAAATGTGCATGTGTTCAGTATTCTGAGGTGTCAGCATGCATGTATCCAGTATTCTGAGGTGTCAGTGTGCATGTGTTCAGTATTCTGAGGTGTCAACATGCATGTATCCTGTATTCTGTGGTGTCAGCATGCATGTATCCAGTATTCTGATGTGTCAGCGTGTATGTGTCCAGTATTCTGATGTATCAGCATGCATGTATTCAGTATTCTGAGATATCAGCATGCATGTGTTCAGTATTCTGAGGTGACAGCATGCACGTGTCCAGTATTCTGAGGTGTCAGCATGCACATGTCCAGTATTCTGAGGTGTCAGCATGCATGTATCCAGTATTCTGATGTGTCAGTGTGTATGTGTCCAGTATTCTGATATATCAGCATGCATTAATCCAGTATTCTGAGGTATCAGCATGCATGTGTTCAGTATTCTGAGGTGTCAGCATGCATGTGTCCAGTATTCTGAGGTGTCAGTGCTCATGTATTAAAATATTCTGAGGTGTCAATGTGCATTTGATCAAAACTGTGTGTCTGAAAAGCCAGTATCAATGTCCTATTGATTAGTTAGTTTGAAATGTATGTTTGTGTCGTAAGGGGATGTGGCCAAATAAAGCTAGGAGATGACCAACTAAACCTAAGCTTGACCTGGGCATGTGCACTTTCTCTATAGCTGCACCAAAATTGAACAAACTTCCTGTCATCTTAAACTCATATAAAACTATACCTTCTACAAAAGTGTCTAGCCATTTATTTAAAAAATTGTATTTCCACCCTAAATCCTTGTGGTCTTGCACTGGTGATGAGTCTTGCATGTTCCTATTGATGTAATATTTGTGATTTGTCTTCACTGTGCCTCTGGGCTCAGGTTCCTGAAGATTTGTCTTCACTGTGTCTCTTGGCTCAGGTTCCTGAAGATTTGACTTCACTGTGCCTCTGGGCTCAGGTTCCTGAATATTTGTCTTCACTGTGTCTCTGGGCTCAGGTTCCTGAAGATTTGTCTTCAGTGTGTCTCTGCTCTGGGCTCAGGTTCCTGAAGATTTGTCTTCACTGTGTCTCTGGGCTCAGGATCCTGAAGATTTGTCTTCACTGTGTCTCTGGGCTCAGGATCCTGAAGATTTGTCTTCACTGTGTCTCTGGGCTCAGGTTCCTGAAGATTTGTCTTCACTGTGTCTCTGGGCTCAGGTTCCTGAAGATTTGTCTTCACTGTGTCTCTGGGCTCAGGTTCCTGAAGATTTGTCTTCACTGTGTCTCAGGGCTCAGGTTCCTGAAGATTTGTCTTCACTGTGCCTCTGGGCTCAGGTTCCTGAAGATTTGTCTTCACTGTGCCTCTGGGCTCAGGTTCCTGAAGATTTGTCTTCACTGTGTCTCTGGGCTCAGGTTCCTGAAGATTTGTCTTCACTTTGCCTCTGGGCTCAGGTTCCTGAAGATTTGTCTTCACTGTGTCTCTGGGCTCATGTTCCTGAAGATTTGTCTTCACTATGCCTCTGGGCTCAGGTTCCTGAAGATTTGTCTTCACTGTGCCTCTGGGCTCAGGTTCCTGAAGATTTGTCTTCACTGTGTCTCTGGGCTCAGGTTCCTGAAGATTTGTCTTCACTGTGCCTCTGGGCTCAGGTTCCTGAAGATTTGTCTTCACTGTGCCTCTGGGCTCAGGTTCCTGAAGATTTGTCTTCACTGTGTCTCTGGGCTCAGGTTCCTGAAGATTTGTCTTCACTGTGCCTCTGGGCTCAGGTTCCTGAAGATTTGTCTTCACTGTGCCTCTGGCCTCAGGTTCCCGAAGATTTGTCTTCACTGTGCCTCTGGGCTCAGGTTCCCGACGATTTGTCTTCACTGTGTCTCTGGGATCAGGTTCCCGAAGATTTGTCTTCACTGTGTCTCTGGGATCAGGTTCCTGAAGATTTGTCTTCACTGTGTCTCTGGGCTCAGGTTCCTGAAGATTTGTCTTCACTGTGTCTCTGGGCTCAGGTTCCTGAAGATTTGTCTTCACTGTGCCTCTGGGCTCAGGTTCCTGAAGATTTGTCTTCACTGTGTCTTTGGGCTCAGGTTCCTGAAGATTTGTCTTCACTGTGTCTCTGGGCTCAGGTTCCTGAAGATTTGTCTTCACTGTGCCTCTGGGCTCAGGTTCCTGAAGATTTGTCTTCACTGTGTCTCTGGGCTCAGGTTCCTGAAGATTTGTCTTCACTGTGTCTTAGGGCTCAGGTTCCTGAAGATTTGTCTTCACTGTGTCTCTGGGCTCAGGTTCCTGAAGATTTGTTTTCACTGTGTCTCTGGGCTCAGGTTCCTGAAGATTTGTCTTCACTGTGCCTCTGGGCTCAGGTTCCTGAAGATTTGTCTTCACTGTGTCTCTGGGCTCAGGTTCTTGAAGATTTGTCTTCAGTGTGTCTCTGCTCTGGGCTCAGGTTCCTGAAGATTTGTCTTCACTGTGTCTCTGGGCTCAGGTTCCTGAAGATTTGTCTTCACTGTGCCTCTGGGCTCAGGTTCCTGAAGATTTGTCTTCACTGTGCCTCTGGGCTCAGGTTCCTGAAGATTTGTCTTCACTGTGTCTCTGGGCTCAGGTTCTTTACGATTTGTCTTCACTGTGCCTCTGGGCTCAGGTTCCTGAAGATTTGTCTTCACTGTGCCTCTGGGCTCAGGTTCCTGAAGATTTGTCTTCACTGTGCCGCTGGGCTCAGGTTCCTGAAGATTTGTCTTCACTGTGTCTCTGGGCTCAGGTTCCTGAAGATTTGTCTTCACTGTGCCTCTGGGGTCAGGTCCCTGAAGATTTGTCTTCACTGTGCCTCTGGGCTCATGTTCCTGAAGATTTGTCTTCACTGTGCCTCTGGGCTCAGGTTCCTGTAGATTTGTCTTCACTGTGCCTCTGGGCTCAGGTTCCTGAAGATGTGTCTTCACTGTGCCTCTGGGCTCAGGTTCCTGAAGATTTGTCTTCACTGTGTCTCTGGGCTCAGGTTCCTGAAGATTTGTCTTCACTGTGTCTCTGGGCTCAGGTTCCTGAAGATTTTTCTTCACTGTGCCTCTGGGCTCAGGTTCCTGAAGATTTTTCTTCACTGTGTCTCTGGGCTCAGGTTCCTGAAGATTTTTCTTCACTGTCTCTGGGCTCAGGTTCCTGAAGATTTGTCTTCACTGTGTCTCTGGGCTCAGGTTCCTGAAGATTTGTCTTCACTGTGTCTCTGGGCTCAGGTTCCTGAAGATTTGTCTTCACTGTGCCTCTGGGCTCAGGTTCCTGAAGATTTGTCTTCACTGTGCCTCTGGGCTCAGGTTCCTGAAGATTTGTCTTCACTGTGTCTCTGGGCTCAGGTTCCTGAAGATTTGTCTTCACTGTGCCTCTGGGCTCAGGTTCCTGAAGATTTGTCTTCACTGTGCCTCTGGGCTCAGGTTCCTGAAGATTTGTCTTCACTGTGTCTCTGGGCTCAGGTTCTTTACGATTTGTCTTCACTGTGCCTCTGGGCTCAGGTTCCTGAAGATTTGTCTTCACTGTGCCTCTGGGCTCAGGTTCCTGAAGATTTGTCTTCACTGTGCCTCTGGGCTCAGGTTCCTGAAGATTTGTCTTCACTGTGTCTCTGGGCTCAGGTTCCTGAAGATTTGTCTTCACTGTGCCTCTGGGCTCAGGTTCCTGAAGATTTGTCTTCACTGTGCCTCTGGGCTCAGGTTCCCGAAGATTTGTCTTCACTGTGCCTCTGGCCTCAGGTTCCCGAAGATTTGTCTTCACTGTGCCTCTGGGCTCAGGTTCCCGACGATTTGTCTTCACTGTGTCTCTGGGATCAGGTTCCCGAAGATTTGTCTTCACTGTGTCTCTGGGATCAGGTTCCCGAAGATTTGTCTTCACTGTGTCTCTGGGCTCAGGTTCCCGAAGATTTGTCTTCACTGTGTCTCTGGGCTCAGGTTCCCGAAGATTTGTCTTCACTGTGCCTCTGGGCTCAGGTTCCTGAAGATTTGTCTTCACTGTGTCTCTGGGCTCAGGTTCCTGAAGATTTGTCTTCACTGTGTCTCTGGGCTCAGGTTCCTGAAGATTTGTCTTCACTGTGTCTCTGGGCTCAGGTTCCTGAAGATTTGTCTTCACTGTGCCTCTGGGCTCAGGTTCCTGAAGATTTGTCTTCACTGTGTCTCTGGGCTCAGGTTCCTGAAGATTTGTCTTCAGTGTGTCTCTGCTCTGGGCTCAGGTTCCTGAAGATTTGTCTTCACTGTGTCTCTGGGCTCAGGTTCCTGAAGATTTGTCTTCACTGTGCCTCTGGGCTCAGGTTCCTGAAGATTTGTCTTCACTGTGCCTCTGGGCTCAGGTTCCTGAAGATTTGTCTTCACTGTGTCTCTGGGCTCAGGTTCTTTACGATTTGTCTTCACTGTGCCTCTGGGCTCAGGTTCCTGAAGATTTGTCTTCACTGTGCCTCTGGGCTCAGGTTCCTGAAGATTTGTCTTCACTGTGCCGCTGGGCTCAGGTTCCTGAAGATTTGTCTTCACTGTGTCTCTGGGCTCAGGTTCCTGAAGATTTGTCTTCACTGTGCCTCTGGGGTCAGGTCCCTGAAGATTTGTCTTCACTGTGCCTCTGGGCTCATGTTCCTGAAGATTTGTCTTCACTGTGCCTCTGGGCTCAGGTTCCTGTAGATTTGTCTTCACTGTGCCTCTGGGCTCAGGTTCCTGAAGATGTGTCTTCACTGTGCCTCTGGGCTCAGGTTCCTGAAGATTTGTCTTCACTGTGTCTCTGGGCTCAGGTTCCTGAAGATTTGTCTTCACTGTGTCTCTGGGCTCAGGTTCCTGAAGATTTGTCTTCACTGTGTCTCTGGGCTCAGGTTCCTGAAGATTTTTCTTCACTGTGCCTCTGGGCTCAGGTTCCTGAAGATTTGTCTTCACTGTGCCTTTGGGCTCAGGTTCCTGAAGATTTGTCTTCACTGTGCCGCTGGGCTCAGGTTCCTGAAGATTTGTCTTCACTGTGCCTCTGGGCTCAGGTTCCTGAAGATTTGTCTTCACTGTGCCTCTGGTCTCAGGTTCCTGAAAATTTGTCTTCACTGTGTCTCTGGGCTCAGGTTCCTGAAGATTTGTCTTCACTGTGCCTCTGGGCTCAGGTTCCTGAAGATTTTTCAAAATGCTTTCACTGAGCTGCCTCAACGAACGAGTGCAAACACACAACTTGCGCAACCTTCATGTGCCAAGCACAAAGCATGTACAGCCAGCAGTGTTCGATATTACTCACGTAAATTATGCACTCGCATATCTGGTTGTTTTTTAGCATCGATGCAAGAAAACAAGCTGACGGCAGGTTGGAAGGGAGACACCTGGTGCTGACTTTATGAGCTTGTTTTGACTGGGTAGTGTCTTCATGATTGAACACCCACAGACGTAAACATCACAACCCTGTGATCCCACCCCGCCCACACGTCCGCCCATGTGCACAGGATGGTTACAACATTTTCGAAAAACATACCTCGTTTTTATGTTTGGAATTTTTTCCGAAACGATCGTCATCCATTACGTGGGATGATTACATATTGAAAGCAATTCCAACGACAGTAATAATTGTTGTCAAACAATAGTCGGCATGCAGTATTGATAGCATCAATACAGAAGTGTTTTTTGTGGTGTTTTTGCTATATTTTGTGCATAGCGATTGCACAAATCTCTAGGTAAGATGTCGTAATGAAGCCATGACCTTATACTGTAATGGTGGTGTGTATTCGGACACTTAATTAAAACTAATTAAATTCTCAGCTGTCCGAAAACACACAGAACAAAAATAATTAATTTTTTTGTCCAAAACCATACAGTCATTATGTACAGTATGTATTCAGACAGATAATATAGAGTACATCAGATAATTTTTTTGGTGGATTTTTACGGTGTCCAAAAACATTGTGTCTGAATGCAAATAGTCATTACGGCATTGTATGATATTATATTTTTTGGTGTTACTAATCTGTGACTAAGAATTCAACTGATGTGAGTATATGATTGTGTAGTGCTTGCTTGAATTCCGTATATCTGGACATCTGCCATTACCGACCACAGGATGGCGCACGTTTATGATGGCACAGAGTAGTTTCGTATTCATTGCACAATGCACCTTGTGGTAGATTTACGCGGTTACGGCGAGATGGGTCGCTACCGATTATGTGGCTATCTCGGTGTTCTCCGTCATTTATAATGGCACTGACTTAGGTGGTGCGTATTGAGTGTCTCGCTACATGGCAAATTATGGATGGAGATACAATTACGGCCGCGGTCTTGATTTGGGATAATACACTTCATTGTGTTTACATACATATATTGTTATTGCACATTTGCATACGGCATTCGTTCCGTTCAGTTGACGCAGTGTTTATATGTGTTCTCTGTTCCACAGATAAATGACACGGGTAGTCGGAATTCAGTAATGATTCTTCTGTTTATCTGAAAATCTTCATGCCAGTGATGGCAGCGATGCTGAAGCTGAAGTTTTTATGTACACTTTCAACATAATTTCAGCACTAAACCACTATTTTCTTATACTCTTCATATTTCTATTTGTGCCATGATAATGGTCATGTGGGTGTTGTGACAACAGGTGTGTGGTTGCCATGACAATGGTCATGTGGTTGTAGTGACAATGGTCATGTGGTTGCTACAACAGTAACCACATGGTTGCCATGACAATGGTCATGTGGTGTCCACAATCACTTTTAGAGTGAAATAGTGTCGTCTCTATGGGCTCTCTTACGTTGTTCCATCATCTTCCTAGTCTTCTTTAGTATCCCAAACTGTCCAATTCTCCTGCTCATGTTATTTATGGGAGAGTATCCAAAGATATATCCTTGAAGTGTCAGCAGGTAATTTTATCTGTGTTTTAAAAACTGAATGTAGTAAACGAAAGTAGTGAATCTGTTGTGTTGATGTCTTTTCTCATGTGCCAGTTGCAAAGTTTCCAAAGTGACATTTACTCATTCGTGATTGTCTCCTGGTGTCCATGCATGACACTTGGCCAATGTCCTTGTGAAGACCATGAGCTTAAGCGATGCAAAGGATGGTGAAACATGAAAAGACGAGGCAGCCAAAAGTCTTTCTGTGAGTGTTGAACTGTCACAGTTGTAATGTCATCAAAATAATGTCGCATCACTCAGTTGTATGGAATGTCTTGTGAGCTTAAATGACCCATGCATTGGGTTGACACCTCCCTTCATGTTGTCTTAGGGCGTGGCTCAATTTGTCATGGTTCCCTTCCTCTTCATTGAAGTCAGCATAGATGTCTGTCACTGTGTTAAGTGTGCAAGGGTGGCAGGCCGATTTTGTCGAGGTCTGTTGAACTTGGTCGGAAATCAGCAGCATTAAAGTCTTATCGTAGACATGGCAATCGTGGGAGGTTCTTATTGAGAGATTAAAGTGGTAATGTTGTGTAGGCTTTTATGACCGTCCTACATAAAGTAGTCGACTGCAGCCAAGGTCAGAGCAGATTACATTGTGCACATAACGTGTCTGGCATTTATAAGTTATTTTACTCGTTTCATTTTCATTTGCTCTGGATTTCAATGTGATTGGGTTGATCATAAAGATGAATTAGTGAGGATCGCCTGCTGTGGTGTTCAGGCTCCAGTGAACACAGTGTTCATGCCCCAGTGAACACAGTGTTCATGCTCCAGTGAACACTTACTCATAGGGGCTGAAAATAGTAAACATTTATTTGTAAACAATCCCTGCATTACACCAAAAAATATATAAAACTATTAGATTTACTATTTCACAATTAGATTTTCATCATAAAGTAAACAGTTGAAGTACCCCCTTAGAGTACATATTGTTATGAAGTCATGAATAAGTAGTAGACTGCAGACAATAAGTTTTAGACATATCAGGTATTGATTGTCTCCTAATGAAAGATGAAAATATAATTGAATTGCAAAAAATGAATAGAAAACTGCAATTAACTAACAGTTGAAGCATGCAACCTGTTATGAATAATCAGTTGATCAGCCCAAAGTGGAACCAGAATGAGGTGAGTGGGGTAGAGAGATGAAAGAACCATGGTACTAGATGTAGTAAGAGCAGGGTTCTTTGATGTCAAGTGTTGCAGGTTTGTTGATAAAGGAAGTCTGGGCAGAGTGGGGCCACATGCGCTGATACAAGTCGTATGTTATCAAACATCTTTTTCATCCTTCCATCTCTCCATCCATTTGGAACCAAAGTATTATTTAAATAGTATCTTCATTAAAGATCTTATGTTGCCCATGTGTTCAATGGTTATGCTCATCAAAACAGGCAGCACATTTTAAAATGACAGCTCCCTTAATTTAAGTTAATAAAATATTTTAATTTAGTATTCTGCCATGTTTAATAATCACATCAGTGATATTTTTAATATATAATTGTTTTAGTGAGTGGGGGGGGACTTTTGTAAAATTTGTTGATGTGTTTAATATTGTTTTTTTTGTGTGAAAATAATTACCTTTTTCATTGTTAGTTTTGGTGTCATCCACCTAATATCATAATGTTCATTTTTGTATGTTGACAAAATTATTACCAGGTTTAAAAAAAAAAAATAGAACTATTGTGTAATCATAATATTTAATAATAAATAATTAATCATAATGCAGAAAGGCTTTTGCTTACTAAAATGTATGTGGCATTAACGCTGTGACAAAAGTGTAAATGAAATTATTTTGTATATTTAATTTATGAATTACCATTTAGTAAATCACATGCAGTGTGGTAGTGTACACTCAGTTCAAACAACTTTTTTAGGACAACTGAGACAAAACTATTTAGTAGTAAGTAGCTGGTTAAATAAACCTTTTGGCGGCAGTTGTTAATACGCAATTTAATGCACAACGTTAGGTGAAATGTTTGTTATCGTTTGTATAAATATATAGATCATCACTTAATGAAACCTTACAAGGTCGTTAACATTTCCCACTATAAAAAATTCCCAAAACAAACGTTCTGCTCCTTTTAGGTTGCGTTAAAAAATCCTGCGTAATGAGACCGGTCATATCTCGCATCTGGTTTTTCGGTTTTGACCATGTTACAGCTCTCGTTAAAACAGTGCCCTCTGGTGTATACAGGAATTTAATGAATATCGAGACACCAGATGGGAGCACGCTAGACTGCCATCTGACTGTTGATCATGTAGAACCATGGTGAAACATTAAACAAAATAGCTATACTCTGTGGTAAAGTACACTAAAGTAGGAGTGTTTACGGATCTCTTTGATTTCACCAGTTTACAGCATCCCAGAATCAGAATAAATGTTAACACTGAAAAGGCTTGCACAAAATTGGCAAATTAGATTTGATGTGGGTAGCACAGTTGAAAATGTAATGTGTGCGAATAGCGAAACATCACCGCAACACTGATAACACTCTTGACTATGAAGAATTTCTTGAAAAACTTCCAAATCCTGAGATTTGTAGTTCATATACGGTGTGACCGCAATGGCGTGCCGTCAGCCGATAACAAAATGGCTGCGAGAACCTGCTTGACCTGGATTGCGTAAATATTTGCGCAATTGCACATTTACATGGTCCTAACTTCGCCAGCGCGGAGGATTGTCAGAATGTTAGACAGTAAATGCGTGTTTTTTTCGCGAATAAGAATAAACACACGTTGGACGGCAGTTAGTTTTTGCGTGTCTCAAAGATTCTTGTTGCTGCGGTTCTTAGTAAGCGCAAAATAAGCAAGCTGGCAGCGCTAATAGACACTGTTACCATGGGCCGGTCGGCCGCAGTAAACACATGTGGTTTAAAATAACCCCTGTCGCCCACACCTGTCTGCCAATTGGGCATGTGGGGTGAGTACAGGATTCCGATTGGCCAGAGGCAGATTTTACTGGTTTTCAAACCGGTTTTAAAACGTTTCACATATGATGTTGGCGTCTACCTCTTGGTGCGTGGTTCGGATCAAGTTCCTGTGTGTTGCATGAGTGTTGAATTTACGTGCCAGTTTCATGTGAACATGGCGCCCTAGCTTGAGGGTGCCAAATCCCAGGAGCTATATGTGGCTGACAAAATCACGGTTTTGTCCCCCACCGAACAAAACCCCAGCATTGTATCCATCTGTTTTTCCATCTGTCCGTCTGCCCATCACTTCCAGCATTATCGCTTTTATTCATATCCAATCAGTAATTTCTGCCAGGAGCTCTTACAATCAGACTCGTAGTTAAGCCAACATCAGAGACGGAATCAATTTCTGCAGCAATCTGTCAAGACAGACTGCTGCAGTTCGATTAGCCATACAGCTCCCAAGATTGATCTGTCCTCTAGTCATATTCGATATTACACCAATGTTGTTTCACGAGTCGTTAATCATCGCAAATCTAGTGATCCATTTTTGAAACGGACCTGTAAAGAATTGCCACTGGACAATGTTTCAAAGGCGACTTGGCTATTACTGCTGATGTCGGTTGATAATTACCATGTGATATTGGATAGATTGGCATGGTACAGTGGTATGACTCAAGCACACGTCAATAATAGAACATCCACCATTTGTGGTCGTATCGCGAGTTTGCAGTAGTCCCTCAAAATTGGACACTAACAAAGTGTGGCAATAATGAGTTGAAACCTCCGTAAACCTAGCATGACACCCGAAAATGGAAATGTGAATATCTTTGTTTCATGTTTAAAAAAACCCTGACACGTGTGCATGCAATGTGTGCACGCATATGAGCAGGCATGTGTACACACGTAGATACAGCTGTGCATTAATACGATTAAAGTGTACATAGAAACGCAATTAATAATGATATACAGAATAAGATATCAAATCAACATTGCACATAATAAAAATTTTTTACATGTTGTTTGTATCATAGTACATAGATATTTTGCTTTGACGTTAACACGAAGAAATGCATTAATAACGTCTTAATTGTTATAATAAAATATTATTTCTAGGCACAAACTCATGTAATGCCTAACCGTACAAATGTAGGATTTATTGCTGTCAAATTGTGAACTTTTTGAAAATGTAGGTTATGGTACAGTATGTTATTAAGTACAATTTACTATATTATTTTACTCATCTGTAATTGTTTGTTTTCTACAGTGATGTATCTTTGGGGGCAAAAGTTAATAAAATAATAATAATAATAATATATTTTATTTGGTATAGCGCCACATCCAGTATTGTTCGTGGCGCTTCACAACATATTAAAATACATAAAAATGGTAGAATTGCAATAAATATGTATATGTATATTAATTTAAAATAAATATTAGTGGTAAAGAATAAAATAAATAAATACTTACATATTGAATAATGTAGAATTACAAGTTTTGTAATGTCATATACCTTATATGTTGATTCCTCTCTGGGTGTCTGACAAGCCTTTCACTTGGCAGAAGATTGACAGACCACTTTGTAGATGTAATACAGACCCTTGTAGGCAAAAACCAAGTGTTTATGTCAAGCTACGGTGGACAAATTTGACACACAACACATATGGCAGACAGCAAAAACTGCCTGCTAGTTATGACAGGAATCCCTGTTTTTTGCATTCTTATCAATTATGTGATGCTAACTACAAAGACTGGCAGCTGTCAATCACCAGTGATTCATTTTACTAATAGGTTTCTGTTCAGATTTTTTTTTTGGAATTTGGATAGACTGACAACATCATATTGTGTGAAGTTTCTTTTTATGCCTGCCCTGTTTATGAGCATTTAATATTGCAAATCTGTAACATCCGTGGGTATTTTTAAATATTTATCAGAAATCAAAGAGGGATTTGCAGCTTTTATAGCGGAAACACATCCGATGTGTGAAAGTTTTCTCGGTATCAGAATCACAATAAAATGCAGTGGCAAACATTTCCCGCCACACAGCTATCTGCCGTAGGATATTTTAATGGCTACTTTCCTATTAATTGTCACGTGCTATTTTTGGTTGTATTTTACAGAATTGCGTGAACTCGAGTGCATGAGTGCACAGGGAAACCGGATGTCACAAATCACAATTAGTCTCAAGGCAAACCAATGGGAGGGGTGAGAGGGGGCGGAAGGGGTCAGTCGTAGTCACACATTAGTTTTTTTATGCTAGAATGTACTGATGTATTTAGAAAGAAATTACCAATTGGTTTAAGGGGGCTATGCAACACAGCACAACACAGCAACACAAGATGTATTTGTAAAACAAATGTCGTCCAGTTGAGACATTGCCCCATTTATTCTACAGTGCGTTCTAAAAACACAATATGGGCCATCTTACTTTGCCGTTGACACATCTCAACAAAACCATGCCAAAATTAAGATAATACACAAAAACACTACCTCTTAAAGTAATGTGCACTACAGATTGTGTTCGCGGGAGGTTGTTAGGTTCAATAGATCTATTGCCTCGTGTTATCACAAGGCTAATGATGGCATGTGTGACAACTCGGTGTGAAAGGTGTTAATGTGAATGCACTTGGTTAGAGACGTCGACGACATCGGCTCCTGGAATCAATGTCTGCGTCATCGTCCCTTCTCATGTCCTTGATCAGTGCAACAATCGATTCCCGTCTCCACATGGCGACCCTATAACATTTGTTCGGCGGCTGTTTTTTTGTTTGTTTTTGAGCGAATCGTTGCATTTGCGATGGTGTGCCAGTGCGAGTACTGCCGATAAACAACCATCATCATTGAGATTAAGTGAGAATGAATACCGCACAGCACGGTCAGTTTGTAGTTGCATGGATCGTGGACACATTGAGTTATGCGTATATTTTAAATTAAGCTGTGTTTACACATATTGGTGCATCCGTGTAATCGCCAAGGTCGTTGTGATGGCGATGTTTTTTACACAATCGAATCTACATAATACGATTGTATTATTGCGCAAGATTCCTGCCATTGCGATGACGCATCAAGTGTAAAAACACAGCTGTCTATTTCAGAGTCTGGTTACGAGAGACAATAATCTAGTATTTTTGTACGATGTATAAATCGCAGGATATACACGTAATATGTTTTATAAAATGGAATACTTTTTGGAAACCCAAATAATATAAAATCATATTGAAACAAAAATCGATAAACGTAGATATTATTTTACCATAAGAGAATCCCACTAATACAGTAGAATACGCACACGTAATTACACGTGACGCCCATTCCAAGGTGCACCTGCCTGGCTAGGCGGTTCACAAAAAAGGCGTGAATGCTAGACTCGCGTACGCCAGAGGACTTTTGCACATGGCACCTCAGCCAAATTATGCACAGCTTATCGCTCAGCATGATCACCTTATTAGGTTTGAATTCTGTCACAGTTTTAATTTTTAATCAAACCAATTTGTTATGTATGATATTTAACATTACGGAAGCTGTCAAGGCCAAGCCCACAGTTTCTATTATGATGGGTAGTCGAGTTGATATGATCGATGTAGTTGTGCTGTATTTGGAACATTTGCGGGGACCCTATTTGTGTGTATGCATTCGGGCGTATAAAATATATGCATCATTAATTAAACGGCATGGACAAATAGAAATTAGTGTGAGGATTGCAGTAGTTTTAGTCTGATTAACCGTGCAATGCATCTCACTGGCATAAAATCTACAAACAAAATCAACTGACGATAAAGCATTTTTTATTTGATAAATATTGTTCTGTTTTATGTTTAACAAGATTTAACAAGGAATCCATTGGCTTATCAAGGGTCTAACAATTTCTCATATGTGTAGACCCTATCCATTTCAGGTATCTCAATTTTAAAACAATATTCCCCCTGCATTAACACAATCATTAAATAATTAATTTCAATGAATTATTGTTCCCTGCGACAATGAGTGTTTTCTAATATCCGACTTATAATGTTCGTTAACTTAATGCTGCCTTGTGCCTTCTGGTTCTATAGCCTTTTTTAATGTGAAGAATACCTTTCTTTCAATATCTGGATTATCATCATAAAACTAAATATTTAAAAAACATCCAGTTGGTTTTGTCAGGGTACAAAATGTTAGGTTTTAGGATCTAACCAAAACACTTACTATGATATAGTTTTGACAGTTTTAAGGAAAAATGCAAAAGACTACCCGGGGTAATGACAGAAGTGTTTATTTAAAATAATGCATTTGTTCCTGTTTTCAGATTAATTGAGTTCATAGAAAGCTTATAATAATAATAATAATATTTAATATAATTATAATGCTCTTCTTATTTCTAAATTAACCTCATCGCCTTATGGTTTTAAATCCCATGATTTATTGTACTCCAAACATCGCAGTAGCATTAAATGAGTATTCATACAATTATAGTTTCCGGCCTGAACACATGAACATAATATCATCAACCTGAAGGAGCAGATTTCTCTTGGAATCCAAGAACCCATTCAGTTGATTAATTGATCAACATCCACATTGAATTAGCCACCACCCTGCACCATAAACAGAACAGGGAAGGACCTCAACAATGCCGGCAGTGACAAAATGCATCAATGTCTGAGAGATGTGTCAACGTCGAAACACACATCGAAGACTTGTAGTTGCTCAGTTTTCTTGTCTTTCTCGCAGCGTCGTTATGACAGACAGGAAATGAGCGGCATGAATCGTGCTGTGCTCGTACCCGGAGTTGCCATTAAAACATGAATGACGTTGAAGCCAGCAGGGCAGCGTGTGGGAAATGATGTCAACCATGTTATTGCTGGGAGTGGCAGCTCGTGTACGTGTGAGCCCACCAAACAGGCAATGCACGATTACTAATCCTCGCGACTAGCTCGTGTTTACTCAAATGCCACCCCTCCGACATACATTCCCGCTTGGCTTTTTGCCGCTTTTTCTCGTTTTTTTCACACGGCCAGACATGTGGGAATTTTGTTTTGCATGCAGAAGTTTGTCCTGATGGATCCGACATGGAGTATTACATAATCTGAGAGGTTGTCAATGCAGGGAGGTTTTTCTCTGCAGCTGCTTTGGTGGATGGTGATGTCCGCTAGATGAGGATAATACCACCTGACTGGCAGAAGAAGCAGTCTCATGCGAGAAATTCATCAATACTTGCCCTCTCATGTCTAGCTTGTGCAGACTATTTCTTCATCATTAGGAAATAATGACTGCCTGATTTAGTACATTGTGATTTAGGTTCGGTGATGTTCAAGTCTGTACTGTGTGGATAGTTTGTATGTGCCATCGATTTAATAAAAGAGTCTGTATTCGTGTTAAAAATATCGAAAGAGTAGTTGACCTTAATCGTTCCATCAGGTAACTTGTCTTAAGATACCGAACAAAGACCAAGACCACTAGCGATTTGTTTGATGAATTTTGACAAGGTACAATCAGAAATAATTTAATAGTTTGTCAGATAATTTAACAAAACTTATTTAAACAAAAATTGTACAAATGAGGTTCCATTTTTTCGCGAAACATGTATGGAAGGCACCTTTAAGTTGGTAACCTCAACAGAAGGAACGTTATTATACTGCGATGGTTAGTGGAAGATTAATTGAATGCCAATGAAGGAGCAATACAGAAATTAATTTAATGACAAACTGACGTAAAAGCGCAGGAGCAAAGTCATGGTCAATGTAAAGTCCAAAATAGCAAACCATATTTCAAGACGCTGACAGGGAAAGGTCATAAAATGTGCATGGACAAAAATATGCACGTTTAAATGTCAGGAGCACAGTAAAGCAGATGAAGTGATTGTACTAAACAATAGGCTTACAGGGACCTGACAGGAGCGAGATTGAGACAGAATTGGTATGTAATTTACAAGAATGACAGAAGAGAGAAGAAAGGAGGACAAGTTGTAAATTTGGAAATGGAATGCAGAATGTGAGGAAGTGATTTGGGGGAATAAATTAGAGGAAGAACCAATGTCCATGATGAGGGAAATAATTGAGAAAGTTTCAGTGATAATTGGATATTTTAACTGTCTAACAGGCATGTCAGGTGAAACTCACTCTAAGGCCAGAGGAAGGGAATGATCACAATTATGTGTTTTTCGTACATTATTATTGCTCTACAAGAATATATATTATATTTAAATTGGACAAGACACATGAAGCAGTGTTCACACTGAAACAAGAACTGAGAGCTGTAACAATATAGACCATCTTAATCAATGAGGTCAACAATTACAAAAATTGAAGTCATTAACATATTTAATGGTTTGGAAGATATAGTTACAACTCTTCATCAAATTGACTGAATGTAGAAAGTGTTCTCACACTAGCTGAAGCAACAGGGCAGGGCCAGATTGATTGGGACAAATTGTCTACTGACTGTAAATGCTCACATATGTGAATAGGTCAAATAGAATTACAACAATCTCAAGGGTGGGGTTCTTTGACCGCCTGGAGTATGCCATTTTTTATGGTAGTTTCGTGTTGTCGTTTAAAATCTTATATGGTTTTGGCAGGTGCTCATAATCTGAAGTGCTTGTAGCTTTGGTGCAACAAGAAAGACAGAGAGAGAACACTATATATCGTACTTACATAGAATGTATATTAATCTGTATACAAACCATAAGTACTTGTGCACACAAACTAGATACTTTAGTTTGGTAGGTTCAGCAGTACTGAGTATGATCCATTGTTGGTCACTTGGCAGTCGTTGAGGAGACCATAGTGCAGCTCATGGTCAAGGCCATGTGGTCATCTATGTCTCACTGTGGACCCATTGAGGTCATCGTGAATGTGTGGTGGGTTCAGTAAAAGTACCGCCTACAGAGTGACCGGGCCTGCATTGTGTGGGCATGTGCTAATGTTGTAGCTGGCAAGTCGGACAATCCTGTGGTGCCAATAAATAATGGAACTGTACCTCTGTGAACCAAAGTAGGTGGACACCATATTGGGACCGTTAAAGATTGTCTGATTCAGTCTGACTCTTGCTAAGTACCGTCTGTGGCCAGCTGTTTACAGTTCCACACGCTTGGTCTGTTGCAATAAGGGTCTGTATCGTGGGTGAAATCGTGAAGGGTCCTTTCGATGTGAAATCGTGAAGTTTTACACCACCTCGCACCAGTTCCGTTGATAAAGTATACCTTTTAAAAAGTTGTTGCAACTTTTTAAGAAATACTTGTTTTAAGATTTCTTTCGATTAGTTATGATGCGATGTGGTACATTTAAAAAACAAAAGCGCAGTGTTAAAATATATATGGTAACTGAGCGCCCGTTATAATATATATATATATACATATCTATATATCGTAATGGGATGCCTGTTGTAATATTTGTTATGATGGGACGCCTTTGTTTTTATTCACTACTGCAATACAAAAAACAACATCAAGTCGGGATAGTGAGGCTGAAGGTTCTATGAAATGTATAAAACAAGCATCTGCGTGTTAGGTTAGACCCGTCCTAGATACGCCAAGAATGCTCATGCATTAGACACGCTGCTCACGCAATGCTGACCAATCAGCATACGGGCCCCGACATCTGCATCTGCATGTATCTAAAAAAGAAGTGCTCTCGGCATCAAAGGAATGATCCTTCTTTGGTGGTGATCTCTAGCAAGCCGTATGAAGCGACTGGAAAGACAAGAGTGGTCAGGTTACCTTTTGAAGGTTAGCAACGAGTTTGATAGGAAGAAACGTGCGATTTGGAGAATTTTATTGCATGCGCAGATGTCCCGGATGTTTCTGCGCTAATTTAATGACGATAATTGCCTAATTAACCAGTACGATATGTATAATTATTACGTTCGTCTGACCTCACTGTTGTACGTATCGTTTCGAGTCATCAACAGCGAGTACCAGTGCAAGTGTGACAAATATTAATGGATTTAATTTTAGACGTTATGATGACGTCTTGATGCGCTGCTAATTAACGTGAGGCGAACATGCGTTTCTGTGTATCTACATAACTGCCAGAGAGAGCATTTAGCGATACTTTTCGTGACGTCATGGCCGCGGCAAATGGTTCCTGGTAGAAATCACTTTATGAATGCACCAATTGTGGGGGCGTGTTTTCACTGAAATGGGCGGGTAGGTGGGTCTCTGGAAGGGAGGACTGTAGCTGACTGAGTTCCTCCACGCACAGCTGCCAGTTAGCATTGTTCCACTGGCTGCAGCAGTCGTCTTCAAACTGCAGTGTCAAGAACGTCTTGTTTGCCACCGCCACAAGGCCGACGTAAGGTTGTATTTTGATTGACGTGAACAGCTCTAGTGATGATGTCACCACCGTGTTTGCACAGTGACAAAGTTTCTGTAGTCTCATGTCTGATTTTTTGTCATCGCCACGGAAACGCTCGGGATGGGCTAAACAAGTAGTACAAATCAGCAGGCGTCTGTACACTTGTGAGTATGCATCGCAGACCCCGGTGTTCCGGAGGGAAGCTTCCCAGAAGGATCCAATGTGGCATGATTTAGTTTGGTAGCATGTGACCTATATTCACTGCGAAAAATTATGGCATGGGCGGCTCGTGACAGTCACGACTCTTATGTCATGTTCGGATGATACAATGTTTTTTCAGGTGTGAATCTATGCACATCTGCCTCTGATTTTGTCGCCTGCTGAAGATCTGGAGGGCGAAGTGTTCATGGAAATGTTCTGCGATAACTGCTGAGTGTTTTTTTTGTTTGTGTTTCAGCCCGACCGAAGTAGCCCGGGCGAGACACCTACAGCACAGATGTTTGGCGGCGTCTAGGCGGCTGCAATTCGCCTTCACCATGTGAGTAACCTGGATTACATTGGTTTGCATGATGATTACGAAGATTTATACCTCCCGGCATTAGCACAAGATTGGGATATAATCACTCCAGCCCAATAGTGTTCAAACCAATTTTTTTAAGTGAAAAAATTGACTATTTTAGATAAACGCGGCATCTACAAAAGCATGTACGTGTAAATAAAATAAAAAATGTTATGGCGCAATTTGTGCTACAATTTCACACCAATATTTCTATTAAGATAGAAATGTAGATAAAAACCTAAGACGTCGAATGAAGTATTAATAAATGTTAAACTGTCACTTGATTTGCGGAAAGTGTTAAATTGCCGATACTTCGGTTCATTGGCTGAGAAGACGTAGCGGCGGGGATTTAGCGTGGAAACGAAGTGTTTCATGTGAGGAAGACTGCGAAGACAAATTGGGTAAGGCTAGATGTTCTGACGTGCGTTCACACTAATTACATTTGGTAGTGACATTGCTGGAGCCTTGAATGACATGCGATGGACACACCTGTTTTGATTGACCTTACTTTGTGTTCAAATAAGAGAAGGTTGTTGTCAGCTCGCATGCACACAAGCATGCCTGTATGCATGCATGTCCACACACAATGGATAGCGAAACTGGATTACATATTTGTTGGCATATAAATATAATAATACAAACAAAATTTGTAGCACTAAAATCGTCAGGAGCCAAGTGTGTGCTTTGCCGTAGAGGTACAATGAACCGGAATCATCACAAATGATATCATAAACAAGAATATGCAAAAGTTATCAGAGGGTCCATTGAGAACAGTTTAAAAATAATTTCACTTAATTTTTATGTGGAATTTACTTTATGTAGTTTCAGAAGGTTTTATTTTTAGAGTTTTCAGCAACTCTTTAAAATCATCTGAAACTATCCCGACTTCTGAAGAAAAACAAATATTAATGTGTTCACTCTGTGAAAATATTATAAATCAAATAAATTTGTAGACAAGTTGTTTACAATTTGGATAAATTTACCATCCCAGACAAGGAGACAGTTATTGAAAATAAAACGTTAAATGCTAAAGCATGTGTATGTGTTTTTGTGCACATGTGTGCAATCATGTGTGTGTATATATATATATATATATATATATAACGGACTGTCAAATCAAAACATTTTCATATATTTTTACGATTATGTGTTTAACTTCAATGCTTTGACCCAAGTGTCATGTTTACACGGCATGCAAATGACTCAGTTGACATTCATCAACAGATAACAGTTAAAGTATGTATTTAGAATTGTGATTCATCAAAACTGTTGTGTAGTCAAGGTCAAAATAGTTGTAATGTGATATACTATGTAACATCATTGCATAATAAAAATTATAGACTTTACGTTTAATTATAACATGTGAAATCAGAATAGATTGTCAGAAGTAGTGAATGATACATTAGGAGATGTCAGCAGAAATAGCAGTCTACAGGGTAGTTCAATGACCTTAGCTATGGTTCATCTCAGATATGCCACCTCATGTGGACTTCCCATTTACAATAAGAATGCTTACATGAATACAGCTGTGTCATGGTTTAATGCTATCAAATGGAAGAATTGTAGAGTATATGTTTTCTTTAGTTTTCCATACAAGAATAAAATTTGATAACTAACAGTACCGGTCGAAAAGGTGTACTTTGATGCTGTGAGATATCTGACAAAACTCAACAATATGTCACTGGGGTCGACCTACGCATAGTTTATTGCCTGATAGATGGCATCGCAATGGGAACACTACAGGTTGGTTAATTGTTTTATTTGAATTTAAAAAAATGAAAGGGAAAAAACATAGACAGTTCATATGGCTTTAAACATAATTTCAAGTCTAAAATACAGATTTCAGCCAAAACAAAGTGGCATGTCTATGTCAGGTAATGTTACTCCATCAGTGGGATCACCTGAGTCAGGGAACTTGGTCATGATCCACTGTGTAATGTCACTTCATCAATTGATCTAACCCACAGACAGAGCTGGTCTCCTTCTCGGGTTATTGTTTCGCACCAAACACACTTGTCTTGAGTTGTCAGCTCTGCTGTGTTGCAGTGCACCATTATGGTAGGCAGATATCAGTGGATGGCCTCCTTTGTGTCCTGATGGTTAGGTTTGTTTCTATGGTCCAGTTTAGTAGTAGTCCACTTTGCAGGCTGTCACTATGTCCACTAGAAATGGTGCAGCGATTAGCCACATCACCCACATGTTGAGGTTGAACACATACACTATAGACTCTACTTAGGTGGGATGGTGGCACTCAGAGCAATGTTTGTCTGCTGTCATCTTCGTTCTGGTCGGCAATGTTCAGCAGGCTTTGTGAGGCTTGTGTGCAGAGACATGAAACATCTTTCAGGTAGGCTTTTGACTGGTAAGTTTCTGTCTGGTGAGTATGTGGTAAACTTCTGTCTGGTAAGTTTCTGTCCAGTGAGCATATGTCCAATGGCATCTGGTTGGTAAGCTTATGTCTAGTAAGCTTCTGTCTGGTAAATCTCAGGTAAGCTTCTCTCCTGTGAGCACCAGCCTGTAAATTTCTGTCTAGTGAGTCTCAGAAAAGCATCTGTCCAGTAATTTTATGTCTGGTAAGCTTATGTCTGGTAAGCATATGTCCAGTAGCTTTAGGCTGGTAAGTTATGTCCAGTGAACTTGTCCCACGAGTCTGTAATAATTTGCAGGAATACCCCGCCTTTCTATATCCGCTCATATCATGCCAACACATGTAGCAGTGATTGAGTATTTCTGCTCCATCACCCTTATTGTCCTGTGTCCACTCCCTCATGGCTTCCCGCCAAACACTGCGAGGTGAACTTAGCAGGACACGGCTGCATTAGCGGCGGGCGATCAATACCAAGTTGGTCCAGCCCGGGTCAGTGTGCTTCATATTACGGGCTGAGAGTGGATTGTCCTGCGTACTCCAGTTAGCATTGATTTGTGGTCGAAGCCACTCCGAGCAAGCAGTGGTTGTAAATTTAATATTTACCTAAAAGCTACAAGAATGTTGTGGCAGTTGTCTCTCCCCAGTTGTCTCTCCCCAGTTGCAGAGGAAGATCCATCCTTGTCTTTGCCTCATAGTGGATGTTGGTGGTTATTTGTGGTTGTCAGTTGGCTGGTAGAATTGGTTGGTTGGTTGTATTTGCTTTTGTCTTTGCTGGATAGTGGATGTGGCTAGTTATTGGCAGTTGTCAGGTGGTCTAAAGAATAGTGTGTGGTGTTGTATTTCATCTTGTCTTTGTCTGATAGTGGGTGTAGATAATTATTGGTAGTTTTAATACACCTGTCTTATTGGTAGTTGTCGGTTGATCTGTAGAATAGGTTGCTTGTGTAATTGTTCTTGTACTTGCCAGGCAGTTGTTGTAGATAGTTATTTGCAGTTGTCGGTTGACCTATATAATTGGTTGTTTTTTATATTTGGAAGTTGTTTGTCAGTTGCAGTTGTCATGTGATCTGAAGAAAAGGCTGTTTTGTTGTATTTCACCTTATCTGCCTGATAGTGGATGTGGGTGGTTATTGTGGCAGTTGTCAGGTGATCTGTAGAAAGAATATCTTCTTGTTTCTTTATCTGACAACTAGAGTGCTCTGAGAGATGCATTGTTCTCCTGTTAACATGTTTACATGTATGACATAGTACAGTTAATATTTCTGTTAGATATTCTATAAACAGAAATATTGACTGTACTTGGGAGCAGGTTAAATTCAAATTACATCTGCATTCTGGCACAAGATCTATATAATATGGTAATATTAAATATATGCCAAATGTATGTTAAAAGCTCAGAAATAGTTCACAATAGCAACACATTTTGTATTGATATTATGTTCAGCCAACTGAGATGTTATAGATATTACTACATTCTAAAAATATTATAATATATATATATATATATATATAATGTATATGAAACAATGCTGTTGTGTTTGGAAAACAATTGTTTAATGAACCAAATAAATTCTTTGTGGTTTCCCTTTGAATTATAAATCTGATAAATAGCACCTGGTAAATGCTAGCACTATAAAGGAAGCAATATTTCAAGCCAGAGAGATAAAGGATATTATTGTAGGCATACAGCACTCATATTATCACAGGTTGATGTGTTATTTTAAACCTAGAAACCTCTTATGGGAGAGCTTTTTCTGATAATAATTGATATTGCCGTTTCCGTGCAAATTTACACAATATCTTCCACTTGACCAAGTTTTATGTCACCATTGCTTCGCTGGAAGTTACACAACCAAGACAGTTTTTATGCTGGCTTTACTTGTAAACATTAATACTTCTCTAGAGATCTGTTGCATAAAGCTCAGCTAAAGACTGAGACTCGGGCTTCAGTTGGGTGTGTCTAGATCATGCCAGCCCATGGCTGCGGTTTATGATGCAACACAGTTTTGTGTCCATGTGCATTGGTTAGCATATATGTCTGTCATTTGATCAACAAATCAATAAGACAGTTATTTCCATTTGTAATACAGTTGTGATGCTGAATTTTGCACTAAATATGTGCTATGGTGAGAAGGTAATGTTAGTTATGTGAGTGAGGTGTAAGATATTCACTGACTGGTAAACAATTTACAAACAATTATTGCAGCAGATATTTACCAAAGGGTGATGAGGTTATGTCATCATTTGTGATAGATTATATAAGAATGTTATATTAATTAATGGTTAATTAATAAAATATGAACTATAGAATAAACCATGATGAATTCCATTTCTATACCAGACTACCAGTTGCTGTTTTCCCATGGTTATGTTGTGTTGTAATCGTCAGCCCAATTATTGGATTAACTCAAACAGTAATCATACCTTTTGTTCTTTTCACATATTTAGTGAACGATCACGTACAAAATGAAATACACAGAAACCGTGCAATAGTCAACTATGATTGTAATTATGCAGTTGTAAAGAAATTTTGCTGATCTTGTTGGTTGAACATATATGATGAGGACTGATGTCAGTTTACTTTCATTTTCATTTTGTTGATATTGCCAACGAGTTACATTAGTTTATCAAGTCAGACATGATACTACATTTGGATCTGTTTGTATGTTGCATCTCTGGGTTATTCAATCACAATCAAACATAATTTCTAAGTTATTTGTTAATGTGTGATCAACTTCTCTGTGCTCACAATGTCAGTAAATTAAATTCCATGATAAGCACACCTAACTACTGACAACTATACATACCTATAACCTAGAAAAACAACATCCACATTTCTTAGAGTTTTTTAAATTTCAACAACAATTACAATGCACAAAAATGCCAAATGTACAATTGTAAATCACAGTTTTGAAGTCGAAAAGGGCAACAAGAAGTGTCTCACTTATAACACTTGTCCAAATTACAATAGATATAATTACAATCAAAAATAGATTACAATATGCAACATGCGTGATTACAACATACAATTTATATTTTTAAAAGAATGAAAATATCTATCACCAAGACCACCTGTGTTCATTAATTATTTTTACATTTGTAGAAAATCTGCTTTTTAGAGAGAAATCACACCATAGTGTCTTGTTATTGACAGTTTTCCTGACATTTCTTTTGAGATTAGTTATTTCCGGTTTTTTTTGTATTCTATGTATTTTTCACCTTTTGTTACATGTTTCTGTTTGAGAGATTTTCTCTCTCTCTTGACTCTCTCTCTCCCCTTATCTGTATTCGCACTTCTCTCTTTATCTGTATCATCCTATCTGTAGTTTTCAATGTCATTGATCTGATGAAACAGCCTCCACCTCCCCCTCTGCTCTGAACAAAGGTTGGGTAAACATTTTCTCAGCTGTCTAGCACAGTATCCATTTACAAAATAGCATTACCGAAAAGACACTATAAAGAAATTACTTACATGCCAGAGGTGATGTACATTTAACAAGATTTTAACAAGATTTAACAAGATTGCCACCCAGAGAATTAACTCTAGGTGGCAGGTGGACAAGGAAGCCCTTTGGCTTATTGAGAGTCCGACCCTTTTATCTATGTGTATCCCACCCGTCTGAGGTATTTGTTTATTTTATTTTTAAACATATTCACGCTACTAGCACCCACACAATCAGCAGATAATCTGTTCCATACATTTACAGTCCTTTGTGAAAATGAGAACTTTCTTATATCTAATCTACTCTGCTTCTTTGCCAATGTAAGTTCATGTCCTCTAGTCCTTCTATCTTTCTTAACTGAGAAAAAAATATTTCTATCAATATTTTCATATCCATTCAATATTGTAAACACTTCTATCTGATTTCCTCTCAATCTCCTGGTCTCTAGTGTTGTTAAACTGCATTTTTAGGCATATTTTGTAACTAAGATCCCTCAGTTTTTGTATCATTTTAGTTGCTCTCCTCTGCACTCTTTCTAGCATATCTATGTCCTTCCTGCGATATGGTCTCCCTGCTTGAATACAATATTCTAAATGAGGCCTAACTGTTGTTTTGTACAGCGGTATTATTAGCTCTTTTTCCTTATACGTTATGTTTCGCCTAATTAATCCAAGGATTTGATTTCCCTTTGAAGCTGCAATTCCGCACTGCTCTGAAACCTTCATATTAGCACTAATGGTTAACCCTAAGTCCTTTTCTTTTACAGTAGTACTTGTATACTGTACATCTTTGTTCCCGTGTCCTGTGTGGAGGCATTTACATTTCC
Source organism: Paraescarpia echinospica (assembly GCA_020002185.1). Lineage (NCBI taxonomy): Eukaryota > Metazoa > Annelida > Polychaeta > Sabellida > Siboglinidae > Paraescarpia > Paraescarpia echinospica. Next base: position 30,701,124 of record CM034536.1, read on the forward strand.
CAAAATTGAACAGCATTTGCCACTTTTCAGACCATTTGATCAACCTGTCAAGATCATCTTGTAAATGCTGTCTATCTCCATCACTTTTAATCCTTCTAAACACTTTTGTATCATCAGCAAATTTCAACACCTTGCTTGTTATTTCATCATCCAAATCATTGATATATATTAAGAATAATATAGGTCCTAATACTGATGCCTGTGGTACCCCACTCAATACCGATTTCCAGTTTGAAGCCTCCCCATCAACTACTACACGTTGTCTTCTGTCAATCAGCCATTGTTCTATCCAGTTTATTATACCATTTCCTATGCCATGGGCCTTTAGTTTAAGCAGTAATCTTTGATGTGGTACTTTGTCGAAAGCTTTTTGAAAATCTAAGTAGACGATATCTACTGGTGATCCCTCATCTACCCACTTAGTGATGTCTTCCAAAAAACATAACATATTTGTTAAGCATGACCTCGCTTTAAAAAAACCATATTGAGATGGGTTTATCAAGTTTTGTTTAACAAGAAAATCCACCATGTGATCTTTAATTAGTCTTTCTAATAATTTGCAAATCACTGATGTTAAACTCACTGGTCTATAGTTCTCTGACTTGTTTCTCGAACCTTTTTTAAATAACGGTATAATGTTTGCCTCTTTCCATTCTAAAGGAACCACTCCCTCTTCTAATGACAAATTGAAAACTGTTGTAAGCGGTACGCTAATTTGTTCTACAATTTCCAATAGTAGTTTGGGCAGAATCCCATCCACTCCAGGTGATTTATTATCCTTCATAGTCCTTATTTTCTTAGCTACCATTTCCAGGGTTACAATTAATTGTCCTAAATAGTCTGAATCTGCCCCCTTGAACTTAGCCTCTGGTACTGGCAGTGAACTAATATCTTCCCTGGTAAACACTGAACTAAAGTACTCATTCAGGTCTTCTGCCATTAAGAATCCCTCTGATATTATATTTCCAGCACTATCTTCTAGAGGACCGACCTTATTTTGAACTTTCTGTTTGCTTCGAACATACGCATAAAAACTCTTGCTGTCATGTTTTATATTACTAGCTAATTGTTGTTCATAGCTTCTCTTTGAATTTCTAATTTCAGCTGTAGCTTGGTTAAGTGCTTCTTTATAACAGTTGTAGTCTCATCATTTCCAGTACATCTATATGACTTCCACATCCTTTGTTTATACTTAATTTTCTAATGGCTTCTTTTGATAAGTGTTTCTTTTTGGACCGTTTCCCTTGTTTTTTGAAGGGTACAAATTTATCGACTATGCACTTAATTTCACTCTTTAATATATTCCAGCATTCTGTTGCTGTCTTATTTTTCAGTGTGTTATTCCAGTCTACCTTTGCTAAATATTTCCTCATGTCCTTATACCTTCCTTTGTGGAAATTTCTTCTATACTGCTTTTTACTATTCCTTTCTGATTTTACTTTGATGGTAAAATGTATCTGGTTGTGATCGCTACTCCCAGTGGCTCATATATCTTGACATTGTCAACTAATTCATTCTGTGAGGACAAAACTATGTCTAACACATTCTCACCCCTGGTTGGTTCTAGCACATGTTGAGAAAGGAAAGTATCTTCAACTAAAACTAAAAACTTTTTTATTTTTTTATTCTCTTCTATGCTTATGTTTGGACTTCGATAAACTAACCCAACTGTTAACGTTGAGTTTCCTGTAACTATGTTATACCAAACAGCTTCTTCGCAATCTGCTTCTCTTTCTAATTTTATTTCATAAGCCTAGATAGATTCTTTAATATATAAAATAACTCCACCTCCCTTTCTTCCTATTCTATCTTTCCTAAACATTACATATCCTGTCAGTCCCAATTCAGCATCTGATATATTGGTGGTGGTCCAGGATTCGGTTATACCTATTATATGAAGGTCAATATCTTCTACCATAATGTTTAGTTCATTTCTTTTGTTTACTATACTCCTTGCATTTAAACAAACACATTTATATCCAGCTTCAGAAGAGTTTTCCAGACTGTTATTTGCTGATTTATTTGTGCTGTCTTTATCTATGCCTCCATTTTCAGGCTTTTCTGTGAGTCCCCCCTGCGAATCTAGTTTTACAATATACCATTGTAAGACTCAGTAAGCCAATGGCAGCATTGTCCACAGCATGTGATGCTAATAGCTTCTGCTTGGAACATTGCTAAAATTTGTGTAGAGATCCCCTTGTTCACCAAAACATTCAGGGTCCAAAAGTTGGTATGTGTACAAATATTGCAGGCCTGGTTAGTTGCTGTTATTGATGGCTGCTTGTTTACAACACTTGAGTAATGCATATTAATCTATTGGCTATCTCACCATTGTGTAATACAATTTCTTAAAAGGAATATGACAAATTACTTATATGAAATATAAATTCATTGAACCTGTCATAATTCACTCACGCATTCATTTCGGCAGATTCACGTCACACATGGGTGGACCCTCTGGGGTTCCATCCCCACCCCAGACACATGAGGGGGTGGAGGGGGTGGGCTTGACAAGTTAACAGCTGATTGTGCAACTCTGCAGTGGTGTGTGAAATCACCGGCCCTGGGAGTGAATCACTTAATCATACTGTGTCACATTTAGTCTGGAAATAGAGCAATACTTATACTCAAACACCCACCCAAATCGCAGATGGTTTATCTGCATATTGCGAATATTCACACAGTTACAAGTATCACATATTGTAGTAATCAGTGGTTTAGAAATTAGAGTGTTTGTATTTATTTTAAAATATTCATTAGAAACCTTCCATGATAGAAATATTTGAAGGATTTCAAGGCAAAATATGATCAGTGTCAATTTGGGTGATATTTTTGACTGGGCGAAATTTCATAATTGAAGTGTACAAAGCAGATCTCGGTCCTTGCTATGATATTGTATTCTTAAGATATTCTAATACCATGTACAAGTTTTCATATTCGGTCTGAGGATGACGCATGGAAGTGAGTTTTTGTCAAGAACAAAAAAACGATATATCGCAATTTGCCCTGACACCTTTCATTTTGTCTAACTATAAATTGATGTTCTCGATACTGGCACCACTTGTATCAGTGACACCGGCACCACTTGTGTCAGTGACACTGGCACCACTTGTATCAGTGAGACTGGCACCACTTGTATCAGTGACATTGGCACCACTTGTATCAGTGACACTGGCACCACTTGTATCAGTGAGATTGGCACCACTTGTATCAGTGAGATTGGCACCACTTGTATCAGTGACACTGGCACCACTTGTATCAGTGACACTGGCACCACTTGTATCATTGTACAGTGACACTGGCACCACTTGTATCAGTGACACCGGCACCACTTGTATCAGTGACACTGGCACCACTTGTATCAGTGACACCGGCACCACTTGTATCAGTGACACCGGCACCACTTGTATCAGTGACACTGGCACCACTTGTATCAGTGACACCAGCACCACTTGTGTCAGTGACACTGGCACCACTTGTGTCATTGTACAGTGACATTGGCACCACTTGTATCAGTGACACCGGCACTACTTGTATCAGTGACACCAGCACCACTTGTATCAGTGACGCTGTCACCACTTGTATCAGTGACACCGGCACCATTTGTATCAGTGAGACTGGCACCACTTGTATCAGTGACACTGGCACCACTTGTATCAGTGACACTGGCACCACTTGTATCAGTGACATTGGCACCACTTGTATCAGTGACACTGGCACCACTTGTATCAGTGACACCAGCACCACTTGTGTCAGTGACACTGGCACCACTTGTGTCATTGTACAGTGACATTGGCACCACTTGTATCAGTGACACCGGCACTACTTGTATCAGTGACACCAGCACCACTTGTATCAGTGACGCTGTCACCACTTGTATCAGTGACACCGGCACCATTTGTATCAGTGAGACTGGCACCACTTGTATCAGTGACACTGGCACCACTTGTATCAGTGACGCTGTCACCACTTGTATCAGTGACATTGGCACCACTTGTATCAGTGACACTGGCACCACTTGTATCAGTGACACTGGCACCACTTGTATCAGTGACATTGGCACCACTTGTATCAGTGACACTCAGAAGACCAGGATGGCTCAAAGAAATCTGCAACACAGATTTATGAAATCTGCGAATTAAATCTCGTCAACATTTTATTGATTAGTTCTCGATTGCAGAATATAGGTGGCTTAGACGCGCAGTCAGAAATGTTTTTGCGTCTGTCACAATGACCTTTATGTCCTTGTCACAGCCCGTGCCGCGTACATGTATCGTAAAATAATGTTCACGCAAAATGCGTGCGAATCCGCTCGAGACGAAACTATTGCAGTCACATTGTTTGATGTGCGTCCGTCTAGCATGATACATTTGAAGGTCGGCCAACATCGATGCTAGTTAGCAGCCACTGATGCAAGTGCTTCGCTACCTGTGGGTGCGTTTCTAGGAAGTGTGCGTTTGACGTCAGTGTCCCCATGACGACGCCCAGTGTTGGCTGCGCGGTGATCCCGGTTTGTATTCATTGCTGCAGCATGTTGTCATTGGGTGTACCTACAGCAGACGCATGGTGCCTGGACAACACTTACTGGTCATCAGATGCCCATTTTTAATAAGGGACATCATTACACGAGACACCGTACAAAACATAAATATACACGTTGTGGCGCTGTTGCCGATATGGTTAGTGAGGTACAGCCGCACTTGGGGAAGGCCCTCTTCTCGGAAACGCATGGTTACCGATGTCGAAAAAACAAAGAAATTTATTTTCAGCGTCACCTTTAAAAGCCTTGTCATCTCATGAGGCCCTGTCAGATTTGTATTCTGGGAAATAAAAAAAGCTGAAAATTAAAACCACTTCTGTGGAACTTGGAAGTGGTTGTCCCCAGTGCAGGGACCGTCTCAAAAATAAGAGATTTTCAAAATAAAGTTTTTAAAATAAAATTTAGGTGTGTATGTTAAAAAAATACATTCAGAAAATATAATAATACGTAGTTTTTGTGTTCTTTTGGTTTAGCATTTAATTCTCTTTTGTGTTTTGATACTAATCTGTCATAATAATAATACAATATCTTTATTCAGGATAGCGCAACTAAATGTGGTGCAGATTATTAAATATACACTGGATTTATTTTCTTTACAGTGGGGTCCTTTTTTATGATTAACAGTATGAATGTAATTAGTTTTATTGTTCATGCATGACTTGGCTGTGAGGCATGTAAATAGGTCATCAATCCCACTGTATTGAATCTCCTGACCTTGCACTCACCCTTTGGCAACGTTACCCTCTACAATCCCCAGTGGAGTGGGATGTGATTTCCAGAAGTCAACTCCCAAGTACTTGCCACAGATATTGGAGGAATCCGACATGACCCAGGGGCCAGTGCAGCATAAGGAAATAAACAGCTATATTCCGCTGCAACAGGCTGCTATATGATATGACACTGGGTATGTTTTTTGATATATTTTGAATGTCACGTATGTCCATCTGTCCTTACGGCTCAGTGTGGAATTCCGTAAATGCGTTTGTCGGCCAGGTGCTTCACTGATTGACGATTTATCCAATGTACCTTGGGATCATGAGGATAGATCATGCATGGTGCCGTGTTACTAGAAAGGGAGTTGGTGATAAATGATTCACCTGTAACCTGGTGACAGCAGCAGTGGTCCTGAATAATGGGATCCTTGTTCTAGCTGATGATTGACATGAAAAAATAGGGATGGGGGACTGTATGTAGACCTATAACTAGTGTGGACTAGGTGTGGGATGTAGTGTACTTGTGTGTGTGCGCGCGTGTGTGTGTGTGCATGTGTGCATGTGTGCGCATGCATGTGTGTGCATGTGTGTATGTGTGTGTGCGCATGTGCATACAGTATACGTGCGGTGTGTATGCATGCTTGTGTGTGCATGTGTGTGTCTGTGTGCAAGTTTGCATGTGTGCGTGCACATTCATGCCTGCGCGCACACTATATATTTTCTTGTTAGGGTTATAGTAGTTAAAAATAAACAATTATGTGATACTCAAACATTTGGCATAATTCCAACAGTTGTGCACATCATGCAAAACAGTTTAAATTGAATTGTTTGTTAAATTTATTGCTGATAAATTGTAATTATATAAATTGTTATTATGTAAATTGTAATTATATAATCACCATTATGAAACAGGCATAAACACAGTCATTTGTTTTCCTCAGCTCCAAACTTTACTTGAAGCTATCCTGTCTCATTTCCCGTATGTTCAGTTTCGCCAACGAATTCTGGGAATCCTGAGTTTACATTGCAAATTCTTTGTTTATGCATATTACTTCCCTGCATGTCTGGTGAAGGCAGATTGTTTTAACACAAAACAATCCCACTAGTATCAAATATCTTGCATTTTGTGGTGAGTCTACGGGTTTAATTTGGTGCTGTCACCAACCTAAATACACCAGAGTAACGTATTTAACAAGTTAATTGCACAAGTTTTTAGATAGACATGCACATTTAAGTGCCCATATTTTATCCAATATTGCCCGTCTTGACAGAAGATTAAACTTGGAGGCTGATGTCATTAAATGCAACTTACATACCTTCTTGTGGTTGATATTCTGATATACTCTTTCTTTTATGGAGATGTTTACAAGGCAGCTGGTTGTTCTTTACGATCAGCAACAACAAAAAACGTGACAATAAAGCGCGCCATAACTCAAGAGAACTCAGCGGGGGAGGGGTGCGGCTGGAGGGTTTTTTGTTTTCTACTAGACTGTGTTTTATTTTTGGTTTTTATTACTCTTCTGTTATCCATATCACCACCCTAGGTCAGGGTGTAGAGACAGCATGTAATGTATGTATTGAAACCAGTCTCTATTTATTTCAACGAGTCTTTTTGGAAGTGTACTGGACAACATTCTTTATTGCAGTCTTCCCATTTTACCTCTTTTCCACCGTGGGTCAGGGTGCAGATAGAGATCGCTGTTATGTTCATCTTCAAATAACTCGGCTTCCAATTTCAGTGGGGGGAGGGGTGGCATGTCAGTTTTTTTCTGAAATGCACTGAATTTTTGTGGTTTGCATGTTGGTCTTTGAATTAGTCTGCTATGTAGTTCAGTGGGGTTAAGATGGCATGCGATTTCTGTTATTGCACTGGTCTGTATTTCTGGTTTTTATAATTGTTCCCTTATCAGTATAAATGTTCCGGGATGGAAATAGAAATCATTATTATGTTCATCTTCGAATCAGTCGGCTGTGTATTGAACACTTGCGTGAGGTTTCTAGATCAAAAGTTGAAGTACATACATTTGAACCCTTGTGCTTTGTATTTGAGTGGCATGCGAAATCTGTTATTGCACAGGTCTGTATTTCTGGTTTTTATAATTGTTCCCTTATCAGTATAAATGTTCCGGGATGGAAATAGAAATCATTATTATGTTCATCTTCGAATCAGTCGGCTGTGTATTGAACACTTGCGTGAGGTTTCTAGATCAAAAGTTGAAGTACATACATTTGAACCCTTGTGCTTTGTATTTGAGTCAAAATTAACAACAAAGACACCCATTTTATAGTCGTGGGAATTTTATCTATGGTACTGTTACCTATCAACTACATCAGTGGCGCCATTTTATTGAATTCCTTACATTTCTACAAAGTTGACATTAATATTCCAATGTAGGTCGATGTCCTAAGTTATAGTTTGGATGGTTTGTCTTAATATTTTTAGAGTGAATAAACTTTCCTGGTTTCTAGCATAAGAATAACTAGTTTGACTTGTACCAAATTTATGTATTCCTACATTTGGACAGTATAGTAGTGTCATGTCCCTAGTGTCAAGGTCCAGTGACAACTCTCTAAGTCCCATGGAGTCCTTGAACCATTGGTTTCTCATAAATCAACTGGCATTGTGTTTATAAAAACAAAGATAGTTATTTTGAGTTATTCACCTATATGTTTATGATGTGCTTTTTTATTGAAGAAACAGGGACACATTGAGTGGTGAACCACCCTCCTACAGAGGGCACCATTGTAGTGTATTGTTAGAATAATGATGGATTGGTAAACTATTTAAAGACAAAATTGCATGTAAGACCATTTTTGTGAATATACTGATAGCAGATAAATAACTAGACAAGTGGGCATCCATCAATGTCCAACAAGTCAGTTTGGGCCCACATTTGTTTCTGTGCAACAATTGGCTTGATTCCTCAAAATCTGCACATCATGGTTGCCTAATAAAAGTCACAACCAACGTATAGAATTATGATGAATATTTAAACAAATTGTTATAGCGCTTTGATGTTCAACGAGCTGTCTCATAATAATAGGACAGGTGTCAATTGGAGAATCTACTTCTCCTGTCTGTTACAATGCAGACGTCAATAGGATACTGTCGTACATCAGTCTAGTTGACAGAATTTAGATCCACAAAGGTCAGATGATGTTAGGGATTTTCATGTTTAGGTGTGCTGTGATCCTTACTAATTGGGTTGCCCTTTGAAAGGACTTTAATGAGACAGGTCGGGCATAATTTGGTGACCTTTCGTACTGCAGAGAAATGTCCCGTGCCTCGTTGAAAGGATGTGCAAGGTTGAGCGTAAACAAGAAAGGTGTTTAGAAAAAGGCTAGACCGGTGACCACTGGGGGTAGATGGGCAGGCCATTATGAGTTGATCAAGTTTTATTTCTCCTTGTTGTTTGATCAATGATTTCTCCTTTAAACCAGGCCCTGTGAGTGTTCATGTGTGACCTCATTGTTTGCGTACAATCTTTTTGTTGTATTGATTTGTGGAAGCAGACATGCATCCATCTCTTGGTGACAAAAATGTTTTTTAGCATATTTTAAGTGAAGTCTGGTTGTGATGAATGAATGTGTAGGAGTGCGTAGAGGTGAGTTGTGTTGGTGGTGAGTTGTGAGGGTGGTGAGTTTTTGTGGTGGTGAGTTGTGGTGAGTTGTGAGGGTAGTGAGTTGTGAAGGTGATGAGTTGTGAAGGTGGTGAGTTGTGAGGGTGGTGAGTTGTTGTGGTGGTGAGTTGTTGTGGTGAGTAATGAGGGTGGTGAGTTGTTGTGGTAGTGAGTTGTGGTGGTGGTGAGTTGTGAGGGTGGTGAGTTGTTGTGGTGGTGAGTTGCGAGGGTGGTGGGTTGTTGTGGTGTTGAGTTGCGAGGGTGGTGAGTTGCGATGGTGGTGAGTTGTTGAGGTAGTGAGTTGCGAGGGTGGTGAGTTGTTGTGGTGGTGAGTTGTGAGGGTGGTGGGTTGTTGTGGTGGTGAGTTGCGAGGGTGGTGAGTTGTTGTGGTGGTGAGTTGCGAGGGTGGTGAGTTGTTGTGGTGGTGAGTTGTGAGGGTGGTGAGTTGTTGTGGTGGTGAGTTGTTGTGGTGGCGAGTTGTGAGTTGTTGTGGTGGTGAGTTGCGAGGGTGGTGAGTTGTTGTGGTGGTGAGTTGCGAGGGTGGTGAGTTGTTGTGGTGGTGAGTTGTGAGGGTGGTGAGTTGTTGTGGTGAGTAGCGAGGGTGGTGAGTTGTTGTGGTGGTGAGTTGTTGTGGTGGTGAGTTGTGAGGGTGGTGAGTTGTTGTGGTGGTGAGTTGCGAGGGTGGTGGGTTGTTGTGGTGTTGAGTTGCGAGGGTGGTGAGTTGCGATGGTGGTGAGTTGTTGTGGTGGCGAGTGGTGAGTTGTTGTGGTGGTGAGTTGCGAGGGTGGTGAGTTGTTGTGGTGGTGAGTTGCGAGGGTGGTGAGTTGTTGTGGTGGTGAGTTGTGAGGGTGGTGAGTTGTTGTGGTGAGTAGCGAGGGTGGTGAGTTGTTGTGGTGGTGAGTTGTTGTGATGAGTAGCGAGGGTGGTGAGTTGTGAGGGTGGCGAGTTGTTGTGGTGGTGAGTTGTGAGGGTGGTGAGTTGTTGTGGTGGTGAGTTGTGAGGGTGGTCATAACCACGATCATTGTTGAAGTTCTTACAAATTCTGCTAGCAAAGATGTGCCAGTTTTGTGAGAATGCCAATAAATTGTTATTTTCTGCTGTGTAGTAAATCATTAGGTTTTGCTCGAGTAAAGGTTCCACACAAAAAGCTTTGAAAGGATCTTTAAAGCTTCCTTTTTAGCCATGCTACTAAATCGGCTGCAAAGCTTTTTGGTCCACTGTAAGCTATTTATTTCACAGTGTTCTTAGAAGTGTCCTCGGCTTGACTTGTACTAGACAGAAAAAAGTTCCTGATTAATAATTGAGTCTTTTTATTTTCATTATGTAACTGAAGTATGCACCATTGCTAGTTTTGACAGTTTAATGACGTCTTTTTTAATTGACACTAAAACACACCAGTGTTTGTTTCCAGATAGTATCCTCCCTATACTAGATGCATGTACCCGGTAGATGGAAAACTTACAGTTTCATTAAATATGAATCGTCTACGTTCCTGCTAAACTTTGGCCCAGATATCAGTGCTGGTTGTATTGCTGTTACTATGAAAGTTAATCAGAGGTACGTATAAAACTGTTATGATAATCAGGTAAATTAAGCAGGTAACTAACAAAAGCAATAAACTGTGTAGGCCATAATGTGAATCCCAAAACAATTAGTTTAGCAAAGCGCTCTTGTTGGTCAAATATAATTACACCCTATTAACAAGGTACTTGTTAAACAATGAGAACATTTGTTAAACTAAAAGAATTTATCATTGTTAACCAGTCAAGTCATCAAATTGTCTTAGATAAACATCTCTAAAAATAGAATTAGGAGTGTTTACAAATAATATAAATACATTACAATAAACAAAGGAGATTCTTAGCTGAACTACATTGTTATTTCCAGTTTGGAATAAATATTGATAATGTCAACATTATTCACACATCTTGTATTGATGACTATACTGTTTATCGTATGTAGGAAAAACATAATGTTTATGATCTATATGAAAATATAAGTTACATAAATAAAAAAATAATATATATTGATACACATTGCAACAGTTTCACAATAGAATTACACACTATTAACAAGGTACTCGTTAAGCAATGACAATTTTTGCAATGTTAACCAGTCAAATAAAATTAATTTTTACAAAACACATTTCTAAAAATAGAATCAGGAGTGTTTAAAAAAAATAGATATATATTACAATAAACAATGAAGATTCTTAGCTGTTATTTATTGGAATATTGATGTCAACATTTTTAACACACTTTATTTATGACTGTAATGTTTATCATGTACAGGAAAAACATCATGTTTATCAACGTACATTATTCTTTTTAAATATGTAACTGATATTTTCATATATACATGATAAACATGATGTTTTGTACGTATATGAAAATATCAGTTACATATTTAAAAAGAATAATGTACGTTGATCCAGATTGCGACAGTTTCACTGTGAAGTAGATAATGCACTTGTTGTGACATTGTTGAACTTCCTCAGAACTAGACACCCACCACCTTTCTGTACTAAGTACACCATCTTAAATGTTGTTTGGTCACGTTTGAGTTTTTCCACCACAAAGCCTAATAAGTGGAGTGTGACGCTAGTAAAAATACGCCCAGTCTAACGCGGTTGGATAGAACAAGTGATTTGTTTACTGGCCCTTAGTGTTCGTATTGGTTTCACACATCTACTCCAGATCCGTTTTATGTTGCATCGTTCACACCTACACGTTGTATCGACGGTGAAACACCGAAAAGAACGACGTAAATAAACAGTGTTCTAAGATGTTGTCGGTACGTGCCTCAAAGTTAGTCATGTGTTGTCAGATAGTGTATCGGTTATTGTCAGCGTGCCAATAAATGACAAGGTTGTGTATTGTGAAGTAATAGCCACCTTAGGGTAGTCGTAACTGTCAAAGTTAAACAGGTTACAGAGCACTTCAAGGAAAGGTAGCTACCACATAAACGTATTATTTAATGTGTCAGTAGCTTATGTTTGCAACGCTACTGTACCGACTGAAAATTACAAGTTGAACACATATAGGAAAATGTGGAACAATTTTGACAGACTCGGACAGGAGGTATGAAGGAATCGTCTATATATCAAAGTGCTAACTTTGAGGGCAGTCAGCGATGTATCTAAAAACAAGAATGAAGTTATTTTTAATTATTTACTTGTTTGCTGCTCTCACAATATATATTAAATGATGAACCACTTTCCAGAGGGCGCCACAGTGGTGTTAACAATTATTTGGTAAAAGGGAATGAGTTTAAGAACAAAACAACAATATATAATGGTGATGACTCCGACTGTTATGCTTCGTTTTTGGGCCATGACTGGGTATAAGCTAGTAAATGATAAGGTTGAATTTCCTAACTCAGACAGGCCACCTTTTATTGGTTGAAATCCGTAATTTTGACTTGAAATTCTGTTTAAATCTGTATAAATTCATATAACAGTTTGCAACAGTTAATTTTAATCGAATGTCACCATCTACCAGGCTATAAAATATACCTACATTGAACCTAATTCACTAGGTTTTGTTAAGAATGTGCCTAGCATCAAAAGTATTTTCTGTTCTACTGCTGTCAGTTTGTCCTTCAGTGTTTACTTCTATGTTGAAATAGGCACCTGCCCAGTCGCTTCATCTCAAAATAAGTACTTTTTCATAATTTTTCCACTTTAGGAAACTAATATGAAAATGGCATACAGCTGCAGTCGTACCAAAATCCAGTAAATTACACGGTGTGATAACTATTAGGTGAGATAACTGGTTGTATGAGGTAACTAAGTGTGACGGGATCACCGACTCCCTGTACCATGTTACACAATACAAATGATACAAGATTAAATTACACATTAATCCCGTATTTCATTTTAACGTTGACTACTTTGACCCTATTAATAAGTGGGCCTGACACTGGTGTACATTAGCAGGTGAGTAATGGGAGAATATGAAGTAAACGCCCTCACCCCTTGCACCCTGTGACCCCCATCCCCTCTCCCCACCCAGTTGTCTGGTACAAGTTGGAGACAGGTTGTGCAGGTGCTAGATGTCACCTGTTACTGAATGCCTGACTGTCTACCTGGGAAACTGAAGATGTTCCTCCTAGGGTGTGGGACTTGTCCCCACACAATAGGACAGACGTTTTGGAGGAAGACCGAAATAGCAGGCAATCCATCATTCGGCTGTCAGACGTAGATTTAATCAGCGAAATTGGCCGGCTTTACTAGGATCGACTACACCGGCGCTTGCACATGTAATCTTATCACTGTCAATAGCAACCACACAAGGAGTTTGTCACCTGACAACAATTAACCTCGGGTAATGATTGTCTGTGATAATTTCATTGTCAACTGTTGACTGGCTGGGCTGTCAATCAGGCGACGTCATGACGTTTCTGCCCCGTTTTTATCCCGTCTCCAGGCGGTTTAAAGCCCGCTGATTATTCCCGCATTGATGTATCGAGCGCGGGACCAATCAGAAACGAGGTGTCTCAGGAGTTTTGACTAGGTCGTGTTATCGGGATGTAAGGTAAGGTCTAGACGCAGTGATCTTATCACTGTCAATAAACTGCCAGAGTCAATCGATGGCTGAATGGGTTTGCATACAAAATGTGAATCGCATTTTTCATTGTTTTGTCTGTCATTCATACAGCTAATATTGTTTTGAGTGGTCCGGAAAGTTCTGAAGGCCATCTGGGGGTGTGGTTGATCAGGTGCATCAATGTTTGGTTTATTCTAACGGTAGCGTGCATATTTGGTTGATTCGAAAGATAGGTTGGATCTTAAGCAGTATCAAAGGTAGGGTGCATATTCGGGTCATTTTAAAAACGGCATGCATGTTTGCGTTTTTCTTTAGGGCATGTATGCATGCATGTTTGCGTTTTTCTTTAGGGCATGTATGCATGCATGTTTACGTGTTTCTTTAGGGCATGTATGCATGCATGTTTGCGTGTTTCTTTAGGGCATGTATGCATGCATGTTTGCGTGTTTCTTTAGGGCATGTATGCATGCATGTTTCTTTAGGGCATGTATGCATGCATGTACGCACGCACATGTGACTGTGTGCTTTGAGACTACATGCCATGATTCAATTATATTACTTACCTGGCATGACTAAATGATATGATTTACCTATCATGCCTAAGTGATATAACATAACCTGTGATGAATGATATCACTTACCTGTCATGTCTGAATATTATGACTTACCTGTCACAAACGAATGATATGACTTACCTGTCACGACCAAATGATATGACTTACCTGTCATGACCGAATGATATGACACTGCCCTGTGTTTCAGGCTCCGTGCGCCGTGACGTGCCGTGGCCCGCCGGCAGCAATGCACCCTGGTGGCAGCAGAGGAAAGCCAACGGGGAGCGCTCCCACAAGTCAGCACGACTCGCTTCCTCGTCTCACCTTGGAGAGGTGGCCTTGAACTTGTGTCATAATGATGGGCAAGGAACTGGGGGATCGAGAAGCGGCCAAGGAGCAAGTTCGTGAGTGGAACGAGGCCCAGCCACCCAACGCCCACTGCGCGGCATCATGGGCTGAGTTCGGTGCAGTCAGTACAAAGGATCACTACCAGATGGTGCCAGGTATACCGCAGATGCTTCATAGCATTCCAAATATCGTTGTACATCCGGTGCTGCCACCTCGTGATGTGTTCGGTCACAGCTGCACGCCGTCGTTCGTGCAAGCGGCCGTACGAACTTTCGAGTGGCCCATTCCGAACATGCTCGGCATACCAAAGAACGCAAAAAAGCAGCGGACGAATTCCGACAGCGCCATCTATGAGATCGAGAAGGCAACGCAACCACATGCGTGGCGGTCGGGACATGCGACGTCTCGGTCGTTTCCTCAGCCCGGTGATGAAGCGCTACGTATGGATATGTCTCACGAATCATTCCAGCAGACTTCACCCCCTCGGTCGGAGGAGCGGAGTTATCCAGGTGACCCGATGGAGGTTGAAGTGACCTCTGATCCACAGCTGCCCGAACCGGCAAAACATTCGTCACACGCTCTCAATCTGACGCACAGTCACAGCGCTGATCTGACCCCTTCAGAACTTATGACTGAGAAACCTGTTGTTCCCTTTATATGGCACTTCGGGACGAACACCAGAGGGAGCCACGATCATCAGTCGTCGCCGAAAACCTACTGGCTGCGGCGGCACTCGGACTCGGTCGTTTCAAGTAAACCCAAAGAGGACATGCTCAGTCGGACACAGAGTACGGGTGAAGGTGCACACACTGAAGATGGTGCCACCAGTCCTAGCTCACTGAAAACAAGGCAGTTGAACACCGGGTTGATGAACAAACAATTGAAGGTGAAGAAATACCTGCAGAAGAGATATCAGCGGAGTCTGGAGAGCATGCGTCAGTCGACTGATGATGACGTCTTCTTAGACAAGCAACCTCCAGAAACGCCAAGTCCTGGTGGCAAGTTTGGGCGAAACAACAATTTTACGTTCAGTGTGAGCACAGAATCGGAAGGGCCTGAACACGAGGCTGTCGATATGTGTAAACATCCACCAGGGGGCATACTACCCGATGCGCTGATGATTAAAACTGAGCCGACTTCGCCATTCAGCAGCGACTCTGTTCTCGATGTTGAATCCGATACGTCAGTGTTCGCTTCGCCACTACTCAGTCTGTCGCCATTCCTTCCCCACTCGGCGAGCCCACGCTGTCAGCGGAACGTGTTCCAGTTCCACTCGCCCAGCCACCTAGCGAGCAGTACGAGCATCGATCGGACTAGTCAAAAGTCAGACGCTGAAAGTGACATAGGTGAGCGGAGAGCGGTGGATGGTAAGGGGGAACGGGGAATATCACGGTGGGTAGATTGGGGATCAGGGAAGGAAGACAGCGGTGTCGCGTCACCAGATGGCAGCTCAGGGACAAAGTGCAAGAGAAAGCCCGAGAAACCAAACCTGGAGAAGATCGGACGGTCGCAGTCAATTGATTCACACAGCCGGTTGCCATACCAGCCGCCAGATGGCGCTGCACCATTGCCGCCGTTCTCGAGCATGCTGAAGCACCCGTCTTTCACCCACCTCCAGGTCGCACCATTCCATGGCCCCGTGCCTCCTTCCCTCTTCTTGCCCTTCCCCTCAGGCCATATACCACCCCCTGGAATGCCCCTACAGTGGCCGCTGTGTAACCGCGGCATGCAGCAGCAGCACCTGAAGTTACCGCAGCAGTCGACGCCGCAACAACCAATGGCAGTGGACGGTGTGAAGACCCTCAAGCCAGACCCGTCTAAGATCGTCTACTGCCCGTTTACGGAAAAGGTGGAGGAACAACGGCGCGCCGAGGACAAGACATACGTATGTCCAGTGTGTGGTCAAGCCTTCCCTTCCTACAACTACCTCGCAAACCACATGGTGAACCATCTCCCCTCAGAAGTGGTGGCCAAGGGTCCGGGCGACAGCAACAAGGTGCATCTGTGTAAGGTCTGCAACCGTGCGTTCTCTCGCAGCGACATGCTCACCCGACACATGCGTCTCCACACGGGCCTCAAGCCGTATGAGTGCCACATCTGTAGCCAGGTATTCAGTCGGAGCGACCATTTACACACGCACCTGCGCACTCACACCGGGGAGAAACCATACAAGTGTCCACAGTGTCCATACGCGGCACCGCGTCGTGACATGATCACACGACACATGCGTATCCATCTGAAGCACTGGTCGCGTCGTCGTCGCGGCTCTCCGAGTCACTCATCCATGTCAAGTATCGACTCCTTCGACCAGGCAACGGCGCTCAGCAAACAGCGCAACCGATCGCTGTCTAGCATCGACAGCCTTGAGTCAGATCAGTCGCCATACAGACACACGTCTCTCACCAGCACCGAGTCAGACACACACACTGGACAGAAAGGGCGTAACTGGTCAGAGACAAGTGCGGAGAGCTACGAAGGCATCGAGCTTCCCCTTCTTTCAGCTTCTGGTCTCGTGTCCTCTCCTTATCCCTGGAGCATCGACAGCTCCGAGTCTTATCCCAGTCCAAAGAAGAGCCACTCGTGGTCGTTTCCGAGCAGCGGTAGCATGACCTCCGACCTCTTGCCGGGGGGCACAGACGCAACCGCATCGCCAAAGTCACAATTGAGTAGCGATAGTCTTGGTGGCGACATCCAGTTATCGCTGCAGAAGTGCAGCGTTGCGAGTAACAGTGATAGCAGCGAACACAATGCTGCGATGTCACCGTCATGTGACAGCGAAGTACAGCCGTCACATGACCACGGCGGACATGTGACACACGATACGGGTGACCTGTTGCAGCCACCAGAGGGCAGCAGCAGGCCGAGGGAAATCGAAGGGGAGCCACGCAGTGACACATGATGTTAGGGACTTATGTAATGTAATTGTTTGAGGTTGAGTGAATGTACATGGGCTCATATTGCATGTCAGTATATCGCACACAGCACGGCTCATTTCACGTTGACGACAAATCATAGGTTAACTAAGTCAACAATTGCGGTATAATGGATATTGTATGTATTTGTCATCAGAGTTTCTGCTATATTTGCTAAATTGTAATGATACATGACTTTCTGTATACCAACAGGTAGAAACGCTGCAGGGAGGTCTTATTGTCCATGTAGTAGTGATATTGTCTAAAACCAAGATGGAATTAGGCTATGAATATTGAAACAGATGTTTCGAAGCACGGTTGTAATGTAAATGAGACACTTTTCGGTCAAATTTATAAAAAACAGTAAAGATGACTAGATAATTCTATTGTCGACCAACCAAACAGGACAGATGGGTTGTTTAAGATTATGTTGCAATATGTAAACGAGATGAGGTGCCCGTATTCAACAAGATGGCAAACCGGGTAAGAGAGAAATGTGATAGGACGAGAGTTACTAAGAATGGGCCTCATGATTCGGGGGTGTAGCCTTCTGACACGATATGAGGTGTTCATATCAAATTATATTTTGACGATTATTACAACGGAAGGTGTTATTATTGATGTTTATGCAGTTCTCAGAGACTGCTTTTAATTGGCAGCTTTATAACGAGCAAGTGTAATTTTTATGCAGTTCCCGTAACATCGATGCTTTGACATTGGCGTCTTTCAAATTTCTCTGGTTAAATCGAAAACACTGGAAGAATTCACCTAGGAAGATATCACATAACATTGTACACTGGGCATATTTCATGGGATGCTTGCGGAGTTTGTTCTGATCCCCAGTGCGTGGGAGGAGTGGGGTGAAACTTATCCCAACTGGGGGGCCTCTCTCGAGGGCATTCCGGGAACGCACCTGGGAGAGAGGAGAGGAATCGTATGATACCTTTTCCGCGTCGCTCTCACAATTAAGCCTGATCTTGACCAAAGTGCGCCACACCTCTTGGTCCAGCAAGCCCGTTGTGTAAATTAGTTAGAATGAAACTATCAAAACTTGTTTTTTTCATGAGTGTTGATTGCCCGGTGTTTATGTGTGGGTAAAAATGTGCCATATCAAATTGTCGAATATTTAAATGTGTTATCTCGTTACATGCTCGTTCTGAGACTCTTGTGTGATCAAAGAGCAGCCATTTTATGTATGGTTATGTTTTATATACAATGTAACACACTGTGGTTGTCGAAAGATTCCACTGCGGACGTTTATTACATATATTCTTGTAGTCGGTGATTATAGTGCTGTGCCATCGTAAAACAGTTATTTAACAGTTTAATTTTCTTACTTCACACTACCCATTCCAGCACAATCAGGCGTTGAGAATTTAGGTCATGCGGCATTTATAGAATACGCCCGCGGCGAAGGATCGCTGTAGTGCCGCCATGCTTTAGGTGATCAAACTGACTTGGCCCCACCACACTTTTTTTTTTAACACCATCGCCTGAAACTTCTGAACAATGTGCTACGTCAGGAAAGTGAAGGCCCTTTGCACTTTCATCTCAAAGTGTCCCTACAAAGATCTGTATTGAATGATCCCACCTAAAATTGTCCCAGCATCCTCAGTAATACTTATAAAAAATTAGGTCAAGACAGATTTACACTACCGAGAGTATTTTTTGTGTTCTAGTAGCAGCTGTCAATCACAAGCATCAAGGAAGTGGTGTTGTATGTGCTAATCGTTTGTCGGAATGAAATTCACACACAAAGTTTCATCGAATCAGGGAAGCTGATATCTTCCCTGCTACATTTCTGGAGTGTTGTGTGCACTTGCACAAGACCGAGGCACGCAAACGGTAGGCATAATGTAAAACAGCTGGTTCTAAAGCCCCATCGTGATTTATCATCTCGCACTAAATATCGTAAACCTGAACCATGTACGTCTTCATCTTAGGGAAATGTTTCCATGGCGATGTGTTGTCTAGTCAGCGAGGAAGAATTATAATGATCAAAAGTGGTTGTTCCATTTTGTGAAAAGATAAACTATTTCGCTATTTTCTCACCAATGATGTGATTACGTAAAGGGTAAAAAATCGGTGCTTTGCCAAACTCTTCAGATATAAGCAGTTTAATCATCGTTATTTTGGGCTGTTGTCATACATAACATCTTAACACACAATCTCCTACATGTGACCGTAACCCATTAAATAAACCTGTCACTGCAAGTTATTATTATCGTCCCGGTTAAACTTGGCCCTTCAGGTGAATTTCATTAAAATTTGATTGACAACCCATTGAAGCATGTAAATATGACCTCGCATATTTGTGAAGATTTTTTTGCACAGCCTAACTGTCACCTGGCCCCTAATGAAAACTGACACGGCCAGTTTTTTTTACTCGACTGGTGTGAATTAGGTGAGATGTATCATCATGTGAAGTTGTCTCATGCTTGTGTCCATATCGTACATGGCTATATTCTAACATCCACCCAACGTTCATGTTATTGTGTACACTGTCGAATTTCCAGCGAAAATTGGCTACACTGAAGAACATGTTTGCAATGCTAGATTCGCGATTCCCAAACTCAATTTGTTCACCCTCTTGTGTATGGCATCGGAAAAACAATTAATAACGCCAAAAACTAGTTATTTGATCAGTTATCGAATGAAAACATTCGCAAACTGATTATCCCAGCACAATCAGATTACCTCATTTATCTGTCAATATGATATTGACGACGACCTGCGCCGAGATCGACCGGGAGATGTTTAATTATTACGGAGCAATTAGTCAGTGCAGCGTCTATGCTGTGGTGAAGTATTGTGAAGCTCTTTCTGCATGTTATTTAATATCTGTAAATTATTATAGGCTCCGGTTACTTTACATTCTGTGTATGTATGTATGTATGTAATATTGTAAATATATCACCAGCAGACCCTTGAAAGGAGTTATGCCATTGCTCGCCATCACCGTACTACGGGTGGGTTACTACTACAACCATATGGTCACGTGCATCGATTCTCGAGGGTACAACTAATTAGGCTGTTAAATTGGTTGGGTGGTTTCCAAGAAGGGCACCCACCTTCCAGAGAAAAAACCTGCAGGAATATGTTGACCCGGCGGCATGCAAGATATTTCGGCGGTCTCACATTTGTGCTTGTGGATAAAATGAGATAATCAAGAAGTTTGCACCTGGGGGGTCCATGTGCATTTGGTTAGCCGCACATTTGCACATATCATGCATGTTTCGTGCAAATCACCATCTTGATGTTGGCACAAAATTTACACACCTCAGAAACGTGTTAGCATGTGCAAGTGGGATCTAGTACGAATCTATCTAGGTTTATTTGCGTACGGCTGGCAGATCTCCGAGTTTCCCCCTGTAGCCAACTGCGTGGGCTGGGAAACAGGAGGGAAGGTGCCAGAAACGGTAACGGTGTTGAAAAGCAGGGAAAGGGTCTGCCGTGATCTGGCAGTGCGATTCTTCATGTGAAATACCGGTGACCTGCACCAGGGTGTGCAGAGTAGAGACAATGAGATTGTCTTTGTGTGTAAAATACCGGTGACTTGTTGTCTTTGTGGTGGAGCGGGTCGTGTCAGTATTGTGTGTCCACGTTATATCTCCATGCGTATGTGTGTGCGTGCGTGCGCCCATGAAAGAGTTGTGCCATGTTCCGCTGCCGGTGTCGACAGGGAAGGGAAATGTAGACAAGTAGGGCAAGACGAGCGGGAAGGGATTGCGGGGATTGCTCCCAGGTGTAATATTAGGGCATTTGTGATGAGACGTGCCCCAGCTGGTGAGGCCTGCCGGCGGTTATGCTGCCTGAATAGTGCGGTTTGTTTGTGAACATTTGGAGCATGTTGGACAACATTGCTTACGATATGCAGCAGCATCACCACAGTCCTAAGCCTCCGCTTGTTTTGTCATAAAAAACATATTCCACCTGCAGACTTCTACAAACGGGATCACGAGAGTTATGTGGCGCAAATAGCAGCCCTTTCTGTGATGGATCGGCTGGTCTAAGTGTGGACGGGAAGGAACTGGGATTGGGAGGGGCTGGGTGCTTTCTCACGGGAGACTGCCTAATTGGGTTGAACCCTTTGAAGTGACAGTCTTGTGTAATCGTACACGGTTTTGGTCATTCTGCCATCCAATGTCTGTTTTGTGAGTTCAAGGGGACCGCAACAAAGATCACATATCTACGCTGCTTTTTTTTAAGTACAGGTATCCAGCAGTGACAACATATCCAAAATGTCAATTTTTATTTCAATGGTTCTGAAAATTCTGCAGTCACCTGTGGGGGTTGAAAGGTTGCATTCGCGTGGCAGAATGGCCGACAGTGTCGCTGTAGAGAATTATTTTATGGTGCTTGTATGTTCACACACAGATCATGGTTTACCACTGCGGTACTGACTGGGTGGCCTCTTTGTTAAGTGTATTTGTTTCACTATAATTAAATCGAAATGTCATGTCATGAACAGTGTCTAATGTTGAGTCTTGTCTTTATAATCATAAGAAAGTAGAAATAATGATTAAATATATCCTTTATTTCCCCAGTATCAATAACATGTATGCATGTATTTATCAATATTATATATAAGAAAATAGTTGACACAGCAAGTTGTCTATTTATGTACAGGAATGCAGTATTTAAATGCAATATCGAGTCCTTGCCAACAATTAACTTTGCAACATTTCATTAGTAAAACTTTGTACATGTTGTGCATTAAATAAAAAACAAATATCTGTCAGAGCAAAACAAGTGAGAACTGTGAGAGTTAAAACTGATATGTACCTACTTAAAATAACAACAACATGAAGTATTATGCATTTACAAAGCTCCAACAATCTTGGTGATAACATGTAACAAAATGGTTATTGTAGTTACAATAATTACCTAATATCCTGTTTACGGCAGTAATTGTTAAATTGCTTCCCACAACAAACTCTCCCTACAAGTAACTCTTCCCAAGTTCCCACAAGAGATTCTTCCCGCATATGACTTTCTGCACGTAACTCTTCCCATAAATGACCCCCAAAAATATTTCTTCTCACAAGTGATTCTTTTCTTCACACAAGTGTTTTCCCATCAATGTCTTCTCCCCAAATAATTCTTATCGCATAATTCTTCCTTTCCACAAGTGACCTTTCCCATATATACACCTCCTGCCAATTTATTCTTCCCACAAGTTGTTTCTGCACAATTCATCTGGTGTCATTATGGATTTACTAGTGCACAGTAAAGTAGTAACTTGGGTAACGTCAACATAGATTTTCAAATCATGGAACAAGACCTTTAAATCCTAGCAATCAAAATAATCTGCAGCAACTACTCTACAATTCACCTGAATATCTAGGATCTTTGTTTCTTATTACATTGATAAAGACGGATAGAGAGAGAGTGGGAGAGAACGAGTGACGGAGGAACTTGGTTACATTGCTCAACACCAATAAATGGCAATCTGCCTCCACCTCTCCATCTCCTGTTCCCTCTCTCTGCTATGCAATCTCAATTTCCAACATGCATATTTTCCAAGAAAGAGAACCGATTTAGCATTCAACGATCTGCCCAATAATCTTAGCACAACGAAACACTTTATACTAGCCTCAGCATTAGCACCCGAGCAATTATTGCAAAAGGAAAAAAACTAACAAATGTGATCATCCGCATACCAAGCTGCCCATTGATGCACGATGCCCACAAGGCTCATTTAGTGCACACCAGCCAGCAGCACTGGGTGTCCCCGGGTATCACTAGGTGGCGCCCAGGGGCATTCTTTGGCCCCCCAGCCTCTCTGACCTCTATTCCTCTTCCCTAGTCATCCTTCCCGGGCACTCCGCCAAGCTTCATGGCTTCCTGGCCATCCACCAGTCCCGCCCCATCACTGTCACTCATATAGTACTCACTAGAGGGCACCACGTACTTGTAGAAGTGCGCCATAATGCCGAAGATGAACAACATGACAGCCATGAGGCCAGCGAACATGAAGAACTCCATCGCCTGAAACGCACAGGAAATGCATTTGTAATTCAGGCCTGTCAACAAATGTATGTCAACATTTTAAATCACTGTCTGTTCTTTTTTTAATATACCAGGGTGACAGTCTTATACTGCAATAAATACATTGAAGGTGTACTTCCTGCAAAATTGCATTTAACAACCCCAAAACATTGTTCACAATTTGAATGTTGCCTGCGAAACGTAAATAAAACCCTAAAATGTTGAACACCTTCTGATGGCAGTACAAAGGAACCGGGACGGTCACTCATGGCACTTGACCAAAGTGACCTTTATAGCGAGGTGACCGTAATACTGAATTGTGGACTGAAACATCACAGGAATTGGGAACATTGCTATAGGCCTACATATGCATGTCATTTTAACAGCAATGAACATTAAGCAGCGCAGTATGTATTGTCCTGTGGGGTGTAGCGTATGTTTTATTAATGGATACAGTTATTTGTTTAATGAACTGGTCAACAGGAACTTTTAGTTACACACACGCTCACCACACACTGTACGATGTTTGCGTATTGATGCTACTGATAGCATTGTGGAATATGTTATAGTTTATGGGGCACATAAATTATACCACTAAGCGCAATATTCTTGGTACAATATAGTATTTGCTGACATGATATTTGTTTGATATTTGCTGATTAAGATCAAGCAGACGTTGTCGTGAATGCCAACAGTTCGAACCTCTTAATTTTAGGTTAAGTTTGATATTATCCATAGGAGGTGCAACAGAATATTTCGGGCAACCCATTAACACTCAATCACGCCAGTAAAATAGTAGGATGATTTAGTTTAACAACTTACAAAACACATTGTTTTACCATTCAAAATCAAGACACCTATGCTACTCCAAACATACTTCTTCGATCATTAAACAAGATGCCAACCAGATGATGCCATATTGTCACCGTTGAAGACGAAGCCCACTGGCATTGGCACTGCTTCTGTGCCGCTGCATTTTTCTCTAAAATCTGCTCAGCCACTAAGAATTTGACTTCTAATTGCAACATAAAGGCAACAGATAACTGGGGACTTGCATCTTTGATATCGTTTTCAATGTCAGTCGCCGAGTAAACATCCAGATGCCAAGTTCGTGGCTTAGCATTGTTGGAGTAGCCTTTGGTGGGCGACCGCCCGGCCACTGATCGGCCGCGTCAGCCACCAATCTTGGCTTCCCGGCTGTGACTGACTGTAAGTATGGGGGTAATCTACGGGCAATCGGGTCGTTTTGCTCTGGGTTACTGACCATATTCCTGTATGACGAGGTGACTGGATTAGCAGGACTATTGTCCTATCTTTTACTGTGTAAATAACTTGGGACTGTTCCAAGGTGACTTAATGGTGAGGTGACCTTAATGGCGAGATGACCTAAATGGCGAGGTGACCTAAATGGTGAGGTGACCTAAATGGCGAGGTGACCTTAACGGTGAGATGACCTAAATGGCGAGGTGACCTTAACGGCGAGGTGACCTAAATGGTGAGGTGACCGTAAACCGAGGTTCGATTGTACTGGGAGGCAGGGGTTAACCTTTTTATTCTTTAATGATATGTACAACTACGTTATATTTCAAATGTTTGATACAAATCTATCAAGTTGGCACATTTTATTTTCAAGTACAAACATCATTTACAATTTTGTGGAAGAATTTACTCAATTTTATGTTAAAAACGATCAGAATTCGCGTCCTCAATGATTCTGGTTCGTTGCACCTGAAACCTTGGGTTCTTGAGGATTTAGATTTACAAGTTTATTATTATTGTATAAGGAGCAGCTGTTTCCTGTGTGAGCGGTCAACTTACCGGGTCTTTGACCCACCGCATGCCAGCTACCACTACGTCGAGGACGTTGCCAATGGCGACAGTGAGTAGCCACACCGCCTGGAGGACGGACTTCATGCTGGTGGGGGACTGCCCAAACAAAACAACTTCATCAGCAGAATAATAATTGTAGTGAACAATTGCATATTGTGTGCGTTAAAAGAACCTGCTCCCCCTCAATATGCAACAACCTGCCGGCACCTGATGCCGTTCATGCACGTTGCAAGGCGTGCCGTATCTAGGTCACGACGTCACATGCATGTGTAGTGGACTAGCAAGGGGTGTTAAGGTTGCTGACAGCCAGCATCTTGCTTTTGACAAAGCGTTTAGGCTTTAGCAGTAGCTACCTGTAATAACTATTATTCAGAGAGGTTCCATTAAACTGTGGCTTCAAACTAGTAATAGTTACTTTTTCTGTTTGTTGACCGATTGTTAAAAATGAGATTGCAGGGTGCACGGTGGATTTAGTTGACAGGTAGTCCGTCGGACTAGCTGACTCAGAAACAACTAGTCCTCATATTGTTTTACTAGTCCTTAAAAATAAATGTGCCTGGTACCATCAATCATACTGTTGAGTCATATATGTGTGACACATAGTAAAAGTGGCTTTATTTCATAAAGAAAACAAGCCGTTTCCCATTTCAATTAAATGTTCAACTGAATGTGTCATTAATAGAAACAAATACATGTGATTTTGTAGATCCAATTGCAAAGTTATCAGAAGAAATGACTAGTTTAATCAGGGGCAGCAAACAAGAGTCGTGGATTACAGCAGA
Organism: Paraescarpia echinospica; assembly: GCA_020002185.1. Classification (NCBI taxonomy): domain Eukaryota; kingdom Metazoa; phylum Annelida; class Polychaeta; order Sabellida; family Siboglinidae; genus Paraescarpia; species Paraescarpia echinospica. Next base: position 30,726,961 of record CM034536.1, read on the forward strand.
ATTTGAAGCCTGATGGCGACAAAGGACCGACATTGTCGGACTAAGTTGCATCATTTGCCCTATACTTTTCATTAGCGTTTTCTTTCCCGAAGCCGACTAAACAATCAGTAACATTGCTGGCGTTTGGTAACTTGCTAAAATAATCACCCGATGCAGGAATAACGCAACTACCATCACGACGGGATAGCACGTAACGATGTCTGTAACCCGTGCATGTATGTTTGTCCATGTCGCTCATCACTCATGGTCGCTAGATGGCACTACCTATCCTACGCTAACCGGATGTAAACAGCCGCCATTTACATTCACTGCGTTCAGCAAGTTTCCCATCTGATGGTCGTACGGAATATTTAGCTGCCTGTGGTAAAATGCTACCCTACTGTCTTATTTTGTTTTATTCCATCACAACACCCAACTAGCGTATACATAGCGTAAATTAATTCACATAATAACAGCTAGTCCTATGGGACTGCTCTACTAAATAAGGACTAGTCCGATCACTGAAACTACTCGTCCGGGACGCTCGGACCGGCCTTATTTCGCAGCCTGAGATTGTGTGTGGGTAGTTTTTCTGTAAGTAAAATAGAATTTTCCAAATTACCTAGATACATGTCTATATAATTATTTTAATGTTTGACATCACACTTTTTACTATTTGTAATGCAATATATCTTATTTTCTGTTCAGCCTACCCCAACAATATTTTGCATTCCTTTTGCTTCCATAATAGTCTCTGGTGATATTAAATATGACGTGAATTAATAAATAAATTTAAATTAAAGTTATGTCATGCTGAATATCGTGTTTTGTCTTATAATCATTTTATTAAAACTTAAATAAAGCTGACATGCCAATTTGCCTGAGTAAACCATGATGGATGTATTATCTATACTTTTATATACTATAATCTTCCATTTGTCCAGATTTATATTTATTTAAATGTCATTTTTTTCAAAATTACTTTGTTGCTTGTACATTTATAATTTTCAAAATCGAATATAACAGTACATCTCAATTTATGTTAAGCCTAACCCAAAGAAATTTCGCACACATATTACCTGTATAATATTCTCTGTGTATATTGAATATTATGCAGATTGACACAAATTAAAAAGTTATGAAAAGCTGAATATTATGTTTTGTTCTACAATCCCCGAGCCTATATTATAGTACATAGATATATATATACACTGTGTACATAACATACTATATGTAAGTACACCTGTAGTATATTAAACTACAAGCTGTACACTGCTACTACACCTCATGTTAACTATTTAATTTAATCACACGTCACCAGTGCCTTTTAACCACTGCTCACTGTGCTCTACGTGCCCTCTTACTAAAATGGCACCCTACACTTTTGAAAACCTGGGTGAAACACTGCTCACTGACCTGGGAGTATGCTAGCTGTAGCCCCGAGATGGAGAAGAGGATTTCACCCATCGTTATGATGACGTACTGCGGGAATTGGTAAAGCACTGACACACTGCTGGGGGCCTGGTTGACAAACTCTACCGCCTCCATCTGTGACACACATACACAACTTGGTAGAGCATTGTCACAATGCTGGGGGCCAGATTGACAAACTCTACCGCCTCCAACTGTGACACACATACACAACTTGGTAGAGCATTGTCACAATGCTGGGGGCCAGGTTGACAAACTCTACCGCCTCCATCTGTGACACACATACACAACTTGGTAGAGCATTGTCACAATGCTGGGGCCTGGTTGACAAACTCTACCGCCTCCAACTGTGACACACATACACAACTTGGTAGAGCATTGTCACAATGCTGGGGCCTGGTTGACAAACTCTACCGCCTCCAACTGTGACACACATACACAACTTGGTAGAGCATTGTCACAATGCTGGGGGCCAGGTTGACAAACTCTACCACCTCCAACTGTGACACACATACATAACTTGGTAGAGCATTGTCACAATGCTGGAGCCTGGCTGACAAACTCTACCGCCTCCAACTGTGACACACATACACAACTTGGTAGAGCATTGTCACAATGCTGGGGCCTGGTTGACAAACTCTACCGCCTCCAACAGTGACACACATACACAACTTGGTAGAGCATTGTCACAATGCTGGGGCCTGGTTGACAAACTCTACCGCCTCCAACTGTGACACACATACACAACTTGGTAGAGCATTGTCACAATGCTGGGGGCTGGTTGACAAACTCTACCGCCTCCAACTGTGACACACATACACAACTTGGTAGAGCATTGTCACAATGCTGGGGCCTGGTGACAAACTCTACCGCCTCCAACTGTGACACACATACACAACTTGGTAGAGCATTGTCACAATGCTGGGGGCTGGTTGACAAACTCTACCGCCTCCAACTGTGACACACATACACAACTTGGTAGAGCATTGTCACAATGCTGGGGGCTTGGTTGACAAACTCTACCGCCTCCAACTGTGACACACATACACAACTTGGTAGAGCATTGTCACAATGCTGGGGGCTGGTTGACAAACTCTACCGCCTCCAACTGTGACACACATACACAACTTGGTAGAGCATTGTCACAATGCTGGGGGCTGGTTGACAAACTCTACCGCCTCCAACTGTGACACACATACACAACTTGGTAGAGCATTGTCACAATGCTGGAGCCTGGCTGACAAACTCTACCGCCTCCAACTGTGACACACATACACAACTTGGTAGAGCATTGTCACAATGCTGGGGGCTGGTTGACAAACTCTACCGCCTCCAACTGTGACACACATACACAACTTGGTAGAGCATTGTCACAATGCTGGGGGCTGGTTGACAAACTCTACCGCCTCCAACTGTGACACACATACACAACTTGGTAGAGCATTGTCACAATGCTGGGGGCTGGTTGACAAACTCTACCGCCTCCAACTGTGACACACATACACAACTTGGTAGAGCATTGTCACAATGCTGGGGCCTGGTTGACAAACTCTACCGCCTCCAACTGTGACACACATACACAACTTGGTAGAGCATTGTCACAATGCTGGGGGCCAGGTTGACAAACTATACCACCTCCAACTGTGACACACATACACAACTTGGTAGAGCATTGTCACAATGCTGGGGCCTGGCTGACAAACTCTACCGCCTCCAACTGTGACACACATACACAACTTGGTAGAGCATTGTCACAATGCTGGGGGCCTGGTTGACAAACTGTACCGCCTCCAACTGTGACACACATACACAACTTGGTAGAGCATTGTCACAATGCTGGGGGCCTGGTTGACAAACTGTACCGCCTCCAACCGTGACACACATACACAACTTGGTAGAGCATTGTCACAATGCTGGGGGCTGGTTGACAAACTCTACCGCCTCCAACTGTGACACACATACACAACTTGGTAGAGCATTGTCACAATGCTGGAGCCTGGCTGACAAACTCTACCGCCTCCAACTGTGACACACATACACAACTTGGTAGAGCATTGTTACAATGCTGGGGCCTGGTTGACAAACTCTACCGCTTCCAACTGTGACACACATACACAACTTGGTAGAGCATTGTCACAATGCTGGGGGCTGGTTGACAAACTCTACCGCCTCCAACTGTGACACACACATACACAACTTGGTAGAGCATTGTCACAATGCTGGAGCCTGGCTGACAAACTCTACCGCCTCCAACTGTGACACACATACACAACTTGGTAGAGCATTGTCACAATGCTGGGGCCTGGTTGACAAACTCTACCGCCTCCAACTGTGACACACATACACAACTTGGTAGAGCATTGTCACAATGCTGGGGACCAGGTTGACAAACTCTACCGCCTCCAACTGTGACACACATACACAATTAGTACACAAGGTCATATATAATAATAAAGTAACACCATGAACATAAGTTATCATCATATCTTGTACTGTAATAATATATTTAATTAATGAGGGACCTTAATTTAGGAACTGAAAGTACCATTATTGTTTTAACATGTTGTATGAAAATGTACTTGGTTTGGTCTGGTAGTGTCTCTAAGCAGGTTTGTTAACCCGGACACATGGTGCATTATAAATCCACTCTAATAAAAATGAATAAATAGTAATATATACATGAGGAGGAATGAATTAAAAACTATTCTTGTTGGTTTAAAACTCTCTTCTCCAATAATTGTAACTTATTTCATGGCTAAATCTTCAGAAACAGACCTTTGAGACGCATCGAAACAAAAAGTTTAGTCAATCCTGAAATCAGTAAGCATTATTAATGGATGAATAGACAGCTAAGGAGGGTAAGCACTAAGCATAGTTACAATGATCACAATTCTTCAAGTGACAGCAAAATTGTGTTATATATCTTACTGTATTAGACCCAGTAGGACATTATTTGATCAACGTTAGAGACAAGTGCTAAGACTGGCAGGGACTGAGAAGTGAGGATTGAGACAGACCTTGTGTGTGTCCAGGTTTGGCTGCACTACCATCGTGTAGACCCCTCCGTCTTTCACCTCCAGCTCCCCTGAGTTCAGTGTCACATTATCCTCCGTTAATAAGTTATATCTACAAGACAACCAGGTGGAAAAAATTGTATCACAATGACAGCAACATTTTGGGGAATATTATTTTATTATTACAGTTTATTATAACACCCAAATTGCATTTGATTTAACATCAGATGCACTGTAAATTTTACTTACACCTGGACTAATCAATGGTCCCTCAGATGTCTGCAAGAGGTCAGTCGTAGGGCGCGGAGTCACAGGAAACATGAATTACACATTGGATGTTACTTCTTCAATCACTTTGGGAATACCGTCATCTTGCAATCACGTTCACTCTGAGACAGTCCCAAATTATTTCCAAAGCAAAGAATAGGATATTTAGTCCCACTAATACATCTTACAGTCACTAATCCAGTTCAAGAAGATCACATTACTTCCACAATTATAATTAGTCACAAACAGGCATACATGATAAAAAACAACCATAATTTCTTAATTATTCTTATCAAAGAAGACAATAGCTATACAAAGTCATGCACTTCAGTACTTGACATCTTGACCTTTACACAGTGGCCAGTACACTTAGGAAACAAATAACAGAAATCTACGGTGACATTTTAAATTCTGGAAGCATGACTGCACATACTCTCCATGGACTACGTGTATAAACGGTGTGCTGGAGAAGTCGGTGGTGTTGTAGGTGTATCTGTTGCCTTTGCTGTCCGCGAAAATGACATGGTGACTGCTCTCATTTACACTTCTCACTTTATGACGGCTCCCTTGTCCCATATAGACCACACTGAAAACACACAGAAACATACAACACTTGCAAAATCCTTGGAAACTTATGCTATAATTTATACAGTACAAGCTACAGTGGAATCCCTGATTAACCTCAACACATGCTACATATCTGGTTGAGATAAGGAGGAATATTTTACAAAACTGCGTCATGAAAATCATCTCTTACTTGACCAGAGCACGTCCATGCTTTGATTTCTTTTGTGAGTAGTCAAACTGCAACGAAAACAGAAACAATCATCAACCCACAATAACACGAGAAGCACTAGTAAAGGCTTCCTAGGTTAAAAATCATACAGTTAATAAGACAACTACTACAAACAAACAACCCCTCTGGTTACTTCCTGCGCTGATGTATACTGGGATAGCAATTACCAGCATCATAGGAACAATGCCACAGTGTAACACTGAATCTTCATAACTCCTACATATGAACATAATCAATAACGTCTACCTCATAAAATTTAGGATTGTAGACTTACACATGAAACCACCATTTATCATTGATTATTAGCATTTTATTGTGACAAACCAAATTACTGCTAATATTCTATACTGCAGATGTATGTTAGACAAACTCACACGTGTGACGACAAGTCGGCCATTTCTGTTTCCAATGATTATGCAGTAGCCATGTTTGGTATATAGATTCAACCTCAGTGAAGTACTGTGCACAGTCATTTTTGGACATTCCAACTTGTCCACCGTAAACAGCATCGTGACATTACCAGATGGTAAAATGATCTTTTCATTTGCCTGAAGTGACAAGATTCCAACAATTAGTGGATCAACCTTGACAATTGACTCAGACTTTACAAGCAAAAATCTAAGGATGATAAAAATTTCCAAATTATGTCATGATTGTAATACGAAATATTTAGAAAAAATGTAGTGGCTATGTGTTAACTATGAAACCAGAAGAAGTTGTAGCTGCCATCATTAGCTATTCTCTGTTGTACTAGTAGAGGACTAAAAATAGAAAATGTGTCATGTTGACTTACATTATTCATGTTGAATTTTATTGTTTATTCTATTTATTGAGATTCTAATAGGTCCAGTTGGACCCAGTAACACGACTGATAACTGAAACAATACATAAATACATAAAACATAAATAATGAAACACTAATAGAGCAATAAAAACAATAAGAATAATAAGAACATTAAAGACATAAAAATCAAATATACCAGGCAAACATCTGTTATAAATAGAAATGTTTTTGAATTGAAGATGTAAAGGTTTCAGTTCCTGAAAATATATCACAAGTTGGATCACTTAAATACAATGTGTTGAACATAGTCATTCATCTATTCAAAACACAGTGCTTTCTAATAGTTTCTGCTATTGGAAACTCTAAAAGGGATGTAGTTTCGTAGAGCTCATGAAGGACAGTGAAACTGGATGGCCCCTACCAGATAGGACGAGTCTAGTTGGGAGTGCCCACATTTGTGTAAAAAAAGATGAGATCTGCAACTTGCCTACGATGTTGAAGGGAAGGTGGTCTAAAATGACGGCAAAGTGTCAGAGGAGTACTATATTTTGGATTTATAACATAGATATTTAATTAATTTTGTTAACTTGTTCAACTTTGTCAATAAACATACGTTGCCAGAGATTCCAGATAACACTGCATTACTCTAACTCACTTCTGACTAGATATGTACAAGGATCGCAAAGCATGTACATCGGTAAATGTTGTACAAATGCGCTTAATAAAACCACTCTTTTTAAAAGCTTCAAAGACACTATAATTAATACGATCTTTAAAAGTCAAACTGTCAGTCAATGTGACACCGAGATCTTTGACAGCGGTGACCTTGGGCAGAGACTGGCTTAAAATAGTATAGTTATAAGATATGTTTCTTTTTGTTAGTGAACGACATTACACAGCATTTGTCAACGCTAAATTGAAGGTGCCATGTCTCACACCAAAGACATACACTGTCCAGATCATTCTGCACCAACTGACAATCGGTCTTTAAACAATTTGGAATCATCAACATACAATGTCATTTCACATGAATCACATGATTAGTGAGATCGTTAAAGGGAGCCACTACTTGAAAACACCCATATAACCAATATGCCATATCTCTTTTAAAATTGAACATATCATAACCAGATTTGGAGCATTGATTAGAAAAATGAATGGTATATGATGTGTGAAATATGGGCACGTTTGGTTGTGTATTACCATGGCAATGAACGTTTCAAGTGAGATGGATTTTCACATGCTTGAAAATTATTCTGAGCTAACAACTGTATGTGTGATCATGCAACTTTCAAGAATCATTAGCTAGAATACTCCTTCGTGCAATAAGGTGGTTTTGGGCAAGGATATCTGACTTCAGTGACTGTTGTTCAGGTTTGAGCATTTTTCAAGACATCAAGTAAAAAAAAAAACCTAAAGTCCCATCTCACAACAGTCATTGCAGTCAAACTTCCTTGCCCAAAACCACCTTATTGCACCAAGGAGTATTCTAGCTAATGATTCTTGACAACTGCATGATCACACAATGACACACATACAGTTGTTAGCTCAGAATAATATTCAAGGATACATGCCCCTCTATCACACTAGAAATGTTGATTGTCATGGCACTGCACAAGCAAATGAGTACACATTCCACATATCATGTACTATTCATTTAACTAATTAGTACTCCAAATTTGGCTAAGATATGTTCAGTACTAACAGAGATATGGCCTACGGCCGTTTTCAAGTAGTGGCTACCCTTAATATACAAGATAAACAGAAGTGGTCCACTTCCAGCCAGATGCTTTGCCTTCGAGGACCACGCATAGTTTTCGATTGACAAGGTTACCTAGGTCAGCAATGCAAAGATGACATTAACAAATCCACTGTGTCTTACTTTACCAAGGATGCTTAGCTGCTGCTGCAGTAAGGGTGGAGAGAGCAACAGGGTAGGGGGTGTGGGTAAGTGGGATAGAGAAAGGTAAAGTGGAGGTGGAAATAAAGTTGGGGGAGAGTTAAGGGGGAGCATGAGAGGGATAGAGTGATGGGGAGAGTATGAGTGGAGGGATGAATAGAGTGAGGGGGTACCAAGGGGGATAGAGTGATGGGGAGAGTGAGTGGAAAATAGAGTGGGGGAGTGTCAAGGGGGATAGAGTGATGGGGAGAGTGTGGGTGGAGGGATGAATAGAGTGGAGGGGAGTACCAAGGGGGATAGAGTGATGGGAAGTGTGGATGAAGGGATGAATAGAGTGGGGGGAGTACCAAGTGGGATAGAGTGATGGGTAGAGTGTGAGTGGAGGGGTGAATAGAGTGGGGGGTGTTGAGGGGGATAGAGTGATGGGGAGAGTGTGAGTGGAGGGGTGAATAGAGTGGGGGGTGTTGAGGGGGACAGAGTGATGGGGAGAGTGTGAGTGGAGGGGTGAATAGAGTAGGGGGAGTGTCAAGGGGGGTAGAGTGATGGGGAGAGAGTGAATTGAGACAGGGGATAGAGTGAGGGGAGAGACTGAGAAGAAGGGAAGAAAGAGAAAGAAGTGTAAGACAAATAGAAGCTGTCACAACTAAATACCGTCCACGGCCACTCAACTCACCTTGTAATTGGCGACAGTTTGATTGAGATGGTCAGTGTGTATGGTCACGTTACATGGAGCATTGTTAACAAACGTCACCGCTGCCATTGACCCAGGGATGATGTGAGCAGCTTTCTGTGGAGAGACGTTGGATGAACATAGAAAGATAGATGCATACACTGAAGAACTTCTACGAGGCTTGTCTGTACTTTAGCAATGCATTTTTAGGCTTTGGTTACTATTTAATTACTGGTATTCCAGTAGGGCCAGGAGGGACTAGATAACGAACTAACAGATTACACACTTGATAATAACAATCACACGCTTGGTGACAAAACACACACTTGATGACAACAGTCACACACTTGGTGACAGGAGTTACACACCTGTATCTGGAGCTGTAGGATACCTGCGATGACAAAGGAGAGTGCAGCAAGGAACATGCCCGTCCCCATCCTCTCTAGCTGCCTGCAACAAACACAAATCTAGTCTGTTGATGACTGAAGACAGTCTGCATGGGAGGATCGTCTCTACACCCAGCAACAACAGACACACAGTGTCATAGAACCCCTGCATTTACATGGATGCATCTGAGTTTGTCATTGGTTGCTTTATGAAAATCTTTATGCTCTGGTTTGCTGACCAACAATGGTTTACTTTGTATAATGTTTTTGGAGCACTTCTAAATCATCATCATTGCATCTCTCTGAATATTTAAAGATATTATCTTTCATCAATGTATCTCACCAGTAGCTTTCCACATGGCAAATCAACATGACAGTACAAAGTATGACTGCCTACAGATGAGTAATTATGAGACCAACAGATAAACTGTTGACAGCTCAGAGTGCAAAGCTAACATGTCCACTTTTCAGAGCTGCCATCATATATAAGTTTACTAGATGTCAGAAACAGAGTTTGGGCTCCTACATAGAATCAACCGACTCACCTCTTAAGTAAGCCACATCGTGTCAATAGAGGGTAGACAATGGTCTCAGACACAGGTATCAGTAACACGATAAGTATTGGATTCAACGCCTGTAAACACACACATACACAAGTATATCAGTGTCCCACAGGTTTCTCGCATTGAAAAGATAGTGTCTGACTAACATGACATATATAGGATTGGTAGTATCAAGCATCTGTACTGAAAATTTAAGTGGACTGTAAAATTTGTTTTAAAAGAAAAGGTAAGTTCTTATATAGCACAAAATCCAGACTTTAGCACTTTACACTACTCTCTGGCAGACCTATTCAATCGAACACCATTTCAACTTCTCTGGGAAGCATTAAGCCATTGCTATAATTAATGCACAAAAAATAATCGTACTCAAATATCCTGCTGTCTATAGCTAGGTACTCATTCATACAACTAAGAGAACTGGAACAACGTAGAGTGAACTAACTTGCCCAAGGTTCAATATGGCAGCACAGGATTCAAACCCGAGTTCTTTCAATTGAGAGTCTGATACTATAGCCACTGCATCACAATGCTCGACAGATGTTAGCTTAACCACAAGTGGTCCATAACCAAAAATCAGTGAACTGTGACCCAAGCAAAATCATTAGTGCATAACCACATTAAACTTTGTTTGTTTGGCTGAACAAAACGTGAATACTGAAGGGCGAGCGGTAGGGGATAAAATCCTACTTACCTGAACCTGATCCGGCTGAATGTACCAATCTCCATACTACAAAGGAAAATGCACCTATAACCAGACACATTTCTAGTGGACACATAAGTTCACTCATGCATGACATCAAACAAATACACTTTCTCTACAAAAATGTCACTTTTTAGTCAAATGTATGGTTCTTACAGTGTAGGTTATGGATCGTTATAACACTTTGTATACATAATTAAATACCAATTCAAGTCCCAAACTAACAAATCAATTGATTATGTGGTTGATCAACTTCCTTGTCAACAAATCTCAGGTTGTCAGGTATCAAAATGTGTTGTCTCAGGTGAAAAACAACATCCACCGGTGCCCCCCAGGGGACAGTTTTATCACCTGTGTTTGTTTTACTATATACCCTAATGATTGAGCAGTCACTCCATGTGCAGTCTGTTCAAGTACTCTGATGACTCTGCTTTAGCAGATTTCTCTTGTAAACACACAATATCACACTTGAGCTTGTTCCTTAGGTCAGCAATGAGTTGTTGCTTTGCTCCTGATAGTCCTTCCACGTTAAATGACATGATGCTCACAGCCCATGTGTATGAGGCATCGTAGTCACTCCAGTTGATTGGTGTGGATTGGTGTGAAGGTGGTGGAAGAATTGCAGCTATCATGATGATAGCTGCCAGGACCTGCGACATATACGCTTCTACCATCGGTCGCGCAAAACTAACCATGAAGAAGTGGGGCTACACTGATGAGATGTAGTCAACAGAATGTGACTGCAGAGAAGACCAGACAATGCCCCACAGCGTTCGAAATAGCACTTGTCCGTTTGTCCGGGACAAGTGATTTTTGGCCCGGACAAGTAAAATGACTCTACACAGTTATCCGGTGGACAAGTGAAAATGTACATTAAATAGTGATGCGTGCAACATTGCAAACTTTTTATTTGAGGAAATTCAAACGTAAATGAAGTTCGCTAGCAATCGCGCGCATTCCAATTTTGTTAGTGTGTCGGCGTCTTGTCGTTCCGCCACCAGTGTGTTGTACGTCAGTGTTCGACCGAGTTTAGTGCCTGCATTAACAGGGTCATCCGCTGAGCGCACCGACCTAGCTCTGTCATATGCGTAGGACAGACTCCGCATCAGCCATCGTTGATCGAGGCTGTATTTCACACAATCGTAAATCGTTCAGTTTGGCCGACGTACAACTTGCTCCCACTGACGGATCGTATTTTATGAACTTTGGAAACAGTAGACTTTGTATCGCCACCTGTTATTTTAATAATTATAGTTTTAACCATTATTACGCCAAACCCACGCGGACTCGGCAGTCTTCCAAGACCAAGTCATCGAACGTTAGACGATCCAGATCGGTGATATTTTTCAAAACTTGTAACTGGCTCTGCAGTAAATCTATGGTGCTGTTAACAAAATTAATTAAATATCTATGTTATAAATCCAAAATATAGTACTCCTCTGACACTTTGCCGTCATTTTAGACCACCTTCCCTTCAACATCGTAGGCAAGTTGCAGATCTCATCTTTTTTTACACAAATAAATGGAATATTAATTAAATTTCAGAAGTGTTGTTGTATCTATGTAACATTTATTTTAATAATAAATTGCGAGTTTTCGAAACCGAATTATGTAAGACACACGGCCGGGGAGCCAATCGCTGTTGACATGTCGGCTTCCGCCAACTACGGCGGTCTGCCCGCAGCAGCAACGTTACAACGCAACTAAATCTATAAATTATTTTCCGCCTGGTAAATGTAATTCAGGCACCGTTAAAACTGTTTTATCATCATCGAAATGGTAATATAACATTTAGGAAAAAATATGCGTTTGTTTGCTGATGATCAATTGAATATTATCTTCGTTTGTAAAATACAGAACTTTGTTAATATTGAAGTTCATTTCTAGAGGTTTAACAAAATATTATCAGGTTATATTATAGTTTATTATGATTTTTGTGACAACATTTCCTGGCTTTGCATTGGTCGTGTTCCTGGTTCAGTGGCGTCTTCAATGACAAACTGATGCCAACATTTTATAGCAGTGTTATATGTTATATATATATATAATTATATATGTACCATATTAAACATAAACAGTTTGTGCAACATTATAAAACAAATAGCAAGGAAAACAATTATCTCATTCCTATCATCGTAATAATTATTTGTTATTAATAAAAGCATTCATATCAGCATCACTAAAATATTGGTATACATCAAGTAACGTGTCTACTTTTAATATTCGTGATGAATTATAATGAACCGGAAAATAGTTGCAAATATAATTTTGCAATTTAGAAATTTGAAGATTAAATCAAATTGTGTCTTTGATCACAAGTCACTCATATGTACATGCAACGAAACAGCAGGAACATTATGTTGTTGTCATAAAAATAAGACAAACTTTTTATGTTTTTTCCAAAGCTTCGATTCCCCTTCACAACCACTTGGACAAGTTAACATTTTGGCGGACAAGTAGATTTCAAAACTTACTTGTCCCCCGGACAAATAAATATTCTGGCTTATTTCTATCGCTGCCCCACCTACTCTGCTGCCCACTGCTGGATGAGCCGTGTACACACGAAGACCTGGTCGTCGTCATGGACCGGGCTAAGACATGCGCCAAGATATGGCAACACATCATGTGAGGGATACGACAAGAAGCAGATTTCTCAAATTCAGAGTCATTTTAAGCAGCAGGTCACTGAAGTGACAGGATGGTGTAAGGACAGCTACTTAGACTTCAATGTGGAGACGACCAGGGAGTGTTAATAAACTCACTTTTAAATCCAACACCAATTGCATTGTAAAGAAATGTCATCAGAGAATGTTTTGCATATTCAGACTAAGATCCTTTGGTGCGAGTCCTGAGACTCTGCAAATGTTCTATCGCAGTTTTATTGAATCTGTTTTGAGATCTTCTTTTGTCTGCTGGTTTTGCTCTTTGAGTGTGAAGAATAGAGGCAGGTTGAACAGTATTGTTAATAGGGGAAGTAAGGTTGTAGGAGTGAGACTGACTGGACAGAGTCAGCTGTACGAGACGAGAGCTATGAGAAAGGGTTTGCTAATCATGAGTGACTTGTGTCACATCCTGTCACAGTACTATGATATACTGCCATTGGGCAGGAGACTTAGAGCTTTAACTACAAAGAAGGCGAAGACATCAAGCAGTTTTGTTCCTATGTCAGTCAAGATTATCAATATATCGTAAACGTTATTTCTAACTGAGCCATTTTATGATTTTAATGGGTTTATAATTTTAGAATATTGTGCTGTATCTACTTCATGATTGTGATAGATACTGACTGTCATAACATGGTATTTTTAAAATTGATGCTTATTTTATAACTGTCTCAGGGTATGATATGTAAAAATTGCATATCCTCCTTGTCACCGCCACCATTATCAGTGTATGAGTAAGGGGGTGAATGTGTGGGAATATGAGTTATATTTATTTTACTGTGACTGCTTTTTTATAGTTTATGTACTTTTTTCCATGGCATGCAAGTCCAACCTCAAGATATTTCTCTGAATTCTAAGTCAAGTTGCAAGTCAGTCGAGGTGACCAGTCAAGTCATAAGTCAGTCGTACTCAAACACAACATGGTGATCCTTCATATCTACTGAAATATCAACGATATAATGGTAAATTTATTAACATTATGTATTATTAAAAAAAGTCAAACAGAATCATACACGTATAATTCTGAGTTGTTTTTGAAAGGCATTATTCACCATGTATAATCACTATCAGACAGCAGACAGAGGCGATTTCTGATTACACCGGAGACAACAGCTAACTTTAATCAGGTCTCAAAGCAATGTCCTCCAATTCTAAGTCAAGAGTCATTTCCCTAAATTCCAAATCAAGTCTCAAGTCATGAAACTAGGCAACTCAAATATGATTGAAGGTCATCCCTTACAACATTAATTAAAAAGTCCTAAAAATATTTATTGTCAAACTTTGAAAACGCGACCTACCACATAGCCATCCATTTGCTTGGCTTGTAATGTCCACCTTGAACCCTACAAAATACAACAATTTCATGAAACTGATGAAAGCTGGAACATGTTATCTTTATTCTTCATCCACCAGTCGGCACCATATGTTGTTCTTATAAATAAGTAACAAATTACTTTAACAATCAACATCGAAATCTTGTTATTATATAATCCATGGGTAAAACACTGTTCTACTTACTGCAGGTTAAAAACCAAGGAAGGGTTTAGTTATGTCTCACATGTAATGTGCATACCATAAAAATACAAGTCAGGGTGAATTGTTTTATCACTGGTATATGTAAACTTAGGTGAGTGTGACATATTTAAGGCCAGACACGACAAGTAGAATTATTTTAAAATTTAATTTAGGCAAATACTCCAATTTTTTTAAGTAATGTAAAACCCAACTGACAAATTGAACATAAGAGAGTGCAATGTACTGACCTGTTGATCAAAGAGTGCCCAGAAGATGGGGAGAGGCAGGAACAGCCAGAGCACCATTATCAATCTCTTCATGTCTTCAATGAAGGCCGGCTACAACATGCAAGACAACATCAACATTTGTCATCAACAGCAGTAGCATCATCAACAGCTATCTGGCATCACCAACAAGCTAATCGGTACGGTTTTCTCTATTAGACTTTAAGAACATCCATGAATTACACCACAACATCTGTTAGAATTACTTGTCTTTCTTGACAATTGTGTTGTAGATATCCTGATATTGAGGAATATTCTGTACACTGTTTTAGTAACACACAAAAGTATGTTCATACTGAGATAATTACTGTTAATAAATAGCAAAACGTCATCATAATTATCAGTAACATTACAGCAAAAATTACCAAAATTGATTTGGACATTGTACTTAACCAAGAAAGAGAGTTTACAAAACTTTTTACAAGTAGAGGCAACAAAACTGTTGTTGTGATACCTCAAAGCTGCCCTCAGCATGGTCCAGCCAGTGGGGCTTGGACTCTCGGCCCCTGGTCAGTTTGTGACGAAGGGCAACCTAAAGACAACAGACCACACATGTAAATGCAGTAAACATTTTTTGGAGTTCAATGTCTATCCCTGTGAAACTGCCATGTCCAAGAACTAAGAAATTCATAGTATCACATTTAAAAAATTGAAATTATGAAGTACCGTATTGTCATATGTAGTCGGAAACCCTGTAAAAACTGCTAATTAATTGTTTTATATACCATACATTTGTAACATTATTTTATGTACCATACGTTTGTAACACCTGCAAATCTAATTTTGTTAATTACATTATTATTACTTTACAATTACTTTATACTGAATATAAGATACAGCATTGTTACCTGTTAAGATAGAAAGACGTTGATGAATCCATAAAATAAAGTAACTTACTGCGGTACATTTAAGCATCTGTCCTATGAGATTGCCTTCAGGAGGTGCGATTTTATATGAATTACGTCCAGAAAGAAACAAAACTGAAATCAACAGAAACACACGAATGCATGCCAAAGATCAGGGTTCAAGCTGTCGAAAGAAAAATGTGAAAAACATAAATGTATACTAACTCTAACAACTGCAGATACCAAACAATCAACAGAATGTGTCAAGTGCTACACACTAAATCATAAGTAAAAATCATTCTTCCTGGCAAACAGAAGTCACTAATTTATAGAATGTTTTAATACCAACAACAGTTATCGAGATTGTATCAAGTGGAATAAGTGATGTTGAATGCAAAGTGTGACTACGTACGAGTGGCTCCAGCCATGAGTACAGCAGGAACTCCAAATGCCAGTGGATAACAATCTCCGCCAAAACAGTGAACGTATGCTGCAAAACAAGAGCACCATTACCGATGATGTAATAAACTGACGCAGCTTAAATGACCAGCTGCTATTACGAAAAAGCTGCTTATAAATTTACATTATCACATATTGTTTTGGGATAACTTTGCAAGAAATCAAACTTATCAAGTAGTCGCTACAGAATGCTATTTAATTTGTTAAATGTGTTACTTTTGATGCTTTACTTTTCTTCTAAGGGCTCGTAGACGAACCCCTGAATGACTGGCACCTCAGGTGCAAAGTGTCTAGGAGGAAAAGCTTAAAACATATATACACACAGTTGAAGGTGGGATCCAACGACCTGGTGAGATGTACCTCTGAGGAATGGCGTGAGTAGAGTGGACAAGAAACTTCCTACGTTGATGGAGAGGTAGAAGATGGAGAAAAACTGGTCCAGCTGCTTCGTCTAAAACATGACCACAGGGGCTGGTCAGTATGTACTCATACACATATAAATATTCTGAATGATATCACTCACCGAACAATGAGATTTTATATATCTGTATCAGTAATGTGTATATTTAGAAGTTTAAATTATTGTGTTTGGAATGTTCTCCAAATTACGGCATAAATTTGTTGAAAAGAGTAATTAAGTTTAGTATTCTGTTATCATAAAGAACTACTTTTCACTTAGATTCATGATTGTGTAGGCACATATTAGAACTGTGGAAATACATTTAATTTTCTTTCAGCCTTCAATTTCTGTTTCCCATTCTCCTTTTACCCCCCTTATCTGTGAAGCATTGTTCCATATACAAGACCTGGTCTGGGTTAAACTGGTCCCCTCCAAAGGCATTGACACAAGGCTTGATACCTCCAGTGCCTACTCCTATCAGCATCAGGGCTACGACCGGGCCTAGCCTGCAAAAGATGCAGTTACATATCAGGCATGCAACTTTACAGTAAATTTACTGTGTGTTGACAGATGCACTAACATTTTACGTTGTGACTGAACATTTATATTTGAAGACGCTGCTATTTTTAACACAGTCCAATGATATAAGTAAACATCCAGGTTGTTTACTGGGATATTAAAAGGAAGTAGTCTGTGTCTAGTTTTTAATTTATTGATTAATATAATGTCCTTAAGACTACTATGCTGCAGGTAAATTACCCATCAAATTGTGTTTAGTAAGCCCATAACAATTGTTGCAATTTGAAGGCACGACCACGGGTACATGCTCAAATAGTAAACAAAACATCCAGTTTCTAAACAAGCTTTATTCGCAATACGGCCGAGTCGGGCCGAGTTAACTGATACACCCTTTAATGTTCAACTTTCCCACGTTCAACACAGTAGACTTCCTGTTACAAATGACTCACTCTGCTAATTCCGGGTAGACAAACAGATTAACATCCCTTAAGCAAGTCAGACATCATGGGAGTGTGGCATTGCATGGAGGCATGAGATGGATTATGTTACATACCAGAAGCATAAGAATGAAAATGATGCTTTGTGACAACTTACCAGAAGGGTGGTGTCATGGCTGTCACTGCCATGACAACATTCCCGGTGACATAGACAACTGACAAGTAGAGGATGACGCTGAAAACAGAATGTCAACAATCACTGTAACCAACTACATTCACTCAGAAACTGCCTCCGTCATACTAATGACTGCGACATCATGCAGTTGTAAAACATAAGAACAAATATACAGTGCAAGAAGTAACGTGCCTTAAGAACACACACATGCTGGCTGTCAACGGCAGGCAGGTAACAGTATGTTCTTACACAGCATGAGACCCAGTCTTTGGGACCATTCAAATCCCTTTACACTTCACCTCCTGGCAGATCTGTTTACTTGGGCACTAATTTTAATTAGGATAGGGATTTGAACACAGATTCTCTGAATTCACAGTCTACTGTTCCAAGGTTGAATCAGTTCCAAGGTTTAATCAGTTTAATCAATGTAGTGGCCGCAGTGTGGCCAGGATGGCACCAAAGAGAGGCCCCAAAGAGTGGCATCAAAGAGTGGCACTTACTTGTAGCGGCCAAAGTAGCTGTCGGCCAGGATGGCACCAAAGAGTGGCATGATGTAGCAGAGGGCGGTGAAGCTGTGGAAGAGGACGGTGGCCGCGTCGCGAGAGAAGTCCAGTCTCTGGGTGAGATACATGACGAGAATGGCTGAAAACAATGTATGTTGTCTCTCGGTGAAACCGTACTCCAACTCAAAATGATTAACGTAGTGATTGTATGTATTCAGACATTGTTTGTTTTCGGACACACAAAAATTGACAAAATTAATTATTTTAAGTTTTCGGGCACCAGTGTAAAATAAAGTTTTTTCTGTTCCTATGTCATCGGCAGACCTGGGTTCAATTCACTTTTATTAATTCCAATTCAATTCCTATTCATGTGTATTGATCAAGAATCAATTCCAATTCAATTCATTTTTCAATTCAAAGTACTCACAAGAAGGATTAATTCCAATTCAATACTGAAGCAAACATTAGCCCTTTAATTTCTGTAATAAAGCATAACCCAGGAAGTCCATAATAAAATACTTGCTGTGTTCTCAGAAGAGACAGTGCTAAGTAGACCTTTTGCCAAGTATTGCAATCCGAGTGTTATGAAGCCTGGATTATGTTGACTCAAATCAGGCAACCTGCACCATTAGTCCATTATCTAGTAGGATGCCACCTTGAAGCATGGCTAAAGAACAAAGGAGATACTGAATTCTGGACATTGGCAAGTGCTAATTCACCCTCTCAGCAAACAGTAATTTTGGTCTCTGGTGGTCAATTATTGGTGATTCCAATTAGCACTTATACTGGTAGTTTTGCTGATGGCTGTTTTATTTTGGTCTTTGATAAAAAAGACACATCCGAAAACGTTACAATTTAACATATGTTTTGTAGTTTATACGTGTCAATTTATATAGAAAAACGTTGTAAATTTATTTTCTATTTCGTTCAATTCATCTTACTTTACAGGATTAAATTCCAATTCAATTCCAATTAAATATGTTTTGGTTTTATTCAATTCCACTTCATGCATTTTGTTGCATCAATTCAAATTAAATTAAGAACTGAACCCAGGTCTAGTAATTGGATACTAATACAGGAGGTGACTGTGATGAAGTTGCAAAGACCTGTTAATACTACAGCAATAAAACGGGATTGACATGATGTCATGACTCTTTCGCATATGTAAGTATTCGGACAGTGTATCTGAGAATAACAGTATTTTTGTGCAGAGTATGTTTTCAGCCAGCTGATAATTTTATTATTCTTAAGTGTCCGAATAGTCATAACTGTAATGCTTTTCAATTAATCTAAGTTTGTAAATCTGTTGGAAATAGTTAAGAATGAGCGGACACACCCAGGAAATGTGGCAGAAGAGAAAGACAATGAATATTTAGGGAAAATGAGAGCAAGAGATATGGCACGTGGAGATGGGTGGTGGAGTCAGCAGTGAAACAGGATCACTGATGGCGAAAACTAAAATTGAGGATTGGTACAGATGGCAATCTTACATCTGACTTCAGGGACACAAAGAAGAGCAGCATTCTGTTTTGTCTTACCTTATCATTGTGATTAGTCAATAAAACATACACACATGCATGTATCATTTTATACTACATTAAAACCATACTGAGTTTTTGTAAATGTCCAATCACTGAAGAGACCTTACCTCGCATTCCATAAAAGGAGAACCGCTCACAGAATTCAGTTCCAATAATAAAAAACACCCCCTTTGGGAAAGGGTATTTCTTGGTTTTCTGATAGGGAAAGACACAGAACCAGAACAATATAAATATTCATTTATGTGAGTGAGTTTATTCAGTAAAATTATATACATGCATTACATAATTAGAAGAAAAATGACATATATGTAACAATACCGAGGAAAGCACATAAAAGCACACACAGTATATTTATTTCCAATGTGGTCCTCAAAAAAATTGTGAATACGTAATTATAATAAAAAATAAATAGATAAATGCATACTTACATCAGAAAATGTCATCTTATAGATGAACATTATTATATAACAACAGTAACATCGCAGCAGAAAAAAGCTAATTTGTGTAGTTATATGTACCCACAGCAATATAAGGTTACCACAAAGATTAGTTTCAATAATGTGCATTTCACTTTCTTTAACTTTCATTATATTTTAGATAACTTATTATTGAAAATTTTTAGTGAGATCACACAAAGATATCGATAAAAGAATATTGGTACATTATACAACATATCAAAGTGGTATAATCAATATTAATAACAAGATGCACCCACCTCATCTTCGTTGGTGTTGAAGGAATTCTTTAAGAGAATCGATTCTGAAATGAATCAAGAATAAAAGTCAATAAGTGCTGTCCAACAAGAATATGATAGCTTGCTGCTACAACTTGGCCAGGTATTTCTGTCATTACTGATCTGGTATATTTGTTTCAAAGAATGCAGCAGGACAGTTGGCAGTCTGCAAGCACACAGGTAGTGGCTTTCATAAACATGTGGTAATGGCAGCATGGCTGAACAGCGATAGAAATGAGCCACAATTTTCACTTGTCCACCGGACAAGTTACTTTTGAAATCTACTTGTCTGCCAAAATGTTCACTTGTCCGAGTAATTGTTGCAGTGAATCAAACTTTGAAAAAGGGGTTACATTTTTTTATTTTAAACAATCTTTCTGCTGTTGGGCACAATCTGATCTCAATTTTTTTTAAATACTTGTTTAATTGCAAATATTTCCCAGGCAATTATGTGATTAACAATGTTTTTCAACACGACTATAATTAGGAGACGTATCATATTTTTAGAGATGCTAAGGAAGTGGAAATATGTACTTATACCGGCAATATAAATATTACAATGATCGTGATAGGAATGAGACAACAGTTAGGAATATTTTCCTTGCGATTTTTTGTAATGTTGCACGAAACTGCTATAAACAAATAAAATGCACTGTCAAACATTTGCATCAGTTTGTCGTTGAAAATCCCACCCCTCCACCCGGAGTACAACCAATGCAAAGCCAGGAAGCACAATTTTGTTACATAGACAAAACTAATGTGATTGTTTTATTCAACCTATACATTAAATGGACATATATTAGAAGTAGTAGATAGTCAAAACGTTTTAGGAATTACCATTTGTAGTAACTTAAAACCAAGCACACATATAAAACATATTATATCAGAGGCAAACCAAGTGATAGGATTAAATAAAAGATGTTTTGAAAGCAGATCTGAAAAAAATAAAAACATTATGCAACTCTATGATTAAACCAGTTATGGAATATGAGTTCCCAGACTGGACCCCTGTTACTCAAAAGAGAGCGCTGAAACTTAGCAGCCCACCAGCTGAATCGGTTTATTTTGAACATATGCGATGCGAGTCAGACCTATGTGAAATTTATACATATATTCATCCATCAGCAGTGAATCTGAGAGGTCATATACTTAAATTACAAAAGAACTACGTTGTTCCTTCCTTTATTTTACAGTCTTTGCATAACACGACAATGTTAGAAGATACATTAATATCATACTTCCCTTTTAACAGTTTATATACTTCTATCATATCTCCACGGTTTTTCTATCTACTTCAGTATGTGCAAAGTTCTGTATTTTATAATCTGAAGATAAATTTTATTTGATCACCAGCAAATAAATTCACATCTTCGCTAGTCTTATTAGATTAGTATAAATAATATTATGTCAGTAATATTTAAACACTTTTAAGTGTACCAAAATAAAATTTACAAGGGACCACCTTTATATAATGTATATATTGAATGACGTCGTAACATTGCTGTCGTACTTAGCCCGCCATAGTAGGTCACCGTGCAGTACGTGTTGCCTGCCCTGGCGGCTGTGCATCTTGCTTAAATTAATTTGGATTTGAGTTGTTTAGATCTTGTCATGCATCCATTACTTTGTCTTATTGTTGCGGATATAAATTGTAATTTATGTTTACTAAGTTAAATCATGTTTCAAAACATCGATTCTGTAGGTGCTAATTCCGTCCGTTTTCCATATTCGCAAAAGATCAGTGTCCCTAAACTCACGATTTGTGGTAAAATAAATGTGACAAAGACACGATACCACTTCTTGAGATTTTATTAACATTCTGTTCACCAACCACCACCACAAGTTCACAGGAGAGCTGAAAATTCATCCGGCACTGAAAATATTTTGCCGATCTGCTGAACCAAAGTTTGGTGACTTTGCGAAGTCGAAGACTGCCGAGTCCGCGTTGGTTAATATTAGTTAACTGGCCTACTACATAACTGTTCTAATAAAATGTAGTGATACTTGAATATACTATTTATTAAGTTCATCAAATGTGATCCATGTGTGGAAGTAAGTTGACCATCGGGAAAACTGAACTAGCTTTTCCTATGAGAACGGCAGAGCTAGATCGGTGCAGATGACGCAGTTAACAGACACACTGTGCTTTGCAGAAAACTGATGTGCAACACAGAATGGCGGTGGAAAGATAAGACGTCAACACGCTAACGAAATTGCAACGTGCGTGATCGCTGGCGAACCGTAGTTCACTAGAATTTCCACAAATTAGAATGTTATAATTTTGCACACGTCACTATGTACTATAAATTTTCACTTGTGCACCGTACAACCATGCAGATCATTCTACTTGTCCGGACAACAAATCACTTGTCCCGGACAACCGAACAAGTGCTTATTTTGAACGCTGCTGAATACGTACATACTGGGAGACCGAGTCACTGTATCAAGTGAACAGTTCTGTAACCCAATCAGTCTTGCCTCAATAATTAAAAATGTGAAGAAATTGCTGAGGAAGAATAGTAATTGACCAACTGTTGCGTCAAAGTAACAGAAAACAACTCACTGGTGAAGAGAGAGAACGTTTTAATTGCAGCACTGACACACACGTCGCTTTACGTCTGACTACCCCCAACCCGCCAGTCTTCCACATCCATGTCAACCTCGCATAATGTCATTACATAACAACGCGGCATTGTGCCAACGTCACCGCCGCCGCCGACCGCCGAACAATAAAGGACATGCCCAAAATACACTGCACTTCCAAGCCACACTACACTTCTATACAACACTCCCCCCTGATTTTCAGAACATCATATACATCATGGTTCATAACAATCTGGGACATCATATACATCATGGTTCATAACGATCTGGGGGTCATCTCTCCCGGGAGCTTCGCCTGGGCAGAGGTCGGTCTACCTCTTCCTCACTGTCAGAAGACTCCCCCTCAGATCCTTGACGCGCAGGAAGCCGCGGAAGATCTTCGTCACTAAATGTCTGCGCACTCTCGGGAGGAGCAGCCTCCGGTGGTACAGCCGAGCGTAGGTCGCGTACGTGTCATGGCATACCATCCACCTCCATTGTGTGATCGGAGATCGCTCCCGTCATAGTTCCCAACTTGAACTTCGTGTGACACCGGTTCTCTGATGGCTTCACCCATACGGCGTCTCCAACATCATATGGACTGTCGATTGCGCCTGGCTCATTGTGTAGTACACGGTCAATTCCAAGCACTCGTATCTCGTAGTTGTAGAGTTTGTTCGCAGGGGCAGTTGCCGGATCGACATCATCTTTCGGCGCCACATTGTACCAATAAACGGCCTCCGCAATTGGACAACACTTCCTCGCCGCAATGCGCTTCACCGATCGATGACACCTCTCGGCAATCCCATTCCCGGAAGCAACGTAGGCACATCTAAAACGAACCCGCAGTACCCATCGCTCCGCAAACTGCTTAAACGCACCACTGCGGAAGGCCGAGTCATTGACCGTGAGCAGCTCCACCGGCACCCCACGCTCGAAGAACACCAACTCAAGCTGCTGAATAACACTGTCAGTGTCCTGTCGTTGCAGGCGTCGCCAAACGGCGAACCGTGTCGGCCCGCAGTCGATTAGAGTAAGGTAATGACAGCCCTTGACATGGGTCATGTCCATACCAACACTGTGCCAGATCTCATCAACATTCAGCTCTCCCTTAGCCCACTTTACAGGAGCTGGGTCGATAGACTGGCAAACTTGACAGGCTTTAACAACTCGCTGCACCTCCTTCCTGGTCACTGCCGGGCTCAGCTTTCGCGAGAAATATAGTGTGCGCTTAATTCCATGATGCCCGGTGACCTCGTGAATTCTAGCAATCCTTTCATCAGGCAGAGGGTCAACGGCACCGCCGCACACAGCAAAAGTCGGCTTCTCGCACATGTTTGGCTTCCCAAGCCATTTCTGAGGCACACGTGTCAGAGCGTCGGCCCGATTACATACTGACCGGATAAGTGCGATGTCCAGGGCCAGACCATATTCGTCTACCAGTGCCTTGATTGTTTTAACACGTCTACGAATCAACATCTCACTGGATGCCTTGGTCTTCAAACGGACTTTTCCGCTCAGGGCGTTCAAGATCCAGTGATAAACAGTTAGAGAATCAGTTCGCTGGTGCAGCTTCTTCAACTTCCACGCCAGCGCCGCATTGACTCCTTTTATCACTGCGTCCAGTTCAGCCATATTGATGTGGGAGGAGGCATCTTCGGACCGCAGCCAGCTCGCATCTTCCACCACGTGACCGTCCACCTCAATCGCGACACCCAGTGCCAAGGAACTTGCGTCCACCCACACCATCGCCTCCTCACCAACGACATCCCATCGACCTTTTGCTGGATCATCCTGTTTCACTCTTCGAACCGTGTCTTCCAGCATTGCGCGCAGCGACTCATCATAGACCTCCTCATCCCACGTGCTGGTCAACGAACTGGCCCTCCGTTTGATGAACGCCGTTGCAACCCGGAGCCAGCCGCACACCGGCAAGTGGCCGACGAGCTTTCCACAAAACGAGAACACTGAGCGCCTCATCAGTGTGTCCGGAACCTCGCCGAACATGTTGTTGCGCTTCCAATGCAGCTCTCCTCGCTCCCCCCAAACTTCCAGGCCCAACACTCTAGCTCCGTCAGCCACACATTCCGCTGGTTTACATTCAAGTCCATACCGCAACAGATGGTTCTCAAAGCATTGAACTGAGGCCACGTCCTCGTTTACGAAAATGTCATCAAGGTAAGACGAAGTGGCACGGTTGACAGTCTCGTTCTGCGTCAGCACCGCGGTAAGCACGGATTTCATAACACTAGGCGCCACATTCAAACCAAACCCCAACCTCGTGAGGCAGTACCTTTGCCCACGAAAGATCACAGTTTGGAAGGGCCACAGAGATTCGTGGACTCGTATCTGCAGGTACGCTCTGCGAAGGTCAACAATTGCCACGTTAGTTCCTAGCCGCCGCCACTCTCGTAGCTTGTCAGCACAAACATCCGCGCTCGCTGAGAACGCGTCCACGTACGAGTTCAACTCGCGGAAATCCATCACCGGCCGTACCTTGTCGTTATTCTGCTGAACAATCGCCATCAGCGGTATCAACCCTTTTGCAGGCCCAAACTTCTCATCATCATAGGGCTCCAACCACCCGTTCGTTATCCACTCTTCAATTTCCGTCTCGTAGCTCAATCTGGCACTAGTCGGGATGGAATACTCGGCAACTCTGTTTCGCAGAGCATGAGGCTCGGCGTCATCCGACCATTTCCATGCAACAGTCCAAGCTTTCTCCCTAGCGTCGAACGAAACACAGAAGTCCGGCTCGTCAATCTTGATCGCAGACCGGTTTCTCGTCTGTCTTAGGTGACCCAAAAAGCGTCGCAAGCGAAGGGAAGATCGTCACGCCGCCTAGAGCTGAGATGCCGTTGATTCCCAGGATGAACTCAAAACCCAGTGGTTTGAAGTCAACAACATAAACATCAACCACCACTGAGTCGCCGTTACTAACACGGAGCTGAACGCGGCCAACACCTTCACAGCGTTGCCTTTGACCGCTCAGTCAACACGTCGGCACTTTTTCTCATCCACGATGCGCAGCACGGCGCGTGAACGATGCAGTGTGAGCACCCAGAGTCAATGAGAGCAACACACATGACACCATCAACGGATATCTCCGTCACCGGCAAAGCCGCGGCGCTTACTGGACGTCGGGGTTGGAGGCTAGCGTAGATGGCCTTCCCCCGTTCTCGTTTCCCGGCCACGACGACGCAAAGTGACCCAGACCATTGCATTCGTAACACCTCATACCGCCTCGTCCGCCACCTCGTGCACGCCCGCCATATGCATTGCCGCGACCCTTCCGGCGGAGCAGACAATCTCTGGCCAGATGATTCGGCAGGTTGCACTCGAAACACAGTAACCCTGACGTCACAGCCGTTCGCTTCAATGGTGCACCAGCACCAATTCTCACCGCACTAACAGCGGCCGCAACACCAACCTCATCCGTCAGGACGGCTCTCGCTCTTGTCAAAATTTGATCAATTGGCAGCTCATCCATACGCGAATCAGCTCTAAGCTGTTGTTTCACAGTATCAGGCAGTCCTGCTACAAAAGCGCACGCAAGCGCTTTGTCACTTAGTCTGCCGAACGGCACAGCGAGCCTACGCAGCTCTGCCAGAAACACATCTACTGTCTCCCCGGGCTGCAGCCTCCTTGCTACGAATTGTTCATAAGCTATGAACGAATCAACAGCAAAGGCGGTTCGCAGCGCTTTCTTAATCTTCTCACTGTCCTTGTCTGCGTCAGGGAGTTGCTGGTAGACAGCGAAGGCACCGCCAGTCAGACGAAGCGGTATAACACTTTCCAAGTGGACTATGCCGCGCAAATTGCAAACAAGTTCCGCTTTCTCCAGCCACTCTACAACATTATGGGTGGCATCTCCGCTGAATTCCGGGATTAGACGCAGTTCCATCGCGCTCTCCACCATTGCTCAGTCCGCCGGAATAGCTTGTTGCGTCAAAGTAACAGAAAACAACTCACTGGTGAAGAGAGAGAACGTTTTAATTGCAGCACTGACACACACGTCGCTTTACGTCTGACTACCCCCAACCCGCCAGTCTTCCACATCCATGTCAATCTCGCATAATGTCATTACATAACAACGCGGCATTGTGCCAATGTCGCCGCCGCCGACCGCCGAACAATAAAGGACACGCCCAAAATACACTGCACTTCTAAGCCACACTGCACTTCTATACAACACCAACCACACAGACTGTCAAGTCACACAGAGAAGTAAACACCAACCATCTTACAAAGCATTCCAGGGGTCTGTGTACTTGAAAGATTCTCCCAACACTACCATCTATAGGTATTTAACTTTCAGACAATGCAAAGGCATTGCACATTCAGTGGCTAAGCCAGTCCTGACTCCAGAGTGTGTCCAAGTGACACACAATATATAAGTTATTTTAATCATGTACAATTGTGGCCTCACAACAATACTATGTTCCCATATATACCAATAGAGGAGTCACCCAAAATGCTTAATTAATCTTCAGGAGCTACATCAATTTTGATTTAAGACTCTTGTATACTGTTGAATTGAATAAAATAGATATATGAACAGTCACTAAGTAAAAAGTACAGATTGGAGAATACAAGTCAAAGTTCAATACAATTCACCGACTTATTCATTGTTTCGTTCATGGGAGTTTTACTTACCTTCTTTTGGTGCGCCCATTTCGTCAAAATCTGAGTCAGAATACCCACTGCTGTCAGATGCCACTGTTATGTCAGATGCATTCTGAAAATCAGAAATAACCAGAGTTGTCACTCATCAATATACTTATACTAAAGTACTGTAATCCTTTTTTTGTAGCATATAGAAGGCAGGACACAAAGCTGCTTCATGAATTCTAAAGAAGATATCTTGTTACTCTCTTGGTACTCGAGAACAGCATCATTGCTCTTATTTTAGAACTGTACGTTTGCTCAATTATATGCCCTTCAATTCCTGGAATGTTGAAATTAAAGCAAAGTAGTTGACATATTTAATAGCATCATAATCCTCTCGTCTACATATGCACTTAGTCAGTATATGCAGACCTGCCACCTAGGTGAATTCAGCATCAGGTTTGCCTGCCACCTAGGGAGTTATCCCAGTATTAGTTGCATAGACCTGCCACCTAGGGAGTAATCTCAGCATTAGTCACACAGACATGCCACCTATAGAATG
Organism: Paraescarpia echinospica; assembly: GCA_020002185.1. Classification (NCBI taxonomy): domain Eukaryota; kingdom Metazoa; phylum Annelida; class Polychaeta; order Sabellida; family Siboglinidae; genus Paraescarpia; species Paraescarpia echinospica. The sequence goes on from CM034536.1 coordinate 30,755,278, forward strand.
ATGCAAAAATTGTATACTAGATCTGCCACCTAGATAATAATGCCAGCATCGGTTATACAGACCAGCCACCTAGGGAATGATGCCAACACGAGTCATATACACCTGCCATCTAAGGAATGATCCAAACATTATTAATATACAACTGCCACCAAGGGAATAATCCAAGCATGACTTCTGTACATCTGTCACCTGGGGAATGTTTCAAACAAGAGTTATACATGGACCTGCCATCTAGGGAATGATTCATGATTTGTGTAGCGCCGTGGTGCAGTGGCTAGAGCTTTGGACTCTCAACCGAGAGAACCCGGGTTCGAATCCTGTGCGGCGGTATCGAACCTTGGGCAAGTTCGTTCACTATATGTTGCTCCAGTTCACTCAGCTGTATGAATGAGTACCTGGCTACAGACAGTGGTGGATATTTGTGTACGAACATTCTTCATGCAATAATTGCAGCGTGGCTGGATGCTTCCCAGAGAAGTCGAGATGGTGTTCGAGTGAACAGGTCTGCCAAGGAGTAAAGTGTAAAGTGCTTTGAGCAGTCCTGAGGACTGGATATTGCGCTATATAAGAATTTACCCTTATTTACCTTCAAGCATGCGTCACCCACCTGCCAGGCTGCCACCTAGGGAATGATCCAAGCATGACTCATATGATCCAAGCAGAGGTTATATATGGGTATGATCAGATCATCATATGTTGATCAAGTAAACCCACCATGTCCAGATCTCATCACATAAGTTCTTTTCAACAATGTCGATCTTGCCTGCAAGAGAAATTGACAACATGCAGTAATTTATTAAAGGGAATGAAAACATCTATTGCTTGAATTTATGTTATATTACATCCTGCTATCTATTTCCACGTCCACCAAGCAAACAAAATATAAAAATTCAATGAATTAGAAATTCCACATTTTATGATGTACATCCGGACATTTTCGAATATGCATATTTTTGGCGGGCTTTTCGGGATGCCGAGATGTGACGTCACTTATGACTCAAACTCGCATCAGGCCGACCCTTTCCATGCATTCAGAGCATGTTTACAAGTATAGCTTTTGGGTCGAAACGAGCTTCAGAATGAGTTATTGTGCAATTTTCCGAAGTAATACAAACACTAGTCATCATAGAGGAACAAGCAGTTATGTTACGGTTCCACATGAATCCAATTTTATTCAAAACAACGTATGTGAATAGGCCTACAAGTCGACTAGGTTTTGCCGAGCTTGGGCTCATTTTCAGAATAATTATATCGAATGCAACCAACGGGATATAATCTACACCAATAAACATACATAGCAAACATATATTGTATCCAGCTACATAAAGTAACGTGTATAATCTCATAACATCACTAGAATATCGATATATGAAGGAGTTGTACAATTTACCATAACAACTTAAATCAGTTAGAGAGTTTTCGCTGGTCCCACTAGCTCAGTGGGTAGGCGCGTTGGTTACTTGTCATTTATTTTACAATCAGGCGAAGCCGATTCAATCCTGACAGCATGCAAACTATTGATTTTCTTTACACTTTTGTGGCGAATAAATAATTACTACAAAAATATTTACAAACAGTGCATCATAGTATACTAAATGATTTGGTTTATATTACTTCGTGAAAACATAAAAAAAGAAAATCAATAGTTTGCATGCTGTTAGGATTGAACCGGCGCCGCCCGATTGTAAAACAGATGCCAAGGAACCAACGCGTTTACCAACTGAACTATCACGGCCGGCAGAAATTCGCTGACTGATTTCAGTTGTTATGATAAACTGTACAACTCCTCCTTCATAGATCGATATTCTAGTGATATTATGAGATTTTACACGTTACTTTCAGTAGCTGGATACGATATATGTTTGCTATGTATGTATATTGGTGTACATTATCTCCCGTTGGTTGCATTCGATATAATTATTCTGAAAACGAGCCCAGGGCCAAGCTCGGCGAAACCTAGTCGACTTGTAGGCTCATTCGCATTCATTGTTTTGAATAAAATTGAATTCATGTGGAACCGTAAGATAACTGCTTGTTCCTCTATGATGACTTGTGTTTGTATTACATCGGATTATTGCATAACAACTTATTCTGACGCTCGTTTCGACCCCAACATTATCCATGTAAACATGCTCTGAATGCATAGAAAGGGTCGGCCTGCTGCGAGTGTGAGTCATGTGTGACGTTAAAATACCACATGATCGCCTAGCTCATTAAATTTTTATTTTCCGCGGGAATCGCTACACAGACGGGTTTAAAATCTAATTTATGCTACAAATGTATTTTTCAAATGTTCTCGAATGTTACAGGCAATATTAAACTTTCTGTACACATGGAAAACGGATTTTAGCTAATGCCTTGTTTTTATTTCCTTTAAACAAAATAGGAAATAGTTAAAATAGAATTAGTACAAACTGTAAAAATGCTGAGTCTTGGTTGTTATAAATAATTGCATGTTTTTTAATCAGTTGAGTTGTTAAACACTGCGGCTGATGATAAGTAATTTTAGCACCGAGTACATAATGCAGGGTTATATAATAAGGCGGGTGCAGATGAGCTGACAGACTCAAGGCAAGTGGCCACCATCTAGAGTTATCCAGGGCAGGACTTTATGTTAGACTGCATGGAGTTGGCAGTCAGAGTTAGTAATGGGCTGACAGAGACAGCGTGTAGTGGGAAGTTGGAGTTGGTGACATTCATGCAGTCAATGACAAGCTAGCAAAGACAGCTGGAAGAAGCATGATATGTGTGTTGACATTCCTACAGTCGATGACATGCTAGTGGAGACAGCTGGGCCTAAAGTACCAGACAGATGCATTTAAACATGTGTGTGGACGTCCCTGTGGTTGATGACAGCATGGTGGAGACGACTGAGCCCCGACGTGCGAAACTGTTGCAAGTAATGTCATGCTTAGACTGACATCACTGCTGCCAATGGTGGGAGGATGGAGAAAACTGGGCCATCAACCACCCACGGCTCTCATAGCAGATTGCTGTGGGGAGAAAGCATGTCCTTGGCCACCACATAGAGAAAGAATCTGTTGTTGGGGTGCATCATCGGGAGGAGTATCTGGTCCTTGGAAAAACCTGGGAAGGGCTGGGTATGGCAAAGATCAATTTCCTTCGCGGATTCAATTTCAAAAGACCAATCAATGTAGCTAGCCATGCAAATCAAAAAGTAATAAATGTTCAATGTATGAACTTTGATGTCTGAAACGAGACGCCATACTTACTCGTAGACTCAGGGTGACATACCATATTGTGTTGTTTATTTTGTGACTTGAAACTCATGAAAACGTCGAAGTTGACTCGGAGTTTAAATGAAGCAAGCGAAGTTAAACCAAGTACGAATAGGCTGATTTACAAACCAAGTTGTTGACTCATCATCAAACAGTAAATAACAACATGCTTAACTGACGGCGAACACTTTAACAAACTTGCATTGACGTTGGCATAAGTGCAAACCTGTGGCCTTTACTCTTCACCCCCGTAGAGCCGAGTTCTCGACTCAAGCGCTCATAAACATGGCGTGTACTTCAACTTTGACCTTTACCGTAGTCTGTAACAAACAAGACCAACACTGATAACCATTGTTCTACTAGTACAGCATCTTGCTATTATTATAGCGACTTCTGTGCCACATTTTACATTGAATATACGATTTAACAAGTACCAGAATTTTGACGTGAATAGCCAAATTAGCATAACTGCGTCATCCTGTTAAGTTGTTCCCCAGAGACTAAGGTAAAACTAAGTTTGCAAAAAGAAAATAATTTTATAATTCACGCTAGATGGCGTAACTGTTTCTTGTGTTCAGAACGCATAGTTTGTTTTACATGCATAGCCAATTGTCAATCAACTGTGATTGTCCCGTTTTTAGGGACAGCGCGTTTATAGATTTGGCCCCATCTTAAGAACTTTTACAAACTTTGTATTTACATGAGAGAAATTGCAAAAGTAGGCGTACAGGGGAAAGTGGGGCACAATGAGACATGGACAGACAAAATTGGTGAAACAAAAGTTGGAAAGCTGCATTATATTTTATATAATATGGTGATTATTAAGCAAACCCTCTCTGCCAAGATCAAAAGCTGCTGCTCCATGGGAATAGGTGTAAGTTTGTAGTTAAAAATTCCCTCTAGGGATCTGTGGGGTAAAACTTAAAATTCCCTCTAGGGGATCTGTGAGGTAAAACTTGTTATGTATTAAAATATAATGTATATATACTTGTATATTTTAATGAAACCATTTTAGTAAAAGGCATCATCTTAAAATTTAAGGTATGGAAATTATTTCTTAGTGGTATGAAGGTAATGAAATTCAGTCACAATTTAATTTAAACTCTGTATTTATGGAAAAAATCATCCCATCAAAATCATCCATTAATACTGAATTGCAATTTCTTTTTATCCCACAGATTTTGATTATACAAGGCTTCTGATGAGTTTATTAAAAATACAAATTAATATGGTAGGGACATTATCCTACTGATGTACTATGCATGCAATATTCCAGATGATGTGTAAGACCATAAGCACACGTATGCAAATGAATACTTTGGCTAAGTATTTTTGGTGTTGTTAAGTTAATGACATTGTCAGATTCCATTTTAAAAAGACAGTGTTCACATGAAAAATTGCTACATGTTTAATTGTTTTTTTTTGTAATGCTAAATGATTATTTATACATATAATAATAATAATATATTTTAACATGATAATTACAATTAATTTTATTCTAAAATTACTTAAATTAACCATAGCAAACAAACATATAGGAGTATATAGAATATATGCTATTGAAATATTCTATAAGATTTTTGGGTAAGATTTTATAGAATTCTATATATTCTACAAAATTATATAGAAAATAAAATGGATATAGATTGTCTATGGAATTGTATTAGCCCACACACTCCCTCCGATCAAATTCTGCTGGTCTGCTGACAGTACCAACCACACACCTCAAGTCTTTCGGAGACCGTGCGTTCTCCAAAGCTACCCCTGTACTTTGGAACAATCTCCCACAGTCAGTCAGACAGTGTGACACTATTGCATCGTTTAAGACGGCGCTGAAGACACACCTTTTTAAAATCGCTTTCACTACCTAAATGAGTGACATATAATTGTGAACATGTTTGTAAAGCGCTTTGAACAGAACTAAGGACTGGATACAGCACTATATAAGACCTTATTATTATTATATCTTTTTTTTAGAGAATTCCATATAAATTGGAAACATTCTATACAATTCTATAGATTTTTTGCTAAGGGTCATTTCAAATTGTTTACTAGATGCATTGTTGTCTAATGTATTCACACAGCTCATCAAGATCCCAACTTTTTTTGGCAATGTATAACTCGCCCTTCTAACACTTAATCAATGATTTATTATATTTGATTACTTCAATTTTTGTTAACATAATTATAAATTATATAGTAGGGCCTATAATGATATATTATACACGCTGCTAGCATTTACACAATCATTAGATAATGTTTTTTTTTATTAGTTCATAGTTGCGTGAGAAATAACTTTTTCTGATATTCCTAGTTTCCTAGTTGTTTCCAGCACTCGGCAACGTCTGTATATATTGTGGTTACAATGTTGATCTTAAGTTATGAGGTCTCATTCAACTAGCCAGCCTATATATAATATACAATGTTCCTTCGCTGCAGTTAGTTTGCGTCTTCAAGTTATGTCTTGAGACGTATTAATGACTGTGAGTTGTTGGAAGTACCATGCAATAACTTTCAATCGCATGTGTACACACGTAAACATAGCGTGTATATCAACTTTAACCCGACCTCCTTTGACCTTTACCCCAGACAATACTGAACGAATGTAATATCAACGCGCATCTTGATGATGTAGTCTTATTAACTGCATTACGAGCGTTTACATATTGTTATATTTTAGATTCGACACACACTATTACTTGTACCAGTTTCTCATTGTAATTCAGAACAAGAACACACACACGTCAGTTTAGACACATCGATGTTTACTTGCAGACCAAGGTAAATCAATATCCAATCAGCGCATGGTCATACGGGCACCTGCCTTGCAGCGGTTTCTAAATCCCCAAAGTATAATTTCCGCGGGAATTGTTTTAAAGTCTATAAGCTAAATATATTTAATGTGTATTCGTGATCATAATTTTAGAGCATTTACAATTAAATGATTATGAACCAATTTGACCAAAATGCATTCCTGGTACATATATATAGTCATTTGGTTCGCGTAGCTCTGTAATTAATATTCATGAGGGACTAGAAACTACTGGCGGACATATTTATTTTGAAGTTGATCGTCCATCTTGGAATGTTTTTCAAAGTTTCCCAAATTTCAGCCGATAGTAAGTAATCGCGACGGCTCTGCATCTGAACAAAGCTATCCATGGACGGTACGTCCATTATCACACAAGTCAGCCGAGATGACGAACCACTCAACACATCTGCTGCACTGGAAAAAAGTAAGTGAAAGCAGCAAATTGGTAGCGCCTAGCGGTAGCAAGTGCCCAACTCTGGAGTAGACAAGTCATTGGTTTCCGTGGGAAGCCAAGCATGTATCGAGCAGTGTTTACTGTCATAGGTGCGTTGTTGTTTCGAATGCCTTATTGTTTGGCAGATGAGTAATCAAGTTGATATTCACACGCCTTACATTAAGTAGGGAGATTTGCAACAGGATTGCTTGATGTGAAATGCAGCTACAGTTAAATGTCACAATTTATGCAACTCCTGCCAGGTCTGAGACTGCACTTCGGAAGTTTACTGAACTCGTGCTCCATAAAATTAATTAATACATATTAATTATGTTTTCGCACACAAAACTACTTTGGTTACTGCAATCCTTATGATATGCAATACTGCTGTGTCATTTCACCTATGCTGAGACTCGTACGTATTTGGTTGTGGTAATTTTAAGCATTTCCTTGACCTGGTTCATTTTATGTTTCCCAAGGGCCAAGGCCAAGCCCCAACACTTCACTTTACAAGTTCCATTTTAATTGATTCTTAATAGGCCCTAGTCAATTATGTCTAGACTACTTGCTTAGTTAGGTACATCAGGTAAAAATTCAAATACGCTATTTTTTCAATTAAATGGTTCCACAAGATAGAGTTTGTTATGAAGTTTATGATAGTTTTTGAATTTTTGTGATATCTTCATTATTTCCAACGTAATTCCACTTTTTGTTTAAGAAAAACAACACTTTTTGGTATTGAATTTCAGTCCATTTCTTGTGCCCAAACTGGCCCCAGAAGCTTGATGTACTGCATTTGATTATATAGGAAAAAGGCCATAAAATTGTGTATATTGAAGATATTTATGCGAAATAAGAAGTTATGTGACCCAAAAAATGATATTGATATGATTTGACATTGACCTAATTAATTGACCTTCATTGTATATTTGACCTAATTACTGTGATTATTTGCATTATTTGAATGTAATTAATTAGGAAATGCCTACTAAACTATTTGAGGATTGAAGATTGTTAATATATTATATTGTTATAGCATACTATGAAATTAGTTATTTAATGACCTTATTAATTGACCTCTTTAATAATTAACCTATTTACCGTTATTAATTACATAAATCGGGTAGGAAAAGGCCTGTTATAGGTTGAACTCTGTCAGTCAGTTTATACAGTGACTGTAATATATTATGACTGCTACCTCTTAAAATCCATAATTTGTTGATGACCTAATTAGTTAACCTAATTTCTTATTTGACCTATTTACGGGGATTAATGGCATGATTGACCTACAATTAATTAGGAAATGGGCATACCAATCTTAAGAATGAAAGAAATTGTTAATAGATCAACTTGAAATGTTACCAATTATGCATGACATAATTAGTTTAATATTTTCCTAATTAGTTGAACAATTTTAAATACTAAGTATTTAAAATTGTTCAACAATTGATGTTGCCGCTATGTTTGAATCTGTTATAATAAATGTTCTTAATATTCATTCTGTTGTAATGTTTATCCATATAATTCCCTTTAAATTTACCTGTTGTGGCATACTAATTACAGAAATGTTCATCAATTAGTCTGCATGCATTTTATTATACAACAATTGTTGTATTATTGTTCAATGTGTTACTGAATTGTAACGAGGATTAACAGTATGAACAATGTTAATACAACAATTTGAATTCAATGTGAAATAAAATGCATGCAGACTAATTGATGAACATTTCTGTAATTAGTATGCCACAACAGGTAAATTTAAAGGGAATTATATGGATAAACATTACAACAGAATGAATATTAAGAACATTTATTATAACAGATTCAAACATAGCGGCAACATCAATAATTTCATGAAACACTGGATGCATATAATGCAGTGCAAATGTATTGCATAAATGTTTATATGTCCAAGGATGCTTGTCCAACATTATCAAGTCCTGCAGATGTAGAGTAGCATGTTCTGTAATTCAGGCAGCACAGCAACATGCAAACTTATATCAAGACTACCCGTTTGATCTTCCAACACTGAAACATGAAAGTCACACTGAATCACTTGATGGAAATGATGTGGTGTAGTATGAAAAAAGAAATGTCATAACTAAAGACATAACAAAATAAATTTGTTAATATAATATTAAAAAGTTAATTACATAATAATTAGTTATAACTTTAAGTACAAAAGTAAAAGCAATTCGTTTTAAAGATTGAGATGGTTTGGGATTTAAATAACGATGCTATGGAAAGCGTCACTAACAACAGACAGATTCAGTCAGCTTGAACACATTTTTCTTTAAACATTTAATTTTGGCATGTTAATATCAAACTAAAAACGGTAAATATTAATTATATATAGATCTTGTCACTGTTACAAGTGAACAATAACACCAATTATATGTGATGGTTGCGATGGATATGGATTTAATTAATGCTGCAAAAGCGCATACTGATGCCAGTGTGATAAGGCGTCGACTGTTGAAAATGTACGCCTAGAACGCCAAAGTTGCCCACGTCGGTGTGTTGCTCGGCAGGCACGTACACTTATGCAACATATATCATTTTAAAGCTAATATTTAAATCTACACTAATATCGCTATTTCATTATGTAATCTTTACATTTTATTTACGCATTTAGCAAGCATAGAAAACATTAAACTTCACTTACCTACACACACAAAATGCCGCGCTCAAAACGAAAAAGAAGTATTTCCATATGTAACAGAGTTATCCATTGGTCGATTCCATGCTCAAACGTCATGGTGACATAATTTGCATAGCAGCAGCGACGTATTTTCTGTGACCATGTGATCTCTGACGCGGCGCCGCGCCGGCGTCATTTTCATGCACAAGAAATGGATCAGTTTTGGCCGCTAGAAGGAAATACGCCACCTAGCGGATACTGATATACCTAGCTTAGTTAGTTTTCCAAGAACAGTTTACATATGGTCACTGACTGTATATATTGTAGGACGTTGTTATGTAGCCGAACATCGGAACCGTGCGTGTCTCGGCGATAGATTAGAGGTCTGAGCACTCAACGCGCATGCGCCTATTGTCGCCTCTTTCCGCTGCTCGGACACGGGGCGCCAAGCACCGATGCTCGGCTATGCAACCACTTTGTTGTTACATAGCTGAGCATCGGAACCGTGCGTGTCGGCGATAAAGGTCCGAGCACTCACTCAAAGCATCGGAATCGTGTTTGTCAGGGATAAAGATACGAGCATCGGAACCGTGGTCGTCAATGTTATAGGTCATTTCCCGACCGACTACACTTCAGTATTCCTTTTGCTCAGTTTAACTTTCAATTTTTTTCAGTGCTCATCGTATTACTAGTATTAATTTGACCTTTAGCTTAACTGCTAACTTGCTACTACTAGTACTAGCGTATACTGTGGATTAACTTTCCGTACTATAAATCTGCCTTTCTATAATAATGGGAAATTATAATAATATAGAGTCAATTCTAAATGCTAAATTCTATGCATCTAATTACATGCAAAAATATAACATAAAAACCAAACAATACATATTGACAGGAACTAACATAACTATTGTAACATAGCTGTGGGCCATAGTAACTACAAATAATATATATATATATATGTATAAATTATATGTGCAACTATTAGAAATTACTTTGCAATATGTTATATGCTCTACCAATAATGATGTAATGTACAATGAGTTATGAAAACAGCACAGTAAAAGTAACATGACAAGTAAGGTATAAATGTAGTATGATAGCAGATAGTATCGAAGTTCGGGTTTAACCTTGCCCGTGCAGCCGGGATATCGTTCCATCGACACAGCCAACGTCTTACAGTCGCGTCTGTACAATAGCACGGCTGTCGTACCTTCGATTTCCTTAATCCGACTACACACTTCTTCAAAACTATCGAAAGCATCTCCTATTTTTAGCCCAAATAAAACAACACCACGGTCGCCATATTTGAGAGAGACAGAGAGCGGAAGCCAGTGCGCACATGTGACGATTGGCATGCGCATTGAGTGCTCGGACCTATAACTATATGGGGACACGGTTCCGATGCTCGGCTACGTAACCACTTCATATATTGTATTGATAAATATTTTACAATTGTGATCTGGGTGTTTTTCTTTCAGTACTGCATCAACCATTTGCAGTACCTGCTCAGATTTCCTGTCGATGATAATTATATTACAACTAATCACATGGATGGAATTTCTAAGTACTGCACCAAGTCACTGGCTATTGGCTAAGATACAACTTGTTGACAAGAAATGTTTTTAGGCTTACTGGTTCGGCTCTGCTCTGTAGAATGCACTTACATGACCTGCTTGAAGATTCCTTCAAACAGAAACAGTTAGTACCAAATTAGTGTTCATAGTCTCTAACAATTCAAAAATTCCTTCTTAGTTCCACCAATATTAATTTATTAAATGTCTTGACAGCCAATTAGTCGATGATGTGCATGTTCTCACTAAATGTGTTATTCCAAGTATAAGATACACAAAATATCCTGTAAAGATACCAATTAAAAATGTATACATAAAGATCAACAAAAGTTTGCCTCGGTCTCCTGCAAAACTAGCTTTTTCACTTACAAGGTTTCATTAGAATACCACCTTAATGTCATTGGGTGAACAATTGTTAACATTATGCTAGTAGCATAAGGGTTAGAAATAATACATTTAAAGTTAAGTATGTTCACAGTTAATTTCCATAAGTGCTTTTTATATCATATGGTGAGTTTAGTCCATTTGAGATAGATGAATGGTGAAATATATTTTAGTTGCTGAGGTAGCCTTTATGTGAAGGCATTTTGCATTGGTGTGAAATGTCACACCATGTGCACTGATAAAGCTGTGAGACTTAGATAAGTGTTGAAGGACTTTGATCAATGTGACATTCAGTTTTCCAATTATAACCTCTGATATACACCCAGTAACTGACTGGGAGTCGACTGAACTGAACCTATTAGAAATCCTGTAGCAATATGGAGGATAGGCCAACAACAATACTACACTATAATGTAGAACAAGATAGTGCGTGTCATGCGGTTACCGTACAGGTGCTTTGTCATGTTACCCTACCTGAGGTGCCTCAGGGTTGGTGAATATGTAACAGAGGGATCAGAACAATAGCACTCAAAATTGTATCACTTGCATAATTTAAAATACTGTGGCATTTCAAAGAAGCTATGTTAAATATTCAAAACTGAATTACTTTTGGTTATCCTGGTATTTGAAATGAGAACTTAGATACTTTAAAGAAGCTACATTAAAAGTTGTATTGTTTTACTATGTACAGCATTTCTCCAGGGTAAAATGATGGGCGAGGTGGTATGGATGTGCTACGCGAGTGCCACCGGTGCAAAGTGTTGCTAGGAGGGTCCAGGGGCATACCCTCGGAGATTTTTTTAAACTAGCTTAAAATGGTGCATTCTGAGATATGTTTTAACCTTTACTCTTGAATATAGAGGGGAAGATATAAAACAACAAGATAGCATGTAAGCACGTTTACACTACTTGTAAATGTAGTAATCATGATTGATAAAAGTCAGTAATCATGATTTTTTCATCATGTTGAGGTGTGGTTTCCACTTGACCACTGGTACTCAGTTGAGGTATGATTTCCACTTGACCACTGGTACTTGTTTGTGGTGATACATTTCTTGCCCTAACCCTAGGCCTTGTTACATGCTGACAAAGTCAGTGACAGGGAGAACCTTTCCCCCATCATCGCCTGTAAATGATTATCATATCATAATATTATGATGTTAAATTTGTGGTTTCTGTTCCAAAGATTACCCGGTATACTTTATTTGTTGCTAGAATGCTATGCAATTAATTAAACAGTCATTTCTGGAATGCCACAAAGTATGTTTCAATTAATCGCAAGAACGTTTCTCAAATTGTGTCCTTTTATAAAACAGTGTAAGTTGTTCAGTATATCCACATTCTGTGCAAACATATCATTGCCTAGCCCAAGGATGATCTGTTAGTATACAGTGCCACTACACGCGGTTTTGGGCAATAGGCATCTTTTACGAGATCTATGTGAACTTCGGTGATTTATATTCGTAAGTACTTCACTTGTATCAACTTTCCCAAAAGTGTTTGCACAACTCTGTCGGAATATGTATTATATATTTAGCACAAAGATATCTTACGAATCACATTCCTTATTTTGCTAAAAAAAAGAAGCATAGAACATTAGTTGAATAGACTTGTGGGCACGCCACTTGTGTAGAATCTGGACCAGGGTTAGGGCCGAAGTACTCATTACTCGTACTCGTTGGTACTCAAGTACTGATTTTTCACGAAGTACTCGTTACTCATACTTTTACAATATATATTAAAGTACTCATTAGAAATATGAGTATTTACGAGTACTTTGAGAGTATTCTGGGAATAATTTGTATCTATTTTATTATAACATCATGTATTATGATCTTCAGTACAAATGTCTCATATTTTGCACTGATGTCATGATGTCCTCATTGTATAAGAGCTCTGGGTTGTCATGAACACTGTTTACTGACTGGTTCAGATCACTTGATCACATAGCATCAATGACCTATACTGGCACTTGAATGTGAAATAAACCCACAATGGCTTCAAACAGCCTCCACACTGTGTAGACCTAACCAGCTGGTGTGGTCTAATCTAGTCATACAGTCAGAAACTGGCTTCCCTTTGAAGAACATCTCTTGAAAAACATAGCTGTTTAAAACCACTTTATCACATTGTCAACAGGCTCAAGACTGCATGAGTGAGGGTTAGGTGGAATAGGAACACTGGTGGAATGCTCAGGTGTAGATCAGTCCAGTGACTAGGTCAGATTGCCAGTGTCTTATGTGATACAGACAGAGCAACATCAAATTTGTTTTGGTGTTACAAAAATTGGCAGAATGCATGACTGCACAGCAGGAGGAGCAGTTGGACTCATGATTAACAGAAATTATATTAAGTACTTGTGCTTGAGTACTTCCAAAAGTATCCATACGAGTACTTTCAAAAGTAATCGTACGAGTACTTTCAATCGTACTCGAGTACTCTCTCAGATGAAGTAATCGTTACTCGTACTTGTACATATCACAGTACTCATACTCGATACTCGAGTACTTTAGTCGGGTGCTCGCCCCAACCCTGATCCGGACCCACTTTGATTTTGCCGTTGTAACTTGAGTTTTGTCTAACTTTGATACCTCGGTGAGTTAGTTCCATCATTCAACATTATCCTAGGCATATTTACGTTTAAGAATATTGCATCTTAGCGCCCTTTTTATGCATAAATAGCGCCCCAGTTTATATGAACACACGCTGCTATATCGCTCATTTTATGCGTGCAGTAACGCATGGCCACAGCGGTGCAGACTAGTTCAAACTGGGTTGCTATTTGAGTTTCAAAAGGGTCTGGATTCAATACAAGTGCCGACTATTGAATAGGATGCACGGTTTTTATTTGGGCTTCAAAAGGGTTCGGATTCGACACAAGTGCCGACTAGTGTAGTTGTGACGTAGTGTCATTAATCTGCACGGTTATGTTTCCCAAATGTAGTTAACGGTTGAGTTCCATGTTTCATGAATGTCCAGATTTCTAGTATGTCGAAACTCTGCATTGTGTTACCATTGGAGATACAGTCGCGCCTCGTTATAACGCGGTAGTCGGGGTCCACGAAATGAATCCGCGTTATAAACGAGGCGCGTTATAAACGTGGCGCGTTCCCATATCTGCCGTCAGGGGCGCTACGACGACGACCGACACCGCTGCTGCACGAAGAACGCCACCGAAGCCAAACAAAGTGTGCACGTCGCGCAGTCTATACGCAGTTTATGAAGCTTATTAAACTGCCAGCCAATGTCAATGTGTATTCTGTTTAAATGTCGTACACTTCTGGACACTGTTGAACTGAATAAAATTCATGAATTGTGTACCGTTTTTAAATAAACAACAGACCAACAAGCCACGGTCAACTGAACGATAATATGGTACCGCTGACGTAAGATCTAAAATAATGACCTGGCACTCAGCAGCCGAATACGCAAATGATTTGAGAAACGCTATGTTAGAGTTTATTAAGGATTTAAAGCTATAAGTATGCTCACAATTGGCTTAACTTCGTCTGTCAATCAATATGAAAATACCAATTTAGAAAGCACATTTACCGTGCCGAACAATATTACGATTCACCAATTCATATGCGGTTGGCGAATTAATATTTTGGCGAACCAGTACAGGCAGTAACTTTGCGTTGATCACAGCGAAAAGCTAATATTTGTTACGCAATGTTAGCTTACTGATCTTGCCTACTAAACTGTATTAAAACGTATTTAACCCATTCTTAAGCAAGGCGTATTTGTGAATTTCAATTGCACTTTACAAGCCGCCCGGCGCCGAAACCAGGCGAACTGGCGATCCGCGGAAGCCATGACATGAGCATGACTAGCAGATTGGAAACGATTCGTTTGATGTCGGCGCAAAACAAACAATACCTCGCTCCACATTTACTGTTCCTAAAGTTAAAACTGAACGTAATTATAGTAAACGAAACTTTGATAGCATTGGCAGTGCAGAATAAACAACGGCAACGTAGTGACGCGCCTCACACTTGATTCGTTGCAGTTGTACGTCAACGTTAAATTTATTGTCCGCCAACTAGTCTTTCAATATACAAAGACGGGGATAACTTCACACAAAACAATTGACAGTTATTACCGTGTTAATATAGTTTGTCATAGCGCCCATGTTCCCCCTGGCGGCAGAAATTCGGGGTCCACGACCGACCGCGTTATAACCGAATCCGCGTTATAACGGGGCGCGTTATAACGAGGCGCGACTGTACCAGGATCCCACAGGAATATTCCATGATCGGACAACTGAGAAGTGATGTTATTCACGTTGTCCAATGGAGTTAATTCCAAAAGTTAATTCCTCACCGGCTCTGAGCAACGTAAAGACGACTAAACAATGTTGCTACAAATCTGCGATTTTGCAGGAATATAAGTGACTTTGTGGTGTCATTTCGTGCCGCTAGCCAACGCTGAATATATATTGCAAAAGAACCAAAAAATGGGCATACGAAATAGCTACGAGGAGGCAATTTTGGCATATTTTGAGCGAGGTGGAATACAAAAATGGCGAAGTGGCCCACCTTGCTTGTCATATACCAGGGGAAACACTATACATGAAGTGACGTGAGGAAAGTACAGTAAAAATAATGGTGTGAATTAAGAAAAGGGAAATAAAAGTACAAAGTAAACTTGTAACTTGTTGACTTGTGAATTCATATAACGGTGCCAAACAAAAACTTGTAATAAGCCGTTCTATGTATATATGAACATTTGCAGATTAAATATCAAGAGTAGAATGTTTTCTTGTGCTTAATAAACAGGTATTTATTGGCAAAAAGGTGCAGCATAGTATTTAGTTGATCAATACACAAACATGGGATCTTTTTTGTACAACTAAATGATATAATTTATGAAATAGAAATAGAGACATGCAACACTAATAGCTGTACTGGCTTAGTACTGATACTAGCACAAGGAGCTGCAGTCTAATTAGATATTCATTGCTCTGCTTTGGTGACCTCCATTTGTTGCTAACATCCTGTGGTCAGTAGAGTTAATTAACGGTACACATTTCTGGGAGTAGATGACTCTAGTCTCGAGGGTTTTGTTGTGTCTTGCCATATAGTCCATTCTTATCTGCAGTTTGTGACTGTAGTGTAACAGGGTGATGTTCATCCCAGTTGAGATACTCATCTATGCTCAATTTATGAAAATCCATACATTGGTTTCCTGTGTAGATCGCATACAGATAAAATTAATTGTTTCTCGAGCACTGACAGTATGGAGAGGTGAATGGTGAATGCTTTGTTGTTAAATGTGGCCAAGAGTTTTGACATTTGACAAACAACCTAAACCATTTGACAAACAACCTAAACCATTTGGTTGCAAAATATGAATAAAATAGTTGTCGTTTGTTGCAATGTATAATAACCTCAAACGTAGTAGTGGTCATGGAATATGAACAAAAGATGACATATTAAATGTTTGTCAACTTTTAACAAGTAACAAACAACCTGAAAGGGTTGGGTGAAGAAGTGTGGAGGCATAGTAAGTGAGAGTCGTACTATCAAAAGGGAACCAAATCCCAACCAATGTTTGAATCAACATGTTGACATTTAATTACAGATTTGTCATGATTTGTGTAGTTTACTCAACTGCGTAAATTTTCCAGGCAACCATAACTAATGTGGTTCTAGTGGTGACATCATAACAATGGACATATTTTGTCGTTTTGTGCAATAGTTGTAATCTGACTACGTGCTTCTAAGAGTAGTTAAATTAAATGGTGTTTGCATAAACATGTGTGAAATGTGACGTACAATGAGTAATGATTCTTGGTGTTGTAAAAAATAACAACGCAAATGCTTTTAATAGTAACATTACAAAAACAGACCACTATCACCTGTCAAAGTTCTGCATGTTTTCTAACTTTTTGAAAAGCTACAGTGCTATAAAATATCTGAGCACTAGAGGGCCCAGCATGATTGAGCATGTGGGGTTGATAAGCCAGCCATGATTACAGCCTTTAGCTTCATGTAGGTCATTTTAATGGGGTTCACAGCAGTTTATAAACTTCAGGAGTTTTGTGTTGGAAGCTGTGCATTATGTCATCCGTCAATAACAAGTGCAGTAGGTCACAACCAGGTGCATTCATTGCCTCCAGATCCCCTTTATATTTGGCCAAAGCCAATGACCTGGAGTCTCCCACCTCCCACTTGAGCAAAGCTTAACAACAGACCAGTTGCCAGATTGTAAAGAAGTTATGTGGGCCATTTTGATATCTGATCATTGCATGCTTCAACAATTATGTATTTAATTGTGATTGCTATCAAAGTTAGTCAATGTGTCCACTGGGGGATACGGTTGGGTGGTCAAAGTGTTCTTTGGACCGCGAACCAAAGGGTCACTGTGACCATTGGAGTGTGACCGATGGAGTGTGTAGTGCATTACTGTGTGGCAATAACATGTGCTATTATCTGCCATGGTGTATTGCATCATGTCACTCACAGCATTAAATACCTGGAGGTAGCTGTTGGCTTCCTCCATAGCACATCTGGCATTTGTTAGCTTCAGAATACCTGTGTATGAACAAATCGTGTTACTGCCAACTATTTATCATAGCTGATACTTTTTATCCACCTAAAAGAATGTATTTTAATTATTGCCACCCTGTATTTTAGCAAGACTTATCCTTTCTATGAAACCGACAACACATGATAATTGATATGACATTATTCATTTTTTAAACTATTTACACTACAGATTTGAACATTGACAAACAAGGTTTGCAATGGGCTAAACAAAATTGAGAGGAAACCTTTAAATTGTAGGAACACTGATTTCAAAAATGGTAAATTCCATTTCAAAATTCTGTTTCAGAAAAAGGCAAATTTCATTTCAAACAATGTATTTTCCGTTTCAGAAAATAAACAAATTCTGTTTCAAATCACACATTTACCGTTGTTTAGAAAATAAATGTTTTATTTAAAAATTAACTTTGAAAAATAATATATTTTGTGAAATATCTAAGATATCACAATGTTAGGATTACTGCGTTAACTTTGGAAACAAAATTTATTTGTGCAATATTTGCAACACAGTAACAACCGTACAAAAAGGAATCTGTACATTTATGCGTGTTCTAACAATGTGACAAGTATATTTAATTAACAACATTAGTCTTCAGTGTGCTTAGCGGACAACCAGACAATGATCACGAAACAGTTTATGTTAGCGCCTTCCACCCGCGTCCCTGTTTACGTCGGTTGACACGAGGTAGCAGGGGCACCATGACACTTCGCAATGATTTGCCTTGTGTGTTTTAAAAATCCTGCGTCAAATCCACCAGAATAAACGAATACTGTTGTATAGTAATCATGTTTATTTTAAAATATCGCCAATAAAATCAGTATCATTTACGGTGTTGGTAATTCTACTCTTTCAGCATTTACAGAGTTTCTGTTCGAAAACACAAATGTCGTGTCAAAATGTCGATTACGTGGAATTCTATCCATTCTGCATGATCGCAGAATTTCCGTTCCAAAAGGTCAATTCCATTTCAAAACCTGAATTCCGTTTCAAAACCCAATTTTCCGTGATCGCGGAAAATTTTGGTCCCTAAAATATTTGGCTCTCATAAGCCAATCAGTTATTTCTTTATATGAGTTTAAAAAATGCCTAAGTTACAAGATGTTTCAGAAACAGTTTGAAATCTGGTGATGACAAAGTGTAGCAATCTGTATCCAGTCCATTTGAGGGCTGACAGGGAACTTAGCCAATAGAGAAGGAAATGTGTCATCTATTTGTGAGCTCCCGTCTCCTTCCCACGCTGAGCCTCACAACACAACCTGGTTGTGCAACCATTCATTCTTAAAACCCCAAAATAGCTTAGTATACATCACCGGTGACACAGACTGGAAAAGTTCATGATTGCAAGAAAATAAACCTTTGATAGTGGCCTGAACCCAGTAGTAAATGTGTTTTATCAGTGTCAGTAAGTTGGTGAATCTCCAGGTGTTTCTTGTATTGCTACTTCCTGGCTCATCTATCAGCATCAAAAGTTTGAACACATCAAATGTGAATGACTAATTCACTTTTTTCAATATTTCTAACTTGGTTAAATTGCGATTAATGAAAAAGACTTAATTTGCATTCATTTAGCATCTTGTTGAAATAGTATCACTATCCAGTAAATTACTTGATTCTGGGAACTTCCCATTATCAAAGAGCAATTTCAGGAACTTGTAGTTAAGCCTAGCTGCCTAATAAACCTGGGAACCGTTTCACTGAGATATTAAGCTCTTAAAGGAAATAAAAACAAGGCATTAGCTAAAATCCGTTTTCTGTGTGTACAGAAAGTTTAATATTGCATGTAACATTCGAGAACATTAAAAAAATACATTTGTAGCATAAATTCCATTTTAAACCCGTTTGTGTAGCGATTCCCGCGGAAAATAAAAATTTAATGAGCTAGGCGATCACGTGATATCTTAACGTCACACATGACTCACACTCGCAGCAGGCCGACCCTTTCTATGCATTCAGAGCATGTTTACATGGATAATGTTGGGTTCGAAACGAGCGTCAGAATGAGTTGTTATGCAATAATCCGATGTAATACAAACACTAGTCATCATAGAGGAACAAGCAGTTATCTTACGGTTCCACATGAATCCAATTTTATTCAAAACAATGAATGCGAATGAGCCTACAACTTGTAGTACAAGTCGACTAGGTTTCGCCGAGCTTGGGCTCGTTTTCAGAATAATTATATTGAATGCAACCAATGGGAGATAATGTACACCAATATACAAACACAGCAAACATATATCGTATCCAGCTACAAAAAGTAACGTGTAAAATCTCAATATCACTAGAATATCGACGCATGAAGGAGGAGTTGAACAAATAAAATTTAGAAACATCGTTATATAATGACCATATTTTCATTTTTGTGGCGAATAAATAATTACTACAAAATTATAAATTATTTACAAACAGTGCATCATAGTATACTAAATGATTTGGTTTATATTACTTCGTGAAAACATTAAAAAAAAAGTGTAAAGAAAATCAATAGTTTGCATGCTGTCAGGATTGAACCGGCGTCACCCGATTGTAAAATGAATGACAAGTAAGCAACGCGCCTACCCAATGAGCTATCGGGACCAGCGGAAACTGTCTAACTGATTTAAGTTGTTATGGTAAATTGTACAACTCCTTCATATATCGATATTCTAGTGATATTATGAGATTATACACGTTACTTTATGTAGCTGGATACAATATATGTTTGCTATGTATGTTTATTGGTGTAGATAATCTCCCGTTGGTTGCATTCGATATAATTATTCTGAAAACGAGCCCAAGCTTGGCGAAACCTAGTCGACTTGTAAGCCCATTCGCATACGTTGTTTTGAATAAAATTGGATTCACGTGGAACCGTAAGATAACTGCTTGTTCCTCTATGATGACTAGTGTTTGTATTACGTCGGAAAATTGCACAATATCTCATTCTGACGCTCGTTTCGACCCAAAAACTATACTTGTAAACATGCTCTGAATGCATGGAAAGGGTCGGCCTGATGCTAGTTTGAGTCATAAGTGACGTCACATCTCGGCATCCCGAAAAGCGTGCCAAAAATATGCATATTTGAAAATGTCCGGATGTACAGCATAAAATGTGGAATTTCTAATTCATTGAATTTTTTTGATTTTTTTTGCTTGGTGGACATGGAAGTAGATAGCAGGATGTAATATAACATGAATTCAAGCAATATATGTTTTTATTCCCTTTAAGGAAAATCCATCCTAGAACAGAATCTGATGGAAAAATCAAGAAGTATTTTTAAAATGCGTTTCACTTACGTGATCATTCAATTAGTCTTAAGGCAAATATCGAGCAATATTTCCATCATGATAATCGATAATCTGCACAGTCACATATCACAGAGGACACTATTTCCATTTCACATATGGTGCAATGTTTTGACTGGAACGTTGTTGACAATTTTCAGTTTACAACAACAGCATAGAGATCACTAACAACTTAAACCGAAATTGTGCCGTTGAGTATAGTAATATGACGTACTGGCAATGATGAAGACTACAACATTTATAAAGAAGTGCTAAACCAAGCTACAGCTGAAATTAGAAATTCCAAGAGAAGCTATGAAAAAAAATTAACTTGTAATATAAAACATGACAGCAAGAGTTTTTATGTGTATGTTCGAAGCAAATAGAAAGTTCAGGATATGGTCTGTCCTCTAGAAGATAGTGCTGGAAATATAATGTCAGACAGATTCTTAATGGCAGAAGACCTGAATGAGTACTTTAGTTCGGTGTTTACCAGAGAAGATATTAGTTCACTGCCAGTACCAGAGGCTAAGTTCAAGGGAGCAGAATCAGACTATTTAGGACAGTTAATTGTAACCCCGGAAATGGTAGCTAAGAAAATAAGGACTATGAAGGATAATAAATCACCTGGAGTGGATGAGATTCTGCCCAAACTACTATTGGAAATTGTAGGACAAATTAGCATACTGTTCGCAACAGTTTTCAATTTGTCGTTAGAAGAAGGTGTGGTTCCTTTAGAATGGAAAGAAGCAAATATTATACCCTTATTTAAAAAAGGTTCGAGAAACAAGTCAGAGAACTATATAAACCAGTGAATTTAACATCAGTGATTTGCAAATTATTAGAAAGACTAATTAAAGATCACATGGTTGATTTTCCTGTTAAACAACTTGATAAACCCATCTCAACATAGGTTTCTAAAAGCCAGGTCATGCTTAACAAATATGTTATGTTTTTGGGAAGATATCACTAAATGGGTAAACGAGAAATCACCAGTAGATATCATCTACTTAAATTTTCAAAAAGCTTTTGACAAAGTGCCACATCAAAGATTACTGCTTAAACTAAAGGCATAGGAAATGGTATAATTAACTGGATAGAAAAATGAGGGGTACTACCCTGGTATACTAAGTAGTGCTGGTTCGATATTCGATATACTTTGTGGTACCGCAATACTTAGATATTTTTGGTATCGAACGGCCACATTTCGATACTTTGTCGATACCTATACTTCGATACATTCGACATTGATGCGAAGACGTAACATCGTTTTCGAAGACGAAGTTACGGCCGGATGTACAGAAAGTACGGCTACTCCGCTGCGGGCTTCGCTTCCTAACTTGACAGGGTTGACTATGTTGTATGTATCAGGCTGCTTACGCGTGGTTCTTTTTCAAAAAACAATAAAATGTAACATCTCAGTGGTTTTATAAAGCTTTATTGTGGAGTCAGTTTCCAAAAAAGTCTGTATATAAATAATTATTTGAGTGCGATCTCAGCTTAGCCTCGATTATTCAAGCCTTGTTACGACGTTGGGTGGCACTACCGTTTGCTTCACCACTTTACCTTGCCCACTCTACAGCGTACCAAAAACACACAACATTCCAGTAATTTTATAGAGTGTTTATTGCACGCATTGGTATTCATGAATCTAGTTTAATATAATAATAATAATATAAATAATTATTCAAGCGCGACACACTAGACTCGTTTACCCAGGTTCCGTTTGGTGACGCTATGTTTTGCTGTTTGATGGCGCCACCGTTTGCCGTACTCGCTCAACCAAGATGAACGACAAAATGTCAAAACGCACATCGCCAATTTGGCAGGTTTTTTTTACAAATACGGAAACACTAGAGTGTCTACTGTGCCAGAAATGCTCCCCCCAAACTAGTGGGGGAAATACATCAAATTTGACAAAACATGTCACGGTCCATCTTCCAAGAGACTACCAAAACATGATGATTTAAGGAAGTCGTGGTAACACTAACAGTAACAACGTCAACGAGAACGACGTGTTCCATCAAACTTTTTGTCAGAAACCAAGCAATGGATATTTAGTAGTAGTTACAGTCGAAGTGAATCACCATTGGTTGCAGAGTCTACTGCGGCGACAGCATCAAGAAGTGACGTACGCGATGTGACTACCAGTTTTATTTATTTATTACTAGGTATTCTATTGCTATTGTCTGTAATACTGTATTGTTTTAATGTTACATTACAATTACTTTTGCAACATTAATAAATTAGAATTAAACAATTACAATTTACAACTGTTATTTGGTTATTGAAATAAAATGAAAATTGCATATTAATCGTTGTTTGCATAACTGTATCAATTAGTATGTATCAATGGTTAAGTTAAAAATTGAATAGGTGTACCGTATAGACTACTATAGTTCTCAATAGATGCTCAGAGCGTGTGCTAAGACTTTGGTGCACGACTATTTGTTTCTCAAAAGTGGTACCAGGCAACACTTTTTTAAACACACATAGTCAGCAGTGCACATCTACCAAACTGACTGATGCAACATCGACACATGACAAGAATGCAACATGTTGCAGCTAAAGGCACACATGCACACTATGAATGACCTATCAAGCATCTGCAAGGTGGTGCTAGCAACAGTATTGCCATCAGATATGTCTAGCATGCATTCATTCATGAAAAATCAATTTTTATACATGTTTCCCTAATGAAAAACAGTGTGTGCTTCTATGCCATTAGTCTAGATGGATAGTGTGTTTCTATTGGGATCTATACTGTATATGAATTAGACTTACAACGTAAGTATCGAGTATCGAACAAAATTCTGGTATCGAATACTACTTTAAAAGAAAAGGCTTTGGGTTAACCATTAGTGCTGATATGACAGTTTCAGAGCAGTGCAGAATTGCAGCTTCAAAGGGAAATCAAATCCTAGGATTAATTAGGCGAAATATAGCTTAAGGAAAAAGAGCTAATAATGCCGCTGTACAAAACAATAGTTAGGCCTCATTTAGAATATTGTATACAAGCTTGGAGGCCATATCGCAGGAAGGACATAGATAAGCTAGATTGAGTACAGAAGAGAACGACTAAAATGGTACCAAAACTGAGGCATCTTGGTTACAAAATACACCCAAAAGAATGTGGCTTAACAACACTAGAGACCAGGAGATTGAGAGGAAATCAGATAGAAGTGTTTAAAATATTGAATGGTTATGAAAATATGGATAGAAATATTTTTTCTCAGTTAAGAAAGATAGAAAGACTAGAGGACATGAAGTTACATTAGTAAAGGAGCAGTGTAGATTAGATATAACTATATATAAGAAAGTTCTCATTTTCACAAAAGACTAAATGTATGGAACATATTATCTGCTGATTGTGTGGGTGCTAGTACAGTCGCGCCTCGTTATAACGCGGTAGTCAGGGTCCACGAAATGAATCCGCGTTATAAATGGGGCCCGTTATAAACGTGGCGCGTTCCCGTATTTGCCGTCAGGGGCGCTACGATGACGACCGACACCGCTGCTGCACGAAGAACGCCATCGAAGCCAAGTGTGCACGTCGCGCAGTCTATACGCAGTTTATGAAGCTTATTAAACTGCCAGCCAATGTCACTGTGTATTCTGTTTAAATGTTGGACACTGTTGAATGTTGAACTGAGTAAAATTCATGAATTGTGTACCGTTTTTAAATAAACAACGGTCCAACAAGCCACGGTCAACTGAACGATAATATGGTACCGCTGACGTAAGATCTAAAATAACTCAGCAGCCGAATACGCAAATGTTTTGACAAACGGTGTGTTAGAGTTGATTAAGGATTTAAAGCTATAAGTACGTTCACAATTGGCTTAACTTCGTCTTTCAATCAATATTAAAATACTAATTTAGGAAGCACATTTACCGTGCCGAACAATATTACGATTCACCAATCCAGATACGGTTGATGAATTAATCTTTTGGCGCACCAGTAGCTTTGCGTTCATCGCAGCGAAAAGCTAATATTTGTTACGCAATGTTAGCTTACTGATCTTGCCTACTAAGCTGTATTAAAACGTATTTAACTCATTCTTAAGCAAGCCGTATTTGTGATTTCAATTGCACTTTACAAGCCGCCCGGCGCCGAAACCAGGCTAACTCTTGATCCGCGGAAACCATGACCATGACTAGCAGATTGGAAACGATTCGTTTGATGTCGGCGCATAACAAACAATACCTCGCTCCACATTTATTGTTCCTAAAGTTAAAATTGACCATAATTATAGTCAAAGAAACTTATACCTTTGATACCATTGGCAGTGCAGAATAAACAGCGGCAACATAGTGACGCGCCTCACACTTGATTCGTTGCAGTTGTACGACAACGTTAAATTTATTGTCCGTCAACTAATCGTTCAATATACATCGTGGACAAAGACGGGGATAACTTCACACAAAACAATTGACAGTTATTACCGTGTTAATATAGTTTGTCATAGCGCCCATTTTCCCCCTGGTGGCAGAAATTCGGGGTCCACAGGCAGGGCAGGATACATGTAGATAAAATGGTTGGACCTTCGATAAGCCAAAGTCTTTGGGTGGCAATCTTGTTCAATCTTGAAGGGCAGTAGTACGCAGGTTAAGTTAGATACAGCTTAAACTTCGCTCAAAATTGATTAACAAATGTCACAACAACCTTGACCTTCGCGAAGCCGCAAACCACTGCACACACGTCAACGGGTCACAACGCTAATGTCTTGTAAACAAAACATGCTTTAGCAAACTTAAGATCTAACATTTGGAATACTTATTTGGCTGTGAACAACTGGATATCTGCGTGAAAGAGGACCCAAAATAAAACGCAGTTAGTAAAATCTAGCTGTTTATGATAACCAAAGAGTGATGTAACGTCGTCTTAGAAATTAGCATTTTTTTTAGTGTTTTGATGTACCATATCCAGGATGGATTGTTAGTGAAACGCAATTTTCATTTTCGATCAGGTAAGGATCAAAATAACTTTTCTGGAGCAAAATTGGCCGTAAGAGCTTTTAAAAATGTTAGTAAAACGCCCCCTGGTCTTTATTACCTGAGTGTTCTGTGTTTCATTTGATTTAAACGTTTTGTGGGTGTTTCACTTCAGGCTTAACACACAGTTTGATGGGCAGTGCACCTTCAAGTATAGAGTATTAGTATTTATATTATTAATAAATTAGGAACATACAAGGTTGTTTAAAGTATTTAACCCTACTTGTACTAGCCATTTCAATGTGTTTATCTATTAGTGAGCCAGTAATGTAATTAGTAATGTAACATGCAATGCTGTACTGATGCCTGGATTCTGTTGTCCCTTATAGGTTGCAGTGTCACTGTGTGGCAACTAAACAACTTAGGCATTAATCAGTGGCTCAGGGAACAACACAAATAGATGCATTTACTAGACATGTTGCCGCCTGTACCAGGTACACCTATACATTCGTATATGTACTAGGAGTGTGGTGCATGCTGATTCCTGAAAAGTGTGTAGTAGGTATAAAGTAAAAGTACAGTATCTTTATTAGACAACAAGAAGTCAACTTACTTTGGAGAAATTGTTGAAACATATGCGATGTTTCGACCCGTTGCATATGTTTCAACAATTGCTCCAAAGTATGTTCATTTCTTGCTGTCTCATGGAATGCTGGAGCCATGAACAATGTATTTATATACAATTATACATATAATATCGTTATTCTTCAATTAATTTGTCTTCCTTGACCATAATTTGTCAAATATACCAAACTTGTATCTCAGATCAGACCTGGGGCCGAGTACATTTTTATGAGTACGAGTATGAGTACTTTGATGATGGATAAGTACGAGTACGAGTACATTGCTAAAAGCTGAGTACAAGTACGAGTACATTAAAAAATATATAAATATTAAATAATAACGTATTTTAAAATTATTAATTCATCTAATTTATATAACTCGGCACAAGTGAATATGTAATGGCAGTTGATCAATTTTAAAAGGAAAAGTAAAAAACCTCAATTTCATCAACAATGAAATTCACTTCATTGGCATTCATTTCAGTGGCATCGTATGATCTTATCTATTTGCCATTTCACCGAAAGGAACATGATTTGTTCACAGGTTGAGTCTTTCAGGCTGCACTGTTCAGGGCAGAATACTTTCTCGGCTATACTAAATACTCTTTCAACTGGGGCTGATGAGGCTGGAATGCTGAGATGGTGAGGGACCAACTGAGCCAGAGTTGGAAAACTCAGAACTGCAGTGGGTCACTGTGACAATCTGTACATGGCTGACTGAGGTATTCGTTCACCTCTACAATCAGCAATCTGCTGATGTTATAAGTTTGCAATTTATATTTTCTGATTGTAGACTACTGGTTGTTGAGAGGGTTAGCACATGTCCACACAACAGGCTCAGCATCCCCTTTGGACTTGTTAGCCAGGCTGCTGGCATGGGATTATACTAGTGTAGGAGACAGTCTGACTTGAGCCACCTTACTACTACAGAGGAAGACTGGCAGTTCTTGTTCTTAGCAGTTAGCACTGTCAACCAGTGCCAAGTGCCATGGTCTCCATACTACATCAAAGGCATTTCCTGTCTAACTGGTGTGTTAACTGCTAATTGACTCTTTATGGCTTAATTAAACAAACAGGTTATGGCCAGAACTGCTAGCCTACAATTATTGTTTGCTTAACAGGGTGTTTCTGACTGGGAAAAGATGCTGCCTGTTGCCATGTTTGGGTATCATAGTCATTGTTATCAGATAATGAGGATGTACTGGGATGTGTAGGGATGGTAAGGTTGTATACTATCAGAAATAACAAAGTATTTAAAAAATAGTTGAACATTTAAATATTTCAGGAAAGTTTCATTTTATAACCAAATATATTTATTTTCCCCAGTACATATTTAGAAAGTACTCAGATGTACTTGTAATGTACTCGTAAAATATGAGTACAATGAGTACGAGTCCATGACCCATAAGTATCATGAGTATGAGTACTTCAAAAATGTACTCGAGTACACGAGTACCGAGTACTTCGTCCCCAGGTCTGTCTCAGATGCACATATGTATGGCACTTAGACTGTATGCATGTAACAAGGTAAGTCATGCAGAATAGGTAATTGAATTTTTTTAAAAGGTTGCAGTATAATTTAATATCCTGTAGAATTGAATTTTAATTAAATAAAATTCCCAGTTTAGAGGGGAATTCCTTCAGAATTGGGTGAGGTAATCAAATAAAGTTGAGAGGGACAGGTAGTGGAAATAGTGAAGCTTTTAAGCCTAGGATTGGTGTAGTTTAGGGGCAGTAACAGCAGCAAAACAACATACTTAACTCTTAAAAAGTAACTAGGTCTATATAAAGTCAGTACTCCCCCCAGTAACAGCAGCACTTCATTTGCCAGTATATTGACTTTTTAATTTGATTAATA
The DNA here is from genome assembly GCA_020002185.1 of Paraescarpia echinospica. Classification (NCBI taxonomy): domain Eukaryota; kingdom Metazoa; phylum Annelida; class Polychaeta; order Sabellida; family Siboglinidae; genus Paraescarpia; species Paraescarpia echinospica. The sequence continues at coordinate 30,783,590 of CM034536.1, forward strand.
ATTTCAGTGTTTTTAAATATACCAAGTAATAAATCTGTTGGTGGGAGTAGCAACAAATTACTGGAAAGACTTAAAGGAAATAAAAACAAGGCATTAGCTAAAATCCGTTTTCCATGTGTACAGAAAGTTTAATATTGCATGTAACATTCGAGAACATTTAAAAAATACAGAAAAATACATTTGTAGCATAAATTTGATTTTAAACCCGTCTGTGTAGCGATTCCTGCGGAAAAAAATAAAAATTTTATGAGCTAGGCGATCATGTGGTATCTTAACGTCACACATGACTCGCACTCGCAGCAGGCCGACATTTTCTATGCATTCAGAGCATGTTTACATGGATAATGTTGGGGTCGAAACGAGCGTCAGAATGAGTTGTTATGCAATAATCCGATGTAACACAAACACCAGTCATCATAGAGGAACAAGCAGTTATCTTTCGGTTCCACATGTATTCAATTTTATTCAAAACAATGAATGCGAATGAGCCTACAAGTCGACTAGGTTTCGCCGAGCTTGGCCCTGCCCCTGGGCTTGTTTTCAGAATAATTATATCGAATGCAACCAACGGGAGATAATGTACACCAACATACATACATAGCAAACATATATCGTATCCAGCTATAGAAAGTAACGTTTAAAATCTCATAATATCACTAGAATATCGATGTGTGAAGGAGGAGTTGTACAATTTATCATAACAACTGAAATCAGTCAGCAAATTTCTGCCGGCTTTGATAGCTCAGTTGGTAAACGCGTTGGTTCCTTGGCATCTGTTTTACAATCGGGCGACGCCGGTTCAATCCTGACAGCATGCAAACTATTGATTTTCTTTACACTTTTTTTTATATGTTTTCACGAAGTAATATAAACCAAATCATTTAGTATACTATGATGCACTGTTTGTAAATATTTATTTTTTATTTTTGTAGTAATTATTTATTCGCCACAAAAATGAAAATATGGTCATTATATACAACAATGTTTCTAAATTGTATTTATCCAGACAGATCACAATCTGTTTTCACATATATAATTACAATATATTACTGTACAATATATTTACAATTAATAAATTATTTATCCATTACATTATATTTGTTTGGATAAATAAAATTTAGAAACATTGTTATATAATGACCATATTTTCATTTTTGTGGCGAATAAATAATTACTACAAAAATAAATATTTACAAACAGTGCATCATAGTATACTAAATGATTTGGTTTATATTACTTCGTGAAAACATATAAAAAAAAAGTGTAAAGAAAATCAATAGTTTGCATGCTGTCAGGATTGAACCGGCGTTGCCCGATTGTAAAATAAACGACAAGCAACCAACGCACTTACCCACTGAGCTAACGGGACCAGCGGAAACCGTCTAACTGATTAAAGTTCTCCTTTATATATCGATATTCTAGTGATATTATGAGATTATACACATTACTTTATGTAGCTGGATACAATATATGTTTGTTATGTATGTTTATTGGTGTAGATTATCTCCCGTTGGTTGCATTCGATATGATTATTCTGAAAACGAGCCCAAGCTCGGCGAAACCTAGTCGACTTTTAAGCCCATTCGCATACGTTGTTTTGAATAAAATTGGATTCATGTGGAACCGTAAGATAACTGCTTGTTCCTCTATGATGACTAGTGTTTGTATTACGTTGGAAAATTGCACAATAACTCATTCTGACGCTCGTTTCGACCCAAAAGCTGTACTTGTAAACATGGTCTGAATGCATGGAAAGGGTCGGCCTGATGCGAGTTCGAGTCATAAGTGACGTCACATCTCGGCATCCCGAAAAGCGCGCCAAAAATATGCATATTCGAAAATGTCCGGATGTACAGCATAAAATGTGGAATTTCTAATTCATTGAATTTTTTTGCTTGGTGGACGTGGAAATAGATAGCAGGATGTAATATAACATAAATTCAAGCAATAGATGTTTTTATTCCCTTTAACAACAAATCACTGGAAAGGCCATATTTAAATATGGCTTCACATTCAATGTTATATAATTGTTGGGGTCTGTTTGTTTTGGGTGGGTCTGTTTTGTTTGTCCTGCTGTGCATCTCTCAGGGAGAGTGTCAAAAATGTATTGGAATACCATGCACAAGGACTTACTTTGGGCATAACAGATACTGTTGTAACACATTGGAGCATAACAAATGATGATGCATGGGCTCCATGGAGACTGGAGGCTCGTTAATGGCACAGTAGGTGGCAGTGTCAATTACTGCAGGCACAAACAGGTGGTCTTGGTAGTCCCGGGGTGAAAATACTGCAGCATCAGAAGGAGGGGTGTAGTGGGAGAGAGAGGGCTGTGATGGTGGGAAATGTGTCCACTTGTGTCAGTGGGGAAATGGTTCAATTGTGTCAGTGGGGAGGTGTGTTCATTCATGTTCAGTTGGGAGATGTGTTCATTCATGTTCATGGGAAAGTTTTTTCACTCCGAAGTATATTCATTCATGTCAATGGGGAAGTGTGTTCATTTGTGTCACTCAGAATTGTGTTCACTTGTGACAGAGAGTTCACTTGTGTCTGAGTGTAGGTCTGTGTGCCAGCCCACTGTTAGCTCCTCATAAGAGTGGAAGTCACTGCGATGTGGAATCTAAGACATGTGTGAGGAAGGCAGTCTGTTATTTATAAGTATAACAAATTCACTGTCCATGTTTCAGTTAAATTATTAACGTGACAGAACTAACTTTCGTTTGCGTGTGAAGCAGCCAGTAATGAGTAGGGTAGTGCTGGATGAACTTTTATGGATGTTTTATGGGGGTATTATGTAGCACTTGCAGAGATTTTGTGAGAATCTCAATGGTTATAGATCATCAATATTTAGTACCATCCTATGGCTTTCATCAAGTGTGTTTTCTTAAATGGGTAGTGAGGGTAGCCTTTTGATGTTCTCGGGTACTATCGATCAATGTCACTTTTGACAAATTGTTTTCACACTGTCTGCCACCAATTTATCTTGTCACATACCTGCTGTAAGTCTGAGTTGCTAGTTTTCACAAAGTGCCTTCATTTGACAGGTGTTTCAAAAATAATGTGAGCAAAGTAAGGGATGGTAAAAAAATAGAAGTTCCACACTACTTCACACTAGTAAAAAAATCGGTTTCATGGGGAGAGCGGCTATTTTATTAGTATCGAACATTAATGTATTTCTCCATTTCATTTTCCGATCACAGTTTGTAATGGTGCTGGTTTCAAATGTATGCGGGTAGTTAGTCATTATCAAATCAAATCAATTTATTTTGCAACAACATAACAGTATATATATATATATATATATACACAAAACAACCGTTTAAAAAATAAAGTTGTGTTGCATGGTGGTCACAAGGCATGTTATATGCCGTCTTCCTGTGACCCCATAAACATATATTTCAAAATATATTTACACATACGTATACGATGATTAACACGAGTGAATGATATCTTCTGTATGACAACGGACTGGGGATGTGATGGAGAAATATGATCTGTGGTTGAATGTGAACGGGGTAATGGTGATCAACAAGGGCTATACATGGTTGATATAATTACAAATTTAATGTTTACGGTTAAATGACATCAGTGTCATTACTTTCATGTAGCAGTTTGAGATGGTCCCTAAATGTGGGCACAGTGGTCTGTCTTGCCTGTAACATGGTGTCATTGGAACCAAACAGTCTGAGAGTGAGAGAAGGGTGATACATTTATGTCACCTACTGACCAATTCTACATTCACATAGAATTGGGTCAGTGTTGTTTCAAAAATAACTTAGTGCAAATGATTAGGCGTGATTAGCTAACATTACAGGCTGATGGCCATATTCTTGAGCACTATTTCAGATGAACTGAAAGTGAATTTGTATTCTGTCCACACAGCATTTTAACTTTTTGTACGTTGGCAGTATGTAGATGGTATAACAGTGTGTGCATGCATGCACGTGTGCGTGCCTGCTTGTATTTATTTCAACAGGTTTATTGACAACTCAAATAGTTCTTGTCTGATAAATTGCCCGTAGACAAACAGTTGTTGTTTTGCTATGTGTAATGTAAGTAGCATCACCACATGAAAATTAAAAATTACTTAAACATTAGTTCTTAGTTGGTTATAAGCACCTACTTCTTCTGAAGTAAATGTTTTTATTTCATGAAAATTTTACAATTAATGACAAAGTTATTAAGTTGTCAAGATACCTGCCCCAGGCATTTTCGTTGGAACAGCGTGCATAGAAATGAACACAGAAAGGGTAGGATCACTCTATTCATCTGATGTACCCCTATTTTATCATTATTCTCATTCTATTCACCTGACGTACTCCTATTTTATCATTATTCTCACTGTTTTCACAACAGCAAAATCACTATTTGACCTAATTACTTCAAATATGGAAGACATACATATTTTGACATGCCAAAATATATATATATTTTTTTTTTTGTCAGAGTAAATTTGTATATTTAATTACCTAATTAGCATAATATGGCAGCCATATTGGATACGAGAAAGTAATGAGACATGTCATTAATTGTTTAATGTGTAAGTGTATTACAAAGTGCAACATACAATGTTTCATCTGAGCTGATTTTACTGCTACAAATTTACATAATTTGTTGCATAATTAGCATATTACAAAATGGTGGCCATATTGAATGAGAATTCCTAATTTGTATGTGTTTTTTGTTCAAAGCATGTGATTCACATTTTAATGCCACTTACAATTACATGTAATTTGTTTCATTAGAACACATTTAATAGCCACAATTTGCAAAAATACTAACAAAATTATAACAAATTAGCAAACATATTTAATGTGTATACAAATTGTATATAAGGTATAATGGACTATGGAAGAATATTAAATTGACAAATATTTGTTAAATAAGTCTGTTTTGAGCCATATTAAGTTACAGTTATTAAAACATTGTGTATTTGTGTTGCTGTGAATGTTTCAATTGTTAAACTATAAATCAGTCGAAACACTAATTAATTTAATTAGCCAGCATTGCTCCATGCTTTAAACCACCCAGTGGGCGACTGAAGGATGTAAGGGCTGCATGACCAGTGGGTGACATGTCATGGTTTAGCATCAGATCTGGCTAGATCCAACAGCAGCAGTGGCAGATGTGATAATGCTAATGTAAGCCATGGAGGATTATGTGGGTAAGACAGGGAAGGGACTGGGTCCTAACTGACTAGCATGCCAATTAGTGCCTGTTGGCTTAGCTAGATTACTGGCTATTACCAATGATTTGGAGAGATTAACATTCAATAGTAGTGGCAGAATAGAATGCCAATAATGAAATATCAGAAAACTGAACCAGTTTGAACTCTTGGTCGCTAAGTAGTGCTTATCTGGTCATTATGATTTATGCAAATGGTTGCTTAATTGGTTGCCTAACAAACAAAATGCAGTCTTTATGATATTTGCATAACCACTTAATGTAAATAATGTGAAGTATTTTTGAAATTTTACTTTGTTGATAATTATCAAGATTCCCAAAGTGGCCTGCCTGGCTTCCAAAATTCTATGGATTTAACAAAAGTGTTTTGAAATATGGTGTTCAAATGCACATGTGGGTACATGCAGATCTATAAATAGCTGTGTTTACATTGTCATTCAATTATATTTATACTTACTCCAGATACTCAATCTCTCTTAGTGACAGTAGGATTCTGAGTAGGCTGTTGTTGATGTAATTGACCCGAGAATTGTCACCTGATGGTTGGCCATTAATTATGTGTATTAACCCTTGTAACAAAGATGGCTTATTTTACATTTAGGCCAACCAGTATTGTTTTTGTTATGCTTTCTTTCCTCTATAATTTAATAAATTAAGAATATTAATTTATTTATCTTGTTTATATATTGTAACATACTCGGGTTACAGCTAATATCCCACATAGATGGCTTGGTGGCACAAGTGCAAATATAATGTTTAAAACATGACATGTAATTTAACATAATTTGCAGAAGTCAAATAAATAAATCAGTTTTAAAATGAAATAGAAAAATGCTACTGTAGTCTACTAATAGCACACAAGTGTTCTGCTATGCACAGGCCATATGAGCTGCCTTCATTGATGATGCAATGAAGGGTGTATACCCAGACTGTTTACCACTGTATGGTAACACTGGTGTATCTGTTCATGTGGTGGCTGCTGAGCAAGCCAGTTGAGAGAGGTTTATCTTGGGACCTAAAGCCCTGACATTGTTTACTAGGCCTGCAGTTTGATGAGTGGGCTTGAGCTGATAAATCATGCAGCTGACTTATTCCTGTCTCCATCAGCTGTCCTCATTGTTTATAATACTGCTGTGGGTTGTGTAAAGAGGGTGGGGTGGGTGGGGATGAAAGTGACCACTGGTTGACCCACTTGACCAATTGTTGTTGACCTGTCTTTGTCCTCAGTTGATCATACCTTCAGTTCACTGTGACAACAGTTTGTCCCCAGTTGATCACAGTTTGTGAAGAACCTGATTGGTTGGTTCAATGTAAAAAGAGCAGGCGCACCTTAAGTCAAAGCACATCTGTTGAACTTTGAGGGATGGATGCACTTTGTCACAGATGAGAGTTCAGACTATATTTATTAGTGTTCAACTTGTGTGGGTGTTTGCACACCTGTTGGGATTGGACTGCAGAGTACAGGGTTGCTAGCGTGGGGTAACATGTTAGTAGATCTACCCTCCGTAGATTCATCCATGTACGGCACCCTCGCCCCCATCTGTTACCTTGATGTGATGGCGCCCTTGCACACCAAATTCCAGGATGTAAAATGTAAGTACATGTTCATATGCCACTAGTCAAGTGCGTGAATCTGTATGTGTTGAAGGTTCATAATTTACTCGCAGTGTAAACAGTCTGGCTGCTGTCGTTGTAGTTTAAATATACATGTAGGGCACAAGTGCGCAATGTTAGCAGCTAAGGGAAGCGAGTATACAAAGCTGATAGTTCCAAGCGTAAAGTGTGAGTATTGAAGACTTGAAAGACATACATCATATTTATTTATGCAAGGCATACTCGGTTACGACATAGGGACAGCGTTTGGATGCATTCCTTGGCAGGCAATCCTGATAGATGTGGTGGAAGACAGTGAACAATAATGTTCAAAATAAAATTCTGCTGCAATAGGTTATTTGTAGACACAAGCTGGGTGGATTTGTATGTAAAGATGGCCTTGATTAGTGATGGGAATGGCTGAATATGCTACTGTATTGAAATTGGTGACACTAGTACTAAATACAGAATCACATCCAGACACATGTAGTACCCCTACACTTCCTCATTCAACATGGTGATGTAGCTTGTTTTGTACGTAACTGACTATCGTAACTGCTGGTTACTCTAGGTGTAGGGTGGATAACTTTTAGCGGCAGTGCCAATGTAGTTCAGTGGCGCAAATTTGTATCTGCTGGACAACAATCTGCTGAAAAAAGTGTGTTCACTTTATGTAACTAAAATATCAGGAAGCAAAAATTCTGTAAAACCCCATTTCAGAGAATATATGTGTATCGCTATATATCTGTAAAATAACTGATGTTTCCTTTGTCCATCATGCATATGGAAGTAAGATTTAACCCCATCCTGACAGAACTAATATATGACAGTAGGTGGAGTTGACGGAACTCTCCCCAGGTTGCTTACATTTAACTCATGGTGCTCTGTTTTGTGGCCCTAGATATTTGTTTGGTGCTATTACGCTGTTTGGGTGCATGGAAACCTGTTATCTTGGCATATTGAGCCATTTTTATCCTGGATAAACGTTGACTGAACCCAATTTTGGCACAACACTGATAATAACACTGCTGGCTGCATGCCAATGTTTTTCCTCTGCCATGTCATTCTGATTACCAGTATCATCCGTTAATATCCAATGTTCCTGCACCTATGGACCCCAAAACAACCGCTATCCAGCTGGTTATTTCCCATGTCTAAGTATTTGAGTCCCTCGATAGCTCATGATTATGGGAGACTAACAATGTACGTGTGGGAACCAGTCTTCGTATGAGTTAAAAATGCAAATATCAGCCAGTTATATTTACAAAACTTTGGTATTATAAAAAAAAAATTATCTTGATGCAAAACAAAAAGATTATCTTGATGAAAAACTGATAAAAGGAAGCAGTTGGTGATTAAGTGATAAGACACGTGTTGGCAGCTCTGCGTATTAATACATATTTATTGTTTTTAAGGACAACGTTTGAATTGTAGCCTGTTGCCTTCACTGTTGCTGTATCAAACTTATGAGAAACATAATCGCATAATTAGATTAATTCCCATGTCACATATCTGCATGCTAAATTAGTTGTCAAGATTAGTCAGTAAAGGAAACAGATATTAGTTTTGAAACTATGCTACATGAACATGCACTAATGACAGATTTACAGTATAACTTACAGGTGACATAAATACATTTGCAGTTTGTAAACTACAAGTACACTGTATGTGTGCGTGTGTATACACATGATGTATAATCCTGCTGTGAGCACACCAATAGATCTGCTTAGTGTGTTGCAATGTCGTACTTTGACATTTCAGCTGGCTGCATGCCAGCGGTAGAGTTCCTGCGCTAAGGGCAAGGATGTTGTTGTGGTTCTTCAAGGTTTATATCTATAGTACTTCGACCACAAGTCTGTTACTATGTTTTAGCTGTTCTTTACTGCATTTTGTACCCAATCATATTGCAGGTAATTGTCATTACAAAATTACACTTTGTCAACTTGTTATATATGATTGTATTGAAAATAATTCTGTAATACACAAAATGTGGATTGTATGTGTTTTGAATTCCACAATGGGAGCCATGCGGTGTGTAAAAGTTCTTATAATTATATAGCACAGTATTCAGTCCTTAGGATGCTTTACACTTTATCCCCTGTGACCACAGATTATACTTTGTGTAAATTCTGGTCCCCCTAACCAGTATTATTAAGTTTCACACCTGGCTATCCCACTTGGATGGGTGCACTGTGGTTCTTCTTGAAGCTATCAATCACAGATGTTGATTCTGGGTCAGAGGCACTGAAAATAGCCAAGTGCAATCAGCTTGACAGACATTTCAAGAAGTGGTATAGACAGGCTAAATGTGTGGTTGGAAGGTGCCAGTAAAGACCAGGTAGGTCTGGCTCCTGGCCAGAAGTATCTTAGTTTGGGTTAAGCACTTCAGTGTGCCTTTACCTGAGTCTTCGAACTCCCGTCCGTCGATGCACTCCGGTTTTGTCTGCATTCGTACATTCATAAACACTCAACCGTACAACGAATTAGCCGTTCCTTTGTAAAGTCAAACCTCTAGTTGTTGATATGCGTAACGGTTATGTCTGGCTTTAAAACAATCCAGGTTTTGTGTTACCAAATTCCCAGTGTCTGGTGACCTTGCAGGATCATAAATGTAAAAACAGCCAGCAACTCATATTATTTATGGTATAATACTAAGAAAAGAAAGTATATTAATTTCATTCAGCAATCTTAGATGAACAATACACTGTAATTGTGATAAGTATTTTAGAACCCTTGTGTAACATTACTTTGTTTGACAATATGGGACAGTCTGCTAATTATGTTCCAGTTCAAAAGGCAGCAATTACTAAGTACCAGTTGGTCAATCTACCATATAAAATTATTGTCATGCACAGGGACACTGGTAGTGGTACAGCAATAACTAATTGTAAACATTTAAATTGAATAAATGAAGGTTGATATCTTAAGTTCTATTATAAAGGTCACAGTAGTTATATATTTTTTATTAACCATCTATTTTTATTTCATGTGTGTCTATCTTTGTATTTTTTATTTACTTGTATGTACATATGGACTTTTGTCTGAAATAAAACTATTATATTATATATTATCATTTATGCAGCAAAAAACTTATTGTAAACATTATTTTTAGGATGTAGACAAATTATAACTAGATTACTTCAGATACCAATCATTAAATATTGTCTTGTTTTGTTAGAACGTTGAGAGGAAGTCAACAAATCAATACAGTCATCTTAGTCAGATTCTTTCTAGCAAGTGTCCTACGGCAAAGTAGTTTGGTATAAAAGACAATCATAAGTGTTTACATTGTGGTTAGTGTTGGCCTTTGGGGAGGTTTTCTAAACTGTGTCAAGTGAAACCATTGCATAGTGTTGTTAATAGCCACTGATGTTTGTATAAAGTGTACCATACACACAAATAATAACTACTTGTCAAAGGTCTTATGCCTCCACTGAAGTTTGTTCCAGGCCAGGACCGACATCAGATTAGCTTCTTGCCCGGGGCAAACTTATTGACTATATGTTATCAGGAAAGTAATTTAAGAATGTGCTCATTGTTTTTCTACAGCAGTTCACCCAATCACACTAAGAAAAAACAAGTCAACAATACAAGTCATTCATTTAAGCATTGTTTCATATATTTCATGAATGTTTTGTTTGCAAAAAAAGGGTCAGTTCTAGTTGACCAATTTTGATCCCAGGTGTTCTTCAACAGGTCAAGGTCACTTGTGATGACTTATGATGGTGAACTCCAAACAGCCTTATCTTGTAGGGCTAACGTAAGAGTTGTTTATTTTCAGAGTTTTATGACAATAAGCTGTTGAATATGGCAAAATACACGTACCTGTGATGCAGACTGTATCATTTGTGCCACACACATTATCCAGTGCTGTATGCAAAGGGTAGTTGTGCTAGATTCTCATTTTGCTTCAAACTGTTGTTTTCCACTGTAGAAATGACACTTGCAGTTTCTGTGTTCACTGTATAATTCCTTGTTTACAAAGTTCTACTGGTGTCATTTGATCATCAGTGTTTATTTAGTGTTTAATTCAGATTGTTTTGTGTATTGTAGAGCGCTATGCTGTCAGCTTTTTATTTTGATTACACTGTTTCACCACTTTTAAATATGTTTTTTATTATGTGTTATTTAACAGCCATATATAAGGCACATTACAAATACAGATTTATTATTATATTTGATAATGTTAAACAGGTGAACAACAGTACCGGTGATGTAAACATTGCATGTCTTTGTCACTGGCCCCAAAGGCAGAGCTGTTACTTAAGAAGTAATTTAATTATACCTGCAATACCTGACCTTCTTTTATATTTATAGCATTCATAAATAATAATTAAAAAACTCATTGTCATGTGGAACTCGATCAAAATATTCTACTTCATTTGGCAAACCCATATTAAAGATCAAGTGACTCTCAAATCCAGAACTAATTTCAGCACGTTACCCTTCAGTGTAAGAATATGTTGTACATGAAATAGGAAGGATTGTTTAAGCCAAGTTTATCTGGCAGTGTTAATTTGTAGTTGAAGGTGACAGACATCCTACTGTTAACAAGGGCAGTCATTCTTTTGAAGGTGACAGACATCCTACCGTTAACAAGGGCAGTCATTCCTTTGAAGGTGACAGACATCCTACCATTAACAAGGGCAGTCATTCCTTTGTAGGTGACAGACATCCTACCGTTAACAAGGGCAGTCATTCCTTTGTAGGTGACAGACATCCTACCGTTAACAAGGGCAGTCATTCCTTTGTAGGTGACAGACATCCTACCATTAACAAGGGCAGTCATTCCTTTGTAGGTGACAGACATCCTACCGTTAACAAGAGCAGTCATCCTTTGTACGTAGTGTTTGCTGTTACATTGTACAACTTCATATTGCAAGACATCAAACACCAGAATGTTAATTGAACGTGTTCATCCTTTGTGTAGTCATAACGACATCACTGTTTTTGTTGCAGGCTCGCTGGCGACACCTAGTGTGAAGAAACCACGCGGCCGCGGCTTCCTTAGTTCGTTCTTCTGCTGTTTTGGTGGCAACAGTGCCAGTCATCAGAACTCCACCCCATCGTCACCGATCACTCCCACGCCTGTGCCTACCACTGATGACACTGGCAATGGCACGCTGTCTAAGGTATGAGTGCAGTCTAGGTTATCACACAACAAAATCACGGTCTCAAAGAGACATTAGGTTTTGTACATCAATATTTGTGAATGAAACTGAGCAGAATATGTTGGTAGTTAGTGGTTACTGAACACTGCCTACATTTGTAGGAATTCCTGAAGTTCAATTTTTTCATAAATGTACTTTAAAAATGTCTACCATGAAGATGAATTTGGAGTTATAAATAATCTTTTTGCTTTACTATGACTGAAAAAATGTTGTATATTTCAGTGCCACCTGCAACTTTGTTTACAGCTTAAGTTCTATGTACGTGTGTAATGATAAAACATACGTTTGCCTTTGGACAATTTTATTGTTGGCGTTCAGGATTATGAAAATGGACATTACACATCAGATGTGCTGTAGAGTTAATGTCAAATTAATGCCATGTTAATGCCATGTTAATGAGTGAGTTGATTGTTGCAGCCAACACAGAAGTATCTGCTGGGCCCTCTACGGCAACAAGAGATGAAGAAGAAGTGTGTGGTCATTGACCTCGACGAAACATTAGTACATAGTTCTTTCAAGGTAGGTGCAAAATGTATTCTTTCTATTATTTAGACTTGTCATGGCTGGTGGTTGTATTGAGTAGCTGTGTGTGTTAGTGTTGTATGACTTGTAACTAAGATCCTTGTAATAAGGAACGAGTCTTACACTTATATTATTAGTTCCATACTATGTTATTCCTTCATAAGGTGAATAAAACATCAGTACGTATTTCTTTCAAAGTATGCACAAAACTCTAGTACATATTTGTAGCTAGCTAAGTACAAAATAGTGCAATACAATGTTTTTTCAAGAGATACAAAACAGTTATGCATAATATCCAGTGTGTATAAAACAACTTAAGTTTTTCTTGAAAATATATATGCCATTTCTGTTTAATTGTAAGGACATAATTACTTCCATTTCATGATGGTATTTGTTCACATCAAAGTGGTTATATCACATATCACTTATATGTAATTGTTCTGCTCGTTGCAGCCTGTCAGCAATGCAGATTTCATTGTTCCTGTTGAAATTGACGGCACAATACATCAGGTAGGTGACAGCACTTGTGGCAGGAGACTAAACATAGTCAATGAGAAGACAAAACTAGTCATTTTAACCTGCCATCATAACCGAATGGTTGAGAAGAATGTCTAGAAACTATTTATTTAACAGGTATATTGCTAAAATAAATTCCTTTGAATGTCTTTATAACCCTATCAATCAGTACCAACCAGTCTTGATTTAATTTTGTTGCTGCTGCATTCAAGATTTTTGGAACAGATTTGGAACTTCCAGATGTATAGCCCACAGGGGATTCCATGCAATTTGTATTGGGAATTGTTTTCCTTGGCAAGTTTTCTATGAGATACTATAACATTTGGCACTGTTGTTAAATTGGTAGTCGTAGTAATGCTGGCAGGTTCTGTTGCTATGATACTAGAGTCGAGTAGCAGTGATTTCAGTGCTCTGTTATCGTTTCAAACATTCATGTATTTGTGTTTCTGGGCCCTACAGCTGTGTGCCTGCAGTCATGACCCTTGAATGCCCTGTAGCTGTGACCTGAGGAGCCCTGTAACTAGTGTTAGCTTCTTAAATGTGATTCCAGGAGCCACATAGCTGTGATTGCAAGAGCCCTGTATGCTGTAGCTACAATATAGCTATGGTCCCAGGAGCCCTGTAGCGGTGATTGCAAGAGCCCTGAAAGGCTGTAGCTATGGTCCCAGGAGCCCTGTAGCTGTGGTTGCAAGAGCCCTGTAGGCTGTAGCTATAGTCCCACGAGCCCTGTAGCTGTGGTTGCAAGAGCCCTGTAGGCTGTAGCTATAGTCCCACGAGCCCTGTAGCTGTAGTTGCAAGAGCCCTGTAGGCTGTAGCTATAGTCCCACGAGCCCTGTAGCTGTGGTTGCAAGAGCCCTGTAGGCTGTAGCTATAGTCCCACGAGCCCTGTAGCTGTGGTTGCAAGAGCCCTGTAGGATGTAACTATAGTCTCAGGAGCCCTGTAGCGGTGATTGCAAGAGCCCTGAAAGGCTGTAGCTATGGTCCCAGGAGCCCTGTAGCTGTGGTTGCAAGAGCCCTGTAGGCTGTAGCTATAGTCCCACGAGCCCTGTAGCTGTGGTTGCAAGAGCCCTGTAGGCTGTAGCTATAGTCCCACGAGCCCTGTAGCTGTGGTTGCAAGAGCCCTGTAGGATGTAACTGTAGTCCCAGGAGCCCTGTAGCGGTGATTGCAAGAGCCCTGAAAGGCTGTAGCTATGGTCCCAGGAGCCCTGTAACTGTGGTTGCAAGAGCCCTGTAGGCTGTAGCTATAGTCCCACGAGCCCTGTAGCTGTGGTTGCAAGAGCCCTGTAGGCTGTAGCTATAGTCCCACGAGCCCTGTAGCTGTGGTTGCAAGAGCCCTGTAGGCTGTAGCTATAGTCCCAGGAGCCCTGTAGCTGTGATTGCAAGAGCCCTGTAGGATGTAACTATAGTCCCAGGAGCCCTATAGCTGTGGTTGCAAGAGCCCTGTAGGCTGTAACTATAGTCCCAGGAGCCCTGTAGCTGTGGTTGCAAGAGCCCTGTAGGCTGTAACTATAGTCCCAAGAGCCCTATAGCTGTGGTTGCAAGAGCCCTGTAGGCTGTAACTATAGTCCCAGGAGCCCTGTAGCTGTGGTTGCAAGAGCCCTGTAGGCTGTAACTATAGTCCCAGGAGCCCTGTAGCTGTGGTTGCAAGAGCCCTGTAGGCTGTAACTATAGTCCCAGGAGCCCTGTAGCTGTAGTTGCAAGAGCCCTGTAGGCTGTAACTATAGTCCCAGGAGCCCTATAGCTGTGGTTGCAAGAGCCCTGTAGGATGTAACTATAGTCCCAGGAGCCCTGTAGCTGTGGTTGCAAGAGCCCTGTAGGCTATAGCTATAGTCCCAGGAGCCCTAAAGCTGTGGTTGCAAGAGCCCTGTAGGATGTAACTATAGTCCCAGGAGCCCTGTAGCTGTGGTTGCAAGAGCCCTGTAGGCTATAGCTATAGTCCCAGGAGCCCTATAGCTGTGGTTGCAAGAGCCCTGTAGGTTGTAGCTGTAGTCCCAGAAGCCCTGTAGCTTGTTTTTGTCTGCCAGTCTGGTGTGTTGATCAGACATGGCAGGCAGCCAACTCTGCAGAGTGGTTATGTCATGCCAAGAGTTGTGTTAGCTTCATGGCCACTTGTCTTTCTGTGCAGGTATACGTGTTAAAGAGGCCTTACGTAGATGAGTATTTACAAAAGATGGGAGAGCTCTTTGAGTGTGTGTTGTTCACAGCCAGTCTGGCTAAGGTGAGTGCTAAGACTAAGTGCTTCTTGCAAAGTTGACACAGCTGATATTTGTTATCTATTCTGTACACACAACCCTTGGCAGATGCGGGGTTAAGCCTGGGTGATTGTGAGCGGTGATCATGTGTGTTTATGGTTTACTACGTTTACAACTCTGCAAATGAAAAACAAAACACTGTCAGTTAGTTTGCGCACACCCACAGCATCAAAGAAGCTGTTTTGATGTTCCTGTGAGTTTGTGTTTCAGAGGATTTAGGCACAATAGAAGTTTGTATTGTTTATTTGGGTTTGAAACAAAGTATACTAACCTAAGCCTGCACATGATAACGTACACTTTAAAAAACACTTGGTTTACAAACGCTGTCTGACATTTCAGCGTGTCTCATCTGTTGACTGATTGTTTTGCCAGAATTTATGACATACCGGTAGTGTACCATTACACAGTTGCATGTTCTTTATGTGTTATACAACTGCCACGTTTACCAGAGCTGACCACAATATTACAATGTACAGTCAGTAAATCAAACTTGAGTAAGGTTGAGATAGCTACTGAAGGTGTGGGTGACTACAATATTACAATGTACAGTCAGTAAATAAAACTTGAGCAAGGTTGAGATAGCTACCGAAGGTGTGGGTGACCATAATATTACAAAGTACAGTCAGTAAATCAAACTAGAGCAAGGTTGAGATAGCTACCGAAGGTGTGGGTGACCACAATATTACAATGTACAGTCAGTAAATAAAACTTGAGCAAGGTTGAGATAGCTACTGAAGGTGTGGGTGACCACAATATTACAATGTACAGTCAGTAAATCAAACTTGAGTAAGGTTGAGATAGCTACTGAAGGTGTGGGTGACCACAATATTACAATGTACAGTCAGTAAATCACACTTGAGTAAGGTTGAGATAGCTACTGAAGGTGTGGGTGACCACAATATTACAATGTACAGTCAGTAAATCAAACTAGAGCAAGGTTGAGATAGCTACCGAAGGTGTGGGTGACCACAATATTACAATGTACAGTCAGTAAATCAAACTTGAGTAAGGTTGAGATAGCTACTGAAGGTGTGTATGACCACAATATTACAATGTACAGTCAGTAAATCAAACTTGAGCAAGGTTGAGATAGCTACTGAATGTGTGGGTCACCACAATATTACAATGTACAGTCAGTTCACCCAACATGCGACTGTCATAATTATCCAGTGACTAGGCACTCCCTTTGATGTAACTACGCAGTCTAGTCATTCAAGTTTTTAATCCATTGAATAGCATTACTGAGTGGATCAACAGTGTTTGCAAATGTTGAATGATTAAAAAAATTAAGCTTGCTATTTCAAATAAATTCAAGCAGTTATCATATTTTTACACTGCTGCATAACTTTTTAAGAATGTTTTCAAATGTTGCTTGTGTTTCTTTCCAGTACGCTGACCCAGTGGCTGACTTGCTAGACAAGTGGGGCGTGTTTCGAGCACGCTTATTCAGGGAATCGTGCGTCTTTCATAGGGGAAACTATGTCAAGGTAGGACATTGTAGTCACTAGAGATCTTGGTGTGATGTCTGAAAGTAATTTTATAGTAAACATTCATGTTTCTATTGTTCATCTTGGTGTTAAATCCACTTTGTTTTCTAGTTCCACCATTAGGAGTCTGAAGTCTCAGAACTTTAGCAGTTTTTGGTTAATGAGAAGTAACAGGACTTTATTTTATTGTTGAATTGTCCGGTCATTCCGATACTTGGGTGTGACGATGAAAGATGATCTCACTTGGTCCGAACACGTGAACAGCTGTGCTAAGCGATGCAACCAGAGACTACCAACTTAGGATGCTGCGAAGTTTCCAGATCGACAGACCTATACTGGAACTCTTCTACAGGTCAACAGTAGAAAGCATCCCAAAATTCTGTGCCATGATTTGGTGCCCTTGCACAAAAACCATTGAGAAAGATCCTTGGAAGAATTGTGAAAATAGCCCAGAAAATCATAGGCAACAGCCTAACATCAGTGGACGATATCTGCGCTGGAATTGTCCTGGCTAAAGCAAAATCAGTTATGAAAAACAAACATCACCCATTGTCCAAGTGTTTCAAGTTGCTGCCATCAGGAAGGCGACTGCATGCTTATAAGGCAAGGACAAGCCGAATGAGGTGTTCCGTTGTGCCAACGGTCATAGCAGCCATTAACTCTTGAGATAATCTGACCATGACAATAAATTATGATTTATGCATATGATGTTTTGTATCGAATTGCCCATGAAGTGTATACCAAATTCCTTGTAAAGGCATAATAACTATATCTTATCTTAGATATACATTGTTTCTTTGAATTAACTGCAGCATTGTGAACTATGTTTGTGTGTGTTTTGCATGAATACAACACCTAGGTAGTTAGACACGTTCTCCCCTCTCACTGCATCGTAGTTCGTTGGAATAACTCGCTGCATTATTGTACGTAAACATTTGTCTGGATTCCATTCCAAAGCATCTAACACCTGCCTTATGTAAACAGTTATGTAATTCCTACCCATATGCCCTCAAGCAACCCCTAATGGTTGTGTTGTGTTATCTTGCAACTATTGTGGTTGTAGGACTTGAGTCGACTAGGGCGAGACTTGGACAAGGTGGTGATTGTAGACAACTCTCCTGCCTCGTATATCTTCCATCCAGACAACGCTGTGAGTCTCTGCTGACTTCTCTCACTCAATGGAAGACATACTATATTTGCGTGATGCTTGAGTGGCTACACAGACTTTGTGACATGGCTGTAGATAAAGCTGGCAGAGTTTTAGATGCAATTACAATATTTTAATTGTGATCATCAATACGGTTGTTTACAGTAACAGATTTTTACAATTATTTTATATTGGTGAAATAAGTGAGACAAATGTCTCTCAATTATTTTCAGTGTTTTGTAAAGCTGCCTACGATGAATACTATTTGTTGTTGAACTGGCATACACAATTTCACTCGGTGGTTTTTATAACATTAATGTTCTACAGCTTGTCTCATTTAAAAAAAACCATCCATTACAACGTGCTAGCTTGTTTGTTAAATAAATGTGCAAAAGCAACTCCATTCTACAAGGCTATTCAAACTTTTGCGAGTTAAATAAATTCTTTCGATAATTACCTAATTAACTGCAAATTTACAGATTTGAATATAAACAAACCTGATTTGCACTGGGATAAATGAATGATGGAAGCATCTTTAGGGTGTTGGTGATGTTTTACTAAGGTTTGTTGTGTTTCCTGCAGGTTCCTGTAGCGTCTTGGTTTGACGACATGTCCGACACGGAACTGATGGACCTCATTCCTTTCTTCGAAGCGCTCTCTAAAGTTGACAGTGTCTATAGCGTGCTCAAAAACGCGAACGTCTGCACAACGAATCACAACTCGAACACGGACATGATAGGCATCACCACGTAACAGACATCCGTCCAAATGCACATCTGAACTGATCGTTTGCCATGCAAAACGTGATACTGCAGGAGGCTTCTGGCCAATCAGCACTGCACGCCTTGTCATTTGACTGGCATTTACAGCTTCACATTTTCTGTATTTAACACGTTGTTAATTGTTGAACATCTTGTACCATAATGGGCATTTCTGTTGATAACATTTCGGTGGGGTGGGGGTTGAGAGTCCGCAACCCCTGCAGCCAGGCAGGGAACGAGTGGGGCTAGCTGGTCATGTCCATGCTTCCCAGACAAGTTGTTTATATTTTTTGCCAATGAGCAGAGTTGTCTGTTGGTGGCGCCACTGATGTATTGCTGGCGATATCGATGCTGCTCAACAAATCGTTTGGCTTCCGGATGTTACGTCACATGGGGAAGTCTTCCTGGCAGCGGAGTTGTTTCGGATCGTGTGAAGATGGTGGATGTTTTACATTATGACGTGTATAGTTAACAAAACGATGCACATTCATTGGTGCTTTTGTTCGGTGCCTACGCAGAAGACGTGTTGGGAAGAGCTTCACAAATCAATGACTGCCGAGGAGGAATTAATCCTGCACTGCAACGTGATCACGGCCAGCATATTGAGGATTCAGAAAATTCATCCGACGTTCACGAAGGGATCGTCTGCCTATATGAGCACCAACACAGGCACAGATGACTGACTGCAGGTGGTTCTGCTTGACCGATGCCTGTTGTAGGCGTCTCGCTCAGAAGGAGAACAGAAAGTTGCGCTTCGGACAAGAACGTCCGAGCGTGCTGTCTTCCCATTGCACGAATCCGCCCGTAACATGCCTTTGTTAACAGTTCCTGCAGGTGTGATTGCACATCTGCCTTGTGCGTCTATAGTTGCGTGCTTTGTCAGTTGGCTCAGCACCAGTGTATTCTGAGTGCCAAATGTTTTATACGCCCCCGTTTTATACAGTGGTTTTAAACAATTGGTTCAGGTAAGTAAGTAGGTGACCAACTGTGTGTTGGTCATTGTGTGTACGTTATATATTCTTTTACATCCCTGTATACTCGGACGGGAGGACATCACACGGGTAGACGCTTCCTGCAAGGTACATCCATCTCCAATCAACCAAACATAGTTTTACCACCTCTAGATGTCATCATGATTTGTTCTCCCACGCAACTAAAATTTCATGTGTTTAGTAAATGTCTTTAAAGTGCCAGCTTATCTTCAGCCTTCAGACTCCTAGCTTAACAAATGTGTTTAAGTATTGTAATTGTATATCATAGGAATTATAAAGAATGCTTCAGTTTCACAGCAGCTGTTGGTCTAAACGTATAAAGCTTAATTGTAGCTTGCATTCTGTTCAGATGTTGGCATATTAAGTTGAAGTTACCAAGATATAACAAACTTCTAAACTTTAAAATAAATATGTTGCCATGTAATATGCTGTAAATCGTACACACCGATGGGGTAGTATTCAGGCAAAGAAGAATCTATTTTATCACCTTTTTAATAGCGATTTAATTGTCATTAATTTTTGTGTAATATATGAAGGCTTTGGAATAATTTAAAAGCAGCTGTCGACAGTTCAACTTATGAAGCTGGCATTGATCAATCATGTAGCAATCTGGCGTCGTGTTGCCATCATGCACAAATTCGATGCAGTGATGATGCAATCAGATTTTATGTAACATTAACTGGAGACAGATGTTTTGTTGATTTTATTGTGGTGGACTGACAGCGACTGTTGTTCAGGAAGAGGGGCAGTGCTGCCGGTTGCGCTGTCGTCGTTCCCCCTTGCATGTGCATGGTATGTACATATATATATAAATATTTTAGCTTGGTTGGCACCACCAAACATACATTCACTCACACGCACATACACAACGCGTTTCACACTGAACGTGGTGCAGAATCGGGCCGTGCATTCGGTCGACTGTGAGACTAGTGCTGCCTCCTGCTGTGACAGTGTCGTTATAGGAATAGCCTTACTAATACTAATTTTCTAATGTTTGTACAGTTGAGTATGTGACTATTTTTGCTACGAGTGTAGAGTGACATCGGAGTGGGTCGATGAGATCATGTTATCACAAAGCTGTTGACATTTGCCTTAAACTGTACAGCTGCAGGATGCAGACGTGATTATATAAATAGACGAGGTTTTGTATATCCATTTTTGTGTGCATGATACTATACAACGATGCCTATATGTATATCGTTTAGACTCTAGCCAGTGTGCCTGTGGTCGGCCAACTTTGAGGAAAGTCGGTGATTGCAGAACGTTTTTACAGAAACCTAAGTTACTATTCACTAAAGATTTTTACTGTAATAGTTGGGGGAAAAAATTCTGCACATAAAGTTGTAAATAACGATGATGTTGAATTGACAGATCATTTTACATAATGATTCGCAGCAAATTTGTCAATAGACGCAGAACTTTCAAACGATGAATATTTTGTAACGATTCTATTCTAGGTGGATAGACCCATAGATTTTTTACATGCTATCTAAAATTAGTAGACGTCCAATAACATCTCATTTTTTAGATCCTGCCAAACTTTTCAATAAGTACATAATTCTAAGGAATGAAGTTGACATTGTCACAATTTAGTCCAGTTGGAAGAATACTACAATTCCTGTTGAAAGAGTGTTCACTGGGCCTTCTCTTTTGAAAGGTGATGCTCTTAAAAGTTTTTCATTAAACAGGTACTCAAATTTGTTTTGATTACCTCTTTACAGTTTAATTACCTCATTACAGTTTGGCTTTGCTATGCAATGTTACCTCACTGTTAAATGAAATTGTATCATTTGATAATTTACAGTGAAAGTTCATGTCATATAATTTGGCAGTGCTGTCAAATTTGGTTAAATCTCGAGTTTCTTTGGCGACACTGGTGGAAACAGACATAATTTGACACAATAGTTGGACTGTTTTATTGAGCCAAATATTGTATATTCCCTTTGTACTGTTACCAGAAATAATACCTAGAGACTTCCAAATTACATTCTATCCTTTTTCATGTGGTCGACAGATAATATTATTTTGAGGCCTATAAAGGGTTTGTAACACTGGATGGACTGAGACATTAGCACATTTGCATGAATTAACCTTTTTAACAGACATTTAAGAGTATAACCGTAATTATAAAGGCCAAATGCACTTGGCAATGGGCTCGGTTTTATCTGGAAAGGCGAGTCTCTGTGGTAAGGGATAGATATCTGGCTGAACAAACATCAGGCCCACAGCATAACTGGTATGTTTAAAATATTATGCAAAATGTATACTTATATATAGATATATTATATAACTAACATACATGGACACAGAGAGAACATGGAGTGTGGTTTTGGAGAACACTGCACATAGTGTAGCGTAACATTAATTGTTACTAATTGCGGAAACTACACTGGCATCTTTTCTATTATATGAACAGTAAGTAATTTTGTATCGACAAATGGATGGAAAATAAAGAAGGAGGCAACTTTTCTCCACAAGAAACAGATGTGTGTTTTCATCTGGTTACTAAAGAGGTGGTTTCATCAGTGCACAAAGTTCAGAAAAAAAGTGTACCATAGTGTTTCAAATGACGATCCACACCCTCTAGTGCGTAGT
>CM034536.1:30810809-31342152 GCA_020002185.1 Paraescarpia echinospica
GTCGCATTTATCCTGTACTAGCATATATCAGCAGTGTGTTTACTGTTCACTTATATTACTTTCGGCTAGTTTAGTGTTCGAAGGTATTTAATAAAAAAACATGGCAGCATTTTACTTAACACAATCCAAGCATCAGCCATCACTAAAAAGTCATTGTCACATTGAGATTTGGGTCTGAGACTTGTGTCGTGAGTTGGTCTTCATATGACTTGGAGTCGGACAGTTTGTCTTGGTTTGTTGAGTATGAGCTGGCACAAACAAATCATTAGAACATTTGTTTTGAGAGAAGTAGATACGGATAGGAAACTATGTTTGCCTAGAATCTTGCTGTATGGCAAGATGCAATGCAATATTATAATAATAATTATGTAATATAAACTGGTCCACTCGGTTTCTGCTGTACCCAATCATAATATGCAATTTTCATGCAAGTGGGTGTGGTCATTCATATTATTAATCAGAACCACTTATTTAATCAGCTGAATGCAAACAAATTGTCAAATAAGTTGTTTTTAGCGAAATACTTACAATATTCTTAAGATGATATTGCGTCACGTGACAAACTCGGTTTCTCCTGCATCGTGCTCAAAATCATCACTGTACGACAAGATGCAATGCATTAGCTGTACAAACACCACAGGCTGTTTGATAACTTTCCTGTGGTAATTAGTTTGAAGGGTTGCTTACAATTTTGTACAATAAATTTAAATATTACGGATGTTTACATCACCGTCACCGATGTCACGTGATGTGCGTTCGCTATCAAAATATTCCTCAAAAACCTGTTTGCTCATTTTAATTTGAGAAAGATAACTTTGTTGCAAGTTTGTAGATGTCCTTTGCTCCCAGTGACTGATATATCTGACAAGAAACCGTGTAGGTGATTATACACATGACAGGACCCTTCGATAACTTTCCTGTGCCGTGGTGAATATTATTAATATTTGCGCATATTTTCATCTGATAAATTTAAATATTGTGTATGGCTATGTAATCAACATCTCTGATGTGTTGTGCTAGGGCTGCCACTTAGCATTTGGTGCTGTATTACAATATTTGTATAAAAACAGTTTGGCTCAGTTTTCTTTGAAAAAGTACACTGTTGGACAACTAAACTCCCTAAGTAACGATATATCCAGTTATTGTGAGCTGCAACAGGATCTCAAAAAGAAACAGCTTTACTTTAGTGGCAGAATCTATATCATTGACTATTTAATATGTTTATGACATATGGCCTTGATATGGGAATTAAAGTTTAACTAAGTGACCAGTGCAATTTCTAAACTGCAGCCCCTCTGACAAACACAAACAAGTCAACTGATGATGTTGATTCCAAGCCCACATCTGAGCAGAAGCAGCAACAAGTAAGTAGCATAGACATGTCTAACATACCATGTGCCAATTTTTATGATGTACAGTTAACTGTAAACCGATTTTGTTAAATCATGCAGTCAGTACAATCAGTAGACCCCTGGTAGAGTTTGAATCACTGTACATTTTATTACTTGAATCTAACTATGCTGAAGCTAGCGTATGTGTATGTGGGGGTATGTTAAAGCTTTTCTCCTAGACAGCTAGCACCCCGGGCACCAATCATTCAAAGATTAATCTATGACCCGTTGACAGAAAAGTATCGTAAAGAAATTCACCATTGGTTAAAAGTTTTTCCAGTTTTATGGTTCGTACCGTACATTAAACGACTGAAAATTCATTGTTTATATATTATTTTCTGTGATTGTTACAAGGACAGCCGATCAGTTGGGGATGTTTTATATAACTTCTGTTAACTTAATGTGAAAAACTGTTTCAAGTTTTTCATCTGTCTGTTTATAGCACCACCCAGATGATTTTTTTTACAGCTGTTTAATATTTTAATTAGACAAGGTGTGATGTGAGTGTCTCTGACTGATCATGTGACAAATGATGTACTTTGTTGACAGTGTGAAGCAGCTGAAACCGACAGAGACAATGTCAGCAGGAAGATCATACTTCCTCTTCAGTAAGTCAATCCTGTGATTATACAAGGTTATAAAACTTTCCTATTAGGACTAGTTACTCAAATCCTTATCCGCCATGTCATGTCCATTGCATCCACCTCCACAATCTTTACCACCTTCATGTCTTTCCTCACCACGTCCCTCAGTCATAACCTTTATTATCCTCTGGTGCATTTTCCATCCACTGGCAGCCTCTATGCCTTTTGGATCGCAATATCTTCCATCCTCTACAACATTAGTGCCAGACTGTCTATCCAAGGAACCAGGTTCGATTCCTGGTATTGACCACCATTTTAAAACTTGGGCAATTTCGTCCACCATTTTGCCAGTGTCTTTCTTTTGGAAGAGACTAAGTAGTCGATCCCTTCTATCTGATGTCTATGCCAGGGGGAGTAAAAGGTCTCATGCAACGGGTAAACATATAACCTGTAGTGGACTCTAGAAAAGTCAGCGATAGAAATAAGCCAGAATATTTACTTGTCCGCTGGACAAGTAAGTTTTTAAATCTACTTCTCTGCCAACATTTTAACTTGTCCGAGTGGTTGTCAAGGGGAATCGAAGCTTCGGAAAAAACGTAAAAAAGTCAACACAAGTTCCTGCTGTTTCGTTGCATGTACATCTGAGTGACTTGTAATCAAAGACACAATTTGATTTATTCTGCAAATTTTTAAATTGCAAAATTATATTTGCAACTATTTTCCGGTCCATTATCATTATTATTCATCACGAATATTAAAAGTAGACACGTTACATGACGTATGCCAATATTTTAGTGATGCTGATGTGAACGCTTTTATTAATAACAAATAATTATTGCGATGATAGGAATGAGACAATTGTTTTCCTTGCTATATGTTATAATGTTGCAAAAACTGTTTATGTTTAATATGGTATATATATATATATATATATAACATATAACACTGCTGTAACATTTTGGCACCAGTTTGTCATTGAAGATGCCGCTCAACCATCAGGAACACGACCAATTCAAAGCCAGGAAATGTTGTCACAAAAATCAAATAAACTATACAATCTGATATTATTTTGGTATTTTATTATACCTCTATGAACTTCAATTTAACAAAGTTCTGAATTTTATAAACATACGCATATTTTTCCTAAATGTTATATTACCATTTCAATGATGATGAAACAGTTTTAACGGTGCCTGAATTACATTTACCAGGCGGAATATAATTTATAGATTTAGTTACGTTGTAACGTTGCTACTGCGCGCAGACCGCCGTAGTTGGCGGAAGCTGACATGTCAACGGCGGTTGGCACCCCGGCCGCGTGTCTTGCATAATTCGGCTTCGAAAACTCACAATTTATGGTTAAAATAAATGTTACATAGATACAACAACACTTCTGAAATTTCATTAATATTCCGTTTATCAACCAGCACCATAAATTTACCGGAGAGCCAGTTACAAGTTTTGAAAATTGTCACCGATCTGGATCGGGTAACGTTCGATGACTTGGAAGACTGCCGTGTCCGCGTGGGTTTGGCGTAATAATTGTTAAAAACTATATAATTATTCAAATAACAGGTAACAATACAAAGTCTACTATTTCCAAAATTCATAAAATATGATCCGTGAGTGAAAGCAAGTTGTATGTCGACCAAACCTAATGATTTACGATTTTGTGAAATACAGCCTCTATCAACAATGGCTGATGCAGAGTCTGTCCTATGAGTATGACAGAGTTAGGTCGGTGTGCTCAGCGGATGACCCTGTTAACGCAGGCACTAAACTCGGTTGAACACTGACGTACAACACACTGGCGGCGGAACGACAAGACACTGACACACTAACAAAATTGCAACACGCTTGATTGCTAGCGAACTTCATTTACGTTTGAATTTCCTCAGATAAAAAGTTTGCAATGTTGCACATGTCACTATGCACTGTACATTTTCACTCATCCACCAGATAACCATGTAGAGTCATTTTACTTCTCCGGGTCAAAAATCACTTGTCCCGGACAAACGGACAAGTGCTATTTCGAAAGCTGAAAAGTATGCTCTAAAATAAAGCATCAGCATGATATCTTAGTAGGCCTTTGCTGAGTAATTATCCCGATCCAGATTCTTGAACAACACCAGTCTGATCTTTCTTAGTTTGTGTATCCCCTTTCTTTGTTATCTCAACCTACCTGGGCTTAAATTGATAATTAGTCTTGTAATGTGTATTAGTATGTGTTGTCTGTGTTTCCAGACTGACCTAGTTTTTGTTGTCTTTCTGTCAGAGGTAACTCCCTGGAGAGTGGCAATGGTTTCACCCTGCTGGGAGAAAGTGAACCATCACACTCGGAAAATCTCAGCCACAGATTGAAGGTACAGCACTTCTAGGATATGAACGTACATGTATACTTACATATTTCCTCATTATACCATTCTGGTGTGCTTTAAAGAGAGGTCTTCTGTTAGTTTTTGTTATCATTATACAGTATTGTACACACTATACACAATAAGTATTCTAGCATGTGCACCACCCAGTTATGTATTAACAAAGCAGAAATAAGTTTTGAATTCAACTATTCAATGTTTACAAAAATTGTTAAGCGTTCACTAAAATCCCTGATTAATGAGCTCAAATAATTCTGAATAAGGTCGTGAGTCGTGACAATTATGTGATGCATATATCAATCGCATTAGTAATTGGACTTGAGGCCATGCCTTCAAAAGCAGCCATGTAAACAGAACATTTCCTCCTGATACATTTAAATGTCAACCTTAAAGAACCGTTCATTAAAACACATTTCGTTGGTCAGTATGTTAGATATGGTTTATACTATATTCTCAACATGATTTTATGATAAAAATATGAACGGACAATCTCCCTTTAATGTGAAGATAATATAACAAGATTGCCATTCTAAACAGCAAATTCCAGTTGCCAAGTGGACAAGGAAGCAAGACCGTTAGATTTGTATGTACGTACATTTGTTGGAACATACTGATTTGTAGGCCAACTATTTTGTTTTAATTGATTTTTTCGAAGGCTATTGTAAAAATTATATTTGATCATGATTCATGACATTATAATTATAAGAAAATACCAATGCCAAAATCTTTTTGCATGTTAAATATTTTTGCATTGCTTTTCTGTTTATGTTCAGGTGACAAGTTACCTGTTTGATATCCTGTCTGGGCAGTCAGAAGTAGATCACCCACTGTGTGAGGTAAGACCACCCAGTTAGCTCATCAGCCACCATCATAAACTTCTCACAACATTCTCTTTATTAGACATATTTACATCTCAAGAAACTTGGATTGTCCATGTGGATATTACAACCGCATCCCACGGTTCTCTTCAGCAGACTGGACATGTTATTATTTTAATCATGGGATGCGGTTGAATTGTCCAGAATGAAAAACCAAGTTTCTTGACAGGTAAATGTGCCTAATAATAATAATAACCAATAAACCAGATCATCAATCCATTCAAGGAACATTTTCTTTGGTTTTGTTACAAATATGTTTTTTTAATGTTACAACTTCCTTTAATTATTTGGTGATAGTGTGCAGACCTGCCTACCATTCCGGATTGTCCGGAATCATTCCGGAAATTCACCTAAAATTACGGTATTACAGCGAGGGATGAAAATATTACAGATTCTTTCATTGTCACAATGAGCATCAATCAATTCCGTACTCCTGAAATGTAGCTTCACTTTAATCAACAGGTGGCAGCATATATACGCTGCTTGTTGTGATATGGTTTTTCATTCGCTACTTCTGGTCGTAATCTGACCAATAGGAAACAGCTTTACGACAAATTCGCATTTCCGCGCTCATGGCGCTCAAACAAAACGAAGTCACGACTCACGCGGCACAAAATGATGTCGGGGATCGAAATGGCACCACTACCAGCCAAGAAGAAACGTGTACTGCAAACGTTTATAACAGCATGCACGCAGACATGGTCCGTATTGTCAAGTTTAAAGAAGGGGGTCGGCTTTACATATTGCCGGATACGCAAAATTTATTTTCCTATTTCACGACATGGTGGCCGGGATAATTGCAGGTACTGACTACGTCGTTAGACTAGTATTAGTAGGGAGGTCAGTGAAAATGCAATAATTCATCAGATTGGCAAATGTGATACACCATTGGAAAGGTCTATTTAAGAGGTAGACAGCCATCCGGTGTTAACTCTCTGTGGTAACAATTGGTGAAGTTAAGGACAATTATGTAAAGGTCATTGAATAAATTTGTGTGACAGTTTTTTTATCTGAAGGAAATGTGAAAATATAATCTTGTACAATACAAAAATCTTAACTAAGACTTTTATGTATTTCCTTTAAATATAATTTACAAAAGGAATTTTACCTAAAATTACATTAATTAACTAAGCAACTAACCTTTCGGAAAAGCTTACAAAAGTATCTCCAGGTCCCCCACTTTCAAATCATCATCCAGCATATATACGTGTACACAGTATATATGGCTCATTGTCATACACCACACTCAACCAGATTGGAAAGCCTGCTACCCATAGGTTGGAGGTTATGCTTTAATGGTTTCCATTATGTGGATATCAACAGAATCTGACATGTTTTAGAAGTGGCAGGTATACCAGTAAAATCATGTGGACGTCATGTATGCAAAGTTAGTAAAGTGTGTGAGAGTATAAGCATAGCCAAATATTGCATGCATTGATGTAAACATTCTGCTTTGGCCTTGCACCATATAATTATGTAAACATATGTAGGTTTGTGTGTGTGTCCGCATATGTGCATGTGTGTGTGGACTGAGTAAAGTGAGAAGGATAGCCAACTACTGCAAGCAACAATAAGCATTCTGCTACACAGCATGTACAACATTATATATATATACATATATGTATATATATATATATATACATTACATCAGATAATTCAAAGTTGCATAGCAATATATATAATATATATATACATATTGCTATGCAACTTTGAATTATCTGATGTAATGTATCTACAAAGATCCATTTGCAGAGAACAGTGATGGCTGGAATAGGATATGAAGAATCACTTCCACATCTGCATCTACATCAGAAAATGTTGTCAGCATTCCAAACACCTTGTCCTTCTTGGTGCGAGTAGAGTCTCCAAAGATAGGCGTACTCGTCCCACTCATTAACTCATTGATGTTTCTGCATGACTCCTGGCAGAATGACACGAGTTGCTGGTAGTGAGTGTTCATGTCCAAGATGTCAACACTCTTGTCTTCGATCAGGCATCAGAGGGGGCAGGTGATCAGCTCCTGATAAGTCCAAGTGCTTTACATCCAGCGAGAAACTGACGTTTCTAAGTCGTTTAGAACGGATTTCAACAACCTGTTTGACGCACCTTGTTTTATTCATAAAGCACCGCATTTAATTGCTAAGAAAGAATGTCCTTGCAGCATTCGAAAATAAAATGTTGAAAAAGCATGCATACCCATCACCGCTGAAGCAAAATGTTGCACCGTACCACCACCAGGAAATGTTATATATTCATATACAAATAATTCTAGGAAGATACAGTAAAGAACAACCCCCAAAAAACACCACCAAGCCAATGTTTATACATGCAGTTAGTTACAGCAAGATCAATGCAGTGTAATTAGAAGTACATCATTGTCTGATTTATGGAGGGGGTTGTCATTTATTTGTTGTTATTAATTGTCATATATTTGTGCATGATTACAACATGAAAATAAACTTTAAATATTCATATAACATCCACCATTTAATATATGATAGCATGTCTGTGCATATGTAAACACGAATAACAAATGCATGGGTAATGCATACGGTGCAACATCACTGCTGAAGCAAAATGTTACACCGTACCACCACCAGGAAATGTTGAAAAAACATGCATACATTTTATTTTCGAATGCTGCAAGGACATTCTTTCTAAGCAATTAAATGCAGTGCTTTATGAATAACCAAGGTGCGTCAAACAGGTTGTTGAAATCCGTTCTAAACGACTTAGAAACGCCACATTTTCTCACTGGACGTAAAGCACTTGGACTCATCAGGAAGCTGATCACCTGTCCCCTCTGATGCATGATCGAAGACAAGAGTGTTCACATCTTGGACATGAACGCTCACTACCAGCAACTCGTGTCATTCTGCCAGGAGTCATGCAGAAACATCAATGAGTTAATGAGTGGGACGAGTACGCCTATCTTTGGAGACTCTACTCGCATCAAGAAGGACAAGGTGTTTGGAATGCTGGCAACATTTTCTGATGTAGATGCAGATGTGGAAGTGATTCTTCATATCCTACTTCCAGCCATCGCTGTTCTCTGCAAACGGATCTTTGTAGATACAACATTACATCAGATAATTCAAAGTTGCATAACAATATGTATATATATATATATTATATATGCTATGCAACTTTGAATTATCTGATGTAATGTATATATATATGTATATATATATATAATGTTGTACATGCATGCTGTGTAGCGGAATGCTTATTGTTGCTTGCAGTAGTTGGCTATCCTTCTCACTTTACTAAGTCCACACACACACGCAAACATCCGGACACACACACACAAACCTACATATGTTTACATAATTATATGGTGCAAGGCCAAAGCAGAATGTTTATATCAATGCATGCAATATTTGGCTATGCTTATACTCTCACACACACTTCACTAACTTTGCATACATGACATGCACGTACTCATTAACGTCCACATGATTTTGCTGGTATACCTGCCACTTCTAAAACATGTAAGATTTTGTTGATAGCCACATAATGGAAACCATTAAAGCATAACCTCCAACCTATGGGTAGCAGGCTTTCCAAGCTGGTGGTGTATGACAATGAGCCAGATATGTTGTGTACACATATGCTGGATGACGATTTGAAAGTGGGGGACCTGGAGATACTTTTGTAAGCTTTTCCGAAAGGTTAGTTGCTTAGTTAATTAAAATAATTTTATGTAAAATTCATTTTGTAAATTATATTTAAAGGAAATACATAAAATATCAAGTCTTAGTTAAGATTTTTGTATTGTACAAGATTATAATTTCACATTTCACAAATTTATTCAATGACCTTTACATAATTGTCCATAACTTCGCCAATCACAGAGAGTTCAAACTGGTATGGCTGTCTATCTCTTAAATAGACCTTTTGAATGGTGTATCACATTTACCAGTCTGATGAATTATTGCATTTTCACCGACCTCCCTATCTAGACGATGTCGATGACTAGCCTAACGTAATGGTTTTGCCATCCCTCGGCATGACTGTCTTTGATCTAGTCAAGCTACTATACTGTGTAGTCTATAGCCTGGCCCTAGGGATACCGACTACTAATATTAATCCTAATGACACCACAAATAGACAATGACGTGATGCATTGTTATAATTTGTCAAGTTTTTGTAGTCAGCATGCTGTTTTTTAAATTTACATAAATCAGAATTACAATGTGGATACACTCAATTACATTACAGTTACGCTTCTTCACATTTGATTTCCATCAATGCTGGTTATGAACATCAGTTAACTGAACACTTCAAAACACCTCATAGTTTATTAGAGACAATTATGTTTTGGGTGCAACTATCGTCATAGTCACAGTATCAAAGTATTACTGACAGTGTCAGTGGTGCTCTTTTCATAACAATATCTGAAACGGTTCTGAACTATTACTGACAGCAAGCCTATATTCCTGAAAATCAGTGTAAATGGGAAGATGGTTTACTGACAGGAAGTTTTTGAGGTAGGCAGGTCTGTAGTGTGTTTACGACTTGTAGATTTCCTAATATCTTATAAAAATGAGAATTCGGTTAAGAACATGATGTGTGTTGCCATGAGTGTTTGTGTGTTTTGTGTAAGAACACGCTGTGTGTTGCCAGGAGTGTTTGTGTGTGTTGTGTAAGAACACGCTGTGTGTTGTTAATTATTTAGTGTTAGTGTGTTTTCGATTTGTAGATTTCCTAATATCTTATAAAAATGAGAATTTGGTTAAGAACATGATGTGTGTTGCCATGAGTGTTTGTGTGTGTTGTGTAAGAACGCTGTGTGTTACCAGGAGTGTTTGTGTATGTTGTGTAAGAACGCTGTGTGTGTTGCCAGGAGTGTGTGTTGTGTAAGAACGTTGTGTGTTGCCACAGGTGTTTTTGTGTGTTTTGTAAGAATGCTGTGTGTTGCCAGGAGTGTTTGTGTGTGCTGTGTAAGAACACTGTGTGTTACCAGGAGTGTTTGTGTGTGTTGTGTAAGAACGCTGTGTGATACCAGGAGTGTTTGTGTATGTTGTGTAAGAACGCTGTGTGTTGCCAGGAGTGTTGGTGTGTGTTGTGTAAGAATGTTGTGTGTTGTCACGAGTGTTTGTGTGTGTTGTGTAAGAACGCTGTGTGTTGCCATGAATGTTTGTGTGTGTTGTGTAAGAACGCTGTGTGTTGCCAGGAGTGTTTGTGTGTGTTGTGTAAGAACGCTGTGTGTTGCCAGGAGTGTTTGTGTGTGTTGTGTAAGAACGCTGTGTGTTGCCAGGAGTGTTTGTATGTGTTGTGTAAGAACATGCTGTGTGTTGCCAGGAGTGTTTGGGTGTGTTGTGTAAGAACACGCTGTGTGTTGCCAGGAGTGTTTGTGTGTGTTTTGTGCAAGAACATGCTGTGTGTTGCCAGGAGTGTTTGTGTGTGTTGTGTAAGAATGCTGTGTATTGCCAGGAGTGTTTGTGTGTGTTGTTTAAGAACATGCTGTGAGTTGTTAATTATTTAGTGATAGTGTGTTTACGATTTGTAGGTTTCATAATATCTTATAAAAATGAGAATTTGGTTAAGAACATGCTGTGTGTTGCCAGGAGTGTTTGTGTGTGTTGTGTAAGAACACTGTGTGTTGCCAGGAGTGTTTCTGTGTGTTGTGTAAGAACACGCTGTGTGTTGCCAGGAGTGTTTGTGTGTGTGTTGTGTAAGAACGCTGTGTGTTGCCAGGAGTGTGTGTTGTATAAGAACGTTGTGTGTTGCCACGGATGTTTGTGTGTGTTGTGTAAGAACGCTGTGTGTTGCCAGGAGTGTTTGTGTGTTGTGTGAGAACATGCTGTGTGTTGCCATGAGTGTTTGTGTGTGTTGTGTGAGAACACACTGTGTGTTGCCATGAGTGTTTGTATGTGTTGTGTGAGAACACACTGTGTGTTGCCAGGAGTGCACAGACACATTGTTAGACCTGCTGGACCAGGAACTCAAGATGACTGAGGATGAGTGTAAAGACTACAGGTAAATATAGATGATGACAGCAACTGTAGCGAGTGTTGTCATAACATGTCTTCATACCTGTGGTGTATGGAGTGCACGCACAATATTGCCATATTGACTGAAGAGTACAATAGTGTGCTATTTTGGCCACCATTCAGTCTTGGAGTCTGGGCAGTTTGTTCACTCTACATTTATTCTTCCCTTTCTCTCAGCTGTAACATTTCCCATCTACACGTGAATCTGAAAGTACTGTTACCTTTTATACTTTTCTATTTTTAAGAGATATAAATGTACAAACCAGGCTGCTGACTGCAAGGTTTAATCAGTCCCATATGTAATAAAATGGTCTCATGTTTGATACATTTTTAGTATGTAAACCAACAAAATAGATGAGTGCACTAAAACAGTACTGTTGCTCGTAATACAGTTTTATAAAATACATTAATTCATGTTTGTGTTAATCATTGTAATCTTACTGTATATATTATTTGCATTATAAGTTATGAAGAGTAAGCAGAGTTTGAACTGAAGCTGTGTGTGTGTGTTCACCAGAGACTTCCTGGAGAACCTGAGTTCATCAGAAGAGGAGACAGATGAGAAAGCCTTGGATGAGGAGCTTGGTCAAGTACGTATCTGTTGTTTGTTGAGTCCAGTCTCTCACTGGTCAGCTCTCTCTGACTAGTCTAGCATGCCAAGAGTGAGGATTCCAAACAATGAAAATTATGTAGAAAAATGAAAAACCCATGTGGTCAGATTTCTGAAGTTGCTCACGGTAATCCTTTTGAAATTTATTTTTATTTTGTTTAGATTGTAATTGTCCCAAACAGTTTTGCTAATGTTGTCATGATACTGACATCTGCCATGGCATGAATGGGCTGTGTAATATAATGATTGTATTAGTGTGGTATTGTATTAGTGTGGTATGTCTTCCAAGAATATTGGTAACCTATTATTTTGTAGCATGCAAAACAGTGGTATGATTGTTAAGAACAAATTTTTTTTTTTTACATATTTGCACAAGTATATGCAGGTGTGCACGCATGCACACGCACACGCACACACGCATGCACACACAAATAACTACAATTTACCTTCAATTAACACACAATTGAATTGCCGTTTAAACAGAAGACTATGCCAGTAGATGTGTCAGTGGTGGGCATTGTGATGTAGACACATAAGATGGGGGGGTGTTATCTGTGTTGATTCAACAGAAGACTATGCCAGTAGATGTGTCAGTGGTGGGCATTGTGATGTAGACACATAAGATGAGGGGTGTTATCTGTGTTGACAACAGAAGACTATGCCAGTAGATGTGTGAGTGGTGGGCATTGTAATGTAGACACATAAGATGGGGGGGGGGTGTTATCTGTGTTGACAACAGAAGACTGCCAGTAGATGTGTGAGTGGTGGGCATTGTGATGTAGACACATAAGATGGGGGGGTGTCATCTGTGTTGACAACAGAAGACTATGCCAGTAGATGTGTGAGTGGTGGGCATTGTGATGTAGACACATAAGATTGGGGGGTGTTATATGTGTTGATACAACAGAAGACTATGCCAGTAGATGTGTGAGTGGTGGGCATTGTGATGTAGACACATGAGATAGGGGGGTGTTATCTGTGTTGATACAACAGAAGACTATGCCAGTAGATGTGTGAGTGGTGGGCATTGTGATGTAGACACATAAGATTGGGGGGTGTTATCTGTGTTGATACAACAGAAGACTATGCCAGTAGATGTGTGAGTGGTGGGCATTGTGATGTAGACACATAAGATGGGGGGTGTTATCTGTGTTGATACAACAGAAGACTATGCCAGTAGATGTGTGAGTGGTGGGCATTGTGATGTAGACACATAAGATGGGGGGTGTTATCAGTGTTGATACAACAGAAGACTGCCAGTAGATGTGTGAGTGGTGGGCATTGTGATGTAGACACATGAGATGGGGGGTGTTATCTGTGTTGACAACAGAAGACTATGACAGTAGATGTGTGAGTGGTGGGCATTGTGATGTAGACACATAAGATTGGGGGGTATTATCTGTGTTGATACAACAGAAGACTATGCCAGTAGATGTGTGAGTGGTGGGCATTGTGATGTAGACACATAAGATGGGGGGGGTGTCTGTGTTTATATGAAAACTATGCCAGTAGATGTGTGAGTGGTGGGCATTGTGATGTAGACACATAAGATGGGGGGGTGTTATCTGTGTTGATACAACAGAAGACTATGCCAGTAGATGTGTGAGTGGTGGGCATTGTGATGTAGACACATAAGATGGGGGGTGTTATCTGTGTTGATACAACAGAAGACTATGCCAGTAGATGTGTGAGTGGTGGGCATTGTGATGTAGACACATAAGATGGGGGGGTGTTATCTGTGTTGATACAACAGAAGACTATGCCAGTAGATGTGTGAGTGGTGGGCATTGTGATGTAGACACATAAGATGGGGGGGTGTTATCTGTGTTGATACAACAGAAGACTATGCCAGTAGATGTGTGAGTGGTGGGCATTGTGATGTAGACACATAAGATGGGGGGGTGTTATCTGTGTACAACAGAAGACTATGCCAGTAGATGTGTGAGTGGTGGGCATTGTGATGTAGACACATGAGATGGGGGGTGTTATCTGTGTTGACAACAGAAGACTATGCCAGTAGATGTGTGAGTGGTGGGCATTGTGATGTAGACACATAAGATCGGGGGGTGTTATCTGTGTTGATACAACAGAAGACTATGCCAGTAGATGTGTGAGTGGTGGACATTGTGATGTAGACACATAAGATAGGGGGTGTTACCTGTGTTGACAACAGAAGACTATGCCAGGAGATGTGTGAGTGGTGGGCATTGTGATGTAGACACATAAGATTGGGGGGTGTTATCTGTGTTGATACAACAGAAGACTATGCCAGTAGATGTGTGTGTGGTGGGCATTGTGATGTAGACACATAAGATTGGGGGGTGTTATCTGTGTTGATACAACAGAAGACTATGCCAGTAGATGTGTGAGTGGTGGGCATTGTGATGTAGACACATAAGATGGGGGGGTGTTATATGTGTTGTGCCAGAAGACTATGCCAGTAGATGTGTCAGTGGTGGGCATTGTGATGTAGACACATAAGATGGGGGGGTGTTATCTGTGTTGATTCAACAGAAGACTATGCCAGTAGATGTGTCAGTGGTGGGCATTGTGATGTAGACACATAAGATGGGGGGTGTTATCTGTGTTGATACAACAGAAGACTATGCCAGTAGATGTGTCAGTGGTGGGCATTGTGATGTAGACACATAAGGTGGGGGGGGTGTTATCTGTGTTGATACAACAGAAGACTATGCCAGTAGATGTGTGAGTGGTGGGCATTGTGATGTAGACACATAAGATGGGGGGTGTTATCTGTGTACAACAGAATACTATGCCAGTAGATGTGTGAGTGGTGGGCATTGTGATGTAGACACATAAGATTGGGGGGTGTTATCTGTGTTGATACAACAGAAGACTATGCCAGTAGATGTGTGAGTGGTGGACATTGTGATGTAGACACATAAGATAGGGGGTGTTACCTGTGTTGACAACAGAAGACTATGCCAGTAGATGTGTGAGTGGTGGGCATTGTGATGTAGACATAAGATTGGGGGGTGTTATCTGTGTTGATACAACAGAAGACTATGCCAGTAGATGTGTGAGTGGTGGGCATTGTGATGTAGACACATAAGATAGGGGGGTGTTATCTGTGTTGATACAACAGAAGACTATGCCAGTAGATGTGTGAGTGGTGGGCATTGTGATGTAGACACATAAGATGGGGGGGTGTTATCAGTGTTGATACAACAGAAGACTATGCCAGTAGATGTGTGAGTGGTGGGCATTGTGATGTAGACACATGAGATGGGGGGTGTTATCTGTGTTGACAACAGAAGACTATGCCAGTAGATGTGTGAGTGGTGGGCATTGTGATGTAGACACATAAGATTGGGGGGTGTTATCTGTGTTGATACAACAGAAGACTATGCCAGTAGATGTGTGAGTGGTGGGCATTGTGATGTAGACACATAAGATGGGGGGTGTTATCTGTGTTGACAACAGAAGACTATGCCAGTAGATGTGTGAGTGGTGGGCATTGTGATGTAGACACATAAGATGGGGGGGTGTTATCTGTGTTGATACAACAGAAGACTATGCCAGTAGATGTGTGAGTGGTGGGCATTGTGATGTAGACACATAAGATAGGGGGGTGTTATCTGTGTTGACAACAGAAGACTATGCCAGTAGATGTGTGAGTGGTGGGCATTGTGATGTAGACACATGAGATGGGGGGTGTTATCTGTGTTGACAACAGAAGACTATGCCAGTAGATGTGTGAGTGGTGGGCATTGTGATGTAGACACATAAGATCGGGGGGTGTTATCTGTGTTGATACAACAGAAGACTATGCCAGTAGATGTGTGAGTGGTGGACATTGTGATGTAGACACATAAGATAGGGGGTGTTACCTGTGTTGACAACAGAAGACTATGCCAGTAGATGTGTGAGTGGTGGGCATTGTGATGTAGACACATAAGATTGGGGGGTGTTATCTGTGTTGATACAACAGAAGACTATGCCAGTAGATGTGTGTGTGGTGGGCATTGTGATGTAGACACATAAGATTGGGGGGTGTTATCTGTGTTGATACAACAGAAGACTATGCCAGTAGATGTGTGAGTGGTGGGCATTGTGATGTAGACACATAAGATGGGGGGGTGTTATATGTGTTGACAGCTGCAGTTGGAGGAGGAGACTTGGCGGAGACAGCTGGCGGGTGTGGAGACTGAGAGAGACCAGTTGGCACAACAGAGTCTCAAGGAGAGGGAGATGAGCAAGAAGCTTGATGCTGAGGAGGAGAGGTGAGGGAGATGGGTTGGCCTCGGCGACAATATCATTATATAGTGTATTGATATTGTGGTAGACCCTGGGGGTGGGGGGTGTATTTAAGTGTATTCACAAATGCAGCAGGGTGATTTTATTCAGCCAGTGGTGGTTTTTGTAAGGTAAGTGCACATGCTCAAATATGTTACGAATCTTGCTAGAATTGCAACTGTGCTGGGCTTTTGGATGGTAATCGTATTTCAATACCACCTTTTATAGTGAACTCTGCAGGGATGACAGAGAAACAGTTGTACAACGATACTGTCATTTAGTAACTGTTAATATGCCTTTGAAAGAGGTAATGGGAGAATGCTGCAATCTTGCTAGTGCAGAATTGTAGCTTGAAGATGACGCTGGAAACATTGCTGATGACTAACCTATATATTATTTTTATATGCAGATGACTGCCGTTACGTATACTTATATATATATTACATTAATAGGAAGTTTATATTGCTGTCGCAATACACAAATGTATGAGGTTGGTATTTGATGTACAGCTTTATATCTACATTCAATGTTATGTTTGGTTGCAGATACTACAAAGCTTACAACGAGTACAAGCGCCAAGTGTTGGAGTATGAGGACGCCAAGAGGAGGTACGTAGGGTCTTTACTGGTGGTGTGAGAACATAAAACAACACTTTGGGGGTGCATAAAGATTTAATGCCATTCAAAGTATCATGATCCAGATGGCATGCAGACCTTGCCATATAACATACATATTTTGTGTTCTTCCTCAAATTCTAAGCCTAATGGGTGTTGTGGGAACGACATTTAGTGAGAGTTACAAGGTGTGGAGGCAAAGATGGTAATGACACAAATGCACATGCTCACACATAGCAGTGTAATGAAATGTAAGACACTTCATAATAAGGTAACTTTGTTACAACCTAAGTCTTTGGAAACTAAGCTCAGATGTGCATAAAAACAAGTCAATCTCAAAATCGATGAGCAGGTTTAAAGTTGATATTTGTGTCCAAATAGTCAACCAGTATTTTTTTCAGGAGATGTCATTACTTCAGTTTGTAATGGCAATGCATGCAAACTGTTTCACTTCGCCGTGTATCAAATTTACTTTGCGTGTTTCAGTGTTGACAACCAACTGAAGTATGCCAAGTCACAACTTGATAAACTGAAAAAGACAAATGTCTTCAACACAACATTTCACATCTGGTGAGTAATTTGTCTGATTTTCTACTTTTTCACTTTTAAAACGTAAATTTTCAGAAGCATCAGACTGCATAGTCTAACTGAATGAGTCCCTTTTAACTGATTATATTTTACATGTTCAGCAAGAAGCAAACATTTATAAATTGTTACTAAGACATTCTGCAAGACATTGGTTGAACATAAATAAATAAAAAAAATTACAATGAGCAATAAATGAAAATCCAGCAAACAATTGGTCACCCGCCATTGTCATCTTTTGTTTGACAGGCACAGCGGACATTTTGGGACAATTAATAACTTCCGACTCGGTCGACTTCCCAGTGTTCCAGTAAGTGAATCCCTGTTTCCATGGCGATGATCCTCTGGAAGACAGTTTGCATAACTCAATAGATTTGAGTAGGGTGCAGTGATACAGCAATATAATATATTGATTTCATCCATCAATTGTAGTATGGCTTAATGCTTCCCATAACTGAAAATGGCCTGATCTAGGGAATATTGAGTTTCCTAGGACTGGATACTGCATTATATAAACAAAAATGTTATTTTAAATTGTTGTAGGGTTTTGTAGGACATTTACACATGTTGATAATGTAATGTAGAAGTTGTATATGGTCACTTTTACTGTGTAAACTGATCATGTACAAAACTGTTGTGAAGGTCGAATGGAATGAGATCAATGCGGCGTGGGGACAGACTGTGCTGTTGCTGCATTCCCTCGCCAATAAGATGAACCTTGAATTTCAGAGGTAATGTATACCTTTGCATATGTTATATATTGTTCCTGAAATGGAAATTATGGCCAGTGTGGTAATATTTATATTCCTTGTGGAACAATAAAAGTCATCGACCTGCACTGAGTTACAAAACAATTCATTAATATATGTTGCAATTTAATAA
This sequence comes from Paraescarpia echinospica, assembly GCA_020002185.1. Lineage (NCBI taxonomy): Eukaryota > Metazoa > Annelida > Polychaeta > Sabellida > Siboglinidae > Paraescarpia > Paraescarpia echinospica. The sequence continues at coordinate 30,828,982 of CM034536.1, forward strand.
ATGATCCTTCATATATATTCTCTTTCGGGGTATCCACTGGCTAGGTGTCAGGAATACCCATGCAATCTTTTGAGGTCACCTTTGAATTGAATGTGTTGCTTAAGTATCTTCATTTGAAATAAATTACGGTAATCAATCATGAATGTTTTAAAATCTTGTTGCCGTGTCAGCTACATTAAAATAAATCCTGTTTGTTTGTTAACAATACTACGCGAAGGCATATGGCTAAACATTATTAATACAATATTTTGATACAAATAATATACATTGGGTTAATGTTTTTCACGTTGTAGAAAACATTTAACAACTTCTCGCAAAACTAGTTATCGTAAAATGTGTTTTAAAAGTCATACATTTTAATCCTCTTTCACAGCATGAAATAGGTCTACAGTTATTTTTCAGATTGTTCACATGCTCCTCATCACTACATGACGTACATCTTCACTGGTGTCATTGCAGGTATCGCCTCGTGCCTTACGGCAATCATTCCTTTGTTGAGTCTCTCAGTGACAAGTCAAAGGAGTTGCCCCTCCATGCTTCCGGAGGGTTCCGCTTCCTGTGGGACACAAAGTAAGATTATCTCGGTCCTACCAGCCTGTTCATCTAGTTAGGATCACATCTAGTCAGTTCTCTTCATACTTGACATCTCTATATTAATATGCTGTCTCTGGGTCATTGTAACTTTGTAAGTGTATCTCATCCAAGAAACTGAGGTCCACTGGCCTTTTTCTATAATCAGTCACTTCTGTGGAACATGTTGTATCCTTTGTTTCATTATACACTATTTTCCCCACAAGAAATTTGACTTTCATTTCTGAATCTTATGTGTGCATCTCATTGACTTTGTAATGGACTGACTTGTAACAAAGACAAAGTCAAGATAAAATAAAAGTTTCTGATTTAAAGTCAAGATACAGTTTCTATTCCAAATTGTTCTGTAATTTCCATTATGTAAGTGTTCACTTAATAATATCTACCCAGGTAGTTATTGTATTCAGATACACTTACAGTGTGAAAGTTACAGATTCCTTCTACAGTTTTTACACATGATGTATGAAGCTATCACCGTACCTCTGTCAATGTCAGTGGTTGTTCTTGTGTTGTAGGTTTGATCAGGCGATGGTAGCATTCCTTGACTGCTTACAACAGGCAAGTAGAGCCATAATGCCCCTGTAGTTTCTGTCACCATCAATATACAGATACCAGTATTAACACCTCACAACTTATACCCGTTCCAACTCTTTATTTTCTTATATGAAACCTTTGTGTCAGTTTACTAGTGTGCTTCATTTTGAAGTTTCACGCACATTTTTAGTCCTTTGGCCAGAAGGTCCAACGGACCTATGCCATCACTCTGCGTCCACCTTGCACTATGTTTTATTGAATCATTCTAAGGGCCCCCAGGGCTCCCAAAACAAAATTTTCACATTTTGCCTATTTTTCAAACTTTTTAGTCCTTTGGCCAAAGGTCCAAGGGACTATTGCCATCACTCTGCCGTCCGCCGTTAGCTGCCATATCTCAGAAACCGTTCAGCAACTTTTTCTCTAATTTTGCATAGACATCTTAGGGCACTGCCACTATGCACGAGAAATCTGTATTTGATTGAATCATTTTAAGGGCTCCCTGGGGCCTCCAAGTACCCCAAAACTGGTAAAAATATAACTTTTGCCTATTTTTTTTAAAAACTGTTCAGCAACTTTTTTTCTAATTTTGTTCAAAAACTGTTCAGCAACTTTGTTTCTAATTTTTCTAATCTTAGGGTGCTGCCACTATATACAAGAAATCTGTATTTGATTGAATCATTCTAAGGCACCTAAGGGGCCCCCAAAGTGCAAAAGTTTTACATTATCTAGTGATGTGGTTTTGAGAAGGGCCCTTGAGACCACCCCCAACAGTATATTGATGATTGTGTGGGTGCTAGTAGTGTGAATATGTTTAAAAATAAAATCGACACACCTCAGAAGGGCTGGATATATGTAGATAAAAGGGTTGGATTCTCGATAAGCCAAAGGGCTTCCTTGTCCACCTGCCATCTAGAGTTAATTCTCTGGATAGCAATCTTGTTAAATCTTGTTAAATATTTTGTTTATTGTGCCAGAAAGTCAGCAGCATGACTAAACTCTGCAGCCTAGTGCTACTGTTCCATTGAGACCTTGACTAATCTTTAATTGCTTACAGGGCCCAGGCAGAGTAGACACTCTTGACCCTGTTAGACTGAACAGTTGCCTAAAACTTTTAAACTGTATCTTCAAAACTACTGATTTTCTATAATTGCAAGTTGTGTTTATTTTGATGTTCATTTAATTATTATAAAATGGTGTGACTGTGGTGTCTATTGGTTAAAGATGTATTGTCTGTAGAAACCTGTAGGTGACAAACATAGAAAATTAATATTCTGTCATCTGTAGGTGACAAACATAGAAAATTAATATTCTGGACAACTATAGAGTGAAATATCCTACACTTTATTGATATCAAATGCATTCTACTGTTCTGTTTATGCTTGCCATGCCTTGTGTAGACATGGTACTGTGTAAATCAATTGTATCAATATAGACTAGTAATTACAGATTCACAATATACTTGACACCTGAAACAACCAAACGTCAACCATTAGAAGAGTTGACATATTTCCGCTATACACAAGCAAGAAATCTGTATTTGATTGAATCATTCTAGTGTCGTCAGCATATAGTAGAACATACATTTTCTACATCATCATCACTAAGGTTGTTGTAAATTTCACCAGCTGCCATGTCAAGTCCATTATAATTGTGACTAACAATGTTCAAAATTATTCTGGTCAATAGCAAATAACAAAGGACACAAGTTTTCTCCTTGCCATACCTATACATCACATGAGAAGAAGGCTGACACAGGCTGACTCTGATTTATACATGATTTAACATTTGTGTACATGTTGTAAACAACTTTCAACACAATACCATTAATACCGCATGAAATTATCTTAGACCACAGGGAGGACCGGTCTACTAAATCAAATGCTTTCTTATAATCGATGAAAGCACAATAAAGCCTTTTGTGTTGAGACAAATTCAACCAATACCCCTATCTGAACACTGCCTGTTCTTCACCTATTACATTCACTTTGTTTAGGTATGTGGTCAGTCTGGTGTTCTGAACAATCACTAAGGATTAATGAACACTTGTGCTGAATGTCACCCACTTGGCAGGTTTAATTGATCTATTCAGCAATGAGGACCCTGCTTAGGCCTCAATCTGGACACTGTCACTCAGTGTTGTGTATTGTCTTAGTTGGTGCATTGAGCTAATCTACTTGACCATGAATCAGTGGTGGCTCTTGTTGTGTATTACACCCAGCTGTGGCACTAAGATTCTCTGCCTGCTATTGTTTGATGGAAACTGTGACTAATCTGTAATTGGTCACTGGCAGTAGCTTGTGTCAACAGACAGCATTAAGCCACTAGACCCCTGTTAAACTGGACATTTGCTTGTAGGTTTTAAACTGTGTCAAACAGTGAGTCTACCTTTTGTTTTCAAATAATCTGTCCTCTTAGTTTTACACATAAAGAAATAATCTGGCATAACTTGATAAGTCTTTGTAGCAGCACATTTGTACTTCCAGTGTATCATTGCAACATAACATACATATTACATACTGTGTGCCACATTTGAATGTTGTGCATGTAATATTTCCATGCAATCCATTTGCATATATAATGTAAAACTTCAGCCGTTTTCTTCATTTTCACTTTTTGACCCCTACCATGTTCAATGCTCCATAACTTCGCCAATTTTTGAAACCGTGTAAAGCACCCTACCAAACCTTTACAAGGATGTAGGAAAACAATGTTACAATTTTTCCGACTTATCACTCATTTGGTCAGCCGGGGGGTCACATATAGACATATTAGTCCAAAGGACTTCAAGGCCACTTGGCCCATTTTTATGATTTTGCATGGACATTTCATGTGGTAGTGCCACTATATACAAGAAATCTGTATTTGATTGAATCATTCTAAGGGCACCTCAGGGCCCCAAAAAATGCAAAATTTTCCTACTATTTCCTTACTGCTGTAAGCCTCCTGCAGTAGCCTGTGCCACTGATCTCTATTTATAACTGGATAGTGGACTTTGCCCTATCTCTGATCACTGGGGTGGGTGAGTGAGCAGCCTGGTGTTACAAATTATGCTGTAAACCTGTGTATTGGACTAGCCTGGCTCACTGCCTGCCATTTTCCCAGTGTCAAACAGAATGCCTCTAGGTGGGCTGTAACTATAATGTGTAATGGGAATCCCTACTGCACTGGCAGAACCTGATAAACTTAAAAACAGCAATAGACATAATTATAAATGCAATATAAAGATGATGTAGGATTAAAATAAAATAACTTAGGTATAAAATGATATATAAAATAACTTAGGTATACTCAAAAATATTTAGCCAAAATTATAAAGAATATTATTAAGATGTTTTACAATACATGTTGCAGCTATTACTTCACTCCAATTCAATCAGTATTATGTATTTAATTGCTACTGTTTTTAAGTCAAAATGCACACTATGTACATGTACCATGTGAACAAATAAAGTTTTATCATAGTTCATCTCTTTCTTCTTTCCGTTCTGGGGGAGGGTGGTAGGGGCAAAATGAGAACACAAAATGTGTGCACATTTTCTTAAACAACCTTTATCTGTGCTACATGTGAGATTGCAGCTCACCAACTCTCCTGCAAGGTTTCTACAACCACTGGAAATCGGCCTAAATAGCAGAGTATCGTGATCAAATTCTACAGTATTTTTAATAACACATTAACTAATATATACAATCTTCAAGAAACGGTCTATTATTTTATTTCCAGGTGTATCTTCACTGGCATTCATATAGTCTCCACTAAACATGTCAACGTTTTACTTCCATCATAACCCTTAATGATCTGTAACTATGATTCACCAAAAAACATTTCAATAATAATTACAAACTCACAATATAGTCCAAAGGACTTCAGGGCCTCTTGGCCTATTTTTGTAATTTAAGGAACATTTTGGGGACAACGAATGGCAAGCATTACTTTTTGATAAACATGTGTCATGTTTCTCCATTTTGCCAATTGGGTGATTACATAATTTTTATAACGATCATGCATTTCAAAATCAGTAGGATTTCTACAAATATATTATTCTAAGCAGAACCTACTGTCTGCTGTGGGAATGTCGTTATTGGTTTCGTATAATATCTAAGTACTCACTTTATGGTCACTTGGTAATGCAACCACCTTGCAATTAAGATCACCTTTGGATACCGGGTGACCTTATTAGTGAGCTTCGACTGTATCATGAATATTCCAAGCATGATTAATTTTAAGATGTAATGATGGTGTGAATGTGGCCACTCTGTTCAGTACAGGAAAAAGAATAATACACTTATATAAAAAAGCAAAACAGATTTTTTTATCAGTTGAGAGGCCATCAACTTATGACCTGTATTGCTCATTTGTGTGACTTTGTGGGTGACAGTTCAAGGAGGAGGTGGAGAAGGGAGGAACAGGCTTCTCTCTGCCCTACAAGATGGAGAAAGGACGCATTGAAGACAGCAACACAGGCACCTCATACTCCATCAAGTGAGTCGATGGCACTGTGGTGTAGCCACGTTGTCGTTGTCTATTTGACTGAAACATGAATTACATTTGAGTGAAATGAAATCAGCCCCACTGTAGTTGAATTGTTCGTTTTCATGGGGCCAGATGTGAGACATCTAATGAATGTACAGGTTTATGTGTAATGGGGTACAATGTCAGTGACACAGGCTTTATTAAGGTCTAGTATGAGGTTGTTTGATGTAAACAACACGAATAACTGGTATTAAATCACCATTGGATGACTGCAATAGACAAAACATTTCTCAATGTTCTCTTTTCAGAAAAAAATGAATATATATTTTTTATGCAATTTTCATTAGATCACTTCTTTGAAGTTTAATTTACCCTACCTGGTACATCGATTACATCAAAGTTTTGAGTGCCAATGACAGTCTTCATCAGGTTGTAAGTTAAGCTTCATAGTTGTAAGGTACATAACAATATTTAAGTTATTCTCCAACATACAAAACATTTTCACAAATTTGTAATGTGTCTTTGGCATATTTCTTCTCTGTTAAGCCGATACAAATTTGTATAGATTACTTCACTAGATCAATTTTAATGTATTCTAAATGACAAATGCACACATCATGGTCATTATCATATATGGCCATTGTGCCCCAGGATCCAGTTCAACTCGGAGGAGCAGTGGACGAAGGCTCTCAAGTTTATGCTGACCAACCTCAAGTGGGGCCTAGCCTGGGTTTCCTCCCAGTTCACCAGCAAGTGACCAAGACTGGACAGTCATCAGCGTCACCACAATGGCCAGTTGCTGAAGGACTTGTCTATAGTCGACTTGGTTCATAATGTTTGTTAATAAAAATCCAACACGTTTATTGTACTATATAAAAAGTTGTTTCACTTTCTGAGATTATATATTTCAGAGAATATTTATGAACACTTGTAGGTCCTTGTCATGTGTGTCATCTCTGTTTAAGAGTTGGCTACTAGTCAACTAGGGTAGAAGTTAAAGTGAGTAAATGTTGACTTGACATTGGCTACAAATCCTGTCCAGCTGCATGTTTAGACGGTCAGTGAAAATGCCCATATTTGGTCATACAAACACATGGTCATATGGAACAAGTCCTATTGCTCAATAGTATCACGTAATGACTCTGCAGTAATGACAGTTTCATGGACCTCTTGCTTTGATCTAGCTTTACAACTTTAGCAAGAGTTGTACATTATATCTTGACAATTTCAACAACAGACACTTCACAGAAAACATACATTTACAATAATATTATCTTGTTTTATTTATGGAAAGTTTGATATAAATTTTTTTTTGGATAACACCATATTTGTTCTATTAAGCGTACATGCCCTAATTAGCGTACACCCCCTTTGTAGCAGCATCCGATGCCATGACAGTGGTATCAATGCCAACCTTGACTGTTGAATCCATCAGTGTTTTAATTTCTACCAACATCACAATAGATTCAAAGCTTGGTGATGAAACAACATGGAAAAGTCCACCTAAATTATCAGATTTCTATATTGTTCTGGTATCCTGTTGCTCGTATGTGAAATGCATAAATCGTTTGTCAGTCATGTCTGCCGAGATGGCTGTACTCAGGAACCACAGAAAATGTTCTTCTGTACGCATACTGGAACACAACATTCGACATATTTCGATGTCTCAAATATTTGCTAAGCATACTGTACGCTTAATAGAACGAATATGGTACGTCTAATTGACTTAAGCACCAATCAATTCAGAGGTTTTACCATAGTTCAATTCTTGGCCCATAGTTTGAGAATAACTAAGATGACAAATTGGTGTTACAAGGATGTGTAGGTGGACCGTGTGCCCAGACGCATTCTCGTGTCAACTACTGTCGGTGCTGTCATCAACGTCAATACTTGTAACCTTAATATTTTGACAAGGATAGATGTTGTTATTTATAATTTCTATGGAGTAATTATGTACAAATCTAGTGTAAGTATATATGTGTAACTATATATTTATGTACACGACTACTCCGCGAAGGTTTTCTATGCAGTCAACATAAAATTATACTTTGATGGTGAAGTATCTGTAGTGTTGGGATTTGTATGTATATTATAGCTGGGAATGTATATTAAACTGGCATTTTGGCCAAGCACCCACCATATTAAGCAGACATTAAACAGGTATATTTGAGCTGTTCAAAATAACTTAAATATCATTACTGTGATATACACTTGTACTATCGTACAGATGTGAGTTTGTGGGATTGATATTCCTGTATATTTGTGATTGTTCAAGTTTGTGTACACTCTTTATTATTACACATACAGTATGTTATTAATCCAAGTAATTATAAGTACAATATACCGTACACCCAAACATCTTGGAAATCACTGCCTTTATTTCTGTGTCACATGTAGTTTTATTGGTACCTTCGCTATTTCACATAAATAAGCATAAATAACATCTGTACACGAGTTTCTATCATGAAACATTTCTGACAAAATCAACTTGTCAGCACTGCCATAAAAACACCATTTGTTTTTTGAGAAGAAAATATACTACAGAAGCTATCAAATTTATGTGCGATATAAAAAATCTATATGGAACATACCTGTGCCCCACTAACAGCCTATCAGTACTCACATGTCTGCTTGGGATTTCTATCTTCAACTAGTCTGAAGCCTTATGTACTACACATATCAGCAGTACTGGCATGTGGCTCGAGTCTCAAACCATATATTAATTTCTGCCCTACCCGTTTTGGGAATACACAACCAAATGTTGACCTCAATAATAGAAAGTTTACAATATCCAAGCAAGGCATGAAACACACAGCCAGAGATGACAGACGAGATCACCCTGAGAATATTACAAACCCTACATTCAGTAGTCGTACAAAACAATAGCCTATGTACACTTTTGCAGTGTTACAAAAAGATGTGCCAAAGGCAGTAACAATCTATAATGCTATCTCTACGTGAAATAGTTTTAACTACTGCTACAACACTGGTGGCACCATCCCTAATGCACCTCTCTTGGGTTATACCGTCATTGCAATGTGCTTCGAGAAAAATATGAGCATATATAAAATAGCAGATAGAAAGTATACTCACAATCTACACGTCTGACGTGATGTAACATTATCTCTAGTTCCAGACAGTTTGTTCCAAATGCCTGTGGCTGGACATACCGCAACAATGGAATTAATTCTTTAATGTCAAAGCTTTGCAACCGGATAAAAACATTTTTAGCAGTAACAGTTCGGACGCACTGTGCAATGCCATTCAAAGTCTCTAACATAGCCTAGGAAGTGTCAGTGGACAAGAGTGATGTAAGAAAAACCCAATTACCAGAGCTATAATTAAATGTATATATGATCCCACAATTTACAACTATATGGTACACATGCAGAGTTAAACAACAGAAAAATGAAGAGAAGATCAAAAGCTGGTTTTAGGAAATAAAACGTAAGCTGCCTGCAGTCATTGATCCAGATAGGGAACATGCATATGATTCAGAACATTGGGTTCCAGTAGAATCTACCTGTAGTAGCGTATTTTTAGTAGCTAAAATGTTGACAAGTTTTTCTGTTTATGTTTCCTTTGATATTTTAAAACCTGCAATGATAAGTTGTCATTAGGGTGTACACACTGTTGGATCAGATTGTGTTGTGATACATGTATATATATGACTGACCAACACACGTTTTGCATTGCACTGAATCAATCACATATCTATGCAAACTTTTGAAATTATTCAAACATTACAAATAACATTTTTGTGTTCTGGTGCTAGCATTTTGCCAAATATTTTCTTTGCCAACATGATAGTTAGCTAAACATTTACTGGCTAGCATTGGACATGCACTACAAACATTTCGTCAACAAATCTAACCCTCATTTGTAATCACAGTACAAATGGGCATTGAGAAATGTAATGCTATTATACAACAGAAGCACCCAGGATTATTTTGGTTAATCCACATCACCCGATTTTTCTACCAGTGACTTTACAACAAAACATTCTGAAAATAAAAACCCTTCAAACCGTTTTGGTTTACAAACTGCAATGTGTTGGTGTAGTGTATCTGATAGAACAGGTTGAGCAGAAGTTCATAGTTGTGTGTTCATAGTCTCTGGCCCCCTGGAGTCTGTGCACGGTCCGTCACATGACCGCCTTGTCAGTCCATTGCCAGACTTTCCGTCAACCAGTGCTACATAGCTATCACTTGTCTTCTCCGTTAAACCAGCAGGGGCGCAGCAGCATGTCTTATCGGGAAACCCACATGTGCGTTTGTGTACCGGTGCCGCCTCATGGTGGCGGTGTGAAAGCACATCCAACGTGATCTCCCTCCCCTGATGTCGTGGCAGGGTGTCGCTGTCGGACATGTGTAAACTAATCAGGGACAGGTCCGTGTTTGCATTCGACTCCTCCGAGAGAATCGAGAGCGAGTGACGAAGGTTCAGTGAGGCGGTGTCCTTTTCAGTGTTAGTTTCGGTGCGACGCGGTTTGTTCTTGTCGACCTTCTTGATGATGGATTTGATGGGGTTTGTGTGGCGAGACTTCACCTCTGTGTTGTCTTGTTCCATCAGGTCCTCGTAACGAGGCGGGTTGTCTGATGGACTAGACAACTCTGGGACTTCTATATCCTCTGAAACCACAGCAAACACACATGAGGGTCATAATTATACACCTATATTGTTAACGGGAAGAAACATTCGGGGTCACACCATGGACAGCATCAGACAATAGTTACATTGTGCGGCAGAAGTAACAAAATAATGTACATCCATGTGTGCCTGTAGTTTCATGGTACATTTAACTACATAACTAAATTAAACTGGTCCAGAATGTTTAACCTCAGGAACGCATTTAAATATACAATAAACCCCTACGAAATATTGAGAGATATTTTTAAAACAACATGCTAAACTGGTGCTCAAAATGAAGTGTCATTTTTAGTACTGATTTTAATGGGGCATCATTGTGATGGAACAGATCCTGCACAATACATTTCAAGTGTATCCCCTTAAAACTACAAATCCTTATTTGCCTCAATTAAAACTTTCATCTAGTGCATAATTCAAGTCGTGTAAAAAATAATAAAAATGGTGACAAGGACAGCAAGATAAATTTTAGTGAAATTTTTGTCAGCACACAGTTGTTTAAAGATTGAAGTGCAGAAGGTAGCTGGAATGGTTATTTCATGCACCATGCAAGATGACGTAGCAATGTCAACAAAGACGCAAGCAAACTATTGAAAACATATGAAGTACTTGCAGAATGACACACCCCACTATGTAGAACTATGTGAGTGAAGACCACACACACCACTGTGAACAAAACCTTGCAGTTATACAGGAGTTATAGGAGAGTTTCTAAAGTACTCCCTCTGCGTCAACTAGAGTAGACAGCGCTGGTGTTAAGATGTTAGTGCAAGAGTGCATGCCTTCCACAGAGTGTCGTGCCTTGCACTTCACAAAGAACTTGATGTGTTTACCACCTCCAGAGGGGTGAGTAGACTCTGGGGACTTGGCTGACTGCAGCAACTTGCTCTGTTGTTCCTCTTCCTCAATTGGTTCGTTGCCGATCTGGTCAAGGTTCATGCTGGACACTATGTCATCTGTAAGACATCACCCCCTGCTACAGTGTCAGCACCCTGGCTAACCAGCACATCCCCTATTGCCCCGTGTCTGTGCCCCCCCCCCCCCCGAGTCCTGTTGCCACCCTTGTATCAGCTGGGTTGGAGGGGCTTAAAGAATGAAGACTGAGCCATAAGAACAAACTTCTTATGTCTAATAAAGACAGTCTGTTGAGTCACAGATGTCTACAAATCCCAGATTGATCAACACCTACTGAGATGAGCTAAATCTGTTGTCAACCTTTAATTTAAAGCTACAAAGTCCAATTGCTTTATCATAAAATCATGTTATGTAATATAAACTATATTCATTCCAAATGTGTTTTAATCACTCTTAATGAACTATAACAATTTAAATATAATTTTACCATAATCTATGAAAACCTGGGATATAAAATTTGCTGTTCAGTTCATTCAGAAGTTGTCAAAAATTTCAACCCAATGGAGAAAGTAACCATGGAATCACATGACGGGTATAATCAATAATGCCTGCAAAATTGTGTTTCCATGTATATTTTCCATAATGTAAATATCATGTAAAATATAATTTGCCCCAAAACTTAAATTAAACAGTCAAAGCATATATAAACATATGTGGCTCATAAATTTTTTTTTAGCTGTCTAGATGTTAGAATATATAGTTTATACAACTGATAAATAACATGATTTTGTGATAAAATAATCCTATTTTTTATCTTAAAGATTTCAAAAAGAATACCTTCGACTGACGGTTGATGGGGAAATATGTTTTGGATCAACATGAAGCAGACATGCGGGAATATACAAAGCACAGGCAGCCTACACGAGCCAGCCCTGACAGGGGCGTGACAGCGGGGTGCAGGTGGGGCAGGGGGGATGCAAGGCAGCCATGGTACATCAAACAATACAAGCAAAACACCCAAATGTGACGAAGCAAAACAGCTCCACGTGGTATTGTTCATTCAACACGCAAAGCTGTCATTGGTCATTGACTATTACAAGAACAAGCAGAACTGTAGCTCAACTAACAGGTAGGCAGTAATATCTCACTAAAATTCTAATAATAACTGCAGAATAAAACTGCTTAAAAGCTTGTATCAAAGTCTTGAAGGTGTCATAATGTTGTTTCATTAACAGATGGCACCACAGGTGATACTGTGGTATCGACCAATCATAAATATTTCACCGAGTGGCTACATGTCAACACGTTAATATTATTGTAATACATGGTAATATTATGGTACTCCTGATGCAAACATTAAAATAATTTACTAATTTTATTAACACTTTCAGCTTTGTACTACCATCGTCCACTTTGGGTAGACTAAATTATGTTAATATCTACACTTGGGATGTACCAAACAGTAAAGCTCACAACAAGGATTGTAGGCAGGTTTTTGACATTTACACCACTTGCTTTTAATAAATTTAGACTGATTAACAAAATGAAATTACACTTTGTGCTGTAATTGCACAGTATGTCATTACTGTGTAGTTCTCACTGACACTGGCAATATCAGCATATGTCCAAGTTCAGCCCGATATTCACGCAGGCAAAACCATCCCCTGATAAAAGAACAGTTATTTGTACAAAATACAAATAATTCTGACGACCAGATTCAATTAAAAATGTGAAAATAAAATACATAAATGAAATTATATTTCCCATGATGCTTAGCAGTTTGCAGATAATTTTTTTGCATGAATATTAAACAATAAAATTACACACTATAAACTTATATATGTATACATTTTGTAGATAAAAAGACAACTCTAATTAGTTGGCATTTTGGGCTAAATTCTGTTTCAAGTTGGGTATTTGCCTGATGTTCGTTTTGTGTTAATATTTAAAAACTGGAATTTTATTACATAAATTATAAGAAAATGTGTGATTTTGTTAAATTGTTCAGAACAAATTAAAGCTCAATTCTGCTTTCAAAAGTACAGGTGTAGCGAATAGGTAAACACTTGCTGTTTTATATAAATTATCTAATTATTGCAAATATATCAGCTAAATAAGCAACTGACCCTTGACACTAACAAAAGCAGCTTCCATGAAACAAAATGTACAACACTTCAACATGTACATGCAGACAACTTGCTAAATCATGCCAAGTTCTCATGTAAAACCACCCACGTGGATGTGGTAAAATCGACACATTTGCTAACATCTATCAGCCCAACATGAAAACCATTCCATACACTGAAACTACATTGACCATGCAGCGTACCGGGCAGCTTCTTTGCCCTGAACGAGGCGTTTGTAATTGCACATTTGGAGACGCTGCCAGCCTGGTGGGGGGAAGCGGTTACAGAGATCCCCATTGGGTTGTTCTTGTGGGCTCCAGGTGGACTCTGCTTCAACCCGTTCTTTATTGCATTCGTCAACTGAAACATACAACACACTCGTTAATATGACGTCACATTCTGCATTCTAGCCTGAATGTTTTCTGCGTGCATGCGTGCATGTATTTCTTTCAGTGCATTCTGGTGGGATTGGGTTCACAGTTCAAGTTCAATTGTTAGTTGAGTTATTGAAGTGTAATCATTGTGTGGTACATAGGATGCAAACACAAATATATCTATTTACAACATTAATGCTTCCATTGATACTGAAAGCATCATTGAGGGATTTGAGGGATTACATGAATCAGTTCCTGATGAAGGTTACTGATGGTAGCTGAAAGATAAAAGTCAAACTTAGTTGTGAACAGAAGACAAATTTATTGTCTCTGCTTGATGAAGACTGTCACCAATCTTTACTTTTGGTGTAAATATAATTTAGTATAGACACAGTCAAATTAATCATACAGTGATCATACTACACCATAAAGACTAACAAATATCATATTGTTTGGTGCATCGACTCACTAATATGACGTCTGAGTAGAGTTCAAAGCAGGCCCTTTGATGGAGGTCGTTGAGAGCCAACATCCCTCGTTGTGTCTGGCCATTGTACCTGGCAACACACATCTTGTCATGGTTCTGTGGCACACTTGTTCTAAATGATTATTATCAGATATCCTTTGACGATTATTGGTATTTATAAATTATGTGATACTAACAGATGTAAAAGCTATGTGTCCATTTCATCCTTTTAGATTCAACCTGTTTTGAAAAATGTTAATGAATATATTTTAAATTACCAATACACATTAAACAATTATAGATATAATGAATAGAACATTATTACGATGGATCAGAAGTAGGATAGGATGGGGCAAAATGTTTCCTATTCCATACATTAATATGCTACCCTAGCTCATATTGCCACAATGCTCAAAAATATGAATTTTGAGATAGCCAGACAAAACCATGGACATAATATGTGGCTCTATCTGGCTATCTAAAAATTCTGATTTTCAAACCTTATGGCTAGTTGGGCAGTCTAGCACATTCATCTAGGACATATTTTACCCCACTTTGTCTTATATAACTGTATAAAGACTAAGCACAGACAGATGACTTACATGGTGTAGTAGATGCCACAGGTGAGTTCTGTGAGGAAGCCCCCCGTGACGGCGATGCGCCCGGACTCTGAGAGGTCACGCGCTGATGCTGACAGACTGACGGTGGTGCTGACGGAGGAGTGGGCTCGGGCTGGAGCCAGCTCATTCGACTCTCCTAAGAACCCCATCTTCACTATCCTATAAGGAGGAACTGGACTTAGTTTAAGACTCCCTACATCAAGTAGACTCCGGTAACATGATTTGATTTTGTTAAGGGGCTGATTCTCTTAAGCAAACGTTGGAGAAGAAAATGTTTATCAGATGAAGATGCATCAGCCAGGTTTTGAGATTTTGTGTCACTTGCAAAATACTGTTATGACAGACACTGGATTAGAGGGAACAGTTGGAACACAATCGGATTCATGGATGTAAACACAGAATCAAGAAATGTTATTGTATGTAGAGACAGACAGACAGACAGACAGACAGACAGACAGACAGACAGAGACAGACAGAGACATACATACAGACAGAGACACATAGGCAGAGACAGACAGACAGATGCCTGTAGATAAGGAGACATACTTGGAGCACATTCGACACAGCGTCCTATGTGCATGCGGGGACACTCGCATGATGTCAGCATTGAAGCACCGGAGCAAATAGGTCAGCACCGAAAATCTGCAACAAAACAAAATAGGTGTAAAATAATAAACACATTGGCAAGGGAGATGTTGCTAGGCATGGTCAATAGCATGTAGTGGATTAGACCGCAGAAAATGTGGACAGACAACATTTTAGATTGGACATGTTTGGAGCCATGGGAGCTGTTAGATGATGCTCACAACTGAACAATACTATCAAAGCTTCATTCGGTTAAGGGATGAGTGAAAACGTTTAATGTAGTAGGCTCTTGCATTATTCCGTGCAAAATGTTTGTTAATTAAAAGCAAACTTTCACTTGATTATGAATGTTTATGTTATAAAGGTTTAAAAAAAAATTAGGGTGGCAATTTTTCTAAGCAGGATAAGTTTACCAAATTCAAGATGGCCATCCACCATACAATTGCAGTTATTTTTCATTAAAATATTATTTTAAATTCTTTACATGTTTATAATGATATCTGGAACCCTTAGCAAAGACAATGCCCTTTTATATTAACGTCTGTATATGAAAGGTAGTAGAGGGCCGCCATCTTGAATTTCAAAATGGTGGTTGTAAAACAATTGCCTACCGTTCACTGTATTAATATGTTCAGAATACATTTTTCTCTTACCAGTGATTCTTGATATCCCCAGAGTATCCGTTAATTTGAGAAAAAATTATAAATAGGGTGGCAAATTCAAAATGGCCACCAGCATGAATATCACCATTTATTACAGAGTAATTAGCTTTATAATATATCCACAGAGTAATCGGCTTTATAATATATCCATACAATAACTCCGCGTACACGGAGTTTTCAGTTCGCGTCATCGTTCAGATGCATATAAGGTATGCTCATGAATTTTCGGTACCATCCATCATTATCATTCTGAGATCATCTTAAATACAAAAGTCTAGTGAATCAACATGCCCCATACACTGTACTGCTCTATACATCACTTTCCTCAACTCCATATAAAGTTAGTGTCAACTAATAATTAGTTTCACACAACTTTAAGATAAAACGGAGCAAAAGATGAAGTATTATACATCCGCGGGCCATACATTTATTATTCAGTAGGACGGACCTGGAAACCGGTAATTTTGCAAAAAGCATAATTTATAAAATAACATCAAATGCCAAAGTGACATATACTGTAGCAAGTATGATCAAATAAACATTGTTTGTGTTGCACATCACACCTTTTTAAGAACAGTTTAGAAGGGTAAGTTTACTCAGAATGCAACTCTAAGCAGCTGGAGGGAATTTATTTAAAGCAATTATTTGATAATTTTATTATCTATATAATGTACAAAAATATTAATTAAACCTGTTAATATGACTAATTCATGTTATTCTATACATTTATTTTATTACATTTATGTTTAATTAACCACAAATGACCATCACAATATATCCATATAATTATATTATTATGGAAAACTAGCGCAATTTTGTATGGTTAGCGGCCAGCTTGAATTTAGTAAATTTATGCTGTGTAGAAAAATTGCCACCCTAATTTTTGTAGACCTTTACTACCAAAAGATGCAAAATCAAGTGACAGTTTGCTTTTAACAACGATTCTGCACGAACGCAATGTTTTTGACATAGTGGCCTACACTAGTTAGGCAACCTGACAGGTTGAGAGGTGTTAGTCAGACATGGTGACAGGTTTCAGTTACACATACTGACAATTGTCAGTTAGACATGCTGACAGATGTCAGTCAGAAATGGTGACAAGTGCCAGTCAGACAAGCTGACAGGTATCAGTCAGACATGCTGACAGGTACCAATCAGGCATGCTGACAGGTGTCAGTCAGACATGCTGACAAATGTCAGACATGCTGACGATGCCAATCAGACATGCTGACAGGTGCCAGTCAGACAAGCTGACAGGTACCAGTCAGACATGCTGACAGGTGCCAATCAGGCATGCTGACAGGCATCAGTCAGACATGCTGACAAGTGTCAGTTAGTCATGATGACAAGTATCAGTCAGATATGCCGACAGGTGCCAATCAGACATGCTGACAGGTGTCAGTCAGACATGCTGACAGATGTCAGTTAGTCATGCTGACAGGTGTCAGACTTGCTGACAGTTGCCAATCAGACATGCTGACAGGTGCCAGTCAGATATGTCATCAGCCACAAATATTCTCTGACCATGTTATGTCCCATGCAGATACACATGCATGCAGGCATGTGTAACGTCACCCACAAAATCACCTTGTTGTGATTAATTAATCAAAAGTAAGCTAAAAACCTAAAGTTGATGAAAAACGTCTTGTGACGCGGAAACGTATCATGCACAGATGCATACACGTTTGTCACATCCGCATGCACCACTAATAATTACACACGCGCGACGGAACATGCAAACAGTGAGCAACAGCCTATTGTGTGGCCAGGACATTGAGCAGTACCCGAGGTAATCATCACGCGTTTGTGAACAGAACGCTTCGTGTCCTGCATCTATTAGTCTCGCTGCATACGTCACCTGCATTAGCAGTGCTTGCTCAAATCAGTTGCCGCACACAAAAACGACTGGCGCATGCAAACATTTCTACTTGATTTCATACATTACCTGCTACAGGCAGTGGTTGTAGAAGATGGGTTGACATCGGGAAATAAATCAACAAATGAGACACGTGTGGTCTCGCCTTCTACCTGTGGCTTTGCATCAGTGCTCGATCTCTTTAAACTATCATATACCCCAATAAAAAATCCACTTGTGTACAATCTGCATGGACATTATTCAGGTACTTTGCAACTAAATTAAAACTTTTGTCTTTTCTATTTTAAGACGACTGCGGAATTGAAAAATAAAATAAAATTTATAATCTTTTTTTTTAAAAAGAAGTTGACTGTCTATTCTCTTTTGTCTCATCATTATCTGCTGATGTTTAATTATGGGTTATTAAAGATTTATTATATATGCAACAAATGATCTATAAAGTCAGACAATTTTTAACATAAAATCACATTAAACTGAATAATGATATCTATTTTAATACCTTTACAGTCAATTGAAATTATGTATTAGTAAATAGCACTTTTTAATTGTATTTTTACTGATATATGTCTACGAATATCAGCCTTGCCATTAAGCTAAATACGAAGGTTGAAGCCATAATCATTCACTGGTGCATTGCACATGTACTAATATGCATATACTGAGAACATGCATGAGCAACATCACTCCAGGGATGGTCCTTGTTCAATTATACACAAGTACAGCAAACACGAAAACATAAAACCATCTATACAGTGTGCATCACTGTCATACTGTGTCCTTGAGGAGTTTGCATTGCAATCATCTAAAAGCTTTGAGACACTCTGCATAGGTCACGGTCATTCTGCAAGCCAACTAGTGCAGTCAAACAGTCTTACTTGATATTTAGTTTATTAAATAGCAGATCCTTCTGACAATCAGTACATGTTCGACTGTTACTTTTAATTGTCTATCTTTTACATTTAATGCAACAGTGGACAATTATTTTGTAGCTTGAATATTGATGTATGGAATAACAGCCAGTCAACACGCTAATGAATTCAGTTCTGCGTTGCCGTGACTACTGCATTCTCTTGTCAACCGACTGATTGACAGAATTAACGAACAAATCAATCAACAAATGAGTCAATAATAAATCTATTAAGACTAGTAATTCCACATCCACATATATATATATATATACATTAATATTGAAAAGAATGATAACAAATGTAGACTATGGCAAACTTTTAAAAGGAAAACAATTAGCATTAAATAAATAGACACTTTTCCTCCTACAAACTTTGTGCATAATTATTGTGTGAATCAGACAGATTTAGAGTCTAATTTGGTGAAATATTGAATTCTTTCCTTACAATGCAAGAATAGTTTCAACTGTTGCTGATGTTAAAGCCAGTTTTAATTAGATATCATTTTTCATTAAATATGTCTTAACATGACAACTGTTCAATGATTTCGACACTGGGACACTTTGTGAATGCTAACTATTAATCAGGTATATAATCAGCACCATAAGAAGACAATATAAAAATGTGGATGCCAATCCCAAATTAGTAATCGCTACAGCAACAGGCCCACTCACCTATTCTGTGCTGTGATGCCTTCTACCTGTGGGTGTGGACCAATTGTAATCATTGTTGGCACATCACTATGGTAACGCAGAAGTGCACTCTCAGTTAGGGCAAGGGCAGCCAGACTAGGAGGCTGCAAGCAAAGAAGTAGTTCCAATTTAAAGGGAATATATGCTGAATTTCATTGGTTAATTCATAATAAAAAAAAAAATTATAACTCAAATATCTCAAATCTGTTAACTTATCAATTTCAAATTGCATATAAATTTACAATATTATTTATACTTCACCACCTACCTCATGGTAAATAGACAAGGCTGCCAGGGTTGGGATGGTGAATTCATCTGTTTTGGCCTGCCCCTTGTCATTCACCACCTCCTAGAAATCAAACACAATCATCTCTTTAATTATATGTTATATCACATCTCAATGTCTGCTAAGATTTTGAATTTTTGCAATATAAATGAGACAATATTTCCATGATTCCACTAATAAATACCTCCAAAACTATGAAGGGAAACTTCAAATTAACCGTTTTTCTCTAGTGGTTCTTCGAAATCAATATAAAACAAGTTGCACGACAAGATTATAATAATAATAGGGGGCACAGCCAAAAGTAGTTGATCAACATCTGATAACTTTAAAAAACTGAGATGACGTGTGCTTCCATCAGCGTACTACAACTGGCTGATTGAGGTGTTCATGTTTCACAGCAAGATTATAGAAATGTAAACCTCTGAAAAAAAGAATACCAGAAAGTTGACATGAACTGTTCATGAGAAGGAAGAAGGAGAAAATGCAAAAACAAACTTTCAACCTACACATACGAATGAGTACTAGAGCTGAATGACACTGGTCCAGACCAATCCATATAACATTGTTACAATACTGAAGTTTGTACTGTTATTTTAATGATGCTGTCTTGTACTGCTCTATTGGCAGGAACTGATACACTTCATTGCCACTTTCACATAGTAGTGAAATACTGAATATTTATTAAAGAAGAACTAACTAAATATCTTTGCAAGCGTGATATCATACTGAAGATGTGAATACACTGCATGACTCCATTACAACAGTGGCTGTAATAAATCACTTCGGATCTAGATTTTGGATGGTGTAACACTAAAATAAATCATACAAGTAATGGCTTGTCCAGCTCTTATGGTGAGAAGACCTGTTTGGACTCTGACTGATGCAATTGTCTTCAGCATGGCTTGTGTGTGTCTCCAGGCCACGGCACATCAGTGGTACAACTGCTGATAGACTTTGTGAGGAACTACCAGCAACCATCCACTGATGTACTGGGGCCAGGCTCTCTCTTGTCTCTTCTGGGAAGAGATCACATATCCATGTCATTCTCACTGGCAGATATTGCCTTGAGAAGAAACAATATCGATCTGACTGGCAAAGACTGGATTGGGAAGAAACTACATCAATCTTACTGGCAAAGGTCATATTGGGAAGAAACTATATAAATCTTATAGGGTGGAGAGCACATTGGGAAAAACATATAACTCTCATTGGCAGAGTTTGCATTAGGAAGAAACTATAAATGTCACTGGTGAAGATTGTATTATGAAGAAACTATATCACACTCACTTGCAGAGATCATACTGGAAAGATACTATATCATTCTCAGTGGCAGAGATCATACTGGAAAGATACTATATCATTCTCAGTGGCAGAGATCCCATCAGGATTTGGGAAGAACAAATTTCATTCTTAGTGACAGGGATCACATTGGGAAGAAACTATGTCATTTTCAGTGGCTGAGATCATATTGGGAAGAAACTATATTAATATTATAGCTGGAGAGCACATTGGGAAGAAACCATATCTCTCATTGGTGGAGATCACATTGTGAAGAAACTATATCACTCTCATTGGCAGAGATCGCATTGGGATTTGTGAAGAAACCATGTCATTCTCACTGACAGAGATCACATTGAGAAGAAACCCTATCAACTCTCACTAGCAAATCTCTGCCAATGGAAAAAAATCAGTCCCACTGGGGCAAACACCAAATTGGGAAAAAAAATTATATCAGTCTTACAAGCAAATTAAAAAAACAATTATATAAAACACAAGAAAATGTTAAATTAGAAAAAAATGACATAATTCCAACTGGTAAACACCAAACTGGGAAACATGATATCATTTCCACTGGCACAGATCCTACAGGAAGATTGCCCCTCACCCCGCCACCCTCCCCACACTCAACACCTGTCCAACGGGAGCCAGACAATCAATTAGTGGTTCGTGACTATGTGACACTCCCTGTGGATACCTGCGGCTAGTCATTACCTGCTTATTAGCCCAGCCATACCTGTACTAATTACTGGGAGTCGACCCTACTCATGTAACATGCTATCCCCATTAACAACTCTAACTGTCTCACCCATCGTCTATTATGTCTCAGCGAGGAAATATCTCGATGAGTGTAATTACTCCCACCCTATGGCCAGTCCCATGGACGCACGGAGACACATAAAACACACACTGCACGCCACCATGGCACAAAGAGATGCAGTTTTTCTGAAAATGAAAGTTTTTGTTATATAGAACTACAGTATGTTTTAACTGGCTGTTTAACACGGCTGATTTCCAATGTTCAGTATGTTGATCTATGTATTAAAAATGAACAAAGAAAATCAACTAAGAATGCAGATAATAACACCCACCTGAAAACAACACTGATATGTGCGATATCCACCCCGTGTTTCGCATTCATCCATCCCAAACCAGCTCAAATCACTTTCTTTCTCCGTTTCTCAGACATTGATAGATCGATAGGTTGATAGATGCATTTATTTTCCCAATATTGTACGATACATAGCGGCACACTTGACACCCGACTAGTTTTAAACGTCAGCTAAAATGAAAACAAAAAAACACTCGTTAACGCAACCAATGCATGAATGAGGGAGTTGATGCCACAAAGACAACATTGTCTGTACACAGAGGGCAGCAGGTGTGCATGTCTGCATTAATAGGATTACGCACAATGACCACGCGCGTGGACTTCCAAAAGGATGTCAAAGTAGAGACCCTCTGTCAGAGCTAATCACTTGAACCGGGCCGTTAAATTTAATCAAAGGCAGCCGAACGAAGCCATGTGATGCTGCCACCAACAAAGACTTGGCGTCAACTCAACAGAAACGGCTACTGGTGATTCCTTCAAATACACTTGATGGGAAAATGTGACACCACAACCATTCTTGACATCCCCACTTCATCAAAGTCTGCAATGATATCCTTGGCTGATGTTATAAATTGTTATAACACATCACTGTAAATGACACACATTTAGTGATTTATAATAACATTTTCACACTGGAAAGACCTTCCACACCACACAGGTTTCTATGCACATTCACGAGTAGATGGTTCATGTTCAGTTTCATCAAAGCCTTCAACAGCAGGCTTTACACATATAACAAACTATTGGACTTTCAATAAACCAAAGCTGCATTGTCTACTACCCATTTGGGTTTCTGTTCTGGTTAGAAGTCTTGTTAAATCTTGTTTAGGCTAAACTATGCTCAACCCAGCTAAGTGCATTTCCTCTGAAGCTGGGTCCAAAATCGGGAACAAACCCCATTACATTAACATTTTCTAAAACAATAGTGCTTCCTTCTGCAAAAAATCTCAAAACAGATTTTTTTAAATGCATATATTTACAATTGTCCACCCTAATTCCTCATACCCTTGCCCTGGTGCTTATTAATTCAGTTCTACTCCCTGAGCTGAGGTCAATGAGGACTAAGGTGCAACAGATGTTTTATTGTTATTATCCTGGCTGGCCATTCCTAGTAATCAGCTGCCCACATCAACGTCACAAGCCACTTTGAAGAGACATTATCATAGGCCGAAGACATGGTCACTACAGTCCTCTAATCACAACCTTAAACTGAAATAAAATTCACAAATTGCCCTTTCATTTCAACCTTAAATAGCACTAAACCGGATTTTCTCTGGACAGCTACATCATATTTAGTGAACCAATGCACCAGCCCTTGTTTAAGGATGGTTTGTGTGACATGGTCATCTTTGCAGAGCATATTACTTGAAATAATAAATAATTCTGAAACCACATGTTTGCAAAAATAAATGTAAACTACAGTGATAAGAATACATTATCTTTCATGTCTTTCTTATGCAAGGAATGTGGTATGGATTAGAAAAATATACAGATAGCTTACTATCTTGTTTGCAATATATAACTGAGCAGTGTGCATGAAAATACAGTAAACATAATGTTGCTACGACCACTCTGGCCAACCTTTACATGAACAGATGACATGACATGTCCAAATATATAAAATAGTACAATGCAGATGAGCATCGAGACACATTCCTTTAGTTTCCTTCCTAACTGTATTATGGCAGATTCAACATTATAAAGCAAGAAGAGGCCGCAATGTCATAGTAATATCCTATTCTTGTAATATCATAACATATTCTACAGCTTCAGCACTGTGACTTTACTCCAATATCAAAGAGAGATAATTGATGACAAGATATCGCGGTCAATTAATGACTGCCCCAATGTCTCACCTGTGCCTGCTGACCAGAGCTTGTGTCCTTCACTGGAGACAACTGAACGGTCAGTGTGTCCCTCTTTTGAGACAGCTGCGTGGTGGTCAACCAGAAGTCTACCCGTCTCTGCCATCTCATCCCTGTCCACTTCAACCATCTTCCTGGTCTGGCGGTCTGTCCACCAGACACTGGTCATCATACCATGTCCAGTTGGGTCCTTCCTGCTGATGGTCATCTTGATGGATGGACAAGCACTGACCACTAGCATCCAACACGCGTTTTTATAGGCAAACAAACCGTCCCTGACCACTGATGGATCAAACCATGTTGCAGACACAGGGAAGAGCAAGTGGTCAGCCAGCACTGGTCAGCATACTTGACCACACCCACCAGGTGAGAGAACACAATGAGTCTCACCTGTAATTTGTTGCGGCACAATAGCCACGCGTCTGACGTGTGCCATGCCAGCAAACTGCAAGAGACAATTAGCATAAAGCCGCAGCAAAGAACTCCCCGTGTCCCTCTAGTGGACCTGGCCAGGCCTAATTCTGCAGCAACCGACCGGCGCTCATCGACTGATAACAATGCATAATTAATGAGAACCGAGAACATGCGGCTAATTTTAGGGAGAGAGACGGAAGGAAAGGGATGACATGTCCCAGAAAGTAATGCTTGTTGCCTCAGGCAGGAGCACCAAGGTACGGAGACAGGAGGGAAGACAAGGATGAGACAGACACTTGAAGCATTTTGTCACAGCTGGTGACACCATTCACATAGGTCATCTAAAGCACCACACGTCTAGTTCTTGTGTATGAGACACAATCTTATTATTCGATACAACCAAATTGAAAGACCAGCCAAACTGTGACCCCATAAGGGTGTACAATAACATTCTTGAATAAACCATTTGTCTCATAAACAATGGGCACCACAAACTATGGCCTAATTGTCTCTACAGATGGAAACTGTTTCTGAGTATGTAACATTGTCTCCCGCATGATGACCACTGCATTGTCTACATCCATTACATGTCAATATTTCTATCATATTTCCTTCGGTCTGACGTCCAACTTTCTATCACATTAACTCCAGCCTCATGTCGAACTGTTTGATGTCCAATTTATCATACTGTCTCCAGCCCAATGTCCAACAATTCATCTGCATTGTCTTCACTATGATGTCCAACTTTCAGCTATATTGTCTTCAGATTGATGTCCAACTCTCAGTCACATTGTCTTCAACCTGATGTCCAACTCTCAGTCACATTGTCTTCAACCTCACGTCCAACTTTCAGTCACACTGTCTTCAACCTGATGTCCAACTCTCAGTCACATTGTCTTCAACCTGATGTCCAACTCTCAGTCACATTGTCTTCAACCTCACGTCCAACTTTCAGTCACATTGTCTTCAACCTGATGTCCAACTCTCAGTCACATTGTCTTCAACCTCACGTCCAACTTTCAGTCACACTGTCTTCAACCTGATGTCCAACTCTCAGTCACATTGTCTTCAACCTCACGTCCAACTTTCAGTCACATTGTCTTCAACCTGATGTCCAACTCTCAGTCACATTGTCTTCAACCTGATGTCCAACTCTCCGTCACATTGTCTTCAACCTCACGTCCAACTCTCAGTCACATTGTCTTCAACCTCACGTCCAACTTTCAGTCACATTGTCGTCAACCTGATGTCCAACTCTCACAGTCACATTGTCTTCAACCTGATGTCCAACTCTCAGTCACATTGTCTTCAACCTCACGTCCAACTGTTTGTCATATTGTCTTACAGCTATTACATAAATTTTTATTTTCCACCATGCTGTCATCATCACCATGATGTCCAACTTTCTGTCATATTTTCTCCTGTGCGATGTCCAACTTTTCATCATATCTTCATTCTACTTTCTCTGACATCGTCTCCAGTCTGATGTCCAATTACCTGTCACTCAGACATGTGTGTGAACAGAAGACATGGGAGAGAGGTGTTAAAAGCATTGTTGCATGAGATGACTCTGTCACAGCTGCCTGAGCTGACAGTACTGCGGGCTGCGGGTGCGACGGCAAGTTGACACTGGACCCGTGTAAAGACCCGTTTACATGAACAACTAGTTGTCAGACAACTTTTATGTGGGTGTTTAAACACGTGATATGTTTCGACACAGCAAACAACTGTGACCCTGACATCGACTACTTATGATTTTGAGCTCTCTGGTAAAAAACCACAAAATAAATCGACAAGAGAGTTCCGTGTCAACGAGTTACGTAGCTTCGTTGTTTACAAAACAATTTTGTGTGTGGAAACATATTATTTGTGTGTGGGCATTATTAGCAAGCCATTTTACCAATGATGATGCATTTTCTTTTATGTGAAAGTTTTGGGTAATTTCTGTCGCCCAATGATGCTGCGGTTTCTCGCAACTGGTATACAAGGCACTTCAATAAAGATGTCATGATAGAACAGTGGCAACTGACTTAAATTAAAGATGACAGCTAAATGAACTAATGTCTAAGAGCTATTTACATTATTAATCTTTATTACAATATGTAATAATATACAATAATTAACTCCAAAAGTATTATTACAATTTTATATATATATACGGGGTGTATATGTATATATATTATATATAAAACATACATTATTTTTGTGTGTACTTGTGTGTGTTATGAATATCATCCTATCATTTCTCATTAAAAAAACTCAATTAATTAGTCAATATTAACTAATTAGCAAGCAAACACAACATACTCATATTTTAACTTCCACGATTAAAAACATATTTGTATATTTCTGCAGAGCCTGGGCTTTACACACAATGCAAACATGTGTATTTAACATGTTTAAATCCCTACCAAATAACAATATATTTACATGATAAAAAAATAATCTTCCATAGTGACTATGTATGGTGAAAGAATCATTGGATAAGTCTATGTTTTTTACGTAAGTTGGTGTCCCTTGAGTGCTAAATGTTTTTATGAAGAAGAAACAATGTTACTGCATACAAAGATACACAAAAACAGATAAACATAACATATATATTCAGATAAGCACCATTTTAATTGACATTAAGTTAATTGACAGTTATGTATGGATACAACACATTTTTTTCTAAATAATGGTTTAGTGCAATGAGTCAATGATGGTTTAAAAAAACATCCACCCAACTTCCAAGTCCCAGAGTTTTTAAAACAAAATGCCACAATGTTCTTCCCAGGTTTTCAAAAGGGCAGGGTGCCATTTTAGTAAAAGGGCACATAGAGTGTGATGAGCAGTGGTTAAAAGGGCACTTACGACACATGACTAAATTAAATACTGTATGCAGAGAATATTATACAGGTAATATTTGTGCCAAATTCCTTTGGGCTAGGTTTAACATAATTGAGATATACTGTTATGTTCAATTTTGAAAATTTAAAATGTACAAGCAACATAATAATTTTGAAATGAAATTTATAAATGTGGACAAATGGAACATTTTAATATATATAGAAAATACATGTTTAACTTAGTTAAATTACCATGTCTTAACTTTATTTAAGTTTCAGCAAAACACAATATTCAGCATGACATAACAGTTTATGTATAAATTCACATCATATTTAATATTCCCAGAGACTATTATATAAGCAAAAGATATGCAAAATATTGTTGGTCTAGGCTGAACAGAAATTTAGATACATTGCACTGCAAATAGTAAAAGGTGCAACTGAAAAGGTGTGATGTCATACATTACAATAATGCAAATGTAATTTTGTTTTATTTACAGAAAAAAAAACACCCACACACAATCTCAATGTTAACAATCAGTCAACAGACCAAAAAAGTAACTATCACTAGTTTGAAGCCACTGTTTATTGGTACCCCTCTGAATAATAATTATTACAGGTCGCTACTGCTAAACGATTTGGCCAAAACGAGATGCTGGCCGCCAGCAACCTTAGCACCCCTGGCTAGTTCACTACACATGAACAGGACGTTGTAACGTAGAAGCGGGATGCCTTGCATGAGCATGAACGCCTTCGCGTGCTGGCAGGTCACTGCATATTGAGGGGGAGTCGGTTGTTTTAACGCACACATTACGCAATTACTCAGTACTATTGTTCAGCTATGTTATACTAAACATCGTTAGGTATCATTATATATTGGTACATTAACACATAAAGAGTGTATGAATAAAACATTTTTTTAATCATGCTGGCTACGGTCCTGCTGGCGCTTTGTGATAGTCTGTCGTGAACAGGCTCTGGTCTTTCGACTTGCAAAGTTCGGCTGCCCCTCAGATCAAAACGTATTTTTTTAATTTTTGCATGCTTCATGATTAAGAATTAAATGACAGATCTAACTGTAGAAGTCACCAGGTGATCAGACTTTAAGTTTTGAAGATATGAAAAAAATAAGGACTACTTGGCGATATATGTATAGTCAAGGCATTACGCAAAAATCCATCGCGAACAGGGTTTACTGACTTGCGAAGGTTGGCGCCTCCTCAGATCAAAACATACTTTTATAATTTTGCACACATCACATGAGAAAGAATTCAACGGCAAATTGAATGATAGAAGTCTCCCGACGATTGGACTGTAACTTTTAAATATACAAACAAAATAAGGACGGCTTGATGATATGTATAGTCGAGGCACTGCGCGAAAGTCCGTCACTCTGATCTGTCCACTTTCAAAGGTCGGCGCTTCCTCAAATCAACGTATTTTAATATTTGTTGGCACACACCATTAAGAAGTTAACGGCACAATTAAAATATAATCAATTTTCAATTCAATTCAACATCTTTATTTCAGACTCAACTGTGCAGCGTGTGCAGATGTCCATATAATTATAAAAAGAACACATACAGGAAAAGTACACAAAAATATAAGAATATTCCACAATGGAGCCTACCATACGTAGACTCAATGAACACTATTATGTATATAGAACATCTTTATCCCACATCGTTGTATCCTTGAAAGCCAATTTAAATCACTGTTGACAATTGCAGTCACCAGCTTATTATAAGAGGCATCAAGTCTCAGCATGAATTTATATACAAGATTTCTAACCACAGCTTTACTATTAGGACCACGGTATTCTACAAATACGGTAGAAGCCCTGCAGTATTTAGGCTCACGTAGTAATAAAAAAACATTATTGTGGATATTGCTTATGGATACTTGCTGCTGTATAATTCCACCACAGTTGAGCAGTATACATTGGAGAACAGAATGTTTTAAGCAATGTCAGCTTCTGTCTGTAGAACACATGAACATTTTCTTAAAAGCATATTACCCCTAGCATATACCAGGGTCCTTGTCATCTCGCCGTGTATTAGATATAAATGCCCCAGATATTTTATGTGATCTACTTCTTTGATTGTTTCATCGTTGATCTCAAATGATGGCGCATCAACAGTCTTCATCTATTTGCTTTTACACACTAACACAGCACTTTTCTTTGAGTGATATTTAATACCATGACACATCCCATACGATCCACATACCTGTATCAGATCAGATAACCCGATACAGATGGAGAGAGGATTACCAAGTCATCAACTGATTACCAAGTCATCAAGATTATTAATCTCTGCATCACTTACAACACACCATGGGGTATCACATTTGTTTAATGTTATGGTTACATCATCCATATATCCATTTCACCATCACTGTGACATCTGCCACTTCAAATGTAATTCCTCGGAATATGAGATATTTACTTAAGGATCACTGAATATATCACTGAATTCAATAGCACACCTCTCACAAATTAACACTAAGGTCATTAGTTCTATTAAATGTTACAGCTAATGGTGCAAAATCATTAACAATAAGCCAGCTTATTGAATGCTCCACCAGTGTTCCTGTGGCTTAGACACATAAGAACACACACACACACACACACACACACACACACACACACACACACACACACACACACACACACACACACACACACACACACACACACACACACACACACATTTCTGGGTTGGTGGAGAATGTTGAACCTCACATTACAGTATGACATCTTTGTAGAGTCATTTTTCATTTACAGCTCACTCGTCTTTTTGTAGTGTATTTAAGGATAGCAAAAGAAGATCATGTGCAAGATCTGTAATCACACTTATTGTGGAAAAACAGGGAAAACACTTGCAACAAAACACAAAGAACAGCTAACGGGAAATAAAGAGTGTGGATTAAACTGATTCACTTGATAAAAAGTAGAAGAGTCTAATCAAAGTGTAATTAATATAAAGAACAACCAAACGGAAAGAAAAAATGGTGGAATAAAATGATACACTTGGTGATATAGGTAATCACAAAGAACAGCTAAAGGGAAATAAAATTATTTACTTAATTAAATAGAAGAGTCTGTTCAAAATTTACTACATGTTCAAACAACAGCTAATAGAAAAAAGATGATGGAATAAAATGATACACTTGGTGAATGAGAACTGGCTACTTGAACTATATTTTAATACACAAAAACAGCTAAAGGAAACAAAGAAGTTGGAATAAATTGAGTTATATATAATGCCACTGAAACTGAATCACCTTGCATTGTATTATTATTGTTGTTTCCATAGCAACACTCCCATGGTGAAGCTAATTAGTGCCTACGCAATGGCTCATAATAATGTTCTGGTGGTAATGATGTATGCATCGTAAGATTCCCATACCAAGAGATTTGCACATGCACTTAGAATAAAAACAGTTTGTGAAAAACAATGTAACTATGCACAAATCAGCCAAAAAATGTGATTTGTATTAATTCGGATGTATTTTTTAGTATTGTGGCACAACCTGGGAGCCACTCCACTCACAAAAAGAGTGCATAAGGAAACTCCATCATAGAACAGAATCCACCGATTTCAAAATGCATTTAATTAAAACCTCTCGTGTTCTTCAAGTCCAAGACTTTGTTCGCTACACTCTCTAGTTAAGCTACAGAATTGGTTCAATTAAGGCATAATACTGATAGATAGAAATTATATTTTGTGAAAAAGTGGCTGAAAATACATTTCTTCAACGACTTTTCAACCACGGACATGTCACAGAGGACATTATTTATGTGATACACAGATGACAGATCAGGGAGAATGTCCACAACCTCAAATGAAATTGTGTCATAGATTAGAACAACAATATGAAGGTTAAACGTGTGCATTTTGATAGATACATTTTAAAAGTTTTGCTAGATGCAACTTAATATATGCACCAAACTGAGTAGCAAATGTTTACTGAACAATCTTGGCCTTGTCGATATGGCAAGATCACATACACCACATTGTACAATACACAATGTAAGCAACAACCATTTGTAAATGACGTATCGCTCACAATTTGAAGACCCATTTTGTTGTATAAAATTATATCACAACCCTCAAGAATGCAAGTTCCCCCCCACACAGAGATTAATAATTGTTCACCCTTTAACAACAATTATGCTTGAAAAAAATATGCTGCACAAATGGTTAAGAAGTGCTCTAAATTCCACATGAATATGATAATCATGACCTCACTTAAACAAGGCTCCATGGTGCGATTTTCCAACAGAAATGAACTGATGAAGACACCTATCTGGATGGCGAGAAATAGCAGCAAATAGCTTCAGGCTTGCAGCAGGTGTTGTAAATACTCATTGATGAATTGGTAAGAAGCAATAATGGCAAAGACTAGTTTTGACTGGATCCTTGTTAAAGATGTAGAATACAAAATTGTGTAAAACTTACCTGAGACACGGAAGTAATAGATTACGCCAGTGCAGTGGTCAACAGATTAAATTCCTAGCCACAGGTGGACGGTGCAGATCACAAGGCCCTTGCCTTTATAATTAAGCAACCAATATGATCTTCCTCGGACAAAAAAAACCCCACAAGTCACAAGTAATATTCAGAGACTCAAGTTCACTGTAGAATGTTATGGTGTTTCAAGCAGGATCGGATCGAGGCATCAAATCAATGCAAACATTTTAATCAATGCAAACATTTTTATCACATATCTGTTCTTCTTCATTGCTCCCTGTATAAAGGGGTGGAGTTAGTTCTTGTATTGATGCACTGCTCTAACTGTTACCCCTTCTCACTTCTCCCCATCCCCAAGCTTCTCCCTCCATTTGTAATCTAACTCCCCTTTGTACAACCCCTACTAACATCTTAGTTGTGACATGTCCCTTTTATATGCCTCTTTTCACGTCTTGACATTCACTTTTTATACATAAAAATTTACTCAAAAATACCAACCTTTGCTAAGTAACTAGCATTACACAAGTGATACGTAGCATAAAATACACCACCCATAATTAAATGCAGTTTTGACGAAACAAACATCAAAATAATAAAATTGTTAAAACATAAGCTCAATTTCTTATACTACAATAATATAAACAATTGCAGAAAACATTACAAAGTCACATATTTAACTAAATGAAACCACACAAGCACTGAAGATTGACTTCAAAAGAATGAGACCTCCCACAAAGTTCTTGTGTCACATCCTGTCGACTCCGACTAATTAATTACAACTGATCCAACAATGGGAGCCAACAAAAGCGACATAGTCAAGCAATGTTTAGTGTAGCTACCCACGAGCAGTGTCTGCCTTTCACTGACACTGTACTGGACAACACCAACACTAAGGCATGGCATCGCACCACATGCGGTCCCCGTACAATTTCCGTTGCATACCTCCGTGACGCTGTGACAATGCGTGGCATCATTCACCTCATGATGAAGAACAATGCACACACGCAACCCAGGCTCCGACAACTGACACCGAGAAGTTAACGAGCTCCATCCTGCTCGCAATCTCAGTTGCCATGGCAATGCAGTGATTCCAAAGTCAGCTGCTTTGATGTGCCGGCAAACTTAATTACTGAATCAATGTGACTGATGCTTTATATGATCACCATTGCTATCGTAAATGTCATACAATACTTGTGTTGTTATATCTGTGGACTTAAAGTAACAAAGTTGAACATCTGAGTGATATCTGGCCAAGACATAACCTGCAAATATGTGTTTGCAAAGAAATTGGCATAAGCTGACATAGTCAGAGAGTTGTAATGTGATCTGATCTGAAAGACAAACTACATTTGAAATGTTGCTGCGTTCTCCAGCCATGGCCTACCAATAAGACTGCAACTGAAAATCCACTTACCAGGTTGTACATGCCAAGTAGACAGGCCTCCACAGCAGCACTCTTCTACAACAGAGAGAAAACACCATGATGCATAAGACAACACAGACTCCTTAATCTCAATAATATCACACCACAATCTGAAAGTAAGGAGCCTGAGTGATTATAGATATATATATATATATATATATATATGTATGTCTGTATGACAGAACACCCAGAAACAGGCGCACTCTAGAATCGCAGACTTGGTCAGAGTCTAGACTCTGAGTCTAGACTCTGAGTCTGAGACTTGGTCAGAGTCTAGACTCTGAGTCTGTCCATCCTGCAGTCTCCTTGTGCTTTTTGGACATCATCCATTGTTCTGCTTCTCATTTCTTCTTACATATTGCACATTGCCAGAAACACCAGGATTTTGTCTCTGCTCCATAACAATTACAACTGTGGGTATTCATTATTGCATAATAATACTTTTGATATTACTTACAAGTGTTGTCTCCTTGAGTGCAATTCATTACTAGCATGTATAAATTGGTACTTGTGTCATTCCTGCATTTTCACTCAACATACTTGGCAGTCTCTTGCTCTGATGGCTTTTAGTTGTCTCTGTTCATGTTATCATGCTTAACAATTCTAAGTTATTGTGCCTCAGTCTCAGGTTCCTGAGGATCTAGGTTCTACCAAAATGTATTATTGTAATAAACTTAATTAATTTTTTTTTAATTGGTTCAAATTACATTCCATATTTGCATCACACCAACTGAGTCAACAATGCAATTGTAACATTTCTTCCCAGGTTTAGCTGCAGACTTGAATTCTGACGAGCTGCAGCCATAAACTTTGAACCTTGCTCATGACACCTCCCAGAATGCCCCAGGCTGCCTATTTAACCAATTTCATTGGCAGACATAGCCCTTGGCCAATGTCATATCTAATTACAACATATCATCGATTGACCATCCGATTCAGCTGCTTGTCACCAAATAACCTATTATCTTCATCTGCTTGAATTAACTGATATGCCAGATCGTCCCTCCGGTCCAGCATGATGACAATACCACACCCTGCAAACTTCCAAACCCGCCAAACACGTCTCTCATATCTAACAAACATGTCTGTGTGATATCAACACTGCCGGAGGACTGCAAATGCTCATCTTCAAATATCTTTGGAGTATTTCCCAATGTCACAACTCAATAATATTATTCCAGAGAAAATCCTTTGTACAGTTGTATACTACCCTACAGAGCCTTACTACTTTCATCAACGAGTACGAGAATGCTTAATCCTTTGGTTTTGGTGCGCCACAGAGCTCGGATTGTCTGAAGATATTGGCGCGTTAGAAGTTATTTATTATTATTATTATATTAATACTACACTAACTGCTGCCAAATTTTACGTTCAATTTATACATATT
Organism: Paraescarpia echinospica; assembly: GCA_020002185.1. Taxonomy (NCBI): domain Eukaryota; kingdom Metazoa; phylum Annelida; class Polychaeta; order Sabellida; family Siboglinidae; genus Paraescarpia; species Paraescarpia echinospica. The sequence continues at coordinate 30,863,453 of CM034536.1, forward strand.
TAGGGGTGGGGGAAATTACTATGATATCACCAAACTATGTAACAAATTAATAAGTTATATTTATCCAGAAGATGTGATGTAACATGGTGAAAATCTTGTTAAAATAACTACCTTTCACAGCAATAACAAGGTACAAAAGGGGGAAAGTAGAAGAACATTTCTTATTAGGCACTTTCTCCCATCATCAATATATCATGTGCATAACACAATTTAATTAACAGGTAACACTATGTCTGACTGACTTTAATATTTAAAAAAATACAATTTTCATCATCATTCTGAATGAATTTGAAAACAAATATTTTCATCAAACATATTCCTGGTTTTGCCTATGTTGTGTTATTGCTTTTTGGAATTAGGTCAAGCGTATTACAAAAAACAAGATGGAAATGAGAGAAAATCCTGAAAATATGTCATTGCTTAAAGGGAATAAAAACATCTATTGCTTGAATTTATGTTATATTACATCCTGCTATCTATTTCCACGTCCACCAAGCAAAAAAAATCAAAAAAATTCAATTAATTAGAAATTCCACATTTTATGCTGTACATCCGGACATTTTCGAATATGCATATTTTTGGCGCGCTTTTCGGGATGCCGAGATGTGACGTCACTTATGACTCAAACTCGCATCAGGCCAACCCTTTCCATGCATTCAGAGCATGTTTACAAGTATAGCTTTTGGGTCGAAACGAGCGTCAAAATGAGTTATTGTGCAATTTTCCGACGTAATACAAACACTAGTCATCATAGAGGAACAAGCAGTTATCTTACGGTTCCACATGAATCCAATTTTATTCAAAACAACGTATGCGAATGGGCCTACAAGTCGTCTAGGTTTCGCCGAGCTTGGGCTCGTTTTCAGAATAATCATATCGAATGCAACCAACGGGATATAATCTACACCAATAAACATACATAGCAAACATATATTGTATCCAGCTACATAAAGTAACGTGTATAATCTCATAATATCACTAGAATATCGATATATGAAGGAGCTGTACAATTTACCATAACAACTTAAATAAGTTAGAGAGTTTCCGCTGGTCCCGCTAGCTCAGTGGGTAGGCGCGTTGGTTACTTGTCGTTTATTTTACAATCAGGCGACGCCGGTTCAATCCTGACAGCATGCAAACTATTGATTTTCTTTACACTTTTTTTGTTTATGTTTTCACGAAGTAATATAAACCAAATCATTTAGTATACTATGATGCACTGTTTGTAAATAATTTTTATTTTGTAGTAATTATTTATTCACCACAAAAATGAAAATATAGTCATTATATAACGATGTTTCTAAATTTTATTTATCCAAACAAATATACTGTAATGGATATCTAATTTATTAATTATAAATATATTGTACAGTAATATATTGTAATTATATATGTGAAAACAGATTGTGATCTGTCTGGATAAATACAATTTAGAAACATCGTTGTATATAATGACCATATTTTCATTTTTGTGGCAAATAAATAATTACTACAAAATAAAAATTATTTACAAACAGTGCATCATAGTATACTAAATGATTTGGTTTATATTACTTCGTGAAAACGTAAACAAAAAAAGTGTAAAGAAAATCAATAGTTTGCATGCTGTCAGGATTGAACCGGCGTCGCCCGATTGTAAAACAGATGCCAAGGAACCAACGTGTTTACCAACTGAGCTATCACGGCCGGCAGAAATTTGCTGACTGATTTCAGTTGTTATGATAAATTGTACAACTCCTCCTTCATAGATCGATATTCTAGTGATATTATGAGATTTTACACGTTACTTTCAGTAGCTGGATACAATATATGTTTGCTATGTATGTATATTGGTGTACATTATCTCCCGTTGGTTGCATTCGATATAATTATTCTGAAAACGAGCCCAGGGCCAAGCTCGGCGAAACCTAGTTAACTTGTAGGCTCATTCGCATTCATTGTTTTGAATAAAATTGAATTCATATGGAACCGTAAGATAACTGCTTGTTCCTCTATGATGACTAGTGTTTGTATTACATCGGATTATTGCATAACAACTTATTCTGACTCTCATTTCGACCCCAACATTATCCATGTAAACATGCTCTGAATGCATAGAAAGGGTCGGCCTGCTGCGAGTGTGAGTCATGTGTGACGTTAAGATACCACATGATCGCCTAGCTCATTAAATTTTTATTTTCCGCGGGAATCGCTACACAGACGGGTTTAAAATCGAATTTATGCTACAAATGTATTTTTCTGTATTTTTTTAATGTTCTCGAATGTTACAGGCAATATTAAACTTTCTGTACAAATGGAAAACGGATTTTAGCTAATGCCTTGTTTTTATTTCCTTTAAGGCTACAGTGTTCACGCTTGACATGATGAATGGTCCAAGTAGATGCGACTAGGACATCGCAAAGACATGCAACGCAACAATATAAATCTCCAGCTGATGCCTGCATGTGTTCTACTATATTGTCAGACCTTCAAGAAATTAATAACAAGACATTGCATCTCGCCACAGGGGAATTACAATCTACATCCTAGCCAACCAATATGGCCGACAACATCACCTTACCCAGGCTTATGGTTTTACAGGCCCATAAAATGGCCCTTCAGCTGTCCATCTGCTCAAAACATGGATCTCAAGCAATACATAAATGACGGGTTTGTCTTAAAGAAACTCCAAATAATGATGAGACAGCAAATACAAAACAGATGGTGTGTTCATGTTACAAGCAATGAAAAATATACAAACACAGAACATAACATAGAACTGAAAAAACTTCCATGAGTTGTTATCACTGGAGTCATGGATTGACATCACTGGAGTCATGGACACCATATGGTGTTAAGTGCTTAGAGATAATTACAGAAATGTTTTCTTCCATTTTTTGGGAGAACAAGAACAATAATTTTACTTAAGGAAGGTAGAAGAAAGAGAGGCTATTAGAGACCCATGGAAAACAACATTATCATTTGGATATGAGAAGATACTCATTATAACAAATGATTAGAATATATTATTTGCTAGCAATGCAAATGTGTTCACAAACAGAATTCCCAATACCTGAAGGGATAAACCACACACAAATTAACACTTATAGATTTTTAACAAATGTCAGCTTCTCTTACCCACGTGCAATCTACAGGCAAAGCGTGTTGATTTTGGTGATCTTGTCAAATCTGGTTAAATACTGGATATGGCCACAAGCTCCACATACCCAGATACACTTAGACAGAAACAAGAATCTTTGTTTACATTTTACCTTCTTATCTGTGTGTCCGATCGCCGTCAGATACGTTGACAGCAGCATAGGGATCATCCCGATACTGAAGTACCTCAGCTCAGGTGTTTGTGAGCGAAAGAAGTCAAACAACTGGTGGCAGACAGGAGAAACCACCTGAAATCAAGAGGCATATTACTACAGCTGGTAACAATAAAACAATCATTGTCTCTATGAGACGGGACTCTGACACCAAGTTATCACGACGACATACTTGTATTTAGAGTTTCTTAAGAATCTAGAAAGCATCAAAATGTCTCAAACTCTATTCTGAAACAGCTAAATCATCAAAATAAAATTTGATTAGGTGTCCAGCCAATCTAGCAAACAAAAAGTTTTATAAGATCATCACATGCAGCATAAACAACTCTACTATATATTAAGTAATAATAATACATAATAATTATAAACTTCATTTATAAACAATCCATACCTAGAGTAAGACTATTCAGGAGTATTTACAATTGGAGTAAAATGCTAAGACATAAATATTGAATAATACAACTACTAAGAATTACACTAATACTGAAGATCGACTGGTAATAAAATAAAATGACTGAAAGTGCTTAGAGTTGACTAAACAAAACTAAAGTAGACAAACTAGAAAGTAAACCATAGATGGAAAGTTTGCCATTTAAATCTAGTTATGGTATATTTTAGACTAAAAAATGCACAAGACTGACGAAATACAATGAATTAAAGATAAGTTTCAGGAGGTTAAGTTATGACTTGCTCAAGACAGAAATCTGATTTCCTGATTTCAATATTGAAAGAAAACATTCCCAAAAAAACTACCAATTAAGCAGAACTTAAGTATTAAATTATGGCTATTAAGTTGAAATAAATATTAAATTATAGCCATTAAGTTGGAGTATTAAATTGTTTTAATACAGTTAAAGACAATGTGCATTGCGTTGGCATATGCTGATCATAACAATTTCTACTGGTTACATTTTTGACTACCCAAGATCTGCCCATTAAAGTAATATAATATGTGGAATCTATTAATTAGTTACTGATTATTAATTATTCAGTTTTTAATATTTGCTGAACAGTAGATCATAAGCTAATGGTTTTCACTATATTTCACATTAACACTAACCGTATGTCTCTGAATGTCGATGACACCATCACAGTTAAGATTAGTGGCTGAATTAAACAAGCTGTAAGGCATTATTAATTATTCAGTTTACCATTCAAAGAAGTAGCCAGTGTGACATGGTTAATTTAACTTAATCACTAGTGCATTTGAACACTCAATAAGAACCATTAATGAATTGCAGCTGAAGTCAACCTTCTTCCGCACAGAATGAAGAAATGTAGAAATTAAAATCTACTGTGGAGAAAAGGCACAGAAATTAAGTTTTTGTCTAAGATGAAATTGTGTCAGAATAAACAACTAAGTACAGTGTTTTTTTATATTACGAATGGTTTTTATTACATAAATTTGAACTTCAAATTAAAGCTGGTGTACACCTGTATAATGATTTTCATTGGTTAACAAATATACAGCTACAGTAGTTGGGAGTTTTGTGTAATTAATATGTCTACATTTTAAGAACATTTCTATCTCAAAATTAATTTAAATTAACAATGTTATACTTCATGTGTTTATCGATGTTTCTGCAGTATATTTACTATTAGGAACTGTTTAAAAAGGGACTTCATAAAACCACCATAAATCATTGGTTTTTCCCAACTTGCTGATTGATGCCATCTTTCTTTTTCAGTTCAAACAGCGATTGTTTTATTGGGATTGCGATGCTTTAGTATTGATAACATCTTAACTGAATATAAATAATATCTACACAACATGTCAGTGTCATTCGTCTTGACCTTTCATAGATTAAGTTAATATTCTAGAAAACACATATTTTGCATTTGAAATAAAATAGGCCGGTTTTATTACTTACAAAGATCACTCAACAGAAATTATTGACAGACGAATAAATTATGCAATGAGAATCGTTGTACATTCCAGTTAACAAAGTCCTACTTTGGATTTGGATTTATTGAACCCTCTAACTGTCGACAGAAAACAGTTTGGTCGTGTATACAAGGCACTAATTAGCAGGAGAATAAGTTGTGAATATCACGATTCTCTAATTAACACATTCCTCGAGAGACTGTGTTAGGTTTGACACCGCATGTGTTAGCGTTGAAGCCCCATGCTCCGTGTGTTATGTGCACTGGCAGCGTTGAATGACATGCAATGTCATCGATGTCCCGCTGCATTGTCAGTCCCGGTTGGAACTGTAGAGGGTGCTAATGATGAGTCATGCTGTTTACTTTTGTTAGATATGTAGAATGATGCGACTGCCTGATCCTCAACACTGACAATTTAATATCATCATGCTAAATTCTGGCTCTTGGATGAGACAAATGTGAAATGGATGCAGTAGTTGCAACCAGGAAGAGACAGCATTTCAAGGAAGAAGTCAAAGTCTCCATTGGTGCCTGGTGTTAGTCCCCACCCATGAATCTATCCCCACCCCCAGAGAGGAGGGACAGAGCTGATAAGCTGAGGAAGCAATGCCAATTTAAGAAAAGTCTATTTAAAAGTACAAAGTCGGATAATTTGTATTGTAAATGGATTAAAAGGGATGAAGGAGGGGAGAGCACCTGGTATCGATGAGATACGTGTTGATATGGTAATGGCAGCAGGGGAGAGTGGAATCAGCTGGACAAAGAGGCTGCTGAATACATGTATGAGGCAAGGTAAAGTACCAGAAGAGTGGTTGACAGGGCTAATTGTCCCAATATGGAAGAGGAAGGGAGATGTGCAAGACACAGGGACATGCAGAGGCACCACACTTCTAAGTTACATCATTAAGCTACAAGAGAAGATCTTGGATGGGAGGATTCGAAAGAGAGTAGAACAGGAATTAGGTGAAGAATTACAGGGATTCAAAAACGGCAGAGGGACAATGGATGCGATGTTTGCATTGAGACAGCTGGTAGAGAAAAGGTTGGAGATGCAAGGAAGAATGGCAGTGGGATCTGTGGAGAAGGCCTAAGACTCAGTCCCAAGAGAGATGGTGATGGCAATAATGAGATGGATGGGAGTGCCAGAAGCCAGGATGGTGGGAGCATCGTATGAAAGAACAACAGAAAGAGTTGTGGCTGGATCTGGGATGTCGGAGGAGTTTCCATTGGATTGAGGCAAGGAAGTACCCTAAGCCCATTACCATTTATCATAGTAATGGAACTAATCTGCAGGAAGATCAGCACGAAGGTTGTTCTCCGAAAGATTATCTATGCAGACGATCTGGCCATAGTAGCAGAAAGCAAACAAGAGGTACTAGACATGTTTGAGGAATGGAACATGGTGTTCAAGAAATAAGGACTGAGAATGAGCCTGGAAAAGACAGAAGTGATGTGGGTTGGACAACAGAGAGAGGAATTGGACATCAGGTTGGATGGAAAGGAAATTAAGCAAGTGGATGGCTTTGTGTAGCTTGGAGGAATGGTTACGGCAGATGGGCGTTCAGATGTGGAGGTACAACGCCGAATACAAGCAAGATTGAATGCGTGGAGAAAGGTAGAGGGAGTCATGATGGACATCTCAAAAAAGCTGAATGGGAAAGTCCTGAGAATGTGTGTTACACCGGCATGCCTATATGGTCTGGAGACAGTGGCACTGACAGAACGACAACAACAGAAGCTGCAAGTTTGTGAGAACAACTGGGTTAGAAGAATAACAAGAACAAAGAGGGTATACAGAAGAAGGACGAATGACCTGAGAAAAGAGGTTGGAATGCAATGCAGTGTAACAGGAGGATTATTGAGAATCTGGATGAGATGGGCAGGCCACTTGGCAAGGATGGATCCCGAAAAAATAGCGAAGAGAACAGAGGGGAAAGAACATAAAGGACACAAGAAAAGGGGAAGGCCACAGCTGAGATGGGAGGGACCTGAGAAGATCATGAGAAGAGGATGAAAGATGGAGAGAGGGAGCGACGGACAGAAAACTATGTAAGAAAAAATTAGTGGTTCAGCTATACTGTACCTGACCCTCACCCCTGTACAGCAGGGAACAAGAAGGAGAGCGACATGTTGCAGAGAAAGGAATATATCTACTGGCTTACAGTTACCCATGTAGCAACAAACCAATTTCTGCTGTCAGCAATTTCGGCATTGCATTAATAATTTCCTAATAAAGAGGACCTAAGACCACAGTGACACCCTCTGGTGGTTGACATCTGAATTAGAGCCCTGACAATGGTCCAAAATTGGTGTACAAATATAGATTTTAATAATTTTCATTATTTTGAACACCAAAACACAATTATGTTTTATATAATTTGGCAGTTATCTGTTTATGAATATCTTGCCAATCATACTGAATTCATACTGGATGGGAAGGTTGCTATTCTTAAGCAGGAAATGGCCCAGGTAAACTTATCATTCCGAAACAGCTGTCAATGTTTTCTAGGAGCGTACATGATGTGAAATTTTTTTATCAGAGTCAAGTTTTCACATGATAATCAAATGATCATACTTTGTACCGCAGATCAACACCCAACAATTATACACACCTCATTCGAGACATCATTCTCAAAAAGATTGTAGAGGGCACTGGCCAAGTCTCGTTTCTGTAGGATGTCACTGCCATATTGCTTCAGTTCTGTCTGTGGCAACACCTACGATGAAAAAAAAAAAATAGAAGTTCAATACATATATGAAATCTAGCGATGAAGAGAGACTCTTATTTACACAGCATATTAGTATACATCAAGCAGAACTTTCAATGATATATTCAAACAATGTCATTTATTTTCATGTTATGTTCCAAAATGTCTTGATTCTGTTATTTTAAAATACACCTGAACTCTATGACATTTTTGTAAACATTATAATATTTCACAGTTCCACTGTTGCAGCTGTATTTATCAAAATACAGTGTATTTGAAAAATATTAGGTGATTATGTTTACCGCAATGTCACAAATATGCATTTTAATAATTATACATCAAAAGACCATATGCATTATTTATGTAAATGCATCTGCAACTATCCAGATACTCACCAGAGCAATTTAATATTAGGTTAACATTTAAAATCCCTTTGGGTTAACCTCACCAAATGTAAAACATGTAACAAACAAATGTTAAAAATAAAGTGGAATGATCAAGTTTAAAATTAATTTAAAAAAAAAAAGAGCTAAATGCTGGAAATGTTGTTGTTTTTGTGAAGTTTAATTGCGTTTTAATAGAAGTGCATCAAGAGATGAATCAGATGACTCACAACATGTCAGCAGAACATAAATAAGAACAAGTCCAATGTGATGGCGTCATTAAAAATGATCCTGGATGTGCACTAGAGAACCGTGTTTGGCTGGTGACGTGTGAGCACCTGCGGCCACATCAATGTGTCACATTGACGTGTGTGTCCAATGACAACAGCCACAGATAATGGTTATGACAGACGTATCTTAACTAAAATTAATCAGGAGACGGCAAGACAGTTGTTGAAAATGGCAAGCTGTCTGTTAAAGATTACAACTTTGTATAGGATGACTAAAACAATTCCAGATTAAAACTAGCTGACCTATATTCTCAAGTAAGCTTTGTGTTCACTTTGAGTTTGAATATATTCTGTTTTGCAGTTTATAGGTTCAATGTTAAATTGTTTGTTATTGTAAAATCATGATTTAAAAAAATTACTGATTATAAGTTTTTTCCAACCCTGGTCTGTATTCATTAAACAGTTTATATTTTTAAACGATGGTTCATTAGAATGCATCTGGATGATAAAGATGTTAAAAAAGACACGCAGGTAGTTATAAGTCATAATTATATCTGGTTAGCAAACCATGCTGCTGAAAGTGAAAGGAGATCTTCCAAGTAGTAACGACTTTATGTGCATGCGTGCGTGCATGCTTGTGTAAGCTGATCGGTGTCGATGACTGAAACTCTGCTTTCATTAATTATAGGTAACCAGACGTAGTTTCTTTCACTGAATGCTCCCATCAACACCTGAGAGACATAGGACTGGCGTTTGTACCTGAGGCGCTGGTCTTTACGGGCATCCAGAAACACTCAACTGCTAATCATGCCGGTGTCATGCATGCATGTACTGGGCCTCGCGCTTCACTTCACTTGTTATTTGCGTAATTAATGGGCATCGGACATGTTGGCACTTCACAGTGACCAGTCGGAATACGTGTTAAGTCGTTAATTATCGCTGTCCAGGGAGAAGTTAATAGCGATTAACTTCTTGGTTCAGATCTTGGTTGTATAAATGATACTGTATTCACCTTTCTGTTATGCTTTCATATCAATTAATTTAGTTAGGACTGTCCAGGAGAATGGGAGATATCATGGATTTCCAGGAGTTTCCTGGCGAATCTGGGAGATTTAACATGTATGCATTGTATGTCAATCTTGAGACTGCCAGACCCTTTAGTATGTAAGAACCACTGAACTAGCCTTAACTCAGGAATTGGGATTCCGAGGATTTTTGTGCGACAGAGGTTTTCATACTATTGTATCTTGTTGAAAGCTGTGTCTTGCTGAGTGGACAATACATCGACATATCTATATATTAATACTCTTAAAACTTTGGTGCATTGTAACAATATCTCCTGCCAGGTACAATACATCCCAGGTACTGTGGTTAACCACTCTCCCCCAGAGGGCGTCGCTGTGAGTTTTAAAAGGTTAAAATACTGGATGGTGATAACTGCTGCCCTTGGTTTGATGTTCAGTGAGTGTGTACAAGTTAATATTAACAATATACTTTGCCTAAAATTTGATTATTATTTTCAGCATATGTCATGATTCTTTATGTTATGTAAATATACTTGTGACTACTAATAGAGGAATTCTACACTGAGCTATATGACAGTGAACAGAGTACCATAATTCACACTGACCCGAAAGAGGTACCAGAGATAAAACCATGGGAAGTGGAAGCTGCGCTAAGAGATATGAAGAATGGGAAGACATCAGGCAATGACCATGTAAACATTGAAACATTAAAAGCAGGAGAAGATAACATCTCGAAGACTCTGGCTAAGCTGTATACTAAATGCTTATCAGAAAGACGAATACCCACCGCTTGGAAGAACGCAAAGATGGTGATAATCTTCAAGAAGGGAAATAAGAAAGACTTAAAGAACTACAGACCGATATGTCTGTTATCAAACTTCTACAAATTACTCACAAAGATACTAACGAATAGACTAGAGAAGACACTCGACGAAAACCAACCACGAGAGCATGCAGGATTCAGAAGCAGGTACTCAATGACAGACCACATACACGTCGTAAACCAACTGAAAGAGAAGTGCTGAGAATATAATATCCCGCTCTGCATCGCTTTCGCCGACTACGAGAAGGCTTTTGACTCGGTGCAAACTCAAGCAATACTGACCTCCCTTCAAGAACAGGGGATAGAAGATATGTACATCGATCTCCTGAAAGACATCTACACCAACAGCTCGGTGACAGTCCACCTACACAAAAAGAGCAACAAGATCAACATCAAGAGAGGAGTACGACAGGGTAACATCATATCGCCCAAGCTGTTCACGGCAACTCGAAAGCACATTCCGAAGACTGACCTGGGAAACCAGAGGCTTGATGCTAGATGGAGAATATCTCAGCCATATTCGCTTCGCCGACAACATACTCATATGTGCTACTACACCGCAAGAATTACAAAACATGCTGCAGAAGCTAGCTGATGAAAGTAAAAAACAAGGTCTCAAGATGAACATCTTGAAGACAAAAGTGATGCTAGAAAATGACCAATATATATCAACACGACGCAGATGGAGAACGTTGAAAGCTACGTCTATCTGGGACAGCGATACAATATCAGAGACAAAATCCAAGACAAGGAGATTCAAAGAAGGATCACTGCCGGCTGGACAGCATTCGCCAAATACCATGACATCTTCAAGGGTAACTTTGGAACCTGCTTGAAGAGACAAGTCATGCGTACTTCCAGAGATGACATACGGCGCGGAAACATGGGCACTCATCATCCAGGCAAAGAACAAGCTAGCAGCCGCACAAACAAAGATGGAAAGAAGTACGTTAAACATCACATATCGGGAGAAAAAAACAAACATCTGGGTAAGGCAGAAGACAAAGGTCAGACATGATAGAACAAATCAGAAGACAGAAGTGGACCTGGGCAGGGCACATCAGCAGACTACGAGATAACCGATGGACATCACGTATCACAACCTGGAGACCTTACGAAGGGAAATGATCTAGAGGAAGACCGGCGAGACGGTGGAGAGACGAACTAGACGAGTACGGGAAGGGCACCATCTGGCAGAGAATAGCGCAAGACAGATTTGGAAACGACATGCTGTGGCCTTTGCCCAACCACGGGACACTATGGCTGCACAGTGATGATGATGATGACTAATACTTATGTCAAATTTTAATAATGTAATGCTCATGCATGTGTGTAGATATTGTATGTATCCTATGGGTCGAAATAAATATGAATCATATATTCCATCATATCAGTGAACAACTGAAACTGTAAATTTAACTTTAAAAAATGTTGATCTGTTGTGTTTTTGTAATGATCAATGTTACACTGTCTAAGAAACAGCCAGTTCAGATTATTTTATGCCATCTGCATACAGAATTATGTCATTTCGAGCTACAATTGACATTAAACTTTGAAGCAAGAATTTCATTGATTAAACCAATTCTTATACACAGTGCTGTCACCTGGGATTTATACCACATGAAAGATGACGTTTCTATTCACCCACACTCAGAATGTCAGTGTAATACTGATTGAAATTTGAATAATCCATCAAGATTACACTCACTAATGCCTGGATGATTCAACGATTCAACAATGAACATTTCTTCAAAGACAAAATCTGATGTTACTGTCACCATTTGACATAAGCCGTTTCCTTTGAAAGATGAAACTGCCTGTCTATTGGATGTGACGGGCACACGTCTGGTATGATGTTCTTACGACAGTGCAGACAGCCTAAGGATATGTATTTGCTCTACTTCTTAGAGCCTGCAGGAGATATGTTATCAAGGCACTAGTATTGGCCCAGATGTTCTGACAGTGATGGACATAAAACAGAACAGATCAGGAATTTTATTGCATGAATATTTTGGTTTGAGCAAATTTTTGGTATGGTTTTCTTAAAATTGCAAATGCTAGTAATAAATAAATATATAAACATCAATGACTGCTCAACCAAAGCTAAGGCCATTTCCTAGATCACCATGGTAAGGTCCATTATGGAACACGCCTCTGCTGCTTGGGACCCTCATCTCCAGAAAGACATCAATCAACTAGGGGCAGTGGAGTGACGAGCAGTCAGATTCTCTTGTGGCGACTACAGTGACAAGACACCAGGATGTGTCGCTGAAGGTGCTGCACTGGGAAAGTCTTGAAGCGAGGAGGAAGAACAACCGCCTTAGTCTCCTTCACAAAATCAACACAGGGCACGTTGACATCATCATGGACCAATACCTCCAACGGAGTGACCCCAGAACTCAAGGAGACCAGTGTTTTCGTCAAGTGAGGGCAGACCACCCAGCCCTTTACCACTCCTTTTTCCCTACAACACTCAGAGAGAGTGGAATAGGCTCTCCACAAGCCTATCAGCCACCACCTGCCCAGAGACTTGCAAGGCTGGCCTTCGTGGCCTCAACATCTGCCACCAGACAGCTTCTTGCTGAGACATCCAACTACTTCATACATAGTTTTAAAACTTTCCAGTGCTCTATACAACACCTTTTGAACACATTTCAACTATTTGTTAAGAGAGCACACGCCACCCCCAAAGCTTTGTTGGACTTTTAACGCCCTGTATTAAGGGCCCAGTCCAGTATTAGGAAGTAGAAGAACTAATTAAAGCAATGAATGCCGCTGTAAAATAGTCAGTGTTTGGAGAATACACCAGGACCACTGACTGGCAGGCAAACAAATGATCACTACAAACATGAAGATGCACAAAGTTAAACATATTTGAGAGAGCAGATATGAGAATGCCATATTTGAGAATGGAAAAATGTCTCTAGCTGCCAGTTTTGTTTTAAATAAACACATTCCTTTTGTAATTAAACTATTACATATACTTACTGCTTCCAGGCTGTCTTGGTCAAGCAATAAATCACTGTTTCAATGGATCATCAAATCTTGCAAATTCTCACATCAATGTTGTGTATTTTTTATCAGACTAAGTCTACTTCCAGCTGTGGTTAATCCTGCATAATTTCAATTAACAAATATGACATAAGTATGTGCAATTTACTTCAGATAATTACTCAACAATGCGACTCGAACATAATCTGGCCTATGCATAGGTTACAACATCTAATCATTAAAACTTCCTCCTCCATTGATTTAGGTATTTAGTCAATCTCAAATCAAGTTCGTTGATATTCAGATTATTTTGATCATTAGATCTGGTAACTTTTAAAAATGTAAATAGCTATACATTTATGCATAAAGAGACAGTGCAAATTTTGCCATTTACACAAAATTTTAACCAAATCCAGTCAAACATTAATCAACAGTGTGTCCGATGATTTTACTAAAACAAAACAAAAATTTGCACAAATGAATTCACATGTCATAGCGGATACTAAGTAGATGTTCAATGAAATGAGTTTGAAATAAGATGAATGACAAAAAAATCAGGAATGAAAATGACTGTGAGTTGTTTAAAATCTGTGTAACTATAGGTATAAGGTCAATCAAACCGAACATCTAAACATGCTTGTTTTTGTGTTGTAAACAATTTTTAGCTCTGAGGGAGTAAGGAAACCTAATGGAAGAGCTCTGATGATGCACTGGTAAACAGCCACACCCAGGTCCTGATCTTCTTACACTCAGCACTTAGTAAATACAGGTATCTAGTATTAGGTATTCCAACAACTGGAATATTTACCAGGTATCTTGTTTTCCAACAATTTGCCAGGACTGTCAACATTGTCAATTTGGCTAATTGAGTGTTTATGCTGCAGTCTTTCATTAACACTTAGTGTATTAAAATATGATGCGAATAATCAGAGCAAAACATGAAACACACTGTCAGTTGTGTGATATTTGTAGATGTGGAAGCTATCAGGGATACAATTGGTTACAGCATTGTCCTATTCACAAACATGAAACACACTGTCAGTTGTGTGATATTTGTTGATGTGGAAGCTATCAGGGATACAATTGGTTACAGCATTGTCCTATTCACAAACATGAAACACACTGTCAGTTGTGTGATATTTGTTGATATGGAAGCTATCAGGGATACAATTGGTTACAGCATTGTCCTATTCACAAACATGAAACACACTGTCAGTTGTGTGATATTTGTAGATGTGGAAGCTATCAGGGATACAATTGGTTACAGCATTGTCCTATTCACAAACATGAAACACACTGTCAGTTGTGTGATATTTGTAGATGTGGAATCTATCAGGGATACAATTGGTTACAGCATTGTCCTATTCACAAACATGAAACACACTGTCAGTTGTGTGATATTTGTAGATGTGGAATCTATCAGGGATACAATTGGTTACAGCATTGTCCTATTCACAAACATGAAACACACTGTCAGTTGTGTGATATTTGTAGATGTGGAAGCTATCAGGGATACAATTGGTTACAGCATTGTCCTACTCACAAACATGAAACACACTGTCAGTTGTGTGATATTTGTTGATGTGGAAGCTATCAGAGATACAATTGATTACAGCATTGTCCTATTCACAAACATGAAACACACTGTCAGTTGTGTGATATTTGTTGATGTGGAAGCTATCAGGGATACAATTGGTTACAGCATTGTCCTATTCACAAACATGAAACACACTGTCAGTTGTGTGATATTTGTTGATGTGGAAGCTATCAGGGATACAATTGGTTACAGCATTGTCCTATTCACAAACATGAAACACACTGTCAGTTGTGTGATATTTGTTGATGTGGAATCTATCAGGGATGCAATTGGTTACAGCATTGTCCTATTCACAAACATGAAACACACTGTCAGTTGTGTGATATTTGTTGATGTGGAATCTATCAGGGATACAATTGGTTACAGCATTGTCCTATTCACAAACATGAAACACACTGTCAGTTGTGTGATATTTGTTGATGTGGAAGCTATCAGGGATACAATTGGTTACAGCATTGTCCTATTCACAAACATGAAACACACTGTCAGTTGTGTGATATTTGTTGATGTGGAAGCTATCAGGGATACAATTGGTTACAGCATTGTCCTATTCACAAACATGAAACACACTGTCAGTTGTGTGATATTTGTTGATGTGGAAGCTATCAGGGATACAATTGGTTACAGCATTGTCCTATTCACAAACATGAAACACACTGTCAGTTGTGTGATATTTGTTGATGTGGAAGCTATCAGGGATACAATTGGTTACAGCATTGTCCTATTCACAAACATGAAACACACTGTCAGTTGTGTGATATTTGTTGATGTGGAAGCTATCAGGGATACAATTGGTTACAGCATTGTCCTATTCACAAACATGAAACACACTGTCAGTTGTGTGATATTTGTTGATGTGGAAGCTATCAGGGATACAATTGGTTACAGCATTGTCCTATTCACAAACATGAAACACACTGTCAGTTGTGTGATATTTGTTGATGTGGAAGCTATCAGGGATACAATTGGTTACAGCATTGTCCTATTCACAAACATGAAACACACTGTCAGTTGTGTGATATTTGTTGATGTGGAATCTATCAGGGATACAATTGGTTACAGCATTGTCCTATTCACAAACATGAAACACACTGTCAGTTGTGTGATATTTGTTGATGTGGAAGCTATCAGGGATACAATTGGTTACAGCATTGTCCTATTCACAAACATGAAACACACTGTCAGTTGTGTGATATTTGTTGATGTGGAAGCTATCAGGGATACAATTGGTTACAGCATTGTCCTATTCACAAACATGAAACACACTGTCAGTTGTGTGATATTTGTTGATGTGGAAGCTATCAGGGATACAATTGGTTACAGCATTGTCCTATTCACAAACATGAAACACACTGTCAGTTGTGTGATATTTGTTGATGTGGAATCTATCAGGGATACAATTGGTTACAGCATTGTCCTATTCACAAACATGAAACACACTGTCAGTTGTGTGATATTTGTTGATGTGGAAGCTATCAGGGATACAATTGGTTACAGCATTGTCCTATTCACAAACATGAAACACACTGTCAGTTGTGTGATATTTGTTGATGTGGAAGCTATCAGGGATACAATTGGTTACAGCATTGTCCTATTCACAAACATGAAACACACTGTCAGTTGTGTGATATTTGTTGATGTGGAAGCTATCAGGGATACAATTGGTTACAGCATTGTCCTATTCACAAACATGAAACACACTGTCAGTTGTGTGATATTTGTCGATGTGGAATCTATCAGGGATACAATTGGTTACAGCATTGTCCTATTCACAAACATGAAACACACTGTCAGTTGTGTGATATTTGTCGATGTGGAATCTATCAGGGATACAATTGGTTACAGCATTGTCCTATTCACAAACATGAAACACACTGTCAGTTGTGTGATATTTGTTGATGTGGAAGCTATCAGGGATACAATTGGTTACAGCATTGTCCTATTCACAAACATGAAACACACTGTCAGTTGTGTGATATTTGTCGATGTGGAATCTATCAGAGATACAATTGGTTACAGCATTGTCCTATTCACAAACATGAAACACACTGTCAGTTGTGTGATATTTGTTGATGTGGAAGCTATCAGGGATACAATTGGTTACAGCATTGTCCTATTCACAAACATGAAACACACTGTCAGTTGTGTGATATTTGTCGATGTGGAATCTATCAGGGATACAATTGGTTACAGCATTGTCCTATTCACAAACATGAAACACACTGTCAGTTGTGTGATATTTGTCGATGTGGAATCTATCAGGGATACAATTGGTTACAGCATTGTCCTATTCACAAACAGCAATACGAATCACAGAACAGCATAAGAAACGATTTGACAAATGTATCTTCACAACAAAGCATTGAGACATGGCAGCATCAACATAACACAGACACTGTAATGTTAATACAAATGTCAACACAGTGTTGATATATGGTCACGAAAGTATCAACACAATAACTCAACACTGCAGTAAAAGGTAGAGATCATCTCAGAATGTCGATGTCCAATATCAAACAAAATTACTTTCATCTGGTCTCAGCCCCCACCCCTCCTGAGATGAAAGTTTGTAAACATTCATACCATGATATTAATATAATCAAAAATAGATAAGCGAGCGAAAAATGAACAACTCAGAACACGTCCAAAACATGAAATCTACGGCCGCTAGCACCCTCGCGACTCGTCCTGTCCCGATGATCTTGGTATCATTTGAAAGGATGCACTTTTGTTATTCTAGCATCATCTAGATTTCCCGGTAACCATTTAAAGAACATCGATAAAAGGACGTACAATCACGCCATTTTCTGTGTTCTGTACGGTTCCGAACGATGTTGGCGGCGGGTACTCTGTACACTAATCTTCCGATTGCAGTGCTGTTTTCCTCATTTGTATAGGTTCAGACATGTGCACTTCACCATTTGTTGACTTCATGTTATAAGCTCCACCCACTTTTAAACTGCAGCAAAATTGGTGTGCTTTGATTGCAGCGAAACCGATATATCTCTATGTCGGCGTGACGTCACAATAACGTACACCACCCAACGGGTCTACATTCGTTGCGTTGGTTGGTTGACATACGTGATTGTGACGTCACGCCTACTTCGCGTATGTCATTTTAGGAGCCGTTTGAAAGTGGGTGGAGCTTGTACCATGAAATCAGATAGTGGTGCCTCAATCGGTAGATTGGTGAACTGTGTTGATGAAACAACATCGTTCGCAGTGTCTAAGACACCGGAACGGGCCCGGTTGTAGGTCCGTTTTTAGTTAATTTTAGGAATGATTATCAGGAAACCATTTATATGTTTGAATAGCAGAAAGCTTAAACTTTCAAACGACATCAATATTGTTGGGATCCGACAAACCGTAATGGTATTAGCAGTCGTTCAAAAGACGTTTTTGGAACGTGTTTGACAGTTGTTCATTTTTTGCTCGCTTATCTATTTTTGATATAATACATTAACAGTATTGGTTCAAAGCATTAACTATTGATGTCTATCGCCACACAAAACTGCCCCTGACCACCCTCCCCCAAATGAAAGTAATTTTGTCTGATATCGGACATCAATGTTCTGAGATGATCCCTTATATAGCAGCAGCAGTGGTGGCGGCAGCGGCGGCGGCAGCAGCAGCAACAGCAGCAGCAGCAGCAGCAGCAGGTCCTTAAGGCTGCTTAAAAGGCTTTGCACTTTTAAAGTGTCAACACAATACACCATCAAGTGGCTGCAGTTATTGCACAATGTCAACAAACAGCAACATCAAGATACCACAGTATATACACAAGTGTCAACACAACACCAAATCACCACAGTGTCAACACAATGCAGTATCAAAATACAATAGTGTCAACACAACACCAAAACATCACACAGCATTGATATACCAGTGTCAACAGTCAACACAACAACAAAACAACAGTGTCAACAAATACCAAGACACCACATTGTCAACACAAACACAGTGTCAACATAAGTTTCTGTGGTGTGTACCTGGCACAGTTTTGCCAAGTGTGGCAAACAGAAAAAAAAAAAATCAAATAAGACTTCGTTCTGAAAGTATCTATCCTATTTTTACACCAAAAACAATTAGTCATTAGCTATGCCAACTTGCCAAGGCAACTGTTTTAAATAGCCAATACCAATTCCTACTACTTCTACTACAGCTATATGTATATACAAAATTTACTCAAAACCACCATTGTAATCCACTGTGATAACAACATCTTTATTTATTAACCAATTATGCATTCAAGTGATTTTACATGTGTATTTGACATGTGGAAAATAGTATGAAAAGAAAAAATAATACATTTTTGCTTAAGTAGACTTAGTATTTAAGTGAAAGGTAAGATAAAGGTAAGTTCTTATATTGCGCAGTATCCAGTCCTCAGGACTGCTCAAAGCGCATTACAATTGACTCCCTGGCAGACCTGGTCAATCGAACACCATCTCGACTTCTCTGGGAAGCTTTGACTGAGCCACGCTGCAATTAATGCGCGAAGACTATTCGCACACAAATATCCACCACTGTCTATAGCCAGGTACTCATTCATACAGTTGAGTGAACTGAAGCAATGTAGAGTAAACAAACGTGTCCAAGGTTCGACACCGCCGCGCAGGATTCGAACTCAGATTCTCTCAGTCGAGAGTCCAGAGCTCTTACCGGTGCACTACTGCACTCCACATTTATTCCTTTAAGTACTGTATGTTTGAATAAGCTTGAGCTGGCACGAAAAATATACGCAAATAACCTGCCTCTTTACACACTACATGTGATATATTACGTTCACCGTGACAGCCACCGTAAGTCACCCACAACTACAATGCAAGTACAACATCGTGGTCATACTAAATAATTATCACTACCGCCAGAAGCAATACGAGAAAGACAAATTGTAGGCTATTATTTCCTCTCTCAGTATATATAATATAAAAGCAAGCAAACCTTGTTAATCAAGTCATCTTTCATCTTCTGTTGCAATAAATCTACCATAGTCTGAGTAGTATTGTTTAAGATCCTGTTTATGTGCATACATTTGCAAGGACTGCATCCATCATCCACTGTATATAATAAATCTTACAAATAAATGTATAATTAGCTGATATTATGACGATGAAATAATACACTTCAACTTTATTAGTAAATCAATATTAGAGGGGATTCCCAATTTTTTGGTGTTGTAAAAATGCCCACAAAAATGTCTCCCAAAATTGGTATTTAAGGGGACATAGGCTGATAGAATAAAACAGAATGCAAGTAAAGTGCTAGAACCTGTGCAGTATTTCACCATTCCCATTTCTGGCATTTTACATTGCTACTAACCAATACTTATTACTTGTAGTATGGACTGTGCCATCAGGCACCAAGTGTCGCCATCTAGTAGACGACTTAATATCACATTTATGTGCCACCTGGTGAACAACACAATAACTACTCAAGGAGAGAATGCAGCTCATACTAAGGAGGCCTTCAGGTTAATGCCATTGTTTGGGCAATGTTGGTCGACGGGATAAGCAGTCAGAATTATTCTAATCAAGAGAATAAGCACACAATAAATCCAGATTGTTTAATGACATTCAAGTAGGTTACTTGGTTAAGTTCTAGGTTAAGTTATGCAGTTTAACTAAATCACGACATACCGGGAGGTAATAAACATTACAGTGTCTGTCTAAATACCAATAAATAAATGAAGTTGTAATCGTATTCTTAAAAACCCAATAAAATTGAGTAACATATTTTATGTCACTGCATGCTGACACATAAAAATGTGCTACACAATTTCATTGCCATTTTATTTTGAACAATAATTTATAATTATCTTCAAGTTCAATTACTTACCGGTATTTATTTAGGAAAAACATTCTGTTAGTCAATTTGATGAAAACGTAAATTGACTTAATCAGTTTCTAACTTATGCATTGGAATATCTGTATAGCTTCAGTAAAAAATAAATAATTAATGTCTACTCACTGTGACCTTGCCCCACAGGTAATCTTAATAGCAAGATTCATATTTACAAGTACTTAAACTCAAAACCCTGCATTATGAATGGAATGTACACATTGGTTTATGCTACAACAACCTAATTTAGGGTCTGAGCATTACAAGCAGCACATTTATTCAATATTTTACTGTATACCTGGTAGTCATAGTATACTTTTGCAGCTCTGCTAGTTAGCAATAGCAGTCCAAATTTGGTACATTGTCTGGAATTGTGCAGTCCAAGCATGGCATGCTGTCTGGAATTGTGCAGTCCAAGCATGGCATGCTGTCTGGAATTGTGCAGTCCCAATATGGTACACTGGCAGTTTTTGTGTATTACAAATGAAGAGTTTTCCACAAATCTTCTGTTTGTGTGCATCTATGTGGACTATGTACAACCAACAAGGTGTTTTGACATTGTAGCAGCTTAAGAGATTTTTTTTAATTTCAGTGAAACATGCAATAAATAAAAACACTTAGAAGGCATTTAAAGTACGATTATTTTCAAATATCAAAATTAATCCATCTATAATATTTTTAATCGGTTTAATAAGAGGTTACATTACCTCCATAATTGACAAATACACTATAGCATTAATGTCATCCTTAAGACTGAGCAAAAGTGAACAGTGAGGTGGCCATATTAGTGGGATTAATTTACTGTACTTGACAGATATTAAAAAAATATGTTGTGACTGTGACCTTTATTGTGAGGTGGTTGTATTACTGAGGTGACCTTTATTGTGAGGTGGTTGTATTACTGAGATGACCGTAAAGCGAGGTTTGACTGAACATGATTGTGATATTAAAGCATTACATCAGCAATAAAACTGAATAGAGGTTACAAAACATACACTGAAAATATTAAAACTGAAATAATATGCACGTTTCATTCATACAATGTGCCAAAGTTACAAACTGACTATGGATAAAGCACATGGTGTTTGTTGGCCTTGGAGGCTTTCAGCACAGACACCCCTCGATTGATAAGACTGCTGCCTCTACACTGCACTTGGATACTGTGAGGATCAGCTAGCACACTCACTTAGAATGCCTACTTCCTGCTCGTCACACATTCTCTATCCTCATTAAGCAATATTCCATCGACCCGTCGCCACAATCTCACTTCATATTTCAACAGCTGTTTTTCTAAATGTCTAACGACCTAACATCATTATACACTTGTATGTAACAACATTTCACGGCCACCGCAGACTGAATACAAGGAAGATAATATTGGAAGTCCCCATGTGCAGGGCTATATGAAAGAATGTAACGATTGAGGTGGTGGTAGAATGTCTCATTGTATGTTGTACCTTATACTTGGCCAGCCAGTCTTGTATCAGTGAGTGAGACATCCTCCCTCGACCTCATCAGCTTGTCCTCATGTCTGCAACAGATAATACATAACCTCATGAACATAACCTCGTGAACACAACCATGTGAACATAACCTCGTGAACACAACCTCATGAACACAACCTTGTGAACACATCATTGTGAACATAACCTCCTCAAACACAACCTCATGAACACAACATCATGAACACAACCTTATGAAAACAACCTCTTGAACAATCTCATCAACACACAATCTCATGAACATAACCTCCTGAACACAACATCATGAACACAACCTTGTGAACATACAACCTTGTAAACACAGTCTCATGCACACAACCACATGAACACACAATCCCATGAACACAAGTAAAAACAACCTCATGAACACAACCTCATAAAACACAACCTGTCTCACAAACACACAACATGTTTGATGAACACCCAACACAACCTCATTCACACATGAAACAACCTTGTGAACACAACCTCATGAACACAACCTTATGAACACAACCTCTTGAACAGTCAAATCAACGCACAACCTCATGAACACAACATCATGAACACAACCTTGTGAACATACAACCTTGTAAACACAGTCTCATGCACATATCCACATGAACACACAATCCCATGAACACACAATCCCATGAACACATAATCTTACAAGTAAAAACAACCTCATGAACACAACCTCACAAACACACAACCTTGTGAACACACAACCTCACAAAGCACAACCTGCCTCACAAACACACAACATATTTGATGAACACCCAACACAACCTCATTCACACATGAAACAACCTTGTGATCACATACAACAACCCAACAAACACACAACTCAACCCTAAGAACACCCAACACACTCCCACTAACACCCAACGCAAAACAATGAACACCCATCACAACCTCATGGACACCCAACACAACCCCCTGAACACCCAACACAACAGAATGAACACCCAACACAACACAATGAACACCCAACACAACACAATGAACACCCAGCACAACTAAATGAACACCCAACACAACACAATGCACACCCAACAAAACAGAATGAGCACCCAACACAACCCCAATAACACAACCCCATGAGCACCCAACACAACACAATGAACACCCAACACAACACCAAGAACACCCAACACAACCACATGAACACCCAAAACAATCCCATGAACACCCAACACAACACAATGAACATCCAGCACAACTACATGAAGACACAACTCAATCTCTAGCACACCCAATGCAACCCCATGAACACCTAACACAACTCAATGAACACCTAACACAATCCAATCGATACCCGATAGAATCCCATGAACAAACTACTCAACTCAACCTCTTGAAGACTTGACACAACACCTCTGTGCACACTCAACACAATACAACTTCATGAACACCAAACACAAACCTTTGTGAACACACAAACCAATACAAAGTCACAAGCACCCAATACACTATGCTGCATAAACACCAAACTTATCAAGCTATGCCACAGCACACTTGGCTGTACAAGCACCAGTTATAGATGATATGAGAGAGCAGGCCGAGTGCACTGATTACATCACTACGGTGCACTTCAAGAATTCCATCTTACTTGCCTGACAGGCCTGTGTACAGGAACTACACACAACTGTCAGAGGTAAAGTATGCAGTACCTTTGAATGGCCTGCATATTATCACACCCAAGTCTACATCTGAATTCAAACACTATTAATAAGATTACACGTGTATGCATAGTCACATATTTAGACGTTACCAAGTGCAAATAGGTATATACCATTTTGTAATCCAAATCAAATAACTGTTAATTTTGCATGCATTTATTTACAAGCTGTTGGACCCCGAAAGGTATTTTTTAAAAATTATTGTTCCTAAATCAGGTTACATAAATAGCAAAGATGTAACTAAAACTGATCATCAGAGCCCATAATTATTATCCTTGCAACTAGTAATAAAGCCAATATCACAGATATTTACCACTTTTGAGCCAAAAAGTGAATTATTAGAGGTATCTATCGGGGTATACCTTGTTTTCATATTCACAATGAATAACATATGTTCACAAAATGAACACAGGTGTTTCTATAAAACAGGTGATCAACAAAATAATAGGTGATAAATAATATGAATAATTATGCAATCTGCATATATATATATATATATATTTATTTATAATGTTTATAAATTATTATGGTATGAGTTAGTATCAAGGGTGCATAAACTCTGCATGAAAATTTCTTTCCTTAGCCACTGAGGCCCAAAGGGGATGACGTGATGAGGATCACAGTTTATGTTTCCCAGTGGATACAATGCCAGGAGCTCCAATAGAGGGTCGGTGAAGATACAAAGCCAACATAGAATACAAGAACATGGAAGCTGGTCATCACCTCTTTAGACATCAGGGACAAATGGTGTACATGTGTCAGCCTGAGCGCATTGGAAGAAGCCACCTCTCATGGCCGTCTAACCCCTTCATTTGGCTATGATAGCCATGGTTAAGCAAGGCTAACCAGTTCAGGGAAAGTCCCAGGAAAATCAATAAAAGCTTGCACCACAGTGGTCGATATGCAACATGACAAGTTTAGATTACAATACACCCTGTGGTGGCCAAATGATCTTAATTCTGCAGCTTCGTAGGATTAAACCAAGTGGAAACTTGAGCATAAGAAACGTGGCAAGGTTGTGTAATGGTCTATGCCTTTTACGGATACTAGTGAATTTAAACAAGTGTCCTTATATTGCAAGTGTCCCATCATCAGAGGGCAGGTGTACTTGGCTGTTCATCTCATAAGTGTTGTAGGATATGTTTGGACAATATCCAACAGAAAAAATACATATTGTCACACAAGTGAAGAAATGACCTCTGGAAAAAAACTATTTCTAGTAATGAACCAATTTTTAGTAATCACACAAATACAATTCACTTTCTTCCTAGGGTCTATATTGAGAACAGAACTGGCAAATACTGAAGTAGTGATATAAAAGACACTGTTGTCTATGTACTATTGTGCAGAAAACAGCATGTTATTTGGAGATTTAAACAAAATACATAGAGGTGAAAAATGTATTGTAATTGTTAAGTCATGAGGATTGGCAAGTCTATCTCTTCCAAACATGTTATTTCAACCCAGTGATTTATATATAATCCAAATATTGAACATGAAAAGCGTTTGTGATTTATGGTTAAAAGACAACCAAACAACCTAAAAACTACAAACATTCATCAATGTTGTTTAAATGCTTCAGAAACATTCTTTAAATTAAATGGCAAGATAAGACTATGAACACAGAACTCGTGAATCAAAAGAAAGCAGTACGTTTGATTCACAAAAGCAAATTCATAGGACACACAGATCCCATCTTTAAAATGTATAACATTCTTAAGTTAGAAGATTTATTTATAATTCAAGGTGTTCAACAGTACAACAAAATAATAAAAAAGCAATGCCCAAAGTATCTTTTCATGTCTGTCATGAGAAATAATGAAATTCACAGACATGTTACCAGACAGAAGAATAATATTCACTTAGGCGAGATAAGAAAAGAAACGAAAAAAAACAAAACAGGGATTGTGTTATAAACTGCATAATATGTTGTATTGTATGTAAATTGTATTGATAAGTATTATTCATACACTGTAATAAATGTTTTATTGTATTGACATATATATTATTTATACACAGTAATGAAATGTTTAATTTTTATTATTATGTACTTTATGTATAAGTACATAATAATATTATGTAGCATTTAGGGCGTCCAGTTGCCTCAACTAGTTTAGATTTTATTGGCGTCCTGACATTCATTGTTACCATGTGCAGCTTGTCTTTTGTATTTCTTATGCCAAATAAACCAAGTTCAATTTCAAAAATTTCAATCGGACAAGCCAAACCAGCATCAAGAAAGAGGTGCAATAACGAAAAGGGACAGATTGGACACACCATCCAAAAGGAATCCACATCAGTTACAAGGCAAGCCTTAGAGTGGAACTCACAAGGAAAACAAGAACCAGTCAGACCCCAAAAAACAGCTGATGATAGCAGCTAAGGAACTATAGAAATGTGGAACCACCTGGACAAAATTACGAAAACAGCAAAAAACAGAGGGCTTTGGAGAAGTGTCATTTTGGCCTTATGATCTACTCAAAGCGAAGTAGAATACGTATGTAAGTTAAATAAGGGTGGATGCACAAATTGTATTGTCATCTGTCAATGCATCATGTAATTATATATATAATATATACCCCCCCGGGGTATATATATATCAGCATTAAGTGAGTTCTCATTCCTACTCCCTTTCACTCACCCTCCTTATGAACCAATCATTATCGGAGCAATTTATCCTCTGGTACCTAAACATGTACTCATTTCTTTTAAAAGAAGGTCACCTGTCCAATATGAAGGGCGCTAGCACCCAGTTTTTAACCTTTGTTAAATGGATTGTGGTGTCAGGTTCATGACTGGCATAACTGGGGGCAGGATATAGTCACCTGCTATGTTTGTGTTTGGAGCACTCAAGATGTGGGCATGGATAAGCAGAACTAGAGACCAACATCTGGGCTAGACTGTTAGTATAGATTATGGAAGAAGGTCTTCTACATGACATCAAGAGCAGGTAACTGGCTATGTAGTAATAAAACATAACAAAAAAATTACTCACCTCAATCATTTTTAGTAAATTGCTCGCTTGTTTTTTTTTCAAACGTGAATTACTTGCACCCAAAACAGATTATTGTAGTAACAAACTATGTGGTAATTAATATTCTTTTGTTATTTGATGTTGCCTTCACAGGTCCTCTTGTACAAACCCCTACACTCATATTTAAAATAGATATAGAAATTACAAAACAACATGACATTTTTCAGTCAGAAGATGAAGAACCAACCAACCTGCCCTATTAAACAAGAGGAGTAGTGAAAGAGATGACAGTGCAAACAGCTGTAGAGATATGTACACAAAACAGGAACTTGTAAATAATGAATATATGTAAACGTGGCAGATAAATACAATTTGCACGGAGACTGCAGTTACGTGCAACACATCCAGTGACTAAAGTAGTAAATCCTGATTCACTGACACACCTGAACAGGACCGACAATCTCAATGGAGACAACACAATTACTGCAGGTTAATCAAATAACCGACTGCTACTGGATCAAGTGGCATAATGCAGACGGACACAAGTAGACCTCCACAGTGAAAAACAGGCCTACCAACAGCACTAATGCCTCTCAATACACAAGATATACATGCACATCTCAGAGAAATATCTACATATATGCCAATCTAACTATAATCAAGCTAGCGTATGTATGCATGTGTGTATGCATGTGGGTATGTTAATGTCTTTCTCCTAGACGGCTTGCTTCTAGGTACGCCACAGATTCACAACCTGTTAAAGGGCTTCACAACCCTTCTTAGAGCAAACATCCAGTGTAATTTACTATCAAAACCATGAAAGGAACAAGCCCCAAGCAAGACAAACACTGGCTGAAGCCATCCTACAGGTTGTTGTGCCAGAAACAGAAAGAAACCTCAGGTGCAAAGCTTTCATGGAAGAAAAGTAACACCTTCATTTTTTGAAATTCCCAATGGGTTAAGGTTTTTTACCGGGGTTAAGGGTTTCTACTATATGTTAGATGGATGTAAATTGATTGTTCATACAGTTAAGCAATCATTTAAAATTTACATCGCACCATTATACCAAACATCATTGATGAATACTCAAATGGGAAACCATTTTAGAAAGGGCTGCATCTGTGTATATGCAGTGCCATGGGAGGGTGGGCTTTCTAGTGTATATGCAGTGCCATGGGGGATGGGCATGCTTTCTAGTGTATATGCAGTGCCATGGGGGGATGGGCATGCTTTCTAGTGTATATGCAGTGCCATGGGGGGATGGGCATGCTTTCTAGTGTATATGCAGTGCCATGGGGGGATGGGCATGCTTTCTAGTGTATATGCAGTGCCATGGGGGGATGGGCATGCTTTCTAGTGTATATGCAGTGCCATGGGGGGATGGGCATGCTTTCTAGTGTATATGCAGTGCCATGGGGGATGGGCATGCTTTCTAGTGTATATGCAGTGCCATGGGACATGTCATTTACAAGTCATGGATAAAAACCAATACTTTCTAGTGTATATATGCAGTGCCATGGGAGGGTGGGCTTTCTAGTGTATATGCAGTGCCATGGGGGATGGGCATGCTTTCTAGTGTATATGCAGTGCCATGGGGGGATGGGCATGCTTTCTAGTGTATATGCAGTGCCATGGGGGGATGGGCATGCTTTCTAGTGTATATGCAGTGCCATGGGGGGATGGGCATGCTTTCTAGTGTATATGCAGTGCCATGGGGGGATGGGGCTTTCTATGTATGTAACGTGACAAGACTGTCCTTACAAGTCATTTACAAACTGGATAAAAACCAAACAGGAGCAAAATAGCTACATCACCTGATGCATCTTTCAACCTAACGTTTTCACCAGCATCCTACATGCACTGACACACGTATACATTACTTGTTATTGTGTGACTAATATTGTATTTATTCATACTATGCAATATTAATTAATTATGTTAATGGTTCATAGATATATTAATTTTAAATTCTGGATGAAGAGTGTGACACCAAATAATTGTACTACCCCCTGGGGTAATTAGATTTCCAGAAAAACTTTGTCACAACAGCACTATTATAGCATACAATACATCCAAGTATTAATCTTCCTTCTGTATGTTATTTTGTATACATTTTATTATTATTTATTACATATATATTATATATATATATATATATATACTGACATATATTTTATACATGTTGATCATGGCAATAAATTATTTGAATCTGACGACTCCCAAAGAACAGTTCACACAAGTTTGAACTTGTGAGCAAAACTGAGCATCTATATGTAGATGACTAGAGCTCTATGTATGGGAGACACTGGCCAGTCACGGAGTAATAGTAGCGTACTTAACTAATTTACATTACCTTACATGTTGCTAAGTAAATGAATTAATTATGACTCAAAATCAATTCAGACATGACGTTTCTGCGATTAAACATTCTATTTCATCCCACCCATGAATGTGCTACATTGATTCAGGTGGATGTTGATATGAAATGCACAAGGTTTGCAATTACAAAATGGCCAAATGACACAATTACCAGTTGCTGATTATACAGAGTGGTCAGCGATGGCTTAGTAAATGTGAGGCATCCAGTCTGTTGGTAAGTGGGTGTGGCGACACATGCAGCCAGCATTAGGATATATTGATCTCGACTGATGACCTACAACTATTGACTTTTGGACAGGAGAGAGAATCGGACACGAAATCAACAAGCTGTTTAACTGGACATGACACTTGCACCATCTACACAGCTCTACCTGTGTTGATTGCAGTGGACCTACGTCACAGGTGCATGATGCATCACATCCAACAAACTGCTACAGTAGCATGTTATGGCTACATGCTTCAAATAACACTGCAAATAACTATTTATAGTTCAAATTTTATTAAATCTGGAGAAAAACGACCCGTGGCTTCCATGACATCAATGGTGATTTTTTAAAAAGGTTTAAAAGGATAAGGATGTAATGATCGCTCAATGAAGAAAATATGTGTGAATGCCTTCGTTTTCCCAATAATAATAATGTATGAGTACGGGTTGTGGATAATATTTATAAGGAGATTGAGAGGAAACAAATTGTTCAGTTTCTTACTGTGCGGCTGCCTTGGCTGGTAGAGGTTGCTGCGGCCAGGAGAAGAAACAACTCTATCCTTGAAGAAATCAATCAGATCCTCTCACAACAAGCTCTAATATGAAAAGTCATCACACTTTGAGCACATCATAAATCTAGAAAGTGACAGGTTGGAAAAGCCGGTAATGATCATAATGAGTGAAGCCAGGCGGAATAGAGGAAGGCACCGGGAGACGGATGAGATCAGGGATATAACAAAACTGACAATGAATTAGTAAAAAGTGGCAACAACATACTGGTTTGGTTAAAAACAGCTTGTTGTACAACTTGACAGGATACTACATAGTTTAAATAAAACAGAACATGTAAACAAATATTACACTATTAAAATAAAAGTGAACAAGTAAAAAAATGAAGCGATGCTATGAGAATACTTAAATACCCGAGGTATGTACTGGTATTGTAACAGAAATAAAATTATAAATCTACACATAATATGAATCAACCTGAATATATACTGATATATGTATATGATGGTGTCTCAGATGCAGCAAGACTAATTATTTGAAAAAAATATTTTAATTACTGTCTTGGTAAATAATTAAAGGCAACAATAACTGAGAATTAAATGTGCATAATATATTCTGTGGAAAATAATAAACGTCATATTTACCAAAACAGTGACAGAATCATGCTGTGCTATTGATACATTTCACATATTAATGGCAACATGGCTGAGTGGTTCCTGTCGTTAGTTGATTTGACAAATGAACTGGTCTGCCAGGACTCAGTTGTAGCTGAAATTTGTTTGTGCAGCTTAACATTTTAATACCAAGAGATTAGATGCCCTCAGAATGGAAGGTAGAAGGAAAAGATGAAGACCACAACTGAGATGGGAGGATTGTACACAAAGAGAGACTCAGTTGGATTGGAGAATGAGTGATAGAACGAATGGAGACAGGTGTTGGTATTTTGGTGACAAATGAGGACAAGTAGTGAGACCAGAATGACATAAACTACAGGGAGAAAAGGGAGAACAACAACAACAACATCCATGCTATATAAGAACACACATTTATGGCTTTATCTTTAAAGAAACATACCTATATTTCCTGTTGCAACCGCCAACTGTCTCTGCTACCCTAACTGCTTGAACCACCTAAGTGTTAGGTGTGTGCCATGTGCGGGATACACACACACACACACACACACACACACACACACACACACACACACACACACACACACACCTATTTACATGGCTGACACTC
The DNA here is from genome assembly GCA_020002185.1 of Paraescarpia echinospica. Classification (NCBI taxonomy): domain Eukaryota; kingdom Metazoa; phylum Annelida; class Polychaeta; order Sabellida; family Siboglinidae; genus Paraescarpia; species Paraescarpia echinospica. Next base: position 30,894,719 of record CM034536.1, read on the forward strand.
TCTCCTTCCCTCTAATTTATCTCCTCATCTAACTGCTGCTTTTGCAGTATTCATAAGCTATCCATCTTCGAAAAGGTCAAATGTAGCCGATCAGCTACTGCCACCAAGTCCGCTTTCAAGTTTGACACTCATCAAATATCAATCAAAGTTTTGCTGCCTGGCAATTTATACTGTTCATAATTGTGATGCAAATCATTTTTGCATGTTAACATTTTGTGGGCCCAAGACGTATCTCCTATGCTGGCAAGAGGAACAGGTTGGAAGTCTAGCCTGTCATTATGTGATTACATCATTTCATTGGCTATATCATTTGTAAGATGTGAAGACAGGCAAAGGAAGCCTATATAGCACAAGTGAGTTATTATATGCAGGATAATTTAAATGTAGTAAAAAACCACAGGGTTGCTAGCAGATGCCGCAAAGTGGAATGAGACAGGTGCTTACTGAAACACATCAGGACAGTTAGGTTTGAAAGCACAATTTCCAGGTCCAATTTCATGGGGCATCAGAGCACAGCAGGATATCATGTCAACTGAGATGACCAGGGTTTCAAAGTCTGAATTTCTTCCTCAGTCTTGATTGAGTTCCCTCAATTAGTCAAAGGCATAAGATAGAACACAACTGAATAGAAAGTAGATATCAAGATTGAAACCTGGTATGTGGTTTTGTGTTAGTGCAATGCGATTCTCTCAATGAAAGTCAACAAAAAATAACAGCACATAAAACCCAATAACTTATCACTGCCATCTATGTGTCTCCCTAGACAGTAGGTTTCTCAACTGTAAAACCCATCAATTGAAAAACCTGAATAATTAGCCACAATACAAAACTATCCACAACCTGAAATGTAAGTTGACTGAAAGTAACCAATCAACATATTGCATAGCAATGGTAAGAAGTTGGATGTCATGGTATGTACGACAGGTCCAACGGCTGATACAGAACTTGAGCCACACATCACTATTCAGTGCTGTACTAGATTATAAATGATGAATGACAGTGTGTAGTGACAAGGGTTGGTAACAAAATACTCTAAAGCAGAATAGCAGTTTCTTGATGAGGTGCTGACAGAGCTCTTGAGCACAAACCAAACAGTGCAGCTTTGTTTGCCTGCATCACAGAGAGAGGTTCCCTCGTGTGGCCATAGACTTGATCGTTGGCTAGTCTAGAATTATGTGCACAACATTATTATATATTCAGTTTAAATTATTCCCTATTAGTACATGTACCCTCATGCATAATATGAATTATATGATGTTCCTTCATGTTTGTGTATTACCATTATTTCACCCTTCCCTGTTTTCCAAGTGTCAACATTTACACCTGTATATGATTTGACTTTGTCACTCAGATGATCATGTTTTAGTCAGTCCCATCTAATTAACAGTAGACTTGAATTAAATGCCTAGGCCAATTTGACCCCTCGCTATCCTCCTGGATGTCACTCCCCTCCATCTCGTCCTGTCTAGAGCACCCCGCTCTGCTGTTAAAGGTGGGAACCCAGTGTCCTGTCTAACTTGATCACTCCACCTCTTCCGTGGCCTTTCTCGTTTTGTGTATCCTTTAAAGTCTTCCTTGAAAGCTATTTTATGAGGTTTTCGTTTGGCTTATGGCAGACATGTTCAAACCACCGGAGTTTTCTATGTCTGATGACATCTGAGATAATCGTAGATGTAAAAACTAATCCTGGCAGTGATTATTTTCAGTGGCAGTGCCTGCATATAGAAGTTTTCTAGTTTCTAGAACTATTTTCAGCACTTGGCAACATTTTATCAACTGAGTAATCTGTTTTTGGATATTGAGCACATGTGTAGTATCCAGGCCCACCTCAACTTTGTTGTCATAACTAATTTTTTTGCCATTTTTTGCCTAAATTTGTTACCTCATTGTGTTAGTTAGAGCATCATCCCAGGCATATTTACGTTATGAAAGTACTGCGTCTTAGCACACATTTGAAGCCCAAAGAGTGACCCGGTTTGCATAGACAGACACTGAGCACTATATCACTCACTGTGGTAACGCACGGCCGCAGCAGCGCAGACGAGCACAAACCGGGTCAAACTTTGGACTTCAATAACAAGGAAATCGAGGTGGGCCCGGATACTAAAAAAGTGCCAGATGTTGTAATTCTAAGAGTTAGATGTTAGTATGACTATGAGGTTTCATTCATCAAATACTCAGCATTTTTCAGAACATTATTGCAAAGTTGATCTTTTATATGCTACCTAGCAGTGATGGTGTTCACTGCCAAGGTCTTTGTCGTCCTCAGTTGTTCTTTCATATCCCAAATTCAGACAGAACTCTGTTAATATTAACACAATCTCTGAGTCACGAGAAACACACAGTCACCAATTTGTAAGCCAGAATTTACACAAAACAAAATCTTAATTTGAACTCTGATATGCAAGATGGATTACACGCTAACATAAACCTACGCAGATTAATTAATAAATATTATTATTAACAGAAATTAGAACGTATGAAGTGTCTGAGACTGAGTGAAACTTAACTTGTGTCTGTAGAGATGTCGCTTACTAGTTCAATTTATATCGCGAGTATGACCGCGAGTACCATTAATTTCGAAGCTTTGTTATGGTTATTAATACCCACTTCCGTTGTACGGGGGTCACGAGTGTAACTGTCAAAAGCACATGGCAATAAATTCATTAAAACTGAATTGTTGACGTGTTATAAACTTACGAAGTAGTACACTGTACAGTAACAGCGTGTGTGTCAACTCAACTTCAAGACTCATGAAGAAACCGTCTTGGACTCTTATCTATGTCTCTATGAGAGTACCACCTCATTAGATCTACTTTCGGTGAATAAGAAATAACTCCTCAACCTTAAGCCAGTTAAGGTCACGATTTCGTGCCCAGGTATGACTCGTTGCTATGCTGTACACTTTCCTACTTTGGGCAATTAAATGATTAACGTTGTCTTCGTCTTGATCGCTGTCGCCAGCAACACCACGTTGACACATGGCATGCGTCGCTCGAAAAGTCACGCCCCTGCATTCCTATCAAGTATAAAACGATTTTGAGCAATTCGATTGTATATCTACTTTATCACTTACATTTTGACATGCTTTACATGACGCAGCGGTGACTGGGATCGCGTAGAAGCAGCTGGGACATCGCAGGTTCACTCGTTATCGCTGCAATCGTAGAAACACCGCTTCCGGAAACAATATACAGCCGGGGTGAAGGACACCGGGGAAGACGGGCAGGGTCAGAAAATCGGATGCGTTATAACCCGGTAGCGTTCCGTCGTATCAATGTTAATTTAAACTAGTTTGTGGTTATAAATCATGGCCACTTTCCGCAAATGTGAGTGTTTATAGTAAAAACAACGTTTTCCTCTTGTGCAGAAATAAACAGTAATGTAAAAAGTCAAATTTACCTTAAGATTTACACAACGTGATGCACGACGTGAAGGCAATGTGGGCGATAATATGGGGTCCTACGGTACTCGGCTGTCGGGGGCGCAGACCATTTTGTACCGTAGTTGAATTTCCCGATATATTTTACAAGCTAGGCCATGTAGCTGCAGAGTGGCGTCGTGGGCTCTTATGTAGAATTCTGGCCCACCGCCGGTTTCGTCTGTATAACTACATATTGATACCTCAAATCGACTCACGTCGATTTCGGCCCGTGTTGATCTCGGCCCACCTATTTAGTTGTTAATTTGGTAGCTGTGGTGGTGGGGCGTATGTGTAAAGATATATGTCTATTATGTATAAAGAAGTAAAATGTTACACAGATGTTTATTTGTTTTTATGCTTTACCACATCGATGTTTGCCTACATGGATCTCGGCCCACCTATTTTAATGAGGTTATTCGCATAGCTGTTATGCTTCTATTAAATTAACTGGACATTATTTTATAGGCATTTAAAATTACGTTTGAATCAAAACCATTTTCAAATATGAAAAAAAACAAAGACCTTACTAATCATGCAGCTTGGTGCTCTTGCATTGTTTTGTTGAGCAGATCCTTTCAAGTGATGTGTCTCTGATTTGTGTGCCGTACAAATGTCTTGAGGCCATAGTAATTTGCTTGCTGCCCTGGCTTTGTTTTATTGAGCAGATATGTTTGTGTTGTTTTTATTTTATGTGGTGTAGCAACGTGTGGAGTCGGTAGAGGCATTTGTAATCGGCTTGGTGCTCTTGCATTCATTCATTGAGCAGATCCTTCCATGTTATATGTCTTTGAATTGTGCCTGTTAAGAAAGTGTGGATGCCATAGTAATCGGCTTGCTGCTTAAGTATATATGTTTGTCTTGTTTGTTTTTGATTTGTGTGTGGTAACAACATGAGGAGTCGGTAGAGGCATTAGTTACCAGCTTGGTGCTCTTGCATTGATTCATTGAGGAAATCTATTTGAATAATGGCTTAGCCGTTATACGTACCTACTTATTTACTGCATCCAGGCTATAATTAATGGAGTGAAAGTGAAAGGACAGGAGATGAATTGAGATATGCCGATGACACAGCATTAATATCCGATAGAAAAGAAGGATTGGATAAACTGATAACTACTGTTAAAGAGCACAGCGAGATGAAAGGATTTAAACTAAACGTAAAGAAGACTAAGATTATGGATGTGAATGGATGTCGAGAACCATCAGAAGTCACAGTAGATGTCGAGGAAATAAAACGAGTGGAAAGTTTGGAATATCTGTGGTCACTGATAGAAGCGGATGGAGATGGGACGAAAGAGATCAAGCGGAGGTTGGCAATGGCGAGTAAAAAGTTGACGGAGATGAAGAAGCTGTGGAAAGCAAGGATATGGAACTACCAGTTATCCGAGTCTGCATATTTCCAACGGCTACGTATGGATGCAAAACCTGGACTCTTAATAAGAACATTACTAAATGTATAAATGCATTTGAAAATAAGTGTTATAGAAAGGTATTACGAGTTTTGTGGACTGAACGTAGAACTAACGAATCCATCGCAGATGAGCTTGATGTTATACACGGGACTTTATTGAAGTTTGTAAAGAAACAGAAACTAAGTTATTTCAGCCATGTTAAACGGCATCAATCTCTAGAGGGACTAATAATGGAAGGAAAAGTGGAAGGCAGCAGAAGCAGAGGAAGACCTAGGAGGCAATGGGAGAAGGACACAGAGGAATGGATGGGAGCAGACATCTGGCAAGTGGGGAGACTGGCAAACGAAAGAGCTGTCTATAGACAATCCATCAAGGCTGCAACATCTGGAAATGGATAAGCAAACCCAACATTATCAGATATGTCACATTTGTAAAAAGTGTGTTAAGAAGATACATACAGAGTATTTTATATATATATATATATGTACTGAGTGCGAAGGGTGGGGTGGATGCAGCGGTAACAGCAAGAGTGAGGTGTGCCTGGCAGAAGTTCAGGGAGTCAACACCCTTCCTGACTTCCAAAGCACCCCCCCCCCCAGAAGATGAAGGGCCAGGAGTACACAGCTTGTGTCAGAAGTTGCCTGTTGTATAGGTGTGAGACGTGGGCCATGAGGACCGATCAAGACACGAAGATGGAAAGGGTTGAGATGAGGATGGTGAGATGGATGTGTGGCACATCACTCAGCGACAGACAGCCCAGTGCAGAGCTTAGAAGAAGAGTAGGAGTGGAGGCGATTGGGGATGTGATCAGAAGAAGTAGGCTGAGGTGGTACGGGCATGTAGAGCGAAAGGACGATGAGGACTGGGTGAAGGGCTGTACAAAGTTAGTGGTGGAGGGGACAGCTCCCGTCGGCAGACCAAGGAAGACCTGGCAGAACTCTGTGTCTGCAGACTTGAATCTGATGGGTATCGACCATCGGGATGCACACGACCGTGTCAAGTGGAAGAGGGCAATTGGAAGAAAGGCGAACCCAGCAGAGTCTGGAAACACCGCCTCTAAACGACGACGATGATGATGATGATGATGAGTGTATATTTTGCTAACTTTATAGCAACTTGTTGCAGATGTTCTACAATTATTGTGATTGAGCATGATGTTCTACAATAATAATAATAATTAAGACATGATTACTTCGTGATTTCTATATAATTACACTTGTATGATTATGATAATTATATACCGTATTCGTTCTATTAAGCGTACATGCCCTAATTAGTGTACACCCCTTTGTAGCAGCACCCAACGCCGTGACAGTGGTCTCATTGCCAACCTTGACTGTTGAATCCATCATTGTGTTTTAAGTTATACCAACATCACATTAGATTCAAAGCTTAGTGTGATACAACATCGAAAGGTCAGATTTTTATAGTGTTCTGGTATCCTGTTGTTCGTATGTGAAATGCATAAATCATTTGCCAGTCATGTCTGCTGAGATGGCTGTACTCAGGAACCACAGGAACCAAAGAAAATGGGTGCACACCCCTGTACGCTTATTGGAACACAACATTTGACATATTTCCATGGCTGAAATATTTGCTAAGCGTACTGTACGCTTAATAGAATGAATATGGTGAATATACATTCCACGAAACAGAGGAAACATAACCCAATAGTGTGAATGATTTACCCATTCACCTCATCCCTTGGTTGTCGTACGAATAACGTCATCCTAACAAAATGAGGTGAGCCGGCAGTAGGTCCTAAAACCAAAACATTCGGATAACATCTAATGTCTTGACACATACATTTTACAAGAAACTTACAATAAACAGTTTGTACTTCACATGAATCCACTTATCATACAAAATAGGTGGGCTGAGATCAACGTGGGCCGAGATCAACGGACTTCCTCAAATCAATGTGTTACAGTTTACACAGCATATTAATAATATATTTTATTAATATGAAATTTACAAATATTAAATTGACATTATAAAAAATATTGCATTTTAACGCACAGCACTTGTGGAAAATCTGGGCACCTCGATTTTATTGAATTATAGTTTTGCCTAGTAATGGTGATACTGCAGTGAGTTAATTCCATCATTCAACATCATTGCATACATATTTATATTATAAAGATATTGCATTTTAGCACACTTCTGAGGCCTAAATAGTGGTCCGGTCTGCATCAACATGCACTATTTATTGCAAGCACACTGCGTTATAAATGCCAGTGATGCATGGATGCAGGCTGACATAAATATGCCTGGGATGATGTGGCATGATGGAGTTAATGCATTAAGGTATCACTCATGAATATGAAGTACATGGTGCAATCATGCATGGCTGCAGCAGTGCAGACTGGTATAAGCTGGAGTGCTGTTTGGGCCTCAGCAGTATTCTAAGGCCTAAGACGCAATATTTAATATATATGATATATGCCTGAAATTATGTAGAATTATTTAATAAACACATCGAAGTATTAAATTTAGGCATAAATTGTCTGCAAGTCATATATGTTAATTTTGTATCATTCTCTGCAGGATGTATGTTTTGTTGTTGTCTGCTAGTCAGAACTATATTTGAATCATCGTCTGCAGGTGATATATTTGTATCATTGTTAATTGTTTGCAAGTCAGATGTTTGTGTCATTGTCTGCAGGTCATATATTTGTATTGTAGTTTGCAGGTCATATACACTTGTATTTGTATCGTAGTCTGCAGGTCATATATTTGTATCGTAGTCTGCAGGTTATATGTTTGTATCATTGTCTACACTTTGCATGTGTATGTTTGTATAATTATATGCAGGTTATGTATTTGTGTCATTGTCTGCAGGCCGGATGTTTGTCACGCCGTGGATGCAGTGTCGACACAGAGGCAAGATCAATGTGAAATACCCTGCAACACATTTAGAGAGAAACATCCTCGCCGCTATAACGAAACCTATCTACCCAGACAGGCCAGATCCAGCTCTCATAAATGGGTGCTCTGTGGTGCAGAGGGAAGCCAGACAGGTTGTTGTCGAAGAGGTGAGTGAGGGGGAGAATTGTTTCAACAAAACTTGTATCTTTTTGGCAAACGGAAACACTCCTTACAAGTACAGAAAACAGTCAAAATTTTTAGTCCTTTGGGCCGAAGGTCCAACGGACTAATACCGTTACTCTGCGTCTGCCGTGTGCCGTTAGCTGCCATATCTCAGAAACCATTCAGCAACTTTTTCTCTAATTTTGCATAGACATATCTTAGGGTACTGCCACTATGCACAAGAAATCTGTATTTGATTGAATCATTCTAAGGGCCCCGTAGGACCCCCCAGAGCCAAAAAAACTTGTAATTTTTCACATTTTGCCTATTTAAAAAAAAATGTTCAGTAACTTTTTCTCTAATTTTGCATATACATTTCATGTGGTAGTGTCACTGTACACAAGAAATCTGTACTTGATTGAATCATTTTAAGGGCACCTCAAGGCCCCAAAAATGCAACATTTTACTGCTATTTTTCTACTTCTGCCTCCTGCAGCCACCGATTTCTATTTATAACTGGATAGTGGACTTTGCCCTGAACTGGGGTTCTTGAGTTGGGTGCCCAGCTGTAAACCTGTGTATTGGACTAGCTTTCAGCTCACTGCCTGCCATTGTGCCAGTGTGAAACTGAATGCCTCCATGTGGGCTGTAATTATAATGTGTAATGGGAACCCCTACTGCACTGGCAGAACCTGAGAAACTTTAAAACAGCAGTAGACATAATTATCAATGCAATGTAACAATATGATCTAGGATTAAAATAAAGTAATTTAGGTATAAAATAATATATAAAATAAAACAACTTAGGTATACTCAAAAAGGTTAAAGCATATTTAACCAAAATTATAAGGAATGTTATTAAGATGTTTTACTATACATGTTGCAGCTATTACTTCACTCCAGTTTAATCAGTATTAGGTCATTAATTGCTGTTTTTAAGTCAAAATGCACACTATGTATATGTACCTTGTGAACAAATATTGTTTTATTATAGTTCATCTCTTTCTTCTTTCCATTCTGGGGGAGGGTGGTAGGGGCAAAATAAGAACAGAAAATGTGTGCACATTTTCTTAAACAACCTTTAACTTTGCTACATGCAAGATTGCAGCTCACCAACTCTCCTGCAAGGTTTCTACAACTACTGGAAATTGGCCTAAATAGCAGAGTATCGTGAGCAAATTGTACAGTATTTTTAATAACACATTAACTAATATATATATACAATCTTCACAAAACGGTCTACTCGAATATTTTATTTCCAGGTGTTTCTTCACTGGCATGCATAGTCTCCACTAAACATGTCAACATTTTACTTCCATCATAACCCTTAATGATCTCTAACTATGATTCACCAAAAACGATTTCATTAATAATTACAGACTCACAATATAGTCCAAAGGACTTCAGGGCCTCTTTGAACTTAGTGCAGCCGACTTTGGAACTGGTCAATCTTGCCCCACTCATTCATGTCACCAGTTTTTCTCGTGTCAACCCCAGGCAACTAGACCTGACAATATTTATGTCTTAAAATACTAATTAAAATACTAATTAAATAGCTAACCTGACTAACCGCTTATGCACCCAAGGATGATGCAATGAATCACAATTTGTTTTCATATACATATATAGACAATGTATATATATATATAAACTAAGTTTCATTCAGAAATATAAAATATTGTGTAAATAAAGTACTGCTCGCTCTTTTGTGTATTTGTGATTCGAAAACCTGTTCCAAAAAATATAATTCAACCCTTCCCAAAAAATTACTTTTTAAGTCAACCGCTAATGGTCTACAGCATGAGCATGACTGTCCCTGTCACAGGCCCTTAGCCAGAAATCACAGCCACTATTGGCCAGTTTAGTTTTTTCAGTGACAAACTAATGTCATTTGATCCATTCGATTTGTTTCACTACCATTTGTGCCAATTATAGTAATTAATGTGGGTCCCTGGATCTGTTAGTTAATATAGTGGCCAGCTGGCCTCCAGACATTCCATCAGTCTTATCAGTTGTAATTACCTGTCTTGGCTAGTCATCTGCCAGTTTTGAAGATGGGTCTCTGGCTAAGCTCCTGCCCTGACATATATGGGAGAGAGCATTCTAGCCAAGACTTATTGGTTGATGCAAAGCTAAAAACTTATGCAAAGCTAATCACTGTTCAGGTGTATCCCCTAGTTTTGGTGGGTTATTCTCCAGGAGGGCTTTCTATGTTCAGACCAATCAGAGGTGATAATTCGGTATAGTTTGGCTAAGAAAGCAAAGTAAAAAATCCGGAGCATGCAACATTTAGAAATGCATCTATGCCATGGTATTTTGTTTGTTATGTTGGCAGGAAAGTGTTTTAAACCTCTACGAGCAGTTCCTGATACGGGAATGTAAGAAGGTGCTTACTGAAAACAACATGGTGATAGTGGCCCAGCCACTGGCCACATCCGGGCGCAACCAGAGGATCATCAACATCAAACTGGTCAAGAAAAACCTTAAATTGATTCGCTTCCCAAATAGTGTTCTGTTGTAAGTACAGAGTGGACCAGATTTTGTAGTAATATGTGTGATTTTTTCAATTGTGCAGTTCAATGCATGGGTGAAAAGATAAATCGTGAAATACTGGAAATGTGATTGTGTTATTCGCAGGAAAATTGTTGATGAAACAACAATAGAAAGTTACCTGGTGTGAACCATGTGGTTTTGTGGCAGTAAAGCTGCATTTGAGCCAAGTAGGATTCAGAAAGGTATATATATATATATATAAATATATATATAAATATATATATAAATGCATCTTTGCATCATGTACAGTTTACATATTCATGGCATCATTTATTCATGATGTATTTTATTGTTAATTAACTTATTCTATTTGTTAATTTTATTTCATTAATGTAAGCACACCATTTATTTTAGGTATTTAACAGGTTAATTAATTTAACTTATTCTTGTATTATTCATATATTATACTGAGATTTAACATACATTTTATATAACTGTCATACTACTGCTACTCTTAATCAAATTATTTTCTTTAACCTTTCCATTTAATATGTTTTAGGTCGTTTAACATATTTTTATATTGTGCTATTGTCAGCGTCTTTGAGTAGATTTCACACGGCACTTTATAATGTTTAAAATTATTATTACCATTGTCCTCTCTATTATGTGCCATGTTTGTGGTCATTGCAGGAAAGCTACACAGGACACAAAGTGGACTAATCTGAAGCCACTGTTCAGTGCCAGAAGTGTCTTCATTGTGAGTGAGGAGCCAAGAGTTGCTGACCTCATGGCTGTCTTGAAAAAGACACATGAGCTTGTCGTCTTAGGTACTGAATTCTGTGTTTGATGTGGTTGTCTCTGTTACTGTGGTTATCTGGTTAGGCCAAGCAAACACGTCCTGAATTAAATATTATTATTACTAAAATAATATGTGTCGTATGTCCGGGATAAGCCCATTCATAGGTGCATACAGACGTAGTGAATACATCCAATCATAAATATATTTACCTGGTAACTTAAAAAACATTTAGCTATAATAAATTATTAGTCTCAAATACTTGTTCATAAACTGTCATCATTTGGTGTTGGCATGTTTGCCAGTGGAAGTAAACAAGTTTGAAGCTGTGTTTTAGAAGATGCTGCAGTATTTGTATTTTTGCAAAGTATATTTATGGCCATAATCTAGATATTATCTTGCTGATGACTAATCAAAAGGTTAGTATCATAATGAGTTTGATTGATAACCACAATCAAAGCTATGGTATGCTTTGTTATTGCAGAATACCAACTAAAACAAATGTAATTTTAGTAGTTTCTAGTTGTTGTTAATATAGCTGGTGTGACCATGACCTTGACGATTGGTGACTGTTTTCTCCTGCAGGTGGTGTTGTGGATAATACGATCCTGAATCGTGCGGGTCTAGCGAGGTACGCAGCACTTTCCAGCCTTGACTTGGTGCGGGGAGAACTCTGCACAGTTCTCAACGGAGTAGCGAACAAGACGCGGCGATTACTATCGTCTCATCAACAGCAACTAGCGGGAAACCTTGACCAGTATGTGAAGGACCAAACTGTGGGAGAACCACAGACATAATCCAACAAGTAGAGGTCGTGCAACTGTATTAGGACAACATGGACATGGTCTGATAGTGGTGTAATAAAAATAATAATAAAGAACTGTGGGGTGTGATATACCTTTATCATAATAAAATCTGGAAAACATTCAGTGTTGAGTTCATGTATTAGAACTGGGAAACTGCAGTCTTAATAAAAATAAACTGGGAATATATTAAAAGATGTATTTACTCTGTGAAGTAGAATCAATGTATATTATTTCCCTTATTACATATTCACTTGGCCCATAACTTTACTTTATTAACCTGCATTAACTGAATGGCTGGTAGCAGAACCGTAAGGCTAGGAAGTCAATGGTGTTAGTATTATCGGTGGCGAAGTACTATCTCAGTTTCTTAGATCATTGCAAACTGGATTCAATTATTGTAATAATAACTCATTATCAAGCAACATATATCCAGAATTAAAAAAAACTGTTCAGAGGCACATAACATTTTATTCATCATATGTAATCAACAATAACAAATTACTTATTTTGAGGTTTATGGTAGGTTGAGCCAGAAAAGACCAACAGGCCTGTAGCCACATTGCAGCCGTTTAATTCTGACACTACAAAGTATTTAGCCTGTGTAACCAGTCAAATAACCTAACCCTGTATTAGATTAAGTGAAATGAAATTTTTAAATGTCTTTGAAACTTTGTATACGTAAACTTAATACTCCTTGTTAAGTAATGTGCCAGCCCATCAGATGTTGACATAACCACAGGCAATGCCGCTGAGCGCGCCCTATCCTTTAGCACAGTGAGCAGCGGTGCGGCTTGTTGTTTCAGACTGTACATGAAATTGCAATTACGGAATTTAATATTTTTGATATCACTGTAAAGATAATAATGTTATCTATAAGTTTGTCGATGGATGTACCCAGGAATTGTCTTAACTTTTTGAGTTCTTGCCCTTTGAATGTCGCGAATGCTCAACCTAGCATTATATCTACTAAGCATTTGCGATGTTCAAATGGTAATACACTGTAATTCAAAAACTAAAAATAAATCATGGGTACTTCCAGTGGCATATTTGTAGATACGATTATTATCTTTACTGTGATATCAAAAAATATTAAATCCCATTGCAAGTTTGAGTATTTGCAATGTTCAAACGGTAATAATTCAAAAAGTAAACAAAATTCCTGTGTGCATCCAGCGACACATTTATAGGTAAGATTATTATCTTTACAGTGATATAAAATAATATTAAATTCCATGATTGCAATTTTAGGTACAGCCCAAAATATCAACCCGCATAGATGAACGCCATGCTAAATCCTGGCAGTGCTGCCTGCGGTGACGTCGCCTCAACTGGTAGATGTCGCAACAAACTGCAGAAAATGTGTGTGACCAAAAGTGGCATTGAACAAGGTGACGGAGGGGGGTTAAAAATTAGTTGAATACAGGACACTATTTTTTTTAGTATATTTCATTCAGATTTGGAATAAAAAAGGTTAATTTCGCTTAGCCTTTAAATCCCTTCATTCTAACAACATACCTGGGAAGTATTCAGGCATACTGTGACATATGTTCAGAAGGTATTCAAAAACTATCCAACTGTTTTAAAGTAATATTTTTTTGTTCTTGACTATCATTAATTAAACTGGTGTGACGTCCAAAACAATTACACAGATTTTCTATGAATACAATGGACTTCATAGATCAAGATGATAGAAATAAAATAATTACGATTAACAAAATGCTTCATTTCACATGGATATGCATGCATTTCATTAAAATGTGTATTGCAATTTGGGCCTTTTTAAAATGACTATGTTTGGCATACGTGTTTGTAGACATCAACAATAAGCATCTCTAGCATTTGGTTGAATGCAGTTGCTTGTAAATTCTATATTTTTAGAATTAAAATATGTATTTACAAGTAACATACTTACCTGGCTCCATCGCTTCACAAGGTGCAATACACTTGGCTGCGCCCAAGTTGCTCGCCAAAAATGAAACATGACCCATCCCTGCAGCACCCACCACCCTCACCACTCACTGAGTCACCCCCTCTTCGCACTTGGCTAACAGGATTGTACAGTGATAGGTTATCTCCCAATAGCGGGGAAGGAGGGAGGGTAATATGGTGAAGCGACGGAGCCAGGTAAGTATGTTACTTGTAAATACATATTATAATTCTAAAAATATAGAATTTACTGCCTAATACAGACTTTGCCTGGCTCCGTCGCTTCACAAGGTGATGGATATAGACAAAGCTACCTCTAATGATCTCCTATTGGTGGCAGAATAGACTCTGCAGCCACTATTGGGCCTAGCTGAATGATATCAGAGGAGTAAAGGAATAGATCCTTCAGATAAAAATCTGTTGAAGTGTTATGACAGTGCCAGGTACCAGCTCATAGGATCTGCTCCATGGAGGCCTGTCTGTGGAATGCAAGGGACGCAGCCATGGATCGTACCTGGTGTGCCTTAACCCGATGGTACTCAAGGAGAGTAGTAGGGGATTGTGCATAACACTCCATAATGGTTTTGCGAATCCAACCAGAGATTGTGGATGGAACAATATCTGATTTATGTTCTGGTTTGAAAGAAACAAAGAGAAGATGTTTGTTCTCCCTCCCATTCATAGACCTTTCCAGGTAGAATCACAATGCTCGGACAGGGCACAAAAGTCTGTCTTCAGCCATCCCATCGCTTAAATGATTGTCCAGTGCTGGGATTGTGCAAGAAAGCACACATCTGGGACCTTTGCCCAACACTTGAGTTTTCGACAGGAAGGACAGTCCCACTCGTAGTGTAACCTCTGTCCAGCCCGCAGTCCGTTGTAAACGGGTGTGTTCAAAGGCATGAATCTCTGAGGCAAGAGCGATGAGAAAAACTGTTTTCCATGTTAACAGTTTATTAGAGGCATTGCACAAGGGTTCAAATGGGGGCTTGGTTAGGGCCGATAGAACCAAGGCAAGATTCCAGTCTGGGAAAGGGCGTTTACTACGTCCCTGTTCCAACTCAATATTCCGAAGAAGAGACTTCAACGATGGATTCCGTCCTACCTCAATATTGGAAGTGGCACGAAGGGTGCTGGCAATTGCCATTAGATAGCCTCCACGTGTGTAGCTGGAGATTGGAGGGATCACAATGGATTAGTCCTCGTGGTTGTGACAGTAACTGAGGGATGTTGGGTATCTGTAGAGGAGATTCCACCAACATCCCTAAGAGGAGTGGAAACCAGATTGCTTGTGGCCAGCGAGGGGCAATGAGAATCAGTTCACACTGGTCTCGTTGGACCTTCTCGAGAACTTGTGGTAACAGAGCTGGTGGTGGGTAAGCGTACGCCCACAGTGCCTTCTAGCTCATTGATAGTGCATCTACTCCCATGGCCGATGGATCTGGAACGGGGGACACAAACAGGGGAAGCTTGTGGTTCCACCTCGTTGCAAATAGATCCAACAAGGGGATTCCCCATTCCAGTGTGAGCGCCCGGAAGACAGAGGGGTGTAGAGACCACGCTGTACCCGACATCTGGGCTGGGCGCCACAGGACGTCTGCAAGAATATTAAATCTCCCGGGAATGTGGCATGCCCGTAGCACTATCCGGTTGGTCTGACACATGGGAAGCAGCCTCTTGGTCCGTCTGCACAGCGATATTGACCGTGTTCCGTTCTGCTTGTTGATGTAGGACACTACAGTGGAGTTGTCCAACGCAACAAGGACTGTGAGGCCTGTAAGCTTCCTCAGCCAGTGGAGCACAGCTTTGTGAATGGCTTCCAACTCGAGCTCATTGATGTGAAGTGTTAACTCGGTTGTTGTCCATACACCGGAGACCGTCAATGCGTTCCAATGTGCATCCCAGCCGATGCTTGATGCATCCATGAATAACTGTGTGTCCTTCGGGGTAACCAGAGATCCCCTCAGAACATTGTGTCCCGACATCCACCATTTGAGATCCTCCTCCGCAGTAGGGGAAAGAGGTATCCACAAGTTGTTGGTTGATGCATTGAAATCCCAATGTTGAGAGATGCAATGTTGGGTTTCGCGGGTGTGTAGACATCCCAGAGGAACCAATATTTATGTTGCGGCAAACAGACCTAGTAGGATCTGCCACGTACGAGCACATCCTCCCTGTCGGAGAAGAAATGAGCGAATCAGCTCTTTCATTTTGTGACATCGTTCTGATGTTGGAGTCACCTGGAAGGAAATCAGATCGAACTGATATCCCAGAAAAATGAACTTCTGTGTGGGAATCAAGTCCGACTTCTTCTCGTGAATCAGGAGGCCCATCGTGTGACAGAGACCGAGCACTTGTACAGTGTCTCGGAGGCACTGATCTCGAGAAGTCGAGAATATCAGCCAGTCGTCCAGGTACTGACAGAGATTGATGCCCATCACGTGCACCAGCACTTTGATCTCTGCCAAAATCTTGGTGAACACCCAGGGTGCTGGAGAGAGGCCAAACGACAGAGCTCTGAATTGGTATACGGCGTCCCGAGTCTGAAAACGAAGGAATTTTCGGTAACCACTGTGGATGGGAATGTGGAAATAGGCATCCACAAGATCGATGGATGTTACCTAGGCATCCCGAGGTAGAGATCGCCGAATGCTTTCTGCAGTCTCCATCGTGAAGTGGGGAATCTCCAAGAAAGTGTTGAGAAATGAGAGGTCGATAACAGGCCTCCATCCTCCCGACTTCTTTGGAACAAGGAAAAGATGGCTGTAAAACCCGGGAGACGCAGTGTCGTGAGTGCTTTCCGCTTCAGGACGGGGCCCTTGTCCACAAATGGTGAAGGGGTAAATGTCATGGGAGGACATTTTCGGAAACGGAGACGGAAACCGACCTCCAGAACATTGCACACCCACATTGCATGCCTGTCGTGGTATCCCTGGAGAACACAGAGTCGATGGTTGTGCAATGGTCGGGCTGATCGGTGCCTGATGCGTGTGACAAAGACAGTCACGATTTATATCTCCTTCCTCCACGACCTCGGAAGGGACGCCTTGAAGGGGTCAGGACACTAGTAGTAGTAGATGGTTTTTCGATACGTAATCCGGAGGGTGCATGTGCTCCCATGGCTAAATTCTAAGATGGCGCCTGTCAGGTGACCCGCCTCCTAGCGGAAAGAAGTGTATCTAACTAACCAAGTAGCGCCTTCTAGCGACTCGGGCGGGTAGAACGGGCGGGCAGGCGGGCAGAACGTGAGAATTAGGGCGTGCCTTCCTGTCAGCCGACCCGTCTCCTAGTGGTGGACCTAACTAACCGACCGTAGCGTCATCTAGCGACTCAGGCGGGTAGGAGTTTGTGCCTCCGGTGACGTGGGCGGGGGCGGGTATTGTTTGTGTGTGTGTGTATGAATGCGCGTGTATGAAATAACGAACGAAACACCAAAGTATACGTGTGCACACGAATTTTATTGACTAAAGATACAAGCGTAATGAGTAGAGTATATGCTGTATATGAAACCGTGGATTAGTAACCGAAGACAAGTGTGATGACACGACTTACGGGTGACTGAACACCACGCCAGCGGCCATGAGCTTACGGGTCATGACGACCACGCCAGTGGCTCATAATGTGATACGACTTATGGGTGACTGAACACCGCGGCAGAGGTCGTGAGCTTACGGGTGTGTGACCACCGCGCCATAGGCTCAAATCATATAATGATGATGGTGATCATACCTGTCCGTTAATGAAACATGGTATGTAGCGAAACGCATGCATCTTAGTTCAATAGTTTAAGCTAGTCGAACACACGACAATCGTTTGCTACCAGATCAGTGCCGAAACCGTTCACGAATTCCTTCATAGGAAGTCCACGACATTGAAACATGAGATAAGCAACACAGTATTGTCCGCAAACGTTAGACACGGGACTCTGAAGTCTCTTTGAATTATGAGTCCATTCTATACAATGTTTATTCATGAATCGTCGGAATTCGACGTGTCGTGGCGGCAAGCCGTACGAGCAGAAGTATTCACCTTGACCTTTATCGTCCACATACAGCGCTATCCACTGTTCTCCCGGTTTCGTCCTGTTGTGCGTGTTGCATATGAATGCGTCTATCGTCTTGGTGAGGAGTATGTCTTTGGGTACGACCCTACGAACGATGGCCTTGGTGTGCGCATCCCGGACGAGTAGATGGGCGATCTGCATGGTTTCCATCAATAGTCGTAGATGACGTTGCGATTCTTATCGATCTCCAGGACGGTCTCGAACTCGGCGTAGGCGATGACGTTCACAGTGGTCGTCAATGTGTCGCGGAAATGAATCTCGATGTGCAGGTTGCCCTTTTGTACCAGATGGAAGCAGCAGTCGTCGCACGAGTCAGGGGTGAGATCCAAGCCGAAGAAGGTGTAGCCGTGGCGGTAGTCGGCGCGAGTCAAGCCGTTTCCTTCATCCTGCCACACCTTACCCGTCGAGGTGAACAGGTTGTGGTAGCACCTGACGAAGAGGTTGTCGTCGAAATTTTGTTGGAAAGGTTTGGAGGGTATCTGTCGTCCGTCCACGTATACGGCGAGGAAGTTGATATGGTTGTTTTTGGCGTTGAACGGGTTTTTAGCGTAGTTTCCGTTGTAGGCGTCGTTGTCGATGCAGCACAACACGAAACGTTTTGGAAGAACGCCGAGAAAGAGATTCTCGTGCGTGTGCAAACGGGTACCTGTGGGAATGGAGTAGACCTTGCAGTTGACGGGACGCATCGGATACTTGGCTGTGCTTTTTTCGAGGGCCTTGATGTGAGCCATCTGCACGCCCGGATTCAGTGTGGCCTTTTTGAAGAACAACGTGGCTTTGATGATCTTTATCTTGTAGCCGGGGTTTTTTCCGTCGGCCATGAGCACGAAGGCGTCCTTGCTGCGTACCAGACGTATCTTGACCTCTACGTCGTTGATGAGGAATTTATCCTGGAGGAAGAGGTCCACGTGGAGACGACCCATCATGTCGACCACGCGACTCCCAGTCGTACTGGCGCGTCTGGTGACGAACCCCGCGTTGGCTGCATCTCCGGCGGCTATTTCGACGGCTTCCATACGATTACTGTGTCCTTGCACCACATCTGACTCGTCAGTTGCGTCTCCTTGGCGTCGTCCCCGTAACTCTCTATGTAGGCGCGGTACGGGTACGTGTTGGTTGAGGGTTGACTAGCGTTCCGTTCAGGTAGACGTCGACCTGGCTGAAAAGGGAATGGAGCCAGTTATTCACTGGACCGACAGGATCGGCGGCATCGAGGTTGGTTCCGTCGGCGCTGGTTACCTTCGCTTGAACGTGTAGCATCGTGCTGGCGAGATCCAGGTAATCGTCTCCGGAACCGGGTATGACGAATTCTATCGGTCCACCCGAGTCGAGCGACGACATGGGTTGATGTTGCACCACGTGACTATCGATGATACTGCTCTGAGTCGGAGGCACGGTGAAGATATCGAGTTCGCTCTTGAGTCCCTCACACGATTGTTTATGAACGAACGTAATCGTCGTCGAATATGTCGGCCTCGCGTGTCCGTTGGCGTCGGCGGCGTGTCTTCTTTATCGTCCGTCTCCTGGCTGTACTGACTCCTTTCGTATGGTACGTGCGTTTTATACGCGGTCTCTTACGCTCTTGCACGCCAGGGGTTATGAACTGACTCAACATCTCTCTAACGGCGTCCGTAACGCGACGTTTGGCGGACGTTTTGATGTTCTTCCCCGACAGGACGACGTCTGCTATGCGCGCGCCGGTCGACAGCGCTCTCTTTCCCAAGGCCACGGCGCTTCTCTTGACGAGCGGCATGACGCTACGCAGTAGACCTCCGAATAGACTTCCTAGACCGTGTCCTCATTGGTAGCGGGCACCTGCGAAATAAGGAAGGGCGCCTCCCGCTTGACGAGCGTAGTAGTCGTAATTCATCTCTCTAGAACAGTGCCGTCCGTCGTCGTCGGAAATGAAGCGTCGTCGTCAGTTTTCCGCGTTCGAATGGCACGCGCCGGCCGGTATCGTCCCTTATATCGATCTCGATCGTGCCGAAGTCTTTGCACAGGACGGGTAGGTACTGGATCTTTTGAAAGGTCGTCGTCACGGTGTCGCCTTGTCTACCGTTCAGCGGAACGATACGTAGCAGTAGAACGAGGCTGTCGCCAACGATTCGTGGTTCGATGACGTTCGTGTAGACGTAGAGCGAGTCGAAACCCCGCGCCATGTCCACCATGGTGTTGGCTTCGATCAACGTTTCCTTCTTCTTCTTCTTTATCTCTCCGAACAGCATGGTCTCGTGAAAGCTTAGCATGGTCCTCAACATATCCCCGCTCAATATGGCGTTCGACAGCATCACCACTGTAACCTTGTGCGTGATGGGGTTGTAGTATAGGCGCACAACATTATCCGGTAGCACACGTAGTAGAGCTTTGTTTATCGCTTTGATGAGATTCTGTAGGGTTCGTCGCGCTCGATCGATCGTGTGGCCGCTGCTGCCACCGCCCTCTTCTTTTGCGTCTGCTGAATGTGTCGTTTCCTCTCCTGGTAACCCACCAACTCCATGGGTACGTTCGTGTCAACGAGTTGACGCGCAAACACCTGCCATCCCGTCGGATCGCCGGCGGTCTTGCGCTTGCGCAGCAGATCGTTCACGAGATCAACCACGTTACTTCCGGGTACCGCTACTCCTTTGTGCATGAGCTCTCCGCACGCGCTCCTCGCGACGTCTCCTTTGAGACGTTCCATCAGTCGCGTGGCTTTGGACCGAAGGGCCTTTGGAACGCTGTTGATGACTTCCGCTTCTCTTCCGTGGTAACTGGCGAGGAAGGTGGTGGTGGTGGTGGTGTCTTCACGTTTATCACGCGCACCGGTTCTCACATGCGACGATCGGACAACGCGTTGTAGCGTTGCAACACTTGATTATACATGAAGACCTTATCTCCGTCGGTGAGATCCCGTCTGTCGAGTATGACTTTCATCTCGTCGTCGAGGTCCTGTACCTTGCGTCCTAGGGTATCCGTCGGTGGTGCGCGAAGACTGTCCAACAGTTGCGGATCTACCAAGGCCATCTTCCGTGCGTGTTCCATCGTCTACTTGAGTAGAACCTCTTTGAGCAAGGGTAGAAAGACCGAACTGGCCAACGGTGTTAGGAAAGCCGACAGGAAACCACCGGTCTGTCCCTCTCCGACCTGATTATTACCCCGACGAAGACGTCTCCCGACCGCCCTCGGCCATTCCAATCCCTGCAGCAGGATGCGACGTCTCCTCTTCGCCGGCGCGCCTCTCTCTGCCAACTCGCGCAGTTTTGTTTTGTACTTAATCAAACGTTTGTCTCTGTATGGGAGTCAAGGGAATGTTCTTCTTCAATATGTTGTAGGCGCACTCGGCCAATGCACACAAAAGACCAGCGTCGGCGTTGTTGATGATGGCTCGTCTCAATTTCGCGCTCTTGTACCTGTTTAGAGCCTGTATGCAGAAGATATGTCTCTTCACGAGCTCCGACATCATGTAACTGAAGAGACGACGTGCATGCGCAGTCGTCTTATACCTTGGGCTGGTACACGTACTGAACACCGTCGTCCGGAAAGATGGCCGGGCGCAGACGCATGTCTTCGGGCGTGTCCTGTTTCAGATCGATCAGGAGATAACCGTACGGTAATGACGTGGCGTCTTTGAAAGCGTCCTGTACAAACTTCAGGCATCCCGGATACATCTGTCGCGCCAAGTGACCTATCTGCGACGCGTCACGGGGATTCTTGAAGACCACCATGTATTGCACGTTCAGACTGATCGTGTGACTCTCCTTGTTTTTCGGAAACAGGTTCTGCACGAGATAGAGTACGAAGGTGTTTTGATGATGACTCTTTTTCGTGAACAAGGTCGTGACCCGTTCATCCGTTTCCGCCATCAGATCGTCTATGACCACGAAGTTTCGCGTCGATGCGTTGAACGCGCCGTTCGGCAACCCTTCCTCGAACCGTACCGAGTCGTTGTCTACGGACGCGTAGGCATTCTGCCATTCTCCATAACACCACGTGATCTTCTCCAGAGGCGATCTATCATCCTTGCGGCGTGACGTAGAATGCGCGTCACGAAGGTACTCTTACCGCATCCCGTCGGACCCGCGACGATACATGTGAAGGGATGTTTCCATCGTGTATCCATGATCGCCGCGTTTTCTAGTAGGTGGTCGCGTTCCCTGTGACATTAGATACGACGATACCTCCAACGCACGAAGAACGAAGGGGAACGTACAACAAGACGTATATGACGTACAGGTACACTCCGATTATTCCTACTACCGATACTCCTATGACTACGTCCTACGTCCGTGCCATGGTGTTCTATGACGATCGATTGCGTGACATCTGTCTAAGTAACTTTTCTTTTTGTCTACTGTCTGCCTACTAACCATGTGACAGCTAAGAGGCGCCATTAATCCCAACTAACGTAAGGGCGCATTTCCTCTTTGTATCAGTGGTGTTTCGGCGTAGACTTACATGGCAATCGATCGTTATATCACACGTCCACCGGTCCCGTTGTGACTCCGTCCTCGTGGACCACGTGCTTGGCGTAGAAGTAGGTCAAAGCCGCGCATTCCTGCATGTACGTCAACACGGACGAGTGATTCATCCGGAACCCGCGGTTCTTTCCGCTTCCGCTCCGTCGATTGGTGAGCACGTCCAGGAACGCCTGCTTGTTGACTGTGTTGAGTCGCTTGTTCAGACCCTTGGTGCTGTATTTATAGACGGGACCCGAACAATAGTAGGTCTTGCTGCACAGACCCAGAAAACAGTCGCCGGACCATTCGACCTTGAAGTGTCCCGGTGTTCGACGGACTCACCTGCTAGAGCCAGATATCCACTGTCCGTATCGGTTTCGTAGTACTCGAACAGCGGACGTTCCACGTACCTGATCATGAAATCGTAGTAGAATTCCAACATGCGTAGTTTGGCCCACTGCAAACGAAGAAGCCCACGAGCGTGGGCAAGGCGTATTTGACGTTCCTCTTGTGCATCTCTATGTCGTACGCATCGTCGGTAACGACGTCGAGCTGTCGAAAGAGACGATTGTTGATCATAATCGATGCCCTCTTCTCTCTGCAGTAGGCGACTTAGCGGTGCCTATTGACGTTAGTAATAAATTTCCCATAGGAAGAATTCCCCATAAGTTTGTTGGTGTCCGCGATCATGGCCTTGTCGGGGTGGACGTCTCCCTCGCGACGCGCGGCGGACACCGCCTCGCCGAATCGTCGGAAGCACGCGATCGGTGTGTACTCGATGACCTGGTAGACGTGCATCACCTCGAGTCCGTGTTCCAGGTACCATCGCATGAGAGGTGTAGCGAGCAAGATCTTATCTCCACGATAACTTCCGACGAGCATGCGACGCGGGGTTGACATGATGTCGTGTTCATCGGCGTGTCGACGCATGAAAGGTCCGAGGTCATCGCGGGTCACGTGAATGTTCTTGAAGATGAGCTGCATCTCGGCAAAGTGCGCGCGCAATTCCTCCGGTACACGAATGTCGCATTGAATCATTCCGAAAACGCTGCCATTGCATACCCCTGTCAGGATCTCTTGTGACGTCATCTTCCATGGCACGCGTCGACGACGGCGGCGAAAGGTGGCGTCCAGAAACAGTTTCACGCACGGATCGCGTCTCGTGACCTTCCACTCGCATTCCCACATTTCGACGACCCTGACAAAGTGATGAAGGTAGGCCGTGTTCTTTCGTGTTTCGGCAAGTAGTTGAGTCATGGGTTTCCCGTTGAGATCGTTGACCTCACGACCGGTGCACGGACATCCGTGATAGAAGCATCCGTGAAACTGATAGGCCGTCTTTGTTTCGCTGCACCAACCGTCAACCAGGAGTTTACCGATGCGCTTCTCTCGTCCGTTGGACTGGTGACGTATGACGCGTCCCGTGCTTTCGGACTCCCACGACAGCCATTCGGCGGCCATCTGTCCAGTGGGCTGTGCCGGTTTGGGTCGGAAGTCCTTCTCTTCCCGTCATCGCGTGTACCATCCCGTCGGCATGTCTTGCGATAGAGACCATAGATACAATGCGTTTGCATTATAACCGACAATGGACTGACACGTTCGAGCCGCATCACCGTAGTCGTTCCGACGTATCTTCGTGACCCCCTTCTCGTGATGTCTGGTGAAGATGACTGAAGGCCCTCCGACGATGTTATATCTGACCAGTTGATGGACATCCTTGTTCGTTTCGTTGAACAGTGTAAAGAAGATCTTATCCGTCACGTAGTTGAACAGGTGCATCAAGGTCAAACCGGGTATACTGATGGCTTGTTTGAACATGTCGAGACCGCGTTGTCGGTAGAAGGCAAACTGTTTGGCGATGGCCTCCAGGAAGGGTACGACGTCCCTGTTGTTATATCAGACGAGAAAGTCCCGCAACGTCTTCATGTCGTTGTCTCGCCACGCCTCTTGACAACGGGTATAGTTCTCGTCGGATATACCTTCGTTCTTCAGTCGACTGAAGAAGGCCTCTTTGGGAGGGAGAGCGGTGTCATTGAGTCTCTCCAATCTGTCCATGTATTCGTACGGGAAATGACCTTTTGTAACCTCGCAACCGTACGCTTTCAGGAACTTATCACACGAGAATCCCGGGGCGATATAATGAGTCATATCGAGGAATTTTAGGTCATCCGTCGATAGACACATAAACCTGTTGCCACGTTTAATCACGTGAAAGTCTCCACCATCCTCCTCCTCTTCCCCTTCCTCCTTCTCATCCTCCTCTCTGTCTTTCGTCGTGGACAGGAAGTAGGGTACTAGGAACTGTTTGACGACGTTCAGATCGTACCTGCCCGAGTTGAATCCGATGACGGGCAACTGATGAAGCCAACCGTACGATTGACCCATGAGTGTCTTATATGGATTGGTCGGTTGTCGCTGAGACTCGTTGTCTGCCGCCGCCGCCGCCTCGTGCTCGTCCCAGGTCGCGATCGCTTCCGCGAGTTCTTGAAGGACGCTCTCGTAATCGTCTATCATGGCTTCGTAGGTAGCATAGCTCATAGACTGAAGGATGGACATCATGTCGGACACCAACTTGTTGCTATCGCCATTGGTGATAAGACATCGTACTTCTTCGAATCCGTGTACGTTATTCGCCAGTGACACAGTCAATGGTACGTGACGAGACACCCAATGGACCTTGTCGCTGTCTGATGGAAGGTGTGACGTATCGAACCAGGACTCGAAGTCGAAGGTAGCGCGATAGGGGTAGTAGCGCAAGCACTCGGGAACACGAATGTTTTCGTCGTTCAAACGCTGGAAGACTGTCGGCGACGGACGGTAGACACCACCGGGATAGATCTTTCGCACGCCTCCCTTACACGTGCGCTCGTGTCTCTCTAGATGGTTCGCGTCTTTCCATAACGAGTCACGACCCTTCCTGCAACAATAAGAGTGACAGTACATATTCACATCTTGTATATAGGAAATGTGTGTCTCGTAGAGATTGACGTATAAGGTGTCGGAATAGTGACACAATGACGCACGAGCTCGGCAGTCGCCTTTCCGTCTTCTTCCGTCAGTTCGATGAGGGTGTAGACGCACACGTTGATCTCAAAGGTGGTCTCGACACGATAGAGGTCGTCCATCGTCACTCCATCAAAGTCTTTCATAGACATTCCGTCTCGGTCGTACTTCTCGTAGAGTACCCTCACAGTGGGCTCCAGATAACGTGGGTCACATCCTTTATGCAGAGCCAGACAACGGAAGAGACACAGATTGTCGGTGTACTTCTTGTTGTTGTTGCCTTCTCTTTCCAGTCCGATGACGGCACAATTGTTCTTGACGTACTTGGAAAGACCGATGTCCGTGCATCCTATCGGATGGTCTACGATATGGTTGACGAAGAAGGTGACGTTCGTCACCACCTCGCATACCCATTGACTGTTTGGACGTTGATTGATCGCCCACTGCAAAACGTCTGTTTCTCGGATACGCTCCAGAAATCCATCAGTCTTCGGCGTTGGTGATAAGACACGGTTCAACGAGGTAAGGTCCGCAACAGTTGCATGTCGAATGGTAGTATCTGAATCTATTTGTGATCTTGTTCCTCAATACAAAACCATCACTATGATTAATCTTAAAGGTGTGTGTCTGTTCATGAAACATGATCTTCAATGACGGTTCTACAACAGTCGTGTCCGGTGTCGTCACCCTGTAATTGTACACGGATTGAATGGGTCCTCTACTCACGTGACTTCTGATGGTCGACCAGTGGTCTCGAACGACATCTCGCAGGTCCCTAGACAGATCGTCGACCAAGGGGAGTCTTGGGGGGAAGACGTATGGGATCGGCGTCGGCGTCGTCGTGTCTTTCGCGTGGTCGCTCTTCGCGTCTCGCTCGCTTGGGTGCCTTCCTCCTCATCACTTCTCGTCCGCTACATACCTTGATATGTTGTATCAAGAGGTCACGTCTTGCGCAAGTCTCGCAGCGGTGGGTATCGTTTTTCTGTACGGGTACCCTACCACATGACGTCTTCATGTGTCGTAACAAGGTATATCGTCTCGCGAAGTCTTTTGAACATACCTGACATCGGTGGGTGGTGGTGGTGGTTCTTTTGTATTCACCAGATGGCGCCACTCGCGACGGTGCTTTGGTGTAGGCATGATCGTCGTTGACTCGTGGTGAGTGAACCGACGGTGATGAATGATTTAGTTGTATGTGACGTTGTAAGTCGTCGTATGTATTGCTGACGATACCGCAGTGTCGACAAACGTGCTTCTTCATGACGCTGTATGCACCTACAACTAAAGGATGAAGGATCCTTGCCTATTTCTATATATCAGACACTATGCGACGTCGTGTAAACGTTGTCTATTGCTATATATGTACATGTATGCGTGCGTGCGTGCGTGCATGCGTGCGTGCGTGCTATATATGACACTGACTGTATACCGCAAAGTCACTCTTCGATACGAAAAAACAACGGACGACCGAGAAGGGTATTACATCTACCTTTATTTTCTATGATACTATCAATTACAATATTCAAAATCGAAAACTACTACTACTACTACTACTATGCAACTAATATGACAATTAGAGGCGCCTCTAACCCCAACCATCGTAGGCGGGGCGCATTTCCTCTTTGTCACTAAATAGTATTTTCATCAAAATGGACATGACTATATAGTTCTCTACGAATAGTAGAGGTCACGGCTTCAATGTGTTCATCACGAATAATATTTTTTGCTATCTCATTGCAGCAATGACGTACCGCGTCTTTCAGTGAACGTGGTGATGATGAGTATAGCACATTCGATAACCGTGCTATGTCTCTGTCTAAGGAAGCCATGGAGTCAAACTGTTCTCCATGCCCCAAAGACATGCAATCGAGAAAACTCGACCATATCATATGTCCATGAGGAGACAAATCGAATGTGGAAGTATCCTTCCGGAGGCTTTCGTATTCTGATGGCGTTGTGACGTCGTCGTTGTCGTTGTCGTCCTCACATTTCATCTGTAAGGGGATATCATCAGATGGTGACGCGGTGACATGATCACATGTCATATCAAACGTTGGTGACGCATGGCGACGCTCATGTAATACTGTGAGGAGATGACGTCGTAATGGAACCTCGACACGGGCACGACGCGGGACCTTCTTCTTGGGTGCCCACGTAATGTCCGCGTCGTCGTCGTTGTTCGCATAGACGTGTCGTATCCATCTTAATTCACCACCAAGACCATCATCATCCTGTTAGACACAATAAGAAGAAAAAAGCATTAATGATGATGAGTACACGTGACAGTTTTAGTTCTCGTCATGTTCACGAAACAGTGTTAACCCACGACTATGCAGGATGGCTTCGACACGTGGAATAGTATCAAGTGCCCACCCCGGAAAATCAGCTTTGTACCTTATATGACTCACTGTCCACTTCAAATTGTCGCGGATCAAGGTAGTTGTGACCTTGTAATCTTCTTTGTCTTCGAAGGTACGACACAGTCTGTTGGCTACACGACGAATACACGCGTTGGCTGCAGTTGCGATGAAGACCTCAAAGTCCTTCATATCCTCCGTCAGCTCTTCTTCTTTTTTGTGACTAGGTGTCACCGAAGTCACAGACGGGTCCTTCGGTTCATCCGACAAGGATATACCTTGCGCACGCAGACTCTCTTTCACTCGTGGGATGGTATACTCGTCCCACCCCACTGTATTCGACGTGTACGTGATCTCGAACAGTACCTCATGCAAATAATTCAGGATTTTGCTGTGATACAGGGCGAACAGTGACTTGTCAATGTCTTTGTAGTGACGATGCAGTGTCTTGGGTGTATAGAGCACGCAGGCGTTGGGGATAGTCGCTATAAATACATCGTCGTCTATCATTTCCTCCGTGCGCTTTTGGATGGCATCGACCTTGGCTATAGTCTCCTGTAAACTACTACTACTACTACTACTACAGTCGACAACAAGATCATCATCATCATCATCATCATCGTCGTCACTAGACCATCTCCACGACCCACAGAAAATGACACTTGCCTCGTCATCGGTGATATCTGAATAACTCAGATGTCGTTTCATCGTTTGGGATCCTTCGGCTGGAGGTGAGGATATACCTTTCTCTTTCTGTGTATTGTCCATGCGGGTCGACAGATTTTCAAACGACGACTACAACATAAGAAATTACATCATGATTATTTCCGGTGACAAAACACCTTGCTGGAGTTACTGTTGAATCACTTCCAGTGCTGGCATGGAATAGTTCACGTAACCTCCTTTTGGTGACTTCCTGATAGTCACCCTAGCCTGTTTACCGTACAAGACGTTCAATACCCGTTGACAGTCTTCGTCTGCTTTCAGTGACATGTAATCATTGGCTGACATGCCTAGAGCCCGTTGGACTACGGCATCAAAAGCCGTGATCCACAGTTCAGCACCTTTCCGTTCACTCAACAGTATCCCAATGCAATATATGTATACAAGCCCTCCCTTCTGTTGTCCATGAACCGGGCATGCCACGACGGTGTGCTGTCCTTTCGTTTCGACCAGGACTTTGCGGGTACAGATACGACGCGATGGATAACATACATATTTCGGAGTCAGAGCGCATGTTACAATATTCAGTGGACGATAAAATGGATAAAAACCGTCACTTACTGCATCGAGGGCTGTCAGGTCGATCGAGTCGGACTTAGGAGTCGCCATCTTGTCGATGTCTCACGAGAAATCATGAGGAATACTTGAAGCTGTTCGAACGATGGAGAGAGAGAGAGTGTTATGCCCTATTCGGTTTAGGCTAGGCTTATATACGCAAAGAAAAGAGTCCAGTCATCGAACTCGTGACTGTAAGTGGACGTTAACGATAACACAGTTTCCCGGATGCAGTCATCTATCTTTACGACGCGTCTTCCTGTTTTAATGAGATGTCTCGGATTCAGTGTTCCTGTTTTAATGAGACGTGCTGGATGCACTCATCTATTTTTACGGCATGTCTTCCTGATTTTAACGAGGTAGTTCCAGATGTATAGTGAAGACAAAACATATCGCGTGGAGTCTCGAAGTCGCATGGTAAATATAGATGATTGAATCCGGGACATACATCCTTTAACTGTAAACAGACGCCTCGTTAAGACAGGAAGAGACGTAGTAAAATTAGACGACTGTTCCGGGACGGGAAACTAATTATCCATCACAAGACGCCTCGTTAAAAACAAAACAGGAAGAGGTTCCGGGACGAGAAACTAATTATACGTCACAAGACGCCTCGTTAACACAGGAAATCACATAGTAAAAATAGATGACTGTTTTCAAGATCTCGTTCGTGTGTTCACTTTCAATTCATTCATAAATATAACAACGAAGATGGCTGAGTTTAAGAAGTACCCTCCCATACCTTGGGATGAGATACGCGAACAGTGGATACAGAAACAAATGTGAGTATTTATTATAATTATTATTTACTTGATGTCATCCGTTTTAACGACTAGGTGTTTACTTCATTCGAGTAATTACACAGCATTCTTAGAAGTTCTTCATATAACCTACCTGTATCGTACCATATTTAACCACTAGTTCTGGTACATATATCAACATTTTGAAAAGTATATAGTCACATCTAACAGTTGTCTATATCATCTTTTTAGCGATAAAGAAAACAAAGAAGAGAATGAAGAGGAAGAGGAAGAAAAAGAGGAGGAACTGCAAGAGGAGGAAGACGCTTCATCCTGCCACACCTTACCCGTCGAGGTGAACAGGTTGTGGTAGCACCTGACGAAGAGGTTGTCATCGAAATTTGGTTGGAAAGGTTTGGAGGGTATCTGTCGTCCGTCCACGTACACGGCGAGGAAGTTGATATGGTTGTTTTTGGCGTTGAACGGGTTTTTAGCGTAGTTTCCGTTGTAGGCGTCGTTGTCGATGCAGCACAGCACGAGACGTTTTGGAAGAACGCCGAGAAAGAGATTCTCGTGCGTGTGCGAACGGGTACCTGTGGGAATGGAGTAGACCTTGCAGTTGACGGGACGCATCGGGTACTTGGCTGTGCTTTTTTTGAGGGCCTTGATGTGAGCCATCTGCACGTCCGGATTCAGTGTGGCCTTCTTGACGAACAGCGTGGCGTTGATGATCTTTATCTTGTAGCCGGGGTTGTTTCCGTCGGCCATGAGCGCGAAGGCGTCCTTGCTGCGTACCAGACGTATCTTGACCTCTACGCCGTTGATGAGGAATTTATCCTGGAGGAAGAGGTCCACGTGGAGACGACCCATCATGTCGACCACGCGACTCCCAGTCGTACTGGCGCGTCTGGTGACGAACCCCGCGTTGGCTGCATCTCCGGCGGCTATTTCGACGGCTTCTATACGATTACTCGTATCCTTGCACCACATCTGACTCGTCAGTTGCGTCTCCTTCGCGTCGTCCCCGTAACTCAGCAGCGTCTCTATGTAGGTGCGGTTCGGGTACATGTTGGTCGAGGGGGTGACTAGCGTTCCGTTCAGGTAGACGTCGACCTGGCTGAAAAGGGAATGGAGCCAGTTATTCACTGGACCGACGGGATCGGCGGCATCGAGGTTGGTTCCGTCGGCGCTGGTTACCTTTGCTTGAACGTGTAGCATCGTGCTGGCGAGATCCAGGTAATCGTCTCCGGAACCGGGTATAACGAATTCTATCGGTCCACCCGAGTCGAGCGACGACATGGGTTGATATTGCACCACGTGACTATCATTTCCGTCACGTAAGTTACAAGAAAGTAGTACGTAAGTTATGGGTGTGAAAATTCATTCCCATTTCATGTTTTATCTTGTCTAAAGCTGTAGTACATTCAGTATTCACGAAACAAACATGTCCCATGTCAAAGTGATCCTGCGATGGAGCCATCCCGATGCTGCGGTGAGGTGTGTCGTTGTACGTCCGCCGTTCTGCCCGCCTGCCCACCCGTTCTACTCGCCCTACTCGGTTAGTTAGATCCACTTCTTTGACAGGCGCCATCTTAGAATTTAGCCATGGGAACACATGCACCCTCCGGTTTACGTATCGAAAATCCCTCTACTACTATTGACACTGTTAGACTTCCTGCTTGGTTACAGACGAAAAAGTGCAGTATATTTTTGGGAAATTATGTTTTTACAATATTCACCTGCTCTGACATAAGTGCATTTGAGTAGTCAGATTTCTAGATGTGATTGTAGAAGCTATTGACAGTAAAATGGTGTATTTTTAGCTGATTTTACTAAGCGGAAGGGTATTTGGCAGCAATTTGGCTAGTTGACCCTTTAGCCAGATTACTGCCTGCATCCATTTGTAAATGTTGACGGGTGTCATACATACAGGCATTTTGCAAGAGCTAGAAATATTAGATTTTGACTAAACTCGACCAGCATGTCAATGAGATGATGATAACAGCAGGTGAGAAGTTTAAGACATTTTATAGGTCACGTTTCCTTATAATCAGACAAAACGTTAACATGGTCGCCAATGGGAAAACTATCAGTGTGCTGACCCATGAACCACGTCCCCTAGTGGCCAGAAAGGGCTGCGGGTGTAAGGACAAAGGAAGCATAGGAGCTTGACGTCGCAACACGGTTCTAGTTGGCGTTGTCCGAGAATGTGGAGCAGGACGCGAGGATCTAGCCACGGCGAAAGGTGCCGAGTCCCTGTACAGGGCGTTGTCACACTGCCGACCGACTACCTTTTCCCGTAACTACAGCTTGATTGGAAGATCGTCGAACAGTGATGAAGAGCCAAACGGTGCAGTGCGGAGGCTCTCCCGTTCATCTTGTGACAAAAGTTCAATCGCTGGGGTGCTCCCCCCAGCTGTGACCGAGAAATGTCGGTGAAGCCCTTATCCACGACAGGCGAGTCCCGGGAAAACTTAAATTCTGTGGAGGGTAGCTCTAAAGAGGAGTACAGGGCCTCCCTGGAGCGAGGGACTGAGGCAAAACGGTGTGATTTGCCCACTGGAGGGGGTTGTAACTCCTGGTGGATTTTCTGGAAGTGGTTTTTCATGGCCTCAGAAAGTGGGAATCTAGGCGGGGGGACCACTGGGATTGCATAATCTGCCTGTGCCAGAGAAGACAAACGTGGCACTTCACTGGGGACGAGACTATCGGATGCCGGCAATTCGTCAGATAGAAATGCGCGGGCCAGGTTGATCCGATCGGTGCATGACATCGTGTCACATTGTTCGTCCGGCGGTACGGCGACCGGTTGCGTGGCCGTATCGGGGAGCTGTCCATCGACGGAACTCCATTCACCCTCGTCTTCCGAACATGGACAGTTGTAATGTGGATCGTCGTCCGTCGTTCGAACAATGTGGTCAGTGCCAGAACACGAGAACGGCATGACAAAATTGTCGTTGGCGGTAATGTGTCCGGACGCGTCATGCTGCCGGGCCGAACCGGCAGCTGCGGACGGCGACAGGCGTGTGTAGCCTGAAGGGACCTCGTGTCTGGGGATCGCATGTGCTGTCCTGGGACTGACTGTCCAGCCAACCATTTCGGTGGGAACTGTGTCGGTTTATCGGGAAGACACGCTGAAAAGCAGCACTTCTGGACGCGGGTTGTTTGTGTGACACAAAACATCGACTCGGGCCGAGGCGGTGGCGACTGCAAACTCCGTGAGTCCGGATTTTCACGTGATCTGTGTGTTCGTCGACAGTCTCCGGAGTCCGGACGAACCCGACGAATCCGGGAATTGTCCGTCGGAACGCACATTGTCGGATCTCCGGACGGACCCTCCGACAAAGGGAACCGGCTACCGAACCCGCCGTCGGCGTTTTCCGGTTCCGACTGCCCTGCCGGTTCTCCGGGTTGGTATTGCGTGCCTCATGTCTGGGGAATTCCCCATTGGTTCGGCGTTTTGCGCCGAACGTCGTCGTGTCTCGGGTATCCCTCCGGCTCGGCTGGGTTTCCGGTTTCGGTCCGAAGACGGGTTTCCCGGAGAATTCTCTCCGGTTTTCCGCCCGGAGCCGTTGGGACATTTGTCCGGACAGTTCCGTCAACCGCCCAGGTCATAGCTGGGCCTCCGGAAGCACAAGGGGGCCTAATTGGCGCGCTACTTACGTCGTAGGTAGTCTTGAGACGCCGACGGTTTGTAGTGTCCGTTGCTCGCGAAGCAAGCGCAGAATTTCTTCCATCACGGACTCACGGCCGCGTTCCTGGGCATTCTCCGGACAGCACCGGAGAAAACCCACGAAAGCTACCACTAGAAATGCTAGAAGTCCGCGACCGTGGACGCTTGTGACTACGCGTGTCACCGAGTGCTGATGGTGGCGAGTGGTTGGCAGACGTCTGTGTCTTGGAAACGGAGCGGCGTTTCCTGGCAAGTCGGGCTTTCGTACGGTCGACGATTCCAGCCCAGACTTTATATGTCCAATTCGAACAAACGTCGCACTTGTTGTCGACGGTACAGCCGTGACAAGAGCGACATTTGTTCGGGTGATTATCGCCGCCGCGCATCAGTCTAGTGCAGACGGGGCACTTTCTCTGGTGGTGTGGTCGCGAACGGTCCGCCATTACATTTGCAGTGGATTATAAAGGCGAAGTGTAACAACAGCTAATAAGACTAAATCGTTACTGAAAACGGGATAAAAGTTATCACAGAAATTCAGAAGTGATAAACGAAACGATAAACCGTAAATTAACCCCAAAAGAGTACAATAACTGCTCACAAAGGAAACTGAACGGAGCAAATTAAATGCGAGACTTAAACAATGGAGGCGCCAAGTGGGAAGAGGAGGTGACTCGGTGAGGGTGGTGGGAGCTGCAGGGATGGGTCGTTTCATTTTTATTACTACTTTTGGCGAGCAACTTGGGCGCAGCCAAGTATATTGCACCTTGTGAAGCGACGGAGCCAGGCTAAGTCTATGTTAGGCAGTAAATACCATTCCTAAAACTACGGAGTACTCTGAATATAATTTCAAAAGTAAAGCTCTTGTTAAAAACAACGCAGAGATGGGCAGATATCTTTATTGTTTCTAATAGTGCACACGATCAATATGCATAAATTGATGTCTTGTTTTATACAACTGCAGTTTGACATTCAGATTGGTGTTTGCACTATTAAATAGACTCAAGGTCCTGATGACCTTGACCTAGTTTTACACCCCATGACCTGGAGTCTTAGATTTGACAATTGTATATACAACAATTACTTTCACTTAATTAGTGATCACAGATGACTGTTACTCTAATTTCACACACAAAGAATCCTAAATGTATACATCTACAGTATTCAGTCTGTGTGTGCAGCCAAAATTAATTGGTGTCCGAGTAATGTTTACATCAATGTAACACACCTGCTATTTAGCATAACTGTTCTCTGAGTGTTGTGTGAATCAACCGTACTCGTACATCTGGGCAGCCTAGTTTAGAACTAAACAGCCAGCGTCTTGATAGAACAAACTACACACTGTGAGTCTTTTGAATTCCCTAAGGTCACTGCTATACAGACAGTTTCTTCCAAGACTTACCGTAGTTTAAAGAAAATAATGTCAAAAACAATACATACGTCTTGCCTGCAACACAAAAATAAAATAAAAACTGAAA
Source organism: Paraescarpia echinospica (assembly GCA_020002185.1). Taxonomy (NCBI): domain Eukaryota; kingdom Metazoa; phylum Annelida; class Polychaeta; order Sabellida; family Siboglinidae; genus Paraescarpia; species Paraescarpia echinospica. The sequence goes on from CM034536.1 coordinate 30,929,631, forward strand.
AAAGCAGGATCATATTTCAAAACTTCATAAAAAAGGGAAATGACAACATCGTAGCCCCTCTGATTTATAAGTAAATAATAGATTTAAGTTGGTTGCAGAACTAAATTTTGTAATATGCACTGTGTTGAGCTGATAATCCTGGTATGGTTTAGAGTAACAATCGATGGCACCACCGAGTACGAAGTGCTTCGGCGAGTTAGATGTCTACAGTGCCAAATACAACTTTCATGACGATTATCTCTCAAAATAACACTGTTGTAGTAATACTGCACTGAGAAACGAAACATTTCACTTTAACGACACCAACAAGCCTAGTGCACGTAACATCTCAAACCAATGCAGTTGATGTACAATTTCTCACTAATACACATCATACACACGCATACACAGATGCATGCACATATGCACGCACACACATATCACATTATATAGAGGTATATAAACAAATTTGTCTACTGCACACACATCTGTGGTACTTGAAGTCACTGCAAGCCCTATGAACCTCAGTGCCTTGGAGGTTTTAAACACTGAGGTTACCCTGATAAGCACCTCATAGCACTATTGAATGCTTCGACGGCTGCCAGTGGTCGATTACACTGGATCACTGACACGACGTGAACTCGGCTAGATGTGTTCTACATGCAAAACTGTTGCCACATACGACACCAGCAGACCTACAGTGACTGTAGAGTTGATTGAACCTAAAGCTAATTTTTATCCAGTTAAACACATGTAGTTAGACAATCATGTCATGCATTCAAACGTCACTTAAATGCATAAGAATGAAGTCATTAAGGTGATGTATTGCCTTGTGTACAATTAGAGGGACCAACCACTGGTTCCTAGAGTTTACAGAATGACATGGTTTTCATGGGCATCCAAACTATTCCCTAATTAAACATCTGTATACTTTCATTGCCATCTGTGATGAAAGTTGGAAGTAGATTTTTGAATCTGGGTTCTTTCTGCAGTGACTGGGGAAGGAAAAGATCCTATGCAAGGTAAAGTGTAACATATTATGGACTCTGGAGGCTCTATCTCTAACATACCAATACCTCTGACAGGACATCCTCGAAGCAAATGTCAGACGCAACTATAAGGTAATTAACTGGCCTTGCACTATTCAATCCCAGTGTCAAGATTCTAACTGCTGCTCTCGCAATCAATATTTCACTACAGAATTAAATGTGCGTATTCGCGACATACTCGACTGAAAGTAGAATAGCAGGTCCAACTTGATCACGCTAATAACAACCATGTCACAACGGCACAATATGATTCACCTATTACTCATAATAAATCAAATTGAGCGAAATCACATTCCGTAGCAATTACACTCATAACTGTCCTGATGTCAACGTTTAAGTTTGTACGATTTACGCATAACGACCATAACTAATCATCATCCCCTTATTACAACCATTACTAATCGTCATCCCCTCATTACAACCATTACTAATAATCATCCCCCTCATTACAACCACTACTAATCATCATCCCGTTATGTGAAACAACCCCCATGTTATCATTGTTTGCGTTGGGGCATACTTTTGACCGATATGAAGGGTTGCAAACTGCATATAAAATGGCTGCCATTGCCAACGTCTTTACATTAACACGAAACAGTATCGTGACCACACAATCTAGATTGTAACCTCTAAATCTAGATTGTAATCTCTAAATGTCGGCCTCCAATTTCTATTTGGTGCATACAATTAAAGCCCTGTGCCATTGTCAGACGACAATTGGTGCAAGACAAGCAAAAGCTTCAACAAAATCAACATCGTCAGTGCTGCCACCTAATGATGCATAACTTCTGCCTCATGATACTTCGATTGAACTGTCTTCGAACCTAACATCGCAGCATCACACACACCAACAAATCACTGGCTGCTCCCCAATCACCCGCATATCTCTCATTGACAAACAATTCCCTTCAATCATTATTCTCCCCATTAGATATGCACAATTTACTCCATTAAATACACAGTACACTGATTGACACCCGCTCGACATGGCCTAGGGACGCCCATGTCACGTGTCCTCGGTATGTTCAATAATATGAGCTCTCGTTAATCAACGCGTGAATATTAAGTCCGTTTTTTCGATTGGCCAAGAACTTTAACGTCATTCTTTGTACCAGCAGTGGCAGCTGAGCCCGTGCTGCTCGGGGGGTCAACTACGATGTCAGGGTTGATCATTAGGGTTTCTAACTCCTCCGATTCAGCTTCTTCAAACTTGACGGTGCCAAGGCTCTTCCTCCTGTTTGTCATTTCTCTTGCGTTACTAGAGCGTCTCCTACAATGACAAAGAGACATGTCACATGAGACACACGCATGTGCCACATACAGACAGTGAATACAACAATGTGTCAACCGTATGGAGAGGTTAATCTTCAACTACCCCAGGTATATTTTATGAAATAATAGTTTTACTGTTGAAGAGCCAGCAAAGCCATTTTGATCTGCAACAAGGGGCTGTTGGATATATGTTAGTTCGACTCTTCTGGTAATCAGGGCAGCATGTTCTCTTGTTTTGAATATATTCACCTGAGGTCATTAATTTTGTTAAGGTTAATTGGACTTCTGTTTTCCCAAGCAGTTGGTGACATGGCTGAGGATCGGCATTATGACACTAACTTTTGAAACATGACAATGGATGTCTGTTGTGTTGACTCTTCAACTGTGATATACATATATGAACATGACAAAATTACAATTTAAAGCTGAAAATTGATAAATTAATTATTTTATATATTATTTTAAAAAGGACAGTGTTACTAATTACATTATTAATCAACACAGGTTGTGTATGTTTGCTAATTATATACAGGATAACTGGAATATTTAAACATGCAAAATGGACTGTCATGGACACTAATGCCAGTGACAGTATGAACAATTCATCAATATCTTTAAACGTAATTTCACATTGCAAATGTTTTATTATAACAAGAATCAGGATCATTTGTATATATTATACAATCAATCAATGACAATGTGGAACAGGTGAAATACAATTGCAAAACTAGTAATGTCTACAAAGAAACGTGTTCTTTGTCCACATTGCCTATTTTATAGCACCAAGCAGACGTACCATAGGAAGCTGCCTCCCTATTTAACTATTCTTCATCACAGTCACAATTATAGAAGTCACTCTCTTATGCGATCATCTCTTATAAGCTTACCAAGATAGGGACAAGTCTGTCACTATGCTGGTAAACAAATCTAAACATAATATCTCAGACGGTCTGACATCTCTCATGACAAGACATAAATTACAATAAAGTTTAAAATACTGTGGTATTTACTACGAGGGTTAAATTTCCGGGTTTCGAATTTGTTTACAACTGATTCATTAGGTGCATATTAAGTACAGCTGAAATACACAGTTAATCTTTATGGGAAATTGGTTAATTATCTGGAGTTAGCAACAATGCTTGTAAATAATGTTTGTTGTCAGTTTTTGGTTTTATCTGATTAGTTGCTCTGAAGTCTGTCACTACCCGATAGTCACTACGTGGTAGTCATTCATGTGTATCACAACATATTCTTAGAATCTATCGGAATACATCGGCATGTATACTCCTACATTTGAGCGGCCGTTATTTAGGAGTGATGTATGAGGGTAATTGTTAGGGGACGTTGCCTAAAATATGTATAATAAATAAACTGAAACGAATTCTGTACATACAGTTGTATATAGTGAATGACTGTTGAATTAAATCATATAAAAGAAAAATTACTATAGTATTATGCAAGTATTATTAATTACATAAATTAATGCAACTATATTAATGTCGCCCATATTCCTACCTTAAAATTACTGCTGGAAAACAAATATATTCCACCAATAAAAAGATGATCAATATGATAATTATTTGAAGAAAAATTCACAAAAAAACTAGGCAAGATTAAATCTGCCACAAAGAATCTGGGCAAGTTTAAACATGCCACGACTTCTCAACCGAAACGAGACATGCATATAATGAAGGTCACACCTGTCTCGTAATAAACTCTTAACCCCGTTGGTGGCCTCTGTTGTTGACAGCTGTTTCCAGATGCCGGTGTTGGACACCTCCTCGGAGATGTTGAGCATGTCGACGGGGATGTTTATCGACTTGCCATCCTTCAGGGGGATGTTTACTGCCCCGCCGGAGATCTCGAGAATACTCTAACGCGCAATGACAGAGCAACAGAGATAACATGACTCATACTGCACGCAGCAAGGGCAGATGACATGAGAGTAGAGGCGAGAAATTTAAGTAAGACAGTGTTTGCTTTTAATTTTCACTCAGCAAAGACTTTGTGAAAATTACCATCGCTGATGGTGAAGAATTCATGAGAGTTAACAACAGCTGAATACATACATAAAGTTACGTACACACAGAGCTTTAAGAAAGTTCCTTTAATAAATCTGCCTTCTGGCAATAGTTAAGCACAAGTGTAAGCGGAGATGTAGAGAGAACGAAGGACGGACGAGTATACCTCCATCTCTTGTTCCATCATCATGATTTGTTTCTCTTCCTTCTCGCGTTTGTGTGACTCTGGGATGATGTCATCCAGCCACTTCAGTTCGTGTCTCGTAAACACCCAATCGAGTGACTTGCGCACAAAACACATGGCAAGTACCTACGACAGAACGACAACCTTCCACACAACTGTCGCAAATAGACTAATCTAATAATCGAGTTAAATGGAAGTTCACACTGCCAAATTTATTTCCTTCCGTAACTTTGAACAAACACTTTTACATGCTTATAAAAATTAGGATGATTACATAATGTAACATTAAAACACGTGCTACCGCTAACCCTGGAATTTTTGAAATTCCAGCATCATATACATCAGGTGGCAAGACAATGTCCAACATATTCACTAAACAATCAAACTTGGCTTGCCAAAATGTGTTCTAACACTACAAATAATAATAATGATATTTATATGACATAAAGTGCCACATCCAATGCAGTCAATAGCACTTTTTAAAGAGTGTTAAAAAATAGTTGTTGAAGATCAATACTTGTAATACCATAGATAAAATTGGGCATAATATTTCGCTGTGACACCTACCATGATGGGGAAGACTATGGAGATGGACTTGATGGTTTTGATGACCCAAAGCACCGCGAGACACGACACCTGCACCGCCGTGAACATGTGTACGCGGCGCAGTGGCACCGTGCGCAAGAACATGTAGTCTGGCTGGTATTTGGGAGGCATGAAGATGATGAGGATACGCTGGATCAGCTGGACGCCAACCATGGAACTGACACCCATGAAGAGAAAGACTCCATACAGCACGGACATCGGGATCAACTGAAACATGATGCAGACATAAAAGATAATGCCTTTACTTTTTGAAAATCCCTGTTGTTTAAGCATTCTTACTGGTTTCATGGTTCATACCGGGCGTTAGACGGATGTAAATTGATTTTCCATGATGTTATCAGACATGCCTACCCCAAAAACTTCCTGTCAGTAATCCATCTTCCCATTTATACTGATTTTCAGGAATATAGGCATGCTATCAGTAATAGTTCAGAACCGAGTCAGATATTGTCAGGAAAAGAACACCACTGTCGGTAATACTTTAATACTGTGACTATGACAATAGGTGCACCCAAAACATAATTGTCTCTAATAAACTATGAGGTGTTTTGAAGCGTTCAGTTAACACGGTAAGGTAGATGTTCATAACCAGCATTAGTGGAAATCAAATGTGAAGAAGCGTAACTGTAATGCAAATGCATCTATACACATTGTAATTCTGATTTTATGTAAATTTCAAAAACAGTATGCTGACTACAAAAAACATGACAAATTATAACAATGCGTCACGTCAATGTCTATTTATGGTGTCATTAGGATTAATATTAGTAGCCGGTATACCTAGGGCCAGGCTATAGACTACACAGTATAGTAGCTTGACTAGATCAAAGTCAAAGACAAATACAGTTGTGCCTGGGACGGCAAAACCATTACGTTACGCTAGTCGTCGACATCGTCTAGTCTAATCAACTCTAGTATATAAGCCTATCCCTGTAAATGATAGACTAAACTCAATAAATACACTAACTTAGTCTTAGTGCAGTCAGTTGGCCTGACACTACAAGTACAATGCCCATTACTCCCATCACCATGGCCGGGATAATGTCATGTGAAATAAGAAAATAAATTTCGCGTATATGGCAGTATGTAAAGCCGATCCCCTTCTTTAAACTTGACACTATGGGTCATGTCTGCGTGCCTGCTGTTATAAACGTTTGCAGCACACGTTTCTTCTTGGCTGGTAGTGGTGCCGTTTCGATCCCCACCATCATTTCGTGCCGCGTAAGTCATGACTTCTTCTTGTTTGAGCGCCATGAGTGCGGAAATGCGAATTTGTCGTAACACTGTTTCCTATTGGTCATGTTATGACCAGAAGCAGCGAATGAAAAACCATGTCACAACAAGCAGTGTATATATGCTGCCACCTGTTGAATAAAGTGAAGTTAAATTTGAGGAGTACGGAAGTCACTGACGATCACTGTGACAACGAAAGAATCCGTAATATTTTCATCCCTCGCCGTAATACCGTAATTTGAGGTGTATTTCCGGAATGATTCCGGACAATCCGGAATGGTAGGCAGGTCTGTGTTATACATGTTTTCTGCGATTGTTCTGAGGTCTGTCGATCAGTTAGTCTTACTCAATTGCATTACAAGTAAATGCTAAAATTTTTGTCATAACAAACATCATATATAAATACTTCTGGACACCATCTTCAGTGTCTGTGTCTACATATAAAAAAATTTTGCTAGTAATATTAAAAGACGCCTGTAAATAAAAATACACTTACCTTGAGTACACCTGAGAAGAATCCCGACAGTCCGACCATGATGAAAACAAGCACGCCCGTCACACGCTGCTCCCTGAAGACGCAACAACACATTGCTCAGTACATGTGGTCAACAAACCGACGCAGTGCTAGTGCACGTTTCATCATCAGTGATTATCTACACCTGAAGCAAGTCAGCACAGTCTACACTTATAGGATTGACTGAGTGACCCAACTTTAACAATCCAGACCTCCCTGATTTCTACATCATCATAATGTAATTTTTCCTACCCAGAATTACAAGAAATATATAAAATTACTTATGACTGACGGTCTTTGAGCCCTTTATAGCCCCATACAATCCTACCATTATTTCACGTTAAGATTTATAAAAAAATGAAATGGTGTTTTGTAGTTTAACAAAATGCTCATTTCCAGAAGATTCCCACAGTCACAACAATGTACTTCACATGTGACAAAGCATGAAAAGTTCATGATGTTCCCTAACTTCACCCAGGATGGAAAACATCCCTGACCTCCCAACGAAATATCCAAAATTCCTGACGTTTCCCTGACCTTCAGGAACTTTTTTTCCTCACTCTCTCTGACCTCTGTCAACCACAACAGCGCCACTTTTACACCCCAGTAGATGTCACTGGCTGTCGCCCCACCCACCGTATTCCGAGGAACTTTGGCCTCTCTCCAGGTGCAGAGGACTCTGACTCGCGGGTCAAGCTGCGGACGTGGTTGATGGAAAGCACAGTGGCCGCCACGAACCACGGCGTGCCCAGCACCGAACAAATGCCGATCTGGAGGGAGATGAGCAGTAGGTCGAGGTGGTAGCCACCACCTTTCTATCAAACACACAGAGAACACACATCATTCAATGCACTACAAGAGTAGTACAGTTCTTATATATTATGGTATCCCGTCTTTAGGACTGCTGAAAGAACTTTACATTTCATTCCCTGGCAGACTTAGTCATTCAGACACCATCTTGACTTCTCTGGGAAGCATTCAATGATGATGCAAAGACTAAAAGACTGCATAAAGACTATTCATACACAAACATCCACAAACACTCTAATCACGTAACAAAACGTTTACGTAACAATGGGCAATTGTTCTTTGGAATATATACCTAGCATTTATAAACATATTACACATATTGTCATATAATATATACTGATGTTAAATTTAATTTTGACACAGAAAATAGACAACAGCTACTACACTGTCCACTTGTTCCTTCTTCTGATGTAGGCCGATCTGGCTTTGAATAAAATACTGTGCCATTTCCACAGGATCAATCATTATTGTAACTATGCATTGAACAATTTGTTCTGGTTGTGAACAGATCGCCATTAAAATTGGGCTTCTCTTGCACCAAACAAATTGAACAGCAGTTACCCTGAGCTTGTTTTCCTTTCTGTTGACAATGACGGCAGTGATCTGTTGATCCATGAAGATGAGGATCGTCGCAAGGATCGCAGGAAGTATTGCTGCCGGAATAATCCAGAGAGGGATATCGAATGGGTTTACGATCCAGCCTCGCGTCGGCAATGTCGGCTGAAGATGATGACATACACCAGATTCAATCAAATATATACAATTTCAAAATATCACAGATATAAAATAGTATGTTTGATTAATGACAACTACACTTCTACTTGCTATTTGAAACATCAACACAAGGAAAATTTGCCAAACCAAGTGTTTTTGTGATGCTGGATCTTATTGATTAATACACCAAGTGGAGACAAACTAAAAGTACAAATCCACATCTCATCAGTTGCACGAAGGGTGATAAGCATATCATCTCTGGTTAACAAGGACATGCTGTGCGCTTACACGGAATTCCTCTGGTACTGCGAGTGTCGGGGTGCGGATGCCGACCATGGCGTGTAACAACACCATCACCAGGATGGCCAAGGTCACGGCAAAATCACTCACAATGCCACGGATCTGAAAACATCAACATCACTTTCTTTATTATTCATCATGAAAATTTAATGTTGATAATAAATACATGTAAAAGAACAGGAACCATTCGAAAGGAATCAAAAATATTACTCGGGTAATAATGTTCTGCAGAGAGTTGGATGCTGAAGCTAAAACGATGAATATTGATTTGTTCAGTTAGCATGGAGCATGTTTAGAAATTCTACTGAGGAAGGTAAACCAATCAATCTCAACAAACAAAATAGTACAAGTTCACATTGAATGGACGGATTCTTTGAATTTTGGAAAACAACAGCTGTATCCGGTTTTGGTATGGATTTGCCTCAAGTTGTGATGAAGTATATAACAAATTATTTTCTTGTATTCGAAACACAAATGTTAATTAAAATGACAAACTTGTATTGATCAAAAAGCCAATATTTTTTACGTTCCAAGATTTGTGACAACCACAGCATTTTTTTTTGAATGTAGGTATATTATGCAGCCTGCTGGATGGCAACATTCTTATATAGCATGTTATCCAGACATTAGGACTGTTAGAGTGCTTTACACTTTATTCCCTAACAGACTTGTTCAATTGAACACCATTTTGACATCTCTGTGAAGCATTCAGCCTTGCTGTAACTACTGCATGAAGACTGTTCATACATAAATATACATCACTGTCCACCTACTTATCCATACAGCCGAGTGAACAGGTGCAACATTGAGTGAATAAACTCAAATATTAGGAATTAAACTATTTTTTGGTAAATACCATACTTACCTGTCTATTTCAATAAGTGGATGCATAAACCAAGAAGTCCACAATATATTAGTATATTAAATAAGAATTCCTCCCGATATTTTGAGATGCCCCCTAGTATCACTGGCTCCCCCTTCCCAGTCCTCAATCCACCACTACATGACATGCGCAGTGCTTTCTATTATTTTTGCACAAAGCACCTCTTAGCGGGGTAGAAGGGAGGGAGCTTTGATGGACATGGATAGGTTATTTTGATGGAAATGGATAGGTTATTTTGATGGAAATGGATAGGTTATTTTAAAGCATGCATTTTAATGCTTAAAATTATATTTTGTTACATAACAATGATATAGCCAGTTCATTTCAATAAGTAGAATCGAAAACCAGGTATGTGAGTAGTGTGCTTATCTAAATTCCACCAAGGCATATGCAGGGCTTAGCTAACATCTTTATATTGCAAAATACATGCGACTGAAATTTATTCCAAATTTCAATAAGTTGAAGATAGTATGATCGCCACTGGCAATTTGTACGAGTAGCTAGTTTCAAAAGAGTAGAAACCAGCCCAAAAGTTATTGGTGTCACCAGGGATGTCACATGATGTGTCAGCATGTGTACTTGTGAGTTATTACTGAGCTAATCAAATAAGTTCTTCAAATATCTGGATACAAATTACTGTCAATTTTGTATTGTTGGTGTTCCAAAGATGTGAATCTTCTATAACAGAACATCGTTATCTTCATGCCTGGAAGACAATTAAGTTTTTGCCTATAAATTATGAATGACGAAAGCCCACAAACTCAATCAAGTAATACCCACTGAGGTTTGTTTGGATTTGCGAAAATGTATCATAAATCTATAGATGCTCGAAGGGGTGTCGCTTGTTGTTGTGCCCAAGGCCAAGCATTTGTTTGATCTCATGCACGGCCACCCACACGAAGCAGCTGCTGTCCATGACGTAGTCTTCTCACCTTTCTGTAAACAATGCCATTGGGGTTTCGCAATTTGCTATCTTCTCTAGCAAAGCAACTAGAGGGTTAAATCCATGTAGCAAGTAGTTTTCTCAACCACGGATAAATTTACTGACTCACAACAGCTACTGACAGCAGTGCTATCGTTTGCGGATTTCTAACTCCAAATAAATGCCAGATTGATTGCAGTGCTAAAGAGACAATCATTGGACGTTGCAGGATATCCTCTGTCTGTGCTGAATCGGTGTTCAAATAACCCAAACCCGCGTCCTTTGTCAGTGATGCGAGCATGGAGGGAGCGATTCTCAAAGACGTCAAGTTGGATGTTGGAGGGCTCTTCGTTGTTCTGACCCTTCCTAATGATTACAGATGGTTATACCAATGTGACTATCACGTTATTTTGACCATTCATCTGCAGTTTTAGGAAGGTTTACAAGATTATGACATGGGTCCATTTTCTATGGGGGTCCATATTCTATGACATATAGAAAATGGACCCCCACAGATTATGGACCTGGAGGTCCATATTCATTAATGGAATATGGACCCCCTGGATCAAAATGTTATACCTAGGGTAGGTCTATAATAGAATATGGACCCAACCTTTAGAATAACACTCATGCAGACAATGTGAAGGAACCTTGTAAAAAATTTGATACAAGTAAATTTTACACATTTAATAGTTAATAGTACAATAAAAATGGGCCAAGTGGCCCTGAAGTCCTTTGGACTAATACGTCTATATGTGACCCCGGCTGACCAAATGAGTGATAAGTCGGAAAAATTGTAACATTGTTTTCTTACATCCTTGAAAAGGTTTTGTAGGGTGCTTTACCCGGTTTCAAAAATTATGACTGCTACAAAAATTGGCGAAGTTATGGAGCATTGAACATGGTAGGGGTCAAAAAATGAAAATGAAGAAACCGGTTGTTGAAGTTTTATATTATATATGCAAATGGATTGCGTGGAAATATTACATGCATGACATTTAAATGTGGCACACAGTATGTATGTTATGTTGCAATGATACACTGGAAGTACAAATGTGCTGCTACAAAACTTATCACGTTATGCCAGATTATTTCTTTATGTGTAAAACTAAGAGGACAGATTATGTGAGAACAAAAGGTAGACTCATTGTTTGACACAGTTTAAAACCTACAGGCAACTGTCCAGTTTAACAGGGGTCTAGTGGCTTAATGCTGTCTGTTGACACAAGCTACTGCCAGTGACCAATTACAGATTAGTCACAGTTTCCATGAAACAATAGCAGGCAGAGAATCTTAGCTCCACAGCTGGGGGTAATACACAATCAGAGCCACCACTGATTCCTGGTCAAGTAGATTAGCTCAATGCACCAACTAAGACAATACACAACACTGTGAGTGACAGTGTCCAGAGTGAGGCCTAAGCAGTGTCCTCATTGCTGAATAGATCAATTAAACCTGCCAAGTGGATGACATTCTGCACAAGTGTTCATTAATCCTTAGTGATTGTTCAGAACACCAGACTGACCACATACCTAAACAAAGCGAATGTAATAGGTGAAGAACAGGCAGTGTTCAGATAGGGGTATTGGTTAAATTTGTCTCAACGCAAAAGGCTTTATTGTGCTTTCATCGATTATAAGAAAGCATTTGATTTAGTAGACCGGTCCTCACTGTGGTCCAAGATAATTTCATGCAGTATTAATGGTAATGTGTTGAAAGTTGTATACAACATGTATAAAAATGCTAAATCATGTATAAATCAGGGCCAGGCTGTGTCAGCCTTCTTCTCATGTGATGTAGAGGTATGGCAAGGAGAAAACTTGTGTCCTTTGTTATTTGCTATTTACCTGAATAATTTTGAACACTGTTAGTCACAATTATAATGGACTTGACATGGCAGCTGGTGAAATTTACAACAACCTTAGTGATGATGATGTAGAAAATGTATGTTCTACTATATGCTGATGACACTAGAATGATTCAATCAAATACAGATTTCTTGCTTGTGTATAGCGGAAATATGTCAACTCTTCTAATGGTTGACATTTGGTTGTTTCAAGTGTCAACTATATTGTGAATCTGTAATTATTAGTCGATATTGCTACAATTGATTTACACAGTACCATGTCTACACAAGGCATGGCAAGCGTAAACAGAACAGTAGAATGCATTTTATATCAATAAAGTGTAGGATATCTCACTCTATATTTGTCCAGAATATAAATTTTCTATGTTTGTCACCTACAGTTGACAGAATATTAATTTTCTATGTTTGTCACCTAGAGGTTTCTACAGACAATATATCTTTAACCAATAGACACCACAGTCACACCATTTTATAATAATTAAATGAACATCAAAATAAACACAACTTGCAATCATAGAAAATCAATAGTTTTGAAGATGCAGTTTAAAAGCTGCAGGCAACTGAGTTTAACAGGGGTCAAATGTGTCTGCTCTGCCTGTGACCAATTAAAGATTAGTCAAGGTCTCAATGGAACAATGCAGAGTTGAGTGAGGCTCAGGGCAGTTTCTGCCATAATATACAACATCTACTGTAGCTGTGGTCTCAAGGGCCTTTCTCAAAACCACATCACTAGATAATGTAAAACTTTTGCACTTTGGGGGCCCCTGAGGTGCCCTTAGAATGATTAAATTAAATACAGATTTCTTGTGTATAGTGGCAGCACCCTAAGATACTTCTATACAAAATTAGAAAAAAGTTGCTGAACAGTTTTTGAAAAAATAGGCAAAATGTTAGAAATTACCAGCTTTTTGGGCCCTTGGGGGCCCTACGGGGTCCTTAGAATGATTCAATCAAATACAGATTTCTCGTGTATAGTGGCAGTACCCTAAGATACGTCTATGCAAAATTAGAAAAACAGTTTCTGAGATACGGCAGCTAACGGCGGACAGCGGACGCAGAGTAATGGCAATAGTTCCTTGGACCTTCGGCCCAAAGGACTAAAAAGGAAACTGGAAATATCTTGGTGAAATATTTCCCTGAAACAGGCAATTTTCTGTAATTTTCCAGAGCTCTGCAAATTACATATCTCTCTTTAATGGCGCAACAATTGAAAACACTGCGCACACTGCACAATGAAACCAATGACAAATGTAGTATGGATTTATGCAAATTTATACAGAATTTCAAGTCAAAAATACGTATTTCAAATTAGAAAATGTTGTGTGTTTGAACCGTGTTCTGTAGAACTCTTATTTAGGATGCTAAATAACATATATTGTAGACCTCTCGACTTGTTTAACAAGATTTAACAAGACTGTCACCCAGAGAATTAATTCTAGATGGCAGATGGACAAGGAAGCCTTTTGGCTTATCGAGAGTCCAACCCTTTTTATCTTTTGATTTGATTTTTAAACATATTCACGCTACTAGCATCCACACAATCAGCAGATAATTTGTTCCATCCATTTATAGTCCTTTGTGAAAATGAGAAATTTCTTATATATAATCTACACTGCTCTTTTACTAATATAACTTCATGTCCTCTAGTCCTTCTATCTTTCTTAACTGAAAAAAAAACGTATTTTTATCAATATTTTCATAACCATTCAAGATTTTAAACACTTCTATCTGACCTCCTCTCAATCTCCTGGTCTCTAGTGTTGTTAAACCACATTCTTTTAGCCGTTTTTTATATCTAAGATCCCTCAGTTTTGGTATCATTTTAGTCGCTCTTCTGTACTCTTTCTAGCATATCTATCTATGTCCTTCTTGTGATATTGCCTCCATGCTTGTATACAATATTCTAAATGAGGCCTAACAGTTGTTTTGTAGAGTGGTATTATTAGTTTTTTTCTTATACACAATATTTCGTCTAATTAATCCAAGGATTTGATTTTCCTTTGAAGCTATGCGACACATAACCCACTTATGGAAATGGACAGGCTATGTCATTGTTATGTAACAAAACTGACCAAGGTTCGAAAAAGCACCAAAAGCATTTGAACCAAGAATCTCTCGGTTGAGATTCCTATGCTACGTCGCCATGCACTACAAGTTACACAACCAAACCAATGACAAACATAACACACATTTATACACATTTATAGAGAATTTCAAATAAAAAACACGGATTTGAACCTAGAAAATGTGGTGTGTCTGAACTGTGTTCTGTAGACGTACCCTGGTGGTGAAGAAGCGCATTGTCTTGAACTCCTTGAGGGAGAGGGAGATGAGGAAGGTTCCAATGAAGAGGAGACAGGAGAAGAAGAAGACGTCAGGGACATAGTGTGGTGTGTCGCAGCCCGTGCTGACAAACACACCTCCCATGCTCTCACACACCTCCTCCGACATTGACGTCCAGTTGCTGCTGTGTGATTGGTTCACACCTGGCATTGTCGTTATTGGACCAAATCCTGCAGAAACTTACAATATCTAGTTTACACTGTCAAAAATAGTTCCAAAAGGCAGCAAACTCAGACTGTAAGGACAATGGTGAATTTAGGTCCTGACATAGGGTAAATGTAATACTTGCAAGCCCGAGATAATTTTTATTTAAACAACAACTAGTTAAACCATCACCACCTTGCAAAGTGATTTTCTTAAGACGCCCGAAAATGGAGACATATTTAAATTGCACAGCTTGAAACAATATCACTCAATAACTGCAATTTCTTCTGGCATTTAGCACACAACAAAGTTTGATTAAAAGTTAGAAACATTGATAATAGTATAATCATAACATAATTTCTATTGCGTCTAAATCATCGGAAACCAAGCTGACAGGTGCATCAAGACAAAAATGATTGTCAAGTCCACAATTTATAAGCAATATTGAAGTTGTCAACAGATGGGTGGATACACCAGGGAGCTATGGTGAATAAGCAAGGTTATAAAGGTAAGTTTTTAAATTACAGCAGAATTGTGCAACATTTTCAAATTATCTAACACTGAAGGCGGTAATCAACTTGAAAACCGATGTTCTCTTAAACTATAGAAATACAAAGTAATTTCAGCCAATGAGATTAGAGTCTTTCATTACTTGCACGACAGTGACATGGAGATTTTGAAAATAGTTTGACATTTTTGGTGAAGGCGAATTTCCAATGGATGCAGCATGAATATGTATGAGAAGATGTTGAGGCTTGCCTGCCGTCGAATCGTTGACCGTGTCGTTGCCCGATGGGGCTCGACACTCACATGTGTAGTCGAGAGTCTGCCCATAGCGATGGTTGAAGGGGTAATGGTTGTTAATGTGCAGCAGCTTCTTGAAGGCCTCCACGATGAAGATGAGCGCGATGAGGGTCGCAAAGCTCTCCTCAGTGAAGCGCGTGATGTAGCGTACAAGCGCGCTCAGATCTAACGCGACCATCAGCAACAGGATGACGCAGACCCAGATGCCGATCCAACAACGCACGGACAAGTAGGCCAAACCGTATTCCCTGGAGGAAACCAACTGCGTCAGAAATGTCCAAAAAAGTTTGGTTTTGTATTGGTTCAAACAACCACCACTACACCAATACATGGTTTTATAAGGTTTTGAATAATCCAAAATGGCTTCCCAAACCGCAGCCAATAGCCGCTGGATTCAGTTGATATGACATGACTGCCACTATCAATTTATTTTCCCCACCATACTTGGTGACAACCAAATACCACCTACCAAGTTTTTGTTTACTTTGCAAACTTATGCTTTTTATTTGATTTTGATTTTATTTGATATGTGACCATCCCATAGTTCAGTTTTTATTTTTAGAAACTTTGAAATTAAATTGAAATGTAACTGAAATGGAAAATAAGTTGTTTGTAAAACGGTACTTACATAGAGACGCGATATACAATGGTCTCAAAGACAAGGACTGGGCCTGTTGAGCCTATGATGGTGAGGGGTTGTCCAGAAAACAAATGGTACGAGATACCACAGACAGCGCCAGACATCAGACTCTCCATTGCAGCCTGAAACACAACACAAGTCAATGTTTGTTTTCTACTTAAATCTCTCCACTGCTATGTCCATTCTGAAAGTACAAATTAGTATTGGTTTATTCATGTCAGTTAATGTATAATTGTTTATGTGCTTTGTGTAATCACAAATAAAAACAACAAAACAGACAGCTTAGTACAGTTTAATTTCTCATATCCACAATAAATAGCATCAATGTGCATTGTGCAATAATACCAGTTTCTCTCTTTAGGCAATGCCACTGGAGCAAATGATTTGTTTTCGAAACTTTGTGCCACCAATACCACACGTAATCCTGTATGTTCTTCTGACTTTGTCAACTTATGTTTTCACAACGGTGCTAATTCTCAGTGGAGATGACTACTGAAAAGACTATGTAAAAATAATTAAATTATCAGCAGTCTGAAAGCACACAGCACTAAAACATTAGTCCACCCACTGGTTGCTCCTCCGCAGTGTTTGGTCTGCCAGACAATCACTCAATCTCTCACAGTCCGAAAACATACAGTACAGAAAAATAATTACTATTGTAGATTTTTGGGGTGTCTGAAAACAGACTTTGTCTGAAAACAGACTGTCATTACAGCAGATGTCTTGTGCACTTACGATGTTGTTGTCTAAATACATGCTGTCATTACAGTAGATGTCTTGTGCACTTACGATGTTGGTGTCTGAATACAGACTGTCATTACAGTAGATGTCTTGTGCATTTACGATTTTGTTGTCTGAATACATACTGTCATTACAGTAGATGTCTTGTGCACTTACGATGTTGTTGTCTGAATACAGACTGTAATTACAGTAGATGTCTTGTGCACTTACGATGTTGTTGTCTGAATACAGACTGTAATTACAGTAGATGTCTTGTGCACTTACAATGTTGTCTGAATACATACTGTCATTAAGCAGATGTCTTGTGCACTTACGATGTTGTTGTCTGAATACATACTGTCATTACAGTAGATGTCTTGTGCACTTACGATGTTGTTGTCTGAATACAGACTGTCATTATAGTAGATGTCTTGTGCACTTACGATGTTGTTGTCTGAATACAGACTGTCTTTTCAGTAGACGTCTTGTGCACTTACAATGTTGTTGTCAGTGGCGTCTCCTAGCAGGCCGCCGAAAGTGACGATGGGAGCGAGGCAGGCGAAGTACATGAAGAAGAGGGAGGCGATACATTGGGGGTGCAGAGCGTCCGTGATGTCAGACGGGTACCAGGACGCCTTACGCTTCACGTCTGCTATCAACCCTCCAAACAACCTGCACAGCAACAGGACATCAACTCACTGGTGATGTGTCTCATAGGGGTGTAACTACCCACTATCATGTATGACAGGGGTGTCACTACAGGATAGGACACCATCACATGTGGCAGGGGTGACACTACAGAATTATCACGTGACAGGGGTGTCACTACAGAACTATCATAGGTGACAGGGGTGTCACTATGAAACTAACCACTATCACTTCTGACGGGGTGTCACTATATAACTATCACCATCACATGTGACAGTGGTGTCACTGTGTAACTAACCACTATCACGTGACAGGAGTGCCACTACGTAACTATCCACTGTCACGTATGACAGGGGTGTCACTACGTAAATATCCACAATATAATATTCAAGACCCTATAAACAAGAGGTATAATTTCCCAACACAAGGTTATTTAATTTATGATAGTTTTCAAAATCTCACCTTCACATAAAACCCAGATACAAACAAACTAGAGCCCTTTCAAAGAATACAACTATTGACGCAATTTGCACCAAGTTTTGTTGTGCCAGGCAATAATGGGGAGTGACCCCCCTCACCTGCCAGTGCGTATGAGGGTGTGGTCCCCGTGTTCTTCCCCTCCGTCCCCATCGACCGTGTCCTCCACAACCATCAGCCCATTGGACAGCCCAGGGGACTGCCCAGTCTTGGCTCCATGTGTCTTACGCGGCTCCTGGTGAGACAAGGTAGAGGCAATGTACATGACAACTTATCATATACAACTATAAGTACATCACAAATTAACAAATACATTACATTCATAACATGAAATACAAGTATACAGAAAAAGAAACTGATCAAATATGAAACTTATCATATACAACTATAAGTACATCACAAAATAACAAATACATTATATTCATAACATGAAATACAAGTTTACAAAAAAAGAAACTGATCAAATATGAGTACCTCAGAATCTATTAATTGAAAAATAAACCTGAAGTGGAAGGTCAACCCTGCTATTAACAAAATACAGTGCACAAGTATTATTATGACAATGCAGAGAATGTTAAGGGAGTGCAGAGAAATGGATCATCATTCTACGTTGTGCTGTTATCATACTAAACTGTCCTATATGACACGATGACACAATGTGGATGACTGAACGTTTCGTTTCTTCTACCTGTGATGGAATGCTCTTGGGAGGTTCGATTCGGATTGCAGGATCCCACTCGCCAGGGGGCAGCACTGTCACTTGGTCGAGGAACTCATCGATGGCTGAAAGTAAATCCTCGCGAGTCTTGGCTTTGTAGGCGACGTCATGGAAGACCTGAAGGGAAATTGGCACACAAACGGTATATTCCGTGAATGTTTTGTACATATTCATTAAAAATATACAACATCATGCCACTTTCCAAAGAATTGATTACATAGACACCCTACATATTCACAATACCACCTCAACTGTCATTTTAGATAATTTCACGCCAAGCAGTTTACCTGAAATACTCAGGCATGTGAGAGGAGGCAAGTCACTTATGAGGAACATTTGCGCGCAGCGCGGCAAACTGGTGAAGAAAGGGGGGTCTGGATTGGAACTCATGCTTTAAATAACCAAGGTTTATTAAAATGATAATTCTAATGTACAGTACACTGAAATTCACACACAAATGTCCACATCTACTAGTGTTCATTGAAAACATAAACTTGTTAACTTTACAAGTGTTCATTGTGGACATGTGACTTCACTTCTTTTCTTGCCTGTGCTTGATCCTGGCACTCACAACTTTCTTTCTCTTCTCTGCCTGAGCAAGGACTGGGGAGTGGAGGTGGACAGATTTCAGTCTTTTTGGCACTTTGCCTCTTGAAGTCTTAGGAAACCTGTTCAGCTGCTTTTTTCTTGCTTCTTCAAATTCAACTCGTTCCCTCTCTGTACAACATCCTTCTTGGTGCACGTCATATCCCCTAAGTGTTCATATTAACAACGTCAGGTAACTGTATTTCAAATTGTTATTTAATTAATAATAACCTAAACCATACGTTAAAGATATAGTGAATATGCGTACTTCATGTTGACATATTATCGCCCATCCAAGAAAACTTACTAAGTTTAGGCATATACTTATATTTATCCAACATAATCTATAAACCCATCTAGGATACCTTAAAGTTATCGCCAAAACTTATACTCCGCTTACTATTCAAATTTACTTATCGTTAACAGTGCTGTTACATGACCCATAACGCCAGCGACGTGAGCGTACGCCAGCGACGTGAGCGTACGCCGGCACCGTAATGAAAGTCCCAGGCCATAGCCATAGGCCTTTACAACGCCTTGCATGGCAGGCTAAATGATCTAATATTTATTGAAATTACAATCTTAAAACCACTCGACTGCTACGTTAATTTGGATAATTCAGTAATTGACTCATACAAGAATGTTTCAAATAAGAGCAGACAACTTACTGTAGACCGTAGCTCATGCTTCGTTCGACTGAACGCGACTGTGAACTTCGAAAACACACACCCGCAACTGATCTGCCGCAATTGCAGCCAAAACTCATGCATGGATTGTAAGCTGCGCCATGATACACAGTTTCTGGCCATTCAGAATGCGGCTTGCTTTTGAAGAAGGACGACGATCACAAAATTTATTATTTTTATTGTCAATGTTTGTCAAGTCACAACCCCCGCTATATTAAAAACCTATTTTTTGGATTTGGACGAATCACAGAAACGGCCAAATCGAGTTCATGAACCGCGGAAATCCGCGTTTCCGTGGAAGAATCTCATGCCTGAATAGTATCATTAAATATCTATCTAACAGTGACAACAATATTTAATTTTTGTGTTGCAGTTACTTCCTTCAGATGTTAATAATAACAATAACAAATTTTATTTATACACCATCAAATCCAGGACTAATGCCCCATTCACGGGTGTTTACAAAATCGGCAAATATCTAAGAAACATAAAATCGCATTTAAGAGAAATAAATCAGAAAAAATTAAGATAGCAAGCAAAATCCAAGTATATATAAGTAAACCTATGTATAATAAAATTACAGGTAAATGCAATGATAAAGCAAACGATTAGCAAAAGTGCTGAACAACTAAACACACTGGATTAAGAAAAAATAAATAAAACTAATCAATTAATAAATAAAAACGCTAAATTAAATAAGTTGATTAGATACTAAAATCTGATGCTAAGGTAAATAAAAAAAGTAAAATGCTCTCAGGTACTTTGCATAAAAGTAAGTTATTTATGTTTTAAATTTATAAAGTAAACTGCATGAAACTGGAGAGATGATTAAAAAACTTAAATAAATATACATTTATAAAATATACAAAACTATACAAACATAAACAAATCTAAACAAAGTATAAAATATTATCATTATTAATACATTTCTGGTAACTAAAAACAATACAAGGAATGTGACACGTTGCTTGTTTTGTCGGAAGTTGCCTACCTCATCTGACATGAGCGTGCCAATGGACCGACCGATCTCGCGGTACCGGACGATGTCTCCCATGGGCCCGAGGAGGATGAAGATGAAGCGAGTGGGGACGGGGACCTCCGTCAGGTCGCCCAGCATCTGAGCCCGCTGGAGGCGCACGTACGCAATGATGGGGTAGGTGAGGAAGTTCACCTCACCAATGAGGATGTTCGCCGTCTCTGCACCATGCGGAATCTTCTTGAAGAAGTGCTCGTTGTACATCTGTAACAAAGTAACAAGTATAGTCAAGAAACATTTGAATAAGTGCAGTATCCAGTACTTAGAGAAGCTCAAAGTGTTTTACCCTTCACTCCCTTACAGACTTTTCAATTGACAACAATCATGACTTGGGTTGGAAGAATTCTGCCATGCTGAAATTATTACATGAAGATATTTGTACACAAATATCCTCCACTGTCTATTACCAGGTACTCATTCATACAGCTGAGTGAAGTGATGCAAAGTGAAGTGGCATGTTTTAATATTGTACACCCGAAAGTCTCAAGTTTTTAGGGTAAAACCAACTGGAGAAATGTAAAAAACAATTATCTAAGTTAGTTTCACTATCATAAGTATGATTAATTAAAAAACAGTTCCATTGACGTTTAAAACTGAATTATAATGTTTATTTCCGTATTTATATATAAAATACAAGTAACAAATACAAAGATATAGACACACATCATGGAATAAAAATAGTTAGTTAAAAAAAAAATATAAAATGTGTGTTCAAGTACACAATTGAGTAGTGAACTGTCCAGTGATGTACCGACTACATGCCACTCTTACAACGACAAGACCACGAGTCTCACCCGAGCCGAGGAGTGTCCATCTGTCACTTCCCCACTCTCTGCCTTCTTTAGGTCCGTCTGTGACATGTTCTTGGGCACTCCACCAGAACTGCTACTTGGCTTCATTTCTGCGAGAGAAAGGTCAAAGGTCACACTATGCCCACTAAGGCATCAACAATGAACCATGTGCCCTCCGAGCTTATTCAGGAGATCAATGGAGTGATAGGACATGAAGTAAGCAGAAGATATACCAAGTACCAACCGCAGGCCACGCCAGTCTGGAAGAACATTTCAGTTGGAACTCAATGTATAGCAGCAGATGGCAATTCTTACTACAGATTATAATTAACCAAGTCACTGTTGATGTCTAAAGTATTCAATGACTTTAAATGCAAAATGTTAAACATTTAATAGACACTAAGCACAGAATAGCAAATAACTCTAGGTAATTTTTACATTTATTTCCTCATTCAGTGTTTCACAAAAAACAACTGTTGCATGTTGTATATTTGCATGTTAACCACCAATCCATCAAAACATGCAGTAACTAATATATACAAATATAATTTTCGTCACATAATCTGTGTTAACAAATGTGCGCATGAACTGGTTTGTAGACATCCTACAAGTGTAAACCATCTGTGACATCTAATGACACCCAAGGTTGGGAGAGGCACAGCTATGACGATACAACACAGTGACAATACAAGCTTTCTAATTACATCCAACAGGACACATCGGGAGACAACACGTGGGTCAACAGAGGCAACATCTTCATATGAATAGGATAACAGAAATATATAATATGAATAAACATTGACACCGACACATATCCTGGCCTACACCCATAAGAACCTGGGACCGGTTTCATGAAGCAGCTAAGAACGTTCTTAACGCTAAGATGATTGTCTTAGTAAATTATGCGATTTTTTTAATATGAGCAAACACAGGAGTTACGCAAAACACGTGACGCTAAGTAATTGTGTAACTTTAAGTACACTTCATGAAACCGGCCCCTGGCAGTGATCTCTGCAAGTGACCATGTAAATAGACAACCTCCATATACGTGATACCAACAGGACACTATTGCATCTTCTCTTGGGTATTCACTAAGCTCGCCTTGGTCACTGTGATATTAGTCCAGTTGTCTGTCATCATCATTACACAGAATGTCAAGTTTATTATGTGTAGATTTGATAATGCTCGGTTTCGGGTAACTGTCTTGTTTTGGAAGGTGATTTTAGCTATTCTAGCTTTGCGAATTACCGCCAGAAGACATCACTGTATTTATATATATACATAGGATTGGGAACAGGGGGGGGCAGCTGTCCCCAGAGGAATTTCTCTGGGGGGCAGACATATGGTTCTGCCCCCCATTAAATACGAGTGTGAATGTTTGTTTTTGTGGCGAGCGTCAATGGCAGGTGGCAATGTAAATTTTATGAGACGATTAATGTGTATTTTTGTTGACTGTGAAAGGTGTGTGCAATTGGAGGGCAGACATATATGGTTTTGTCCCCCCCTCCCAGTAATAGGCAGGGCAGACATATGGTTTTCTGCCTACCCCTCCCCCATCTTCAGATCTCATCATTTCAGCCGAGACAGCGGAGAGAAGGTAAGGTCTATTGACAGCAGTAGCGCGACGTAAAAAATAAGATTTTAAACAGCACTGCCCCCTCGTGTTCAGATGTCATGAGTTCACAGCCAAGATAGCAGAGAAGCTGAAGTTACAGTGGCGACAAATTTCCAACAGCACCCCCCTCCCCCTCTTCCGATGTCACAGTCGAGCCAACCAAGACAGCCACCAGGTGAAGGAAGATGTGAAGACATGCGGTGGCAAAAATTGTTCAGTGGCGCTGAAGCTCCGATTGCCCTCCCAATGTGAATATCGTTCCCATACCACTGTATATATACATATTATCTATACTATTAATTATAAACATAGCATCTGAAAATGGAGTAGAATTACAGACAACTGACAGCAGTTTGAACAGAACAAAAAGTATTCCTTGCAGCTCTGCATTGTTGCATTAAGATTGCTGCATGTTGCATGTCTAAATAGAACATGTACAACACATTGTAAAGTGCACACGTGTAGTTAACTCTTCCAGTCTGTGAATCACCTACACATGCCAGATACGTGGGTTTCTGCAAATAATAACATGCACACATTCACGCTGCAAGCGTACACACTCCCCATACAGGTTCCTTGCAAGAGTTCTTGACATCACCACCAGTTGCATTAGGCAGATATATATATATATATATAATGGGCAAGAACACAGTACTGGTACACAAAAATGGACATCAGACTTGAAAAATCAAATGCATAATTTTGATTCAAAATGCTTACATTCTGAAGGAGGTATCGAGCTATCGAGGCCGGGATAACTTTCCTCACGGTCAAGAGATGGCAACACAAGTTCATATCAAAGGTAGTATGTAACATGGACACAAATTAAGGTCAATATGATCATGCCATCCTGATCAGACTTAACTTGAGAACCAGCAAGATTCATTTATTAGATATGCAGGAAATGTGTTCTATTCCATAAAAGTTTGGAGTTCTCCTAAGTAACAATACTAGATTTATCATGCTGGTCGAGGGCAGTAGGTAACATGGACAAACATTTCAGTTTGGTGTGTTGTCACTACCAGGTAGATGGGAACCAGCTAGAAGCCAATGTAACCCAAGAGCCTTATAGCTTAACTAAATTTCTGGCAAGGTTATATCCTGCTGTACCATACAGAATAGGCTTAGTGTATGAAAAGGCTGTACGTAACATGGACATTTTTGTAAGAATTTGTTTAATACCTCCAGTTTTGACAAAAAGATCAAAACAGACTTTCTTCTGCACTGGAACCAACTGAAGTTGGAAGACTGTTGGGAGCAACAGAAAAAACTTCACCAATTGATAAAAAAACTTCACCAGTTGATACATTATCCCAGCAACACAGACAGAGGTAGGTGGAGATCTTGAAACGCCAATTTAAATTTAGTTAAGGAAAAAAGAACTCGACATTTATCTTTATGAAAAAATGTAATGTTTATTGTAAGGTACAGA
Organism: Paraescarpia echinospica; assembly: GCA_020002185.1. Lineage (NCBI taxonomy): Eukaryota > Metazoa > Annelida > Polychaeta > Sabellida > Siboglinidae > Paraescarpia > Paraescarpia echinospica. Next base: position 30,954,624 of record CM034536.1, read on the forward strand.
GGTCCTAGATCATTTGGCTGCATACAGGAATCAACAAAACACAGTCTAGGGCTTTACTGTCGATTTGATTTGTAGGCCTACAAATAGGCTCCCCCAGTTGCCGGGCGATGTCTTCTCCAAGAATTGCATGAGTGTATTTAGTGGCCCAGAAAAGACCTTGCGATCCCACTTCAAAGTACTGCACTCCCAGCAGTTCTGAATGCACAATCTGAAACAAGTTACTCCTGTATTAATATACTATAATATGTCTAGGACTTGTAGGTATTATTGGTTAACAATACCATTGGGGCCGGCATGCTTGCTGTGAATATGTATTTATGTTGCCGTCTATACGTTATATGTAAATGAATAAAACTAAAATGTCATTAAGTTGCCCTATTTCAATCTACACTTGTCTTGCATTGTTGCTTTGCATAGGAGGATGTATGTGACAGTGGCACGTAGTAGTTGAAGTACGTACTAGTAAGTATTTGTAAATGAAACTTGTAATACAATGTAATCGACCCCAGGCCTGGTAAGGATGCTGCCAAAATTAAGGTATATATGTTAAAATAAAGGCAGGATTGTGCATTAGCTTATTGGGAATACCATTGTGAGTAGCAATGATTAGTAAATTAACAGTTTAACTAACCAGTAGGTGCCTACATAAAACAAACAGTAGACTGACTAGTGTAATTAAATAGTCTTAAATAAATAGTGTAATTAAAGTCTTAAATAAAAAATTAAACAAACTTCAAACAAATACTGCATGAGAAAGTGGGGTAACAACTAGGAATAGCTGAGGAATATCGCTACATGGCTGGAGGTAATGAAGACCAAGAGCAAAGAGAGTTCGGGCGGTCCAGTGACAGTGACGACTGACGTACATCACCAGCGCCTGACATCGTCATTGGTAAGGCAACGTACCGATGTCGTCGGCAAAAGGAGACGGAATGGTGTTCAAATTATATATTATTGAGATAAACTATCACCTACAAGGCATGGATAATTTCTAATCAGTAATTTAGAATTATTCCTAAAAAAAAGTGGAAAGGCAAAATAAAGAAAATGTCCCAGTTGCGTGACATCCAGCAGTTAAGCAACATGTGAACACGCAGATCGTCGGGGCCGAATTAAGTCCACAAATTTATACATTTTACAAAGAAATAATGGCTAGATTTTATCTAAACACAGTGAACAATGTTTTAAACTTTCTGACTGCATACGTAATGAGACCATTTAGCCGACTGGGTGCGTAATATTTTTTTTAAATCGGACAAAGAAAATGAAAAACGTGCCTGCAGAATTTCCGGCGTCCATGTTGTCGTGGATGGATTCCTTTGCCGTAAATGAGTTCGTGTTACATCCTGGTATTCATGATGTTGTATAATGTTGACGATTTTTCTTTTATTGGAACAAATTCCTTGGAGGTACATAACTGGTAAAAGGACATGACAGGAGGTAACTTTCGTTAGGTCTGCGTCAAAATCTTGTTATTTATGCTTCAAAAAAACTAACTTCCCAAATTAATTAGTGCCAATGAGCGATCGTTTCACGACATGTCTGATATGTCCTACATTTTAACATCATGGTCGTAGTGTTCCGAAGGGGTACGTAATGTAGAAGGATATGAAATATTACGTACGTACGCCACGTCACATTTTGGTTGCTATTTATTAACAACTTGAGGTATTAAAATTATAATTACGTAGTTTAAAACACATGTGTTTTGGGGTTATTTGCCAATTAAGGTGAATATTTTACAATCAAAGACAGAGCCACAATATACACTGGTTTTCCCGTGTCCCAAATATGACGTAAAAAATCAGGTCGATTTCGGGTGGACATCGTTCATACATAAAACTTGGTCCAGTAATGGGATATTTTTGTGTGGATGTTATCTCTATGGGATGTATAGTAAATATATTATAAGTCAAAGATAACATTTTTGTTTATTGTACAATATTTATTTAACTTATAATCAAGGCACCACAAGTGTGTACCAGTACCGTGTTCTTACCCATTATATACATAATGCATGATAAGCAGCCGTCCTACTGATGCTACCCAGGAGTCCAGGACCAGGACATTCCAGGAACAGCACGGAATGAAAACCGGTGAAAGAGAAGCATTAGTACCAGTAGGTGGCAATGGTACCAGCAGGGAAAAGTGGTACCGCTTGATGGCAATAGCAGTGGCATCATTTAGGAAAAAGTAGCAATGACACTATTTGGGAGAAGTAGCAATAGTACCACTTGGGAGAAGTAGCAATGACACTATTTGGGAGAAGTAGCAATGACACTATTTGGGAGAAGTAGCAATGACACTATTTGGGATAAGTAGCAATAATACCATTTGGGAGAAGTAGCAATGATACTATTTGGGAGAAGTAGCAATAGTACCACTTGGGATAAGTAGCAATGATACTATTTGGGAGAAGTAGCAATAGTACCACTTGGGAGAAGTAGCAACAATACAATTTTTGAGAAATAGCAATGATACCACTTGGGATAAGTAGCAATGATACTATTTGGGAGAAGTAGCAATGGCACCACTTGGGAGAAGTAGCAATGATACCAAATGGGAGAAGTAGCAGTGGCATCAGTTGGCAGTTGGGAGAAGTAGCGATGATACCACGTGGGAGAAGTAGCAGTGGCACCACTCGGGAGAAGTAGGAGTGGCATCACTTGGGAAAAGTAGCAATGGTGCTACTTGGGAGAAGTCGCAATGGCATCACTTGGGAGAAGTAGCAGTGGCACCACTTAGAAGTAGAAGCGGCATCACTTGTGAGAAGTAGCAGTGACACCACGTAGAAGTAGCAATGGCACCACTTGGGAGAACTAGCAGTGGCACCACATGGGAGAAGTAGCAATGGCGCCACTTGGGAGACGTAGTAGTGGCACCACTTTGGAGAAGTAGCCATGGCGCCACTTGGGAGAAGTAGCCATTACATCACTTGGGAGAAGTAGCAGTGGCACCACTTAGGAGAAGTAGCAGTGGCATCACTTGGGAGAAGTAGCAGTGGCACCACTTGAAAAAGCAGCAGTGGCACCACTTAGAAGTAGCAGTGGAAGCACTTTGGCAAGTAGCAGTGGCATCACTTGATAGAAACAGTAGTAGCACCACTTAAGTAATGTAGCAGTGGCACCACTTTGTGGCAGTGGCATCAATGGCATCACCATGTGTAACAGATACTCACCCTTCAAAGCCTTTTTCAAGCTGCTTCCTGAAATAATGCAATTAAAGTTAGTATTTAGCTTAATCTGGCACCCGAGGTCATTTGAAAAACTCCAGAAAGGCTGCATTTACATTCCAACACAGCAGTGTGACATATATGTGGTGTTGTACAGTGACCACAGTGTCACATGGCTCTCACAGTACAGTGACCAGTGTCACATGGCTCTCACGGTACAGTGACCACAGTGTCACATGGCTCTCACGGTACAGTGACCACAGTGTCACATGGCTCTCATGGTACAGTGACCACAGTGTCACATGGCTCTCATGGTACAGCAGACAGGAGGACAGTTCCACTACTACAACAATGACATTTCACCAGAAAACAAAAGGAACAATATAGTCTTCTTCTCTGAGCAATCTGTTGAACAGACTGAGAAAATTATTGTACAAATATGACACATCTGTGACAAACCACCAACAGCCAAACACAACCATGCTTCTACTATTATCAAATGACTAACCCAGCCAATGTCAGGCAGTTATAACCAAACCAAACCACAACCACTGTGACAGATGACTAACTCACCCAACCACAATCCAGATGACTTACAACAGATGTTTAACCCCACCACTACCAGCTAATAACATCACAATCTCAACCACTACAGCATGACTAACTCAGATAATTCCAGCCAATCATAATGAAATCTTGATCAATATGACACAACTCATCCACCACTAGTCAATCGAAACCCAACATTTACCCTTATGCAAATGACTAATACAACCCATCCTCAACCACTATAACAGATTAATAACCCAACCACTACCGCCAATCACAATCCAACTTCAACCACTTTGACAAGAGTAACCCAACCACCAGCATTTCACAACCCAAATACAATCACTAGAACATATGAATAACCCAACCATCAGCCATTCACTACCCAAACACAACCACTATAATAAATGAATAACCCAACTACCGCCACCCAATCACAACCCAACCTCAATCACTATGACAGATGAATAACCCAACCACCACCAGCCAATCACAACCCAACCTCAATCACTATGACAGATGAATAACCCAACCACCACCAGCCAATCACAACCCAACCTCAATCACTATGACAGATGAATAACCCAACCACCACCAGCCAATCACAACCTAACCTCAATCACTATGACAGACGACCTAACTACCACCAGCCAATTACAACCCAACCTCAATCACTGACAGATGAATAACCCAACCACCAGCCAATCACAACCCAACCTCAATCACTATGACAGATGAATAACCCAACCACCACCAGCCAATCACAACCCAACCTCAACGTCTACGACATGATTAACCCAACCACCTCTAGCCAATCACAACCCAAACTCAATCACTAAGACAGATGACTAACCCAACTACGTAGTGGAGAAAACACTTACCAGAAGCCATCTTTCTTAGCCCTACAACACAATGCCAAAACTTAGTCTTTTAGTCTTGGCACTTTGGATGAAAAGTGTTTTCTCTGTGCCAGTAAGTACGAGGAAACTTCAGAGACAAACAAATCTTTGCACTCTTGAGAACTTGCAGCATAAACTGGTACTAAAGTGAACTCGAAAAGCCAGCACTAAACATATCTACACTGTGCCTTTTGGGGCGTCTGTGTTAGTGTCTTCATGCACAAGTGTACCTCTGCATGCATGGGTTAGTGTCACCTTAACAGTGGTTTCAGCGGGCCCCGCACTCTGACACAACCATTGCTAAACCTACTCATCAGAAATTGAATTTTAGGAAATATCTCATCTTAAATGCAGACAGACAAAACAACACTGTAGTTTTCTAAAGGTTTTACATGAAGGTGGGAGGTGATGATGTCTAAGGAAGATACAGAAGAAGCTTCCGCTGTTGAATGTGTCTGATAGTGAAACCCTTCAGATACTACAGGTGTACAGGACATTGTGTAAGGAGACTAAAGTCTACAAGTCAGTTGAGGATTGGTAAGTCAATCTAGCAAGACAAAGTCGATGTTAATACCAGTAACCACAAAGTGTGACACAAGGCTACGCCTAACACAAGTCGAAAAGTTCGCACTGCCATGCACCTATCCACCCAGTACCAGATGAAACGACACTGCAGAAAGTGAAACTGAAAGTGTACGAACAAACCACAGATCAATGGAGACTAGGTGTTAGCAGCACTACAGGATCCGAGCCGGGCCAGGATGCAAAATGAGGAAAACAAAAACGACATCCACTGAAAGCAGTGAATGTTACGTTTGGTTAGACCAACACGTCGTGCAGGTGCTGACATCTGGATGCTTTTACCTGGCAGTCTGAGAGAGTTGCCAGAACGCTCAGCGACAGAGCTGCTGGCACTGCCGCCGGACGCGTGCAGGTTTGGTGCACTGGCACCCCCTGAAGTCACAAAAATGGTGCCCTGCTTGTCATTCATATGTCGTGAATTCCCAAATTCGAACACAACCTTACAGGGTATGAAATGAGTAAAACGGTTCATGGTAATAAGAATCATTATGACAATTTCGAAAATCAGTAATCAGTAGTTCTCATGTTTGTTGTTATGATATTAAAATACTGTAACGACATCTTTAGTTTATTGTGGGACTCCATTAGGTTTGTTTTAATATGTACCCTAATGACGGGTATTGGTATGTCACTAAACACACAGAGGGGATGACAATAAAAAGTGAATTATAAAGGGAAGAATGCTTAAATAACTATAATACTAGGACAATGTTTAAAAATCATTGTTTGCAACAACAATGGTTATGCATGTGTTTAAACAGTCTTATTTATTTTATCCACTTTAAAATTAGGATCACATGATATGGACAAACTGCATCTTGCACGACCTTTTGACCCAGACTACTGTGTAACTTAGGAATGACTTGATATAACATCTGTTTCAATAAGAGTACTAAAACAAGAGATTCTTCACAAATTAACACAAATGATAAAGTAGCTGAATTGAATAAAATCAAGAAGCAATGAGTTGATTAAGCTAGACTTTCATGCGTTTGCTGCCTCTGCCATCCCCTGTAAATAAGCTGAAGACATAGCAGTAGCAGCAGTCGTAGCCTCACTCAGATCACAGCAAGGTCCACAGAAAGAATAGCAAGTGAATGAAACTGGATAAATGCAAATATTAATAAGCACTGGAGACTGCATGCGTTATGAAGTACATAAGTAAGTTGGTCCAGGTAAGCAATAAGAAGTTCTGAATGCTGCTGTCTACTATGCAAGCAAGCTGGTCTACGGACCCAGCCAACATCTCCTAACAAAAAATGCCTTAATTAATAACATTTATATTAATTACTTAACGATTTACAATTATGTGTTGCTGTTACAAACTAGACACATCGTCCTGTCTCACAGCCTTATGTTATCTGTACTTTGTTAAATTTGCAGTCCATATGCAAAACTTCGTTCTTGAGGAGTTTGTTAGCTCCCTTTGGTGGTAGCTGCTGCCACCTTGTGACAACAGCCATTACGAAATCCACTGCACAACAGAGATTACCTGCTAAGAGACATTTGTTCATTACGACACCAGCATCAACACAACGATAATACCAACAACGACTCGGTAACGACACTGCACCAATGAGACAGGTGACGACTCCTACTGACCTTTGTCTTCCATGTGCTTGTCGGAGGTACGTTTACCGATCTCTGCGAGTGAGCGTATGAGTGGTAGGGCGCGTCCCTCCTTCTTGTCGTGCTGGTGGTGGTGGTGGCGCAGTAGAATGCTACTCACTTGGTCTCGAATGTTCTCCTCAAGTTGTTTCGACGCCACCATGTTGTCCATTATCAAGTCTGCACAGGAACAATTGGTGGTGATTTGTGGTGATAAGTTTACTACTGCGACTGTATTGTGATAGCTGGGTTATGACTGCAAGACAGTGGGACCTCACCATTAAGTTTACTACTGCGACTGTATTGTGATAGCTGGGTTATGATGCAAGACAATGGGACCTACCTATTAAGTTTACTACTGCGACTGTACTGTGATAGCTGGGTTATGATGCAAGACAGTGGGACCTACCTATTAAGTTTACTACTGCGACTGTATTGTGATAGCTGGGTTATGACTGCAAGACAGAGGGACCTCACTATTAAGTTTACTACTGCGACTGTATTGTGATAGCTGGGTTATGACTGCAAGACAGTGGGACCTCACTATTAAGTTTACTACTGCGACTGTATTGTGATAGCTGGGTTATGACTGCAAGACAGTGGGACCTCACTATTAAGTTTACTACTGCGACTGTATTGTGATAGCTGGGTTATGATGCAAGACAGTGGGACCTCACTATTAAGTTTACTACTGCGACTGTATTGTGATAGCTGGGTTATGACTGCAAGACAGTGGGACCTCACTATTAAGTTTACTACTGCGACTGTATTGTGATAGCTGGGTTATGACTGCAAGACAGTGGGACCTCACTATTAAGTTTACTACTGCGACTGTATTGTGATAGCTGGGTTATGATGCAAGACAGTGGGACCTACCTATTAAGTTTACTACTGCGACTGTATTGTGATAGCTGGGTTATGACTGCAAGACAGTGGGACCTCACTATTAAGTTTACTACTGCGACTGTATTGTGATAGCTGGGTTATGACTGCAAGACAGTGGGACCTCACTATTAAGTTTACTACTGCGACTGTATTGTGATAGCTGGGTTATGATGCAAGACAGTGGGACCTCACTATTAAGTTTACTACTGCGACTGTATTGTGATAGCTGGGTTATGACTGCAAGACAGTGGGACCTCACTATTAAGTTTACTACTGCGACTGTATTGTGATAGCTGGGTTATGATGCAAGACAGTGGGACCTACCTATTAAGTTTACTACTGCGACTGTATTGTGATAGCTGGGTTATGACTGCAAGACAGTGGGACCTCACTATTAAGTTTACTACTGCGACTGTATTGTGATAGCTGGGTTATGATGCAAGACAGTGGGACCTCACTATTAAGTTTACTACTGCGACTGTATTGTGATAGCTGGGTTATGACTGCAAGACAGTGGGACCTCACTATTAAGTTTACTACTGCGACTGTATTGTGATAGCTGGGTTATGATGCAAGACAGTGGGACCTCACTATTAAGTTTACTACTGCGACTGTATTGTGATAGCTGGGTTATGACTGCAAGACAGTGGGACCTCACTATTAAGTTTACTACTGCGACTGTATTGTGATAGCTGGGTTATGACTGCAAGACAGTGGGACCTCACTATTAAGTTTACTACTGCGACTGTATTGTGATAGCTGGGTTATGACTGCAAGACAGTGGGACCTCACTATTAAGTTTACTACTGCGACTGTATTGTGATAGCTGGGTTATGACTGCAAGACAGTGGGACCTCACTATTAAGTTTACTACTGCGACTGTATTGTGATAGCTGGGTTATGACTGCAAGACAGTGGGACCTCACTATTAAGTTTACTACTGCGACTGTATTGTGATAGCTGGGTTATGACTGCAAGACAGTGGGACCTCACTATTAAGTTTACTACTGCGACTGTATTGTGATAGCTGGGTTATGACTGCAAGACAGTGGGACCTCACTATTAAGTTTACTACTGCGACTGTATTGTGATAGCTGGGTTATGATGCAAGACAGTGGGACCTACCTATTAAGTTTACTACTGCGACTGTATTGTGATAGCTGGGTTATGACTGCAAGACAGTGGGACCTCACTATTAAGTTTACTACTGCGACTGTATTGTGATAGCTGGGTTATGACTGCAAGACAGTGGGACCTCACTATTAAGTTTACTACTGCGACTGTATTGTGATAGCTGGGTTATGACTGCAAGACAGTGGGACCTCACTATTAAGTTTACTACTGCGACTGTATTGTGATAGCTGGGTTATGATGCAAGACAGTGGGACCTCACTATTAAGTTTACTACTGCGACTGTATTGTGATAGCTGGGTTATGACTGCAAGACAGTGGGACCTCACTATTAAGTTTACTACTGCGACTGTATTGTGATAGCTGGGTTATGACTGCAAGACAGTGGGACCTCACTATTAAGGTCACTCTCAGGACTGTGCAACAGTGACCTCTATAGCAAGGTGACCGTATTAGCAAGACTAATTTCCTACACTTCACTGTTACAAAATAACTTTGAACTATCCGAGGATGTTGCGATGTTTGACTGTACGAGGTCATGATAGTGTCATAACTATTGTCATGGTATGGGTGTTGACTGTTTTGTCCAGATAAACAAATAAGTAGTTTCAAAAAGAAATTAAAAAGGCATGTTTTTGAACAGTATTACAGTGGCACATGATGAATTATGTTAAGAACGTTTTTGCAAATCTATCCAGTTTTGCAATCGACTGCATATATGAGAATTTCCTTAGTAAATGTTATTAGCTACTTTCCTTAACAGCAAGACTGGTAAAAAACAAATGTTTGCCTACAGCTGATGTTTCACTTTTGACTGGTGGAACGGCACTCCCGCTAGTATGAATGCCTGACTCACCTACGAGTTGACTAAGGTTGTTGGCGTCGACATCAAGCATGACTGTGCCCGACATGATGCCCTTGCGCAGTTCAAACAGCGAGTGCAGAGAAAGCGTGGCTACGTGTGGCTTCGACCATCTTTCTCCACCTTCTTCCACATCTTCTTCAAACTTGATCCACCTGCACAGGGAGCAAGGGAAGTGTACAGTCAGGGCATAACCAGACAACTGGACTGGTCACGCAACCACATACCACAAGGCCAAACGAACATCAGATGTTCTGTCCAATGACTGCAAGACAGTGGGATCTCACTATTAAGTTTACTACTGCGACTGTATTGTGATAGCTGGGTTATGACTGCAAGACAGTGGGACCTCACTATTAAGTTTACTACTGCGACTGTATTGTGATAGCTGGGTTATGATGCAAGACAGTGGGACCTGCCTATTAAGTTTACTACTGCGACTGTATTGTGATAGCTGGGTTATGATTGCAAGACAGTGGGACCTCACTATTAAGTTTACTACTGCGACTGTATTGTGATAGCTGGGTTATGATGCAAGACAGTGGGACCTACCTATTAAGTTTACTACTGCGACTGTATTGTGACAGATGGGTTATGACTGCAAGACAGTGGGACCTCACTATTAAGTTTACTACTGCGACTGTATTGTGATAGCTGGGTTATGACTGCAAGACAGTGGGACCTCACTATTAAGTTTACTACTGCGACTGTATTGTGATAGTTAGTTGTGACTGCAAGACAGTGGACCTCACTCATTTACTACCGCGACTGTATTTCGTGATAGCTGGGTTATGATGCAAGACAAGGGACCTACCTATTAAGTTTTACTACCGCGACCGTATTTCAGGATAGTTGCTAAGGACTGCAAGTGGACCTCAACTATTAAGCTTTACTACCGCGACTGTGGCTTTCAGATAGTTGGGTTATGACTGCAAGACAGTGGACCTCACTATTAAGTTTACTACTGCGACTGTATTGTGATAGATGGGTTATGACTGCAAGACAGTGGGACCTCACTATTAAGTTTACTACTGCGACTGTATTGTGATAGCTGGGTTATGACTGCAAGACAGTGGGACCTCACTATTAAGTTTACTGCTGCGGCTGTATTGTGATAGCTGGGTTATGACTGCAAGACAGTGGGACCTCACTATTAAGTTTACTGCTGCGACTGTATTGTGATAGCTGGGTTATGATGCAAGGCAGTGGGACCTACCTATTAAGTTTACTACTGCGACTGTATTGTGATAGCTGGGTTATGACTGCAAGACAGTGGGACCTCACTATTAAGTTTACTACTGCGACTGTATTGTGATAGCTGGATTATGACTGCAAGACAGTGGGACCTCACTATTAAGTTTACTACTGCGACTGTATTGTGATAGCTGGGTTATGACTGCAAGACAGTGGGACCTCACTATTAAGTTTACTGCTGCGACTGTATTGTGATAGCTGGGTTATGACTGCAAGACAGTGGGACCTCACTATTAAGTTTACTGCTGCGACTGTATTGTGATAGCTGGGTTATGATGCAAGGCAGTGGGACCTACCTATTAAGTTTACTACTGCGACTGTATTGTGATAGCTGGGTTATGACTGCAAGACAGTGGGACCTCACTATTAAGTTTACTACTGCGACTGTATTGTGATAGCTGGGTTATGACTGCAAGACAGTGGGACCTCACTATTAAGTTTACTGCTGCGGCTGTATTGTGATAGCTGGGTTATGACTGCAAGACAGTGGGACCTCACTATTAAGTTTACTGCTGCGACTGTATTGTGATAGCTGGGTTATGATGCAAGGCAGTGGGACCTACCTATTAAGTTTACTACTGCGACTGTATTGTGATAGCTGGGTTATGACTGCAAGACAGTGGGACCTCACTATTAAGTTTACTACTGCGACTGTATTGTGATAGCTGGGTTATGACTGCAAGACAGTGGGACCTCACTATTAAGTTTACTACTGCGACTGTATTGTGATAGCTGGGTTATGATGCAAGACAGTGGGACCTCACTATTAAGTTTACTACTGCGACTGTATTGTGATAGCTGGGTTATGACTGCAAGACAGTGGGACCTCACTATTAAGTTTACTACTGCGACTGTATTGTGATAGCTGTTTACTACTGCGACTGTATTGTGATAGCTGGTTTACTACTGCGACTGTATTGTGATAGCCGGGTTATGATGCAAGACAGTGGGACCTCACTATTAAGTTTACTACTGCGACTGTATTGTGATAGCTGGGTTATGATGCAAGACAGTGGGACCTACCTATTAAGTTTACTACTGCGACTGTATTGTGATAGCTGGGTTATGACTGCAAGACAGTGGGACCTCACTATTAAGTTTACTACTGCGACTGTATTGTGATAGCTGGGTTATGATGCAAGACAGTGGGACCTACCTATTAAGTTTACTACTGCGACTGTATTGTGATAGATGGGTTATGACTGCAAGACAGTGGGACCTCACTATTAAGTTTACTACTGCGACTGTATTGTGATAGCTGGGTTATGATGCAAGACAGTGGGACCTACCTATTAAGTTTACTACTGCGACTGTATTGTGATAGATGGGTTATGACTGCAAGACAGTGGGACCTCACTATTAAGTTTACTACTGCGACTGTATTGTGATAGCTGGGTTATGACTGCAAGACAGTGGGACCTCACTATTAAGTTTACTACTGCGACTGTATTGTGATAGCTGGGTTATGACTGCAAGACAGTGGGACCTCACTATCAAGTTTACTACTGCGACTGTATTGTGATAGCTGGGTTATGACTGCAAGACAGTGGGACCTCACTATCAAGTTTACTACTGCGACTGTATTGTGATAGCTGGATTATGACTGCAAGACAGTGGGACCTCACTATTAAGTTTACTACTGCGACTGTATTGTGATAGCTGGGTTGACTGCAAGACAGTGGGACCTCACTATTAAGTTTACTACTGCGACTGTATTGTGATAGCTGGGTTATGACTGCAAGACAGTGGGACCTCACTATTAAGTTTACTACTGCGACTGTATTGTGATAGCTGGGTTATGACTGCAAGACAGTGGGACCTCACTATTAAGTTTACTACTGCGACTGTATTGTGATAGCTGGGTTATGACTGCAAGACAGTGGGACCTCACTATTAAGTTTACTACTGCGACTGTATTGTGATAGCTGGGTTATGACTGCAAGACAGTGGGACCTCACTATTAAGTTTACTACTGCGACTGTATTGTGATAGCTGGGTTATGACTGCAAGACAGTGGGACCTCACTATTAAGTTTACTACTGCGACTGTATTGTGATAGCTGGGTTATGATGCAAGACAGTGGGACCTCACTATTAAGTTTACTACTGCGACTGTATTGTGATAGCTGGGTTATGATGCAAGACAGTGGGACCTACCTATTAAGTTTACTACTGCGACTGTATTGTGATAGCTGGGTTATGACTGCAAGACAGTGGGACCTCACTATTAAGTTTACTACTGCGACTGTATTGTGATAGCTGGGTTATGACTGCAAGACAGTGGGACCTCACTATTAAGTTTACTACTGCGACTGTATTGTGATAGCTGGGTTATGACTGCAAGACAGTGGGACCTCACTATTAAGTTTACTACTGCGACTGTATTGTGATAGCTGGGTTATGATGCAAGACAGTGGGACCTACCTATTCAATTAAGTTTACTACTGCGACTGTATTGTGATAGCTGGTTATGACTGCAAGACAGTGGGACCTCACTATTAAGTTTACTACTGCGACTGTATTGTGATAGCTGGGTTATGACTGCAAGACAGTGGGACCTCACTATTAAGTTTACTACTGCGACTGTATTGTGATAGCTGGGTTATGACTGCAAGACAGTGGGACCTCACTATTAAGTTTACTACTGCGACTGTATTGTGACAGCTGGGTTATGACTGCAAGACAGTGGGACCTCACTATTAAGTTTACTACTGCGACTGTATTGTGATAGCTGGGTTATGACTGCAAGACAGTGGGACCTCACTATTAAGTTTACTACTGCGACTGTATTGTGACAGCTGGGTTATGACTGCAAGACAGTGGGACCTCACTATTAAGGTCACTCTCAGGACTGTGCAACAGTGACCTCTATAGCAAGGTGACCGTATTAGCAAGACTAATTTCCTACACTTCACTGTTACAAAATAACTTTGAACTATCCGAGGATGTTGCGATGTTTGACTGTACGAGGTCATGATAGTGTCATAACTATTGTCATGGTATGGGTGTTGACTGTTTTGTCCAGATAAACAAATAAGAAGTTTCAAAAAGAAATTAAAAAGGCATGTTTTTGAACAGTATTACAGTGGCACATGATGAATTATGTTAAGAACGTTTTTGCAAATCTATCCAGTTTTGCAATCGACTGCATATATGAGAATTTCCTTAGTAAATGTTATTAGCTACTTTCCTTAACAGCAAGACTGGTAAAAAACAAATGTTTGCCTACAGCTGATGTTTCACTTTTGACTGGTGGAACGGCACTCCCGCTAGTATGAATGCCTGACTCACCTACGAGTTGACTAAGGTTGTTGGCGTCGACATCAAGCATGACTGTGCCCGACATGATGCCCTTGCGCAGTTCAAACAGCGAGTGCAGAGAAAGCGTGGCTACGTGTGGCTTCGACCATCTTTCTCCACCTTCTTCCACATCTTCTTCAAACTTGATCCACCTGCACAGGGAGCAAGGGAAGTGTACAGTCAGGGCATGACCAGACAACTGGACTGGTCACGCAACCACATACCACAAGGCCAAACGAACATCAGATGTTCTGTCCAAATAACGTAGCAAATTTTGAAGCTACACAAGCTTTTGCATTCATTTAATTCTACACAATTTGGGGAAACCATTTTGTAAAATCGTAGCTAAAATGTTTGAAGAATGACACTTGAGAAATGGTAAATTTACTGTTTTCTTCAACATATTTACAGAAAACTTGAGTTATGAAATCCCCAAGTCTCTTGGGAACTGGTTACAATGCGACTACGAAACCAATGCTCCACCATACCAGTCTAATCAACTAAAAGATTTGTTTTATTTTGGAAGGAATACAGCCGTATGCCATTGTAATACGGATTTGTATGACAAGAAATAATCATGATAAAACAATGTTTTTGTTCGGCATACATAAATAAAATCGAATTACAAACTTGTTGTGGTCTAAGAGAAAACACCTTCAACCCAGGCAGATTTCTGACAAAGCAATACATTTTGCTTGATGTAACTAAGTATCATATCCTGATATATGGCATCACTTGATTGAACCAGGTGATAAACTACAAAATCGTATTTGAAGAATCTCTGACAAATGAGAATTGCAAAATAAATTCATACAGAATTTCAAGGAATGTAATGGATTTCAACTAACAAATAAGATAATAAAAACAATGAAAATGTTGCAGGTTTTTTACACTTGCTACATTTAGAGATTGTGAGATTGTTGCGACTATGACGAGTGACTACAGCACTGGACAAGCCCTACCTCGCTGCCTCCTTCCACACAGTGTCACTGTCATCGTTTCCGTGTCTCAACTCATCCATCTCACAGAAGACTTCGTGAGTCTGCAGCGACTCTGTGCCGTCATCATCTGTCATCCCCAAGATGAACTGAACCCGCTGGGACGGGGGCTCGTGAGCTGAAGGAATCACAATTGAACAAATATAGCACCATGTATTTGTTGTTTTATTTTTATGTCTTATACTTTTGGTTTTTATTATAAATATATATCTGTTAAACATATCTCTATGTTGAATATCCAACGGTGTAAAGCACCAAGGAGTACTAAGTGAATATATGCACCATACAGATTTTGTATTTTATTATTACGCGTTCCACTGTACAATTGCTCAAAGTAAAGGTTTATATACAGTATATATATAGAGAAACATTTATAAGTGTAACAAAACAGTAAGTGTTACAAAAAAACAATAAATGTAAGACTATTTCAAATGTTTAGTGTGGAACATAATAGCAACATTCACATCAAAAGTGACATCTTACAGACTGTTTGATATCGTCATCATCTACAAATCACTGGGGAGGTTTCAAGAGAGTATCATGCATTACACTGCAATAATTTTTTTGTCATACATTCCTGTAATAACTTTACAACTGTAACATAACTGAATAAAACAGTTCATTCAAAGCACTTTAATGAAAATAACACATTAAGTATTTGCTTTATTCAATTACTAAAAACAAATGACGAACAGATAATTAAACTAAGTAGTGTGATCGAAGACAGAAGTAGTGTGATAGAAGATAGAAGTAGTGTGATAGAAGTAGTGTGATAGAAGTAGTGTGATAGAAGTAGTGTGATATAAGATAGAAGTACTGTGATAGAAGTAGTGTGATAGAAGTAGTGTGATAGAAGTAGTGTGATAGAAGATAGAAGTAGTGTGATAGAAGATAGAAGTAGTGTGATAGAAGACAGAAGTAGTGTGATAGAAGATAGAAGTAGTGTGATAAAAGTAGTGTGATAGAAGATAGAAGTAGTGTGATAGAAGTAGTATGATAGAAGTAGTGTGATAGAAGATAGAAGTAGTGTGATAGAAGACAGAAGTAGTGTGATAGAAGATAGAAGTAGTGTGATAAAAGTAGTGTGATAGAAGATAGAAGTAGTGTGATAAAAGTAGTGTGATAGAAGATAGAAGTAGTGTGATAGAAGACAGAAGTAGTGTGATAGAAGATAGAAGTAGTGTGATAAAAGTAGTGTGATAGAAGTAGTGTGATAGAAGATAGAAGTAGTGTGATAGAAGACAGAAGTAGTGTGATAGAAGATAGAAGTAGTGTGATAGAAGACAGAAGTACTGTGATAGAAGTAGTGTGATAGAAGTAGTGTGATAGAAGACAGAAGTACTGTGATAGAAGTAGTGTGATAGAAGACAGAAGTAGTGTGATAGAAGACAGAAGTAGTGTGATAGAAGACAGAAGTAGTGTGATAGAAGACAGAAGTAGTGTGATAGAAGACAGAAGTAGTGTGATAGAAGACAGAAGTAGTGTGATAGAAGACAGAAGTAGTGTGATAGAAGTAGTGTGATAGAAGGCAGAAGTAGTGTGATAGAAGTAGTGTGATAGTTGGTTATTATTTCTATGTCTAGAAATCACAACCTCTTCAATCATTCAAAGTCTCTGCAATTGTGTTTGCCCCCAACTGCCCGAGTTATTCAGTTTAGGATGTAGGAAAGTAAATACAGTTGAAACCTATCTTAGCTGACATTACAAGGAAATCCTGTCTACAATGGACAGTGTTGAAAGTCACGAATAACAAGCTTACAATGTCCACTGTCTGTCCATAATGATAACCTGGCCATAATGGATATATAGCGCAATCCTAACAATGGACACGTTTTACTGTAACCACCCCTTTACCATGCCAAGAACCCTAGTAACTACCCCTTTTGCCCTTGCCAAGTGAAGAACCCACAAAATTTTGCAACGTCTCGGTCCTTCGGTTGCTCCATCTTGCGGGAGGTACTGCTGCCCCCACCCCGCTCATGGTGGCGTCGATGGTGGCGTCGCTTGTGGTGTTGTGGCAGTCGCAGGCCGACGTACATGGCATGGTGCTGCCATCTGTCTGTGTGATGAGCTGGTAACAGATTCAAATGACAACGATGTGATTAACTGGTGCAAACAAGATATTTTTATCAGTGACATCCATTACGTATCTATGTGGCTGACTGATTTATTATGTAACATGCCCAGTGGCAGTCAGTAACAAAACCAAATACAACCACAGCTATGGTCAGAGGGGATTAAAAAACTAGCCCCAAGACATTTTCCATTTCCATGGAGTCCCTCATTATCCAGACGAAGGCAGCAGGGGAAATACATCACATCAAACATTGCCTTATGCAAAGAAAGCGTATAACGTGTGTCATTTCACACAGCAACTTTATGGCTGTTGATGAAATGCCAGAGTTAGTTAACATTATGCACACGCACAAGTTAGATGTTGATGTTGCACTGGTGGCACTACCGGCTGGCTGACAAGAGAATTATATTGGTGGGACATGCCAACTGCACTATCATTATATGGTACTAATCCATTTTATTGCTCTAATATATATCACCTGTAGTTGCAGTTATATGCGGCTTCGTTTCTGTAGACACTGCTGCCCTTCTCAAACTGATACCCTGCACTATTAGATTACAATATATGGAAATAGGCAGGTAATTAATAACAATAGTTTACATAAGAGAAGAGATCAGACTGAATAAACACCTAAAATTAAAGACAGCTGGATTGAAACAGGAACGACACATTAGTAGAAAGAAAGCGATGATTGATTGACAAAGAAAACATCCATGGAAAACAGAAGAGGGTGCAGAAGGAGAATAAGAAGACTACAAGTAAGAGGGCAATACTGTGTTAAGAGAGATCCAGATAGGGACAGGTTGGACAGAAGATCTGGATAGAATGACTGACTGAGAGAACAAATTACACTTAGTGAGATCATGTATGGCTGATGACATGTTTCACGTGACAGTTGAATGCTTAACATAACACTGACATTAAGGACAGTTTTAAGTCATACACAGTCATCACATAGACAGTTTCAGAACTACTTAATGGTTAAAATAACCATGGCGTCACTGCTGGTAACATCTGAGATCAGTTGGTTGAAAGTGGAACCACACGTAAAGCTGCAGATGACACAACACATAGTTGACTAGAGCAACACCTACGGTTGAAAGTGATTCCAACATCTGATGGTGAAAGCACAGCTATTGCTGCAGATGACAGCACATTGATAGTAGAAGGTAGTACCACATCAGTTGAAAGTGACACTACTCATACAGTGAAGACTGGAAAAACCAGAGCAGGAGATACTGTACACTACTCATACAGTGAAGACAGGAAAGACCAGAGCAGGAGATACTGTACACTACTCATACGGTGAAGACTGGAAAGACCAGAGCAGGAGATACTGTACACTACTCATACAGTGAAGACTGGAAAAACCAGAGCAGGAGATACTGTACACTACTCATACAGTGAAGACAGGAAAGACCAGAGCAGGAGATACTGTACACTACTCATACGGTGAAGACTGGAAAGACCAGAGCAGGAGATACTGTACACTACTCATACAGTGAAGACTGGAAAGACCAGAGCAGGAGATACTGTACACTACTCATACAGTGAAGACAGGAAAGACCAGAGCAGGAGATACTGTACACTACTCATACGGTGAAGACTGGAAAGACCAGAGCAGGAGATACTGTACACTACTCATACAGTGAAGACTGGAAAGACCAGAGCAGGAGATACTGTACACAAGTGAGACACTGCTTGAGAGAAGAGTCAACAGAAGCAGTTGTCATTATGGAAACATTCCATCATCCCCAGTTTCTGACAAGAAGCACTTGTTACTTGCTAACTTGCAGACACCTCATTCTACCTGCGGCTAGTTTAGTTTCATGACGCGACAAAGAACATTCTTAAAGCTAATGCTAAAATGATTGATGCCATTTTTTTAATATACACAAACATAGGAGCTTATGCAAAACATGTGATGCTAAGTAACTGCATAACTTTAAGTACGCTTCATGAAATTGACCTCTGGCCAGCAAGAATACATGCCCATTTCTGAGGATGATATAACCCATCTTAACATAACCTCTCATGGACATAGTTCCTCATGGACAAACCCTTCATGAAAAAACTCCTAATGGTCATTGTTTTTTTCTGCAATTTGTTTATTTAACATAATTCAGTCACAAACATATTTACATTTCACATGCATTGAATAAGAGGTTATGTCTGTGAGTGTTATGTCCTACACTCACATTTCCGAGTTACCGTGAAACAGGGAAAGCAGAGAAGCCTCTTCAAGCAACCAAGAGGAGTTATTATTAAATGACCAGATGATTAGAGATGTGAGAAAGTGCTCCCCTTACACTAATTACCAACACTGACCTAAGGTCAATTGGTATTTCTGCTGCTGGACCACCCAACAGCTGTTGCAACTGATCTAAATCAACACGGAAGCTATTCCATCAATGGGCAGTACTAATGAATGGTCCCTTTCGAGCATATCCAGTCAAGGTCATGCTCAAGCAAAATGGCAAAACTGGTATCAGTAGCTGTAGCATGAGACACTGCCTGCATACAGATTGTTATTTTATTCTGGTGTAGTCAAAACACATGAAATTGGACACAACAGTAGGAGATTGGAACGACTGGTGGTGGTACATGTCCACAAGCCAACGGACAACACATGTACAGGACAGGTCTTGAAACTTTATAGTCTTATACATGTTGGATAACTGCATGGAACTAAATCTGTAGTATTGCATGACATGACTACTTGACTGATGACATCTGAACTGTCATCGTTCAGGTAAATGTGTTGTAACAAGAGCCGAGACGTTTTTGAACATTTGAACACGTCCAGACTTACTATCAACATCATCATCCCAGAGTGGCACATTTGACCATCTGAACATGACAGGACTTACCATCAACATCATCATCCCAGAGTGGCACATTTGCGAATGATCCATGGTCACGTATTGGCTCCATGTTAGCTGCTGTATTAGCCTCTCCTATCTCTCACAACGTGAGACGTGATGATGCGAGCTAATGCTGTCTTTTATGCTGAATCATTGTGCCACTGTCCGGCGAGCTGCGTGAACCGGCAACGACTGAAACACAGACACAATCCATGCTCACTTGATACACTTGACTGGCACTTGTCAACAAGCTACACTTCAGGACTGGCCAATAACATACACTCTCAGTGCCACTATATGTAGCCTAGGTCAACTGGCAGAGTGCCTGTGTCACCCGGTCAAGTCAATTGATGCTTAACTAGCACACACGTACCTTAATACAGTTTAAGTGTTTGTATCTACATAAGTGGGTCCATCTGTCTTATAGTGGGTGTCTGGAAACATGCCTAAATAGTTGCTAATTTGAGCAACTTGTTTTGTTTTTTGCGTCAGCATGCCTGGGCCACCACATGAGACAGGAAATACTTCTAATTTTATTTCCACTATGCAGAAGAGTTCTATTCTGAAGTATCAAAGTACATCAGTTACATTACATTTATCATTATTATTATAACTGCATAAATGTGTAATATTTCATATATATATATATATATATATCAATGTTCACACATAGCACCACTTTATAAAGCAAACCTATTTCAAGAGGGTTTTCTGAAATCTTAACCCATCATTTCCACTATAGCATAAACCAAGTTTCCGTAATATAAAAATTACAATATAAATTGATTTCTTAAAATATGTTAACCATTGTGAATAGACTGGTATGGATTCATAGTTAATGTTTTTAAGTTTAAAAAATAATTATATATCTGTTCAAACTGCCAGGGAACACAGAAGTATGCTCTATGAACAGCTTTGCATAAGGTATTAGTGTCTGTAAATGACCAGTGGTCATGCACATGGTGTAGTTAATAATTGATGATGGTTATTGTGAAATGATCATGTCAGTTTATGAGTTCACACCCTGTGGCGTGTCATTGACCTATCAGGATGTTAAGTACAAAGGCTTACTTCAACGAGGCTGTTACCTGCATGCACACCAAACATGATTAATTAACATATTTTATTTTTATTTGACAGACTTTTCACACATTATTAACACTGCAGTTTAAATTTTTGAAATCAATGCATTAGAAGTGACATTAATAATGTTGTAGCAAACATGGTCATAAGACAATTTGATGAAATGTTCATGATACAAAGATAATCAGTTCACAAGCAGAATCCTCTTTAAATGGTACATCAATTATATTATGTAACTGGACAACAAAGGGAACAGCAAAGGTGAATAAAGTTGTGCGAGCTGAAGACCACGTTTAGAGGTATAATACACTCCAGTTTATTGTATTTTGGTATATGCAATGAAATAAATAACTGTTAATAATAATATATATATATATATGTTCACGTTGGATGCATGGTCCTCTCATGTGAATTTTGAGGAATCTAGTATACAAATTATTCTGTGTTTGGAGTTCATCTGAGTTGTGAACGTAAATCTTCCTTAACTGAATCACACACTAGCATTGTCAATGACATGTCTTAATCAGTGTCACAATAGTGACAGTGGTCAGTGACCTCATCTCATGTCCTGTCACACTGCATTGTCAAAATTCTTTATTAAATCTTCTTGATGAATTGTCTTGTATAACATTGTATAATCGAGTAAACAAGCAGTGGTTTACAATGACCACAGATGAGTGGTCAGTTATTGACCAATCACACATCAGTAAAACATCATGTGATGGATGTACAACAAACATGGCAGAATTGCAGAATACAATGACAGCTACCTTGTCAAACTGTTGTGACCAACAATTCCATCAGATTACTTCAGCCAACTGTGAAGTCCTCATTATCACTTTTGGTACCAGGATCAAGTTGCTGCAATCATCCTTTTCTTGCCCTCTCTGAACCATAGACCTGACCTGACCTCTCCCTCCTCTAGACACATCACTGCTGACAGAGTAGCAACAAGGCCACTAGTAATAATAATATATGTCTATAGCACCTATACCCTCAAGAACTGGAGTTCAGGGCGCAACTAACAAAACTACTCATTAGAGAAAGGAACCACCTAAGATTTAGGGTTGAAATGCAATTTTGTGCAAACATGTCTTGAGTTTTTTATTAAATGTAGCAGTAGTTTGGAATGATTTTTAGACTAATGGGAAGCTCATTCCAGATTTTAGATATGCACAGCTACAGTCTACAGAGCATGCTTGTCTATATGTTAAGCTTAGTTTTGGCTCAATATACAAGATGGAGTGAAAAGTGTTTGTAAATATGCCGGTTGCTTCTAGACGAAAATTCACCAATACTCCACTGATTCTCCTGCATGACTGCACAACATATACTGATTAGTGCACTGCACTCAGCCATACGACAACATTATTAGAAGTCATCCCAGGCGGTCTAGTTGAGTTGCATCTATTGTACATGGCTGATTCAACACGTCTCTCTTCAACCAAGCTGGCTCTAGTCTGTGCTAGTATAGAGAGTATGAGAGACTTTACACTTCACCTACCCCACAAATCTCTTCTCTATGTACTCATAACCCATCATATCAATTGTCTCCTTCTCGATTCCTTTTAAACTACCTTTCCAATCCACATGAGGACAAAATAGCCATGCGGAATCATGCCACATGCTGAAGGCAACCTGTCTGAACCCATTAACTCATGCATTAGACATTGGATCTCTGAGACACAGTCACCATTAAACATGTGAGGATGCAAATGTGATCTTGAATGAGCTGGCGACTCGGTCAAGAGATGAATTAGTGATAGCTGCGGAATCAGGAACATCGGCTTATATGGAACATTACTGTATAATTAACTAGATAACTTCAAAGATTTCTCCGCATACTAACAGACTTATCATTAAAGATAGTCTGCTTGACTTGGTGATGTTATCACATAATTTAATGGGCCGAGTCTGCTGACTGCATGACCTTTTGCATTAAATCAAAACTAAAAGCTATATTATATAATTATAATGATAGTAAGACTGATCATTATTACTAATTTACATTTTATCTAAATAATTGAAGAGCGGAGGGAGGAGGTTGGTGTGAAAGAAAATGTTAGAAGGAAGGTGGTGTGGAGTTGGTTGAAGGGGGCGGGATACGTAGAATGAATGTAAGGGAACTGTAACAAAGAGATTGGATGCTTTTAGAATAGAGGGCAGAAGTACCATAGTGACCGTATGTTTTGGGACACCCTAAAAATCTAGAAAAATTATTATTTTTCTGTACCGTATGTTTTGGGAAACCTTTGTAAATGGAATTATTTGTTGTGTCTCTATATATTGCGACACCAATTATTCGTATTTCTGATGAGTGTGTACCTACTTGTTTCCAGATGCAAACGCATATATATAAAAAGCAGTGTATCAATAAAACATATCACAATCGCAGCTACTATGATGTAAACAACACAAACTTGGGTGTAGCACCAGCACCGATGTTTCGCCCTTCTCTCAGCCACCTGCCGTGGCCTTTATACATTTAGGAAGTGTCACAATACGCATCGAAAACCCTAGACTAGTTGCGTTCCCTCAGTGTTTGGCTGTAATGTACAAAACTGCATGATCTCTCGACTGTCTGCACTATCGCAAGACTTGCACGTTCTTTCACGTACAGTTGATGTTTTAATCTGCAGTATGTTTAGTAGAAATTTGAAGACTAACTCGGTCTGAATTTAACGGGGGCCCGCTGGCCCTTAGATTCACTGCTGGAGATTTATATGTGAATTTTATAAAACTTACGCACTGAATTTTTTGATATCTTGTAAGTTAATTTTGATTATAAAAATGAATTTTCACCCAACTTTATTTTAATATTTCCACTTATACTTTAAATATAAAAAACTCTAAATCTGAAGTTGTGTTTTTTCCTGTGACTTTATTTCCTACATTCCTAATACCAGAGGTAGTTCAATGACAATGGGGATTACATGACGTTTTGTTGCTTTTCTACAAGTTTATCTTGTATATTTTGATAACAAATGTGTTTCTGTATGTATGGGTGGTACTGGGATCAAATATGGTACAACCTGCCACTCAATAAAGTCTTTGAACAAGTATGGGAAACTGGTATCAGACAAACTAAACATTTCACATGGCTGAGGATGTAGTCCCTACATATAACATTTGTTTCACAGGATATAGGGCCATTCAGCCACTCAAAAATAGTTACCCCGGTAGTAGCATGGCAATAGACGAGGTAGCCATGGTGAAGTTACAAAGCCAGGTTAACACCAGGATAATAAAACGGGGACGAAATGACGTCAGGATTCGTTTGCATCCCTAAGTATTGGGACAGTGAATTTCAGAATTATTTATGTGCACAAGCAGTTATCTTACCGTTCCACATGAATCGAATTTTATTCAAAACAATGAATGCGAATGTGCCTACAAGTCGACTAGGTTTCGCCGAGCTTGGGCTCGTTTTCTGAATAATTATATCGAATGCAACCAACGAGAGATAATCTACACCAATAAACATACACAGCAAACATATATCGTATCCAGCTACAGAAAGTAACGTGTATAATCTCATAATATCACTAAAATATCGATGTATGAAGGAGGAGTTGTTCAAATCATCATAACAACTTAAATCAGTCAATGAATTTCTATCGGTCCTGTTAGCTCGGTTGGTAAAGGCGTTGGTTCCTTAGCGTTTGTTTTGCAATCGGGCGACGCCGGTTCAAACCCCACACCAAACCATTGATTTTGTTTACACTTTTTTTGGTTTATGTTTTCGCGAAGTAATATAAACCAAATCATTTTTACACTATGATGCACTGTTTATAAATATTTTGGTAGTAATTATTTATTTGCCACAAAAATTAAAATATGGTAATTATATATAACGCGATGTTTCTAAATTTTATTTATCCAGACAGATCACCATTTGTTTTCACATATATAATTACAATATATTACCGTACAATATATATACAATTAATAAATTATATATCCATTATATTTGTTTGGATGAATAAAATTTAGAAAAATCATTATATAATTCCCATATTTTCATTTTTGTGGCGAATAAATAATTACTACCAAAATATTTATAAACAGTGCATCATAGTATAAAAATGATTTGGTTTATATTACTTCGTGAAAACATAAACCAAAAAAAGTGTAAAAAAATCAACGGTTTGGTGTGGGGTTTGAACCGGCGTCACCCGATTGCAAAATAAATGCTTAGGAACCAACGCCTTTACTAACTGAGCTAGCAGGGCCGACAGAAATTCGTCCACTGATTTAAGTTATGATACAACTCCTCCTTCATACATCGATATTCTAGTGATATTATGAGATTATACACGTTACTTTCTGTAGCTGGATACAATATATGTTTGCTATGTATGTTTATTGGTGTAGATTATCTCTCGTTGGTTGCATTCGATATAATTATTCTGAAAACGAGCCCAAGACTTGTAGGCACATTCACATCCATTGTTTTGAATAAAATTCGATTCATGTGGAACGGTAAGATAACTGCTTGTTCCTCTATGATGACTAGTGTTTGTATTTCATCGGAATATTGCACAATAACTCATTCTGACGCTCGTTTCGACCCAAAAGCTATACTTGTAAACATGCTCTGAATGCATGGAAAGGGTCGGCCTGATGCGAGTGTGGGTCATAAGTGACGTCCCGATACCACGTGATCGCCTAGCTAATTAAATTTTATTTTCCGCGGGAATCGCTACACAGACGGGTTTAAAATCAAATTTATGCTACAAATGTATTTTTCTGTATTTTTTAGTGTTGTCAAATGTTACATACAAGGTTAAACTGTGTGTACACATGGAAAAAGGATTTTAGCTAATGCCTTATTTTTATTTCCTTTAAGTACTGAACTGCTACATATGCCAACAGACAAACTTGTCTCCCCCCTTGTTACGTCACCACACACACAAACTGATCAACATCTATGATGTATTGTTGGTGGATCCACACTACAAGAGGGGGCTAATTACCGACAAAGTATCAAATCACATTGTAACCAATGCTGAAAAACAGTAATCTTCCCAATGCACAGTAACATGTTTTTTGAGGTTATAATTAATGAGGGTGGCTCCTCCGATAGTGATCAAGTCAGTCTCTGGTCATAATAGGAGTTTCCCTTGTCCATAGAAATAATGTTCTTTGTACTTCGCATGTCCTGTACTTGTTTGCGTCTTACACATCACTTCTTAACTACCATCAGAAAAAAGACATAATAATATGCTTTAGCTCACCACTGATGTTTACGGTTGTACGTAAACATTATAATCTCGGGTACTGCGTCTACTATGGGTCAAAATAAACATGTATTGTAATACTACTGAACTGTTTTAATATGTATTGTTGTGAGGTATTTACAATCCAAAATTGTACAAAACAGGAACTTGACAGACCAACAGTTCATTCTATGAAAAACTTTATATTCCATCATGAAATGTGAACATTTATTGGTCGGTCTCTTAATGCCATAAAAGGGTTTTGATAGATGTCACAAAACTATATTCTTGGTAGTATAATTAAACTACTGGTAGTCATCAAGTTAGACTAAGGTTAGCGATTTATGCCACCAGTTTTGATGCATTAGTGATGGTCTAGAAGAAAATAAGATAATACAAGAATACACAAATTTGATTAAAGAAACAAAAAACGCATATGTTGTTAAAATAGCAAATTGTTTGTAGGTAATGCATTGGTGAATCAATGCAGTAACTTGTTTCAGTCCTGAAATGAGGAATATTTTGTTTGGTCTTTTATCACTCTAGCCTTCACCTAGCCTTTTACCACCCTAGCCTTCACCTAGCAGTCCATGTCTGGAATCACCTACAAGCACTTCTCTGGCACGGGGCAGCCATCTTTACTTATCTAGATTTCGACTGACCTTAAGACTGTGACGTACATCAGACAACGCACTAGGTTCGGTGGGTGACACTAAAAATACCTAACGTATCTTGTATATAAATTATGTAAATACTGGCTAGAGAATGCAGCTGTATTCAATCTGATCTTTAGTTTGGAAAGATGATACAATTTGTCTGACAGGTCTGCACCGAAAATAACATGTTACAAATGATTAAATTGCCTCGTAAAATAGCAACAATGGTCATAGATACAGTATGTACATCAATATCGTTTATCATCATGTCTCTTTATTTGGCTTTTTAATGCCATTACAATTTTTTTTATTCAGCTTTATATTGAGACAAAATTAATTAGCTGTCAAATGGATTGTGTCCAGCTACTTTCAATAGAGAACCATCAATTTCACCGGTGTATTCCGACTACCGAGATTATAAAACCCTACTTAAAAATGAATTATTGTGATTACAGTTGTATTGGGAACCTTTCAGGCCAGTAACCCACCCAACTTCCTCACACATTTAACATGTGGATATGGGAAGGAACTTGTCTGTTTGTATATTTAGGAGGAGGCTAATACCGTAGTAAATGTGTAACATTTTATGGACTTACTCCACATAAGTTATTTAACTATGGACGTAAGTGTGCATTGTGACGGACTGTAGAAAATCATGCAATAATCAGTTGTATATTTATTTTACATGCGGGGGCACGTAAAAAATATGTTATTCAATACAAACCAGTCGTTTCATCTACTTATGCATACATGTGTGTCTGTCAAATAATCGACGACCTTTACCAAACTCCCAGAGCTCTGAGTCTAACGGAAACACACACTTTCATTGGCCATTCTATTGATCCTGGCAGCACTTAAACTACAGTCACTTTTCTATCAAGACAAAACCCTATTTGCATTTCTTAGGAACTGGCTGTCAAAACATGACAGTCAAACAATTTCCTAAATGTAATTTCTTGCAATTGTCAGACACTATTCTTTAAAAAATCATGGTTGAATAAAATTTGTGTAGTAGTCAGTATCATTTAACATCTTACTTGCTGGTACATTGTAACTGCCTTTATGTAATGTACCAACAACAATCTTGAAACGAAAGGGTATTCTACCAAAAATATAACCTTTAAAATTTTAAGATAGTAACAGTTGTTTCTGCCTGAGATGTGCAGCTAATCTAACATGAGTAAACAAGACTTTATTAAAAACATGCCTACTTATAGACCAACTTTAGTAGTCTCCCATAACAAGCACATAATATGAATGTGTTTTATAGTGGATAAAGGCGTTGATGACGTGTGTGGGTAGGTGGTAGAGGATGTGGGTGGTATTATGGGTATTATATCAATTATATGCCAGATTTCTGAACGATATTACGGCATGCTAATACAGTGGAACCTCACTGTTAAGGTCATCCATGGGACTGGACCAAAGTGACCTGGTTAGAGAGGTGACCAAAACTGACCATATTAGACATACTAATTCCCTATACTTTACTGAGTAAAGAAATAATGTGAGACTAACCTTGGGTGAGGGAGGTATATTACTGAAGTGACCGTAAGGTGAGATATGGTTGTATCTGAAATTGGCAAAAGGATGCTGATCCCAACCATGTATATTTAACAACTAAGTTCTCAATGGAGCAGCTACAATGGTACATATTCCACTCCCTCTACCTCTCACTCTCAGTCCTCTCCTACTCCACCCAGTCTCTATCTACACAATCCTCCCATCTCTAACACCCATCTACACTCCCTCTATCTCTCGCTCTCAGTCCTCTCCTACTCCACCCAGTCTCTATCTACACAATCCTCCCATCTCTAACACTCATCTACACTCCCTCTACCTCTCTCTCTCAGTCCTCTCCTACTCCACCCATTCTTTATCTACACAATCCTCCCATCTCTAACACCCATCTACACTCCCTCTACCTCTCACTCTCAGTCCTCTCCTACTCCACCCAGTCTCTATCTACACAATCCTCCCATCTCTAACACTCATCTACACTCCCTGTATCTCTCGCTCTCAGTCCTCTCCTCTCCACCCAGTCTCTATCTACACAGTCCTCCCATCTCTAACACTCATCTACACTCCCTGTATCTCTCGCTCTCAGTCCTCTCCTCTCCACCCAGTCTCTATCTACACAATCCTCCCGTCTCTAACACCCATCTACGCTCCCTCTATCTCTCAGTCCTCTCCTCTCCACCCAGTCTCTACCTACACAATCCTCCCGTCTCTAACACCCATCTACGCTCCCTCTATCTCTCAGTCCTCTCCTCTCCACCCAGTCTCTATCTACACAATCCTCCTGTCTCTAACACCCATCTACGCTCCCTCTATCTCTCGCTCTCAGTCCTCTCCACCCAGTCTCTATCTACACAATCCTCCCGTCTCTAACACCCATCTACGCTCCCTCTATCTCTCAGTCCTCTCCTCTCCACCCAGTCTCTATCTACACAATCCTCCCGTCTCTAACACCCATCTACGCTCCCTCTATCTCTCGCTCTCAGTCCTCTCCACCCAGTCTCTATCTACACAATCCTCCCGTCTCTAACACCCATCTACGCTCCCTCTATCTCTCAGTCCTCTCCACCCAGTCTCTATCTACACAATCCTCCCATCTCTAACACCCATCTACACCCCCTCTATCTTTCGCTCTCAGTCCTCTCCTACTCCACCCAGTCTCTATCTACACAATCCTCCCATCTCTAACACTCATCTACACTCCCTCTATCTCTCGCTCTCAGTCCTCTCCTACTCCACCCAGTCTCTATCTACACAATCCTCCCATCTCTAACACCCACCTACACTCCCTCTATCTCTCACTCTCAGTCCTCTCCTACTCCACCCAGTCTCTATCTACACAATCCTCCCATCTCTAACACCCATCTACACTCCCTCTATCTCTCGCTCTCAGTCCTCTCCTACTCCACCCAGTCTCTATCTACACAATCCTCCCATCTCTAACACCCATCTACACTCCCTCTATCTCTCGTTCTCAGTCCTCTCCTACTCCACCCAGTCTCTATCTACACAATCCTCCCATCTCTAACACCCATCTACACTCCCTCTATCTCTCGCTCTCATCCTCTCCTACTCCACCCAGTCTCTATCTACACAATCCTCCCATCTTTAACACCCATCTACACTCCCTCTATCTCTCGCTCTCAGTCCTCTCCTACTCCACCCAGTCTCTATCTACACAATCCTCCCATCTACACTCCCTCTATCTCTCGCTCTCAGTCCTCTCCTACTCCACCCAGTCTCTATCTACACAATCCTCCCATCTCACTTGTTGTCTTCCACTTTTTCTTTTACTGTCGTCTTCAAGGACTAGTGCTTTCATCT
Organism: Paraescarpia echinospica; assembly: GCA_020002185.1. Lineage (NCBI taxonomy): Eukaryota > Metazoa > Annelida > Polychaeta > Sabellida > Siboglinidae > Paraescarpia > Paraescarpia echinospica. The sequence goes on from CM034536.1 coordinate 30,985,104, forward strand.
CCAGCCATTGTCCTCTTATCTCATCTATTACATTTACAATAATTTCAAACATATGTTGAACACATACAGAATCCATGGCCTCGTCTTACATTGAACTCAGTATGACAAACATGTTGAATGCTTTCATAAGGTACCAATTATTGCCCTTACGAGTATCCAGTCTCATTTAGAATTGTGTCAACATCAGATGTGATTTTTAATGACACTTGTATTCCTATGACACAATACCATCTCAGCATTTGGAACACATGGTGGGCCACGCAATATGTCCTGCTCAAGTTACTATTAATTAATTACCGACCAGTTAACGAACACTGCCAGCCATCTGTTGCTAGACACTCAACTAGGACAAAAATCAATGGCCCAAGTGTTAGGGTACACAAGTGTTAGGGTATACAAGTGTTAGGGTACACAAGTGTTAGGGTACACTGGCGTTATGCAATGCCAGATTCCAGGTGGTTGTTATTGATGGCATTGTGAGTTGTCAGATCAAACTGTCCAGAGAGAAGTGTCTTCCCAGAACTCAAAAATGCCGCCAACTGCATGCTTCGTAGTCTGGGAGGTGGTCAGGCTGAGACATTCCCGTACACCTGACTACACTAATTAAGGGACAATCTCAAACATTGATTTTTTAGTTAATAAATAAAATTGACTTTTTTGACTAGGTGGGAAAAAATACAGCTGTGTCGCTTAGATTAAAAACTATTTTTTTCAAAAAAATATTCATTTTTTTATACATGTCAATAACAGTGTTGACTTTGCATTCACTCAGGGTGCATTTTGATGGCTGCAATGCCATCTGACAAATATTATGTCTCCAAAGTTATATACAGGTTGACGTAATTCAGGCTTTGTGTAGCACAGATCTCATGGTAAATTACATTGGTTTTGTGTAGATCGAGGGTTTGAGATGCTATCTAATGGCTCATATTCATTACATCCTGAGTGTTACTGAAGGTGATGCCACGTTAAATAGATTCCACCTACTCTTAGCAGCCAATCAGTGTTGGTGTCCCTGCTGAATGCTGTCTCTGGTGAATGCTGCCATGTCTACATCCACCTTACTACAGACAGGTACGTGGAAGCTGTTTTTAAATCAATGCCAACCGCTCTACACCTCAAACCAGTGGGTTTCTAGCTGCGATCAGAGTTAGGTACACAACAGTCTCTGATACTCTATAAATATGTGGCTTACATAACAGGTGAACATTTGTTGACATCCAACAAATGTCTGATAGTTGGTGCGGTGGACTTAAGCAGCTTCCTTTGGCCAGTGGAATGCTAGACGAATCCAGAAAGATCGCAGGAATGCAGATGACAAGACCGGATCACTGACTTAAAGTAGCACAAGAGATTTAACCAGTGGAGTGCACTTCATGTTACATGTCTGACTTTCTGGGTCTCTTTGGCCAAGGTCAACCCAGTCACCTTGAGACAGTCATTGGGAGCTCTCACAGTAGAGATGTCTATGTCACCTAGTCAATCACTCATGTATCTTGAACCTGCTCCAGGGATTCATGTTTATTGCAGGATATCTTAGTATGTATTATTTGCATCAAAGTCCTCTTCTTCTCCTTCATCCCTTATGGGTTCGAGGGGCCACAATACTTGATCTGTCCCACCCTCTCTTGGCATCAAGAACATTCTGTGCAGCTGGTTCTGGAATTCTGTGCATATTCTGCATTGGCAAAATTAGGAATTCTACAATAGTTGTAAAATAAGACATCTACATTGAAATTCAATACTTGTTTAACATATTTTGAAGTTGCGGCTTGTGTGTATAAATATTATGTGTATGTATGTGTTCATGTCTCTGTGTGTGTTAGTGTGTGCGTGCGTGCGTGCGTGCGTGCATGCGTGCGATAAAAATACATGATAGTCAGTTACCTAACATAACCCTAATTCTTAATTCCTTAATATTTTCTGTGGTCACGTTGCACAAACAGTGGTGCTCAGTAAGTGTTACACCAGGTTGATTAATAGGTAAAGTTACAAAACACTTTTAACCATCTGGTCCCATCCACAATCTCTCTCCATTTCCTGTATTTCAAAGAGTTTATTTTCCTGTAGTAAGTCCTGGGGATGAGTGTGTATGTTATTTAATTTCAGTATTCATCCTGTCTAGTTCTCTCCCTGTTTAATACCCTTGACGTAACTGTTCTAGGCCCCTGAATCCCTCATAAGTGATGATCAGTTCATTTCCCTTGGCAATTTTTTCTTTCCATTCCAATTAGTCTTCTCCAAATTAATTCAACTCACCTGAAGTATTTCATTCAGATGCCAACTATGTTCTTGTCTCTAGAAAGTACATTTCTTTAAAACTATTTTGCTCACATATTGTAGGTGCATTCCTTCTTGTCTTTGATTTAACTTAATGAACTTAATGTCTTTGATTTTTTTAAATACTAATGAGATAGCTTATCCACTGATCTGTGGTGTCAAGGCCTGGGATGTTGTCATACAGTGTTGTCCTTAAGTGTGCAAGGATAGTCCTTTCACACATTCATACATTCCAACCCTGAGTATTGGACACCTGTGAGACCAGTAACAGCAATCTATAAGATCCACAGATGAGCCCATATGATTATGTATATTTGACCACATGTCAAGTTCCAGAGGGTTGTCAGTGTTTGAATCCACCTGCTGATTACATGCCACACTGGTCTGCTCCAGTCATAAGAGGTAACACTGCCATCCTTGGGGAGCCCTCACTGGCAGATCAAGATTGGATCACCACCTTGTGGGAGATATGGTATGGGTTCCCTGGTAATTCAGGGAAATGATCCCTGAGTTCCTGCCACAGAGGGTCACCCACCTGGGCTACAGTTGCAGGCTAGGTTGGTACAGTGTCTCCTTTGACTACACCAGTCTGATACACTGTCTCCCTTGACCACAGCAGTCTGATACACTGTCTCCCGTGACCACACCAGTCTGGTACATTGTCTCCCTTCACCACGCCAGTCTGATACACTGTCTACTGTGACCATACCAGTCTGGTACACTGTCTCCCTTGACCACACCAGTCTGGTACACTGTCTCCCTTGACAATGCCAGTCTGGTACACTGTCTCCCTTGACCACACCAGTCTGGTACACTGTCTCCCTTGACCACGCCAGTCTGGTACAATGTCTCCCTTGACCACACCAATCTGGTACACTGTCTCCTTTAACCATACCAGTCCGGTTCACTGTCTCCCTTGTCCACACCAGTCTAATACACTGTCTCCCTTGACCACACCAGTGTGGTACACTGTCTCCCTTGACCACACCAGTCTGGTACACTGTCTCCCTTGACCACACCATTCTGGTACATTGTCTCCCTTGACCACACCATTCTGGTACACTGTCTCCCTTGACCACACCATTCTGGTACACTGTCTCCCTTGACCACACCATTCTGGTACACTGTCTCCCTTGACCACACCAATCTGGCACCCTTGTTTGTTTATTGTTAGTGCGACATTGTTCAAATGTGAGGTGTCATTTATGTGCTCTATATATATATATATATATTATATGTATTATATAAATTTATAAGTTGATCCAACCAATACTGTCACAAACAGCTGTCACAAATTACCACACCAATCACGCGGTGACAGGTGTGATCTCAACTTACCCAAACCTGCATGATAAATCACTTCAGCACAACATTTTTTTCACCCAATGTTCGCTCCAACTAATTGGCATGGGTTTTTTTTCATAATGACGTCTGTGTTGCGTGTTTGTAACCTGGAGATAGAAGCTAATCAGAAGTGTGGGCTGTGTCCAGAACGGGCTAATCAGCAGCTAACAGAGTGACCCTGCAACTGTTTACATCCCCACACATTACACTGCCTTGTTGACTGACAGAGCCTCGGTGACTACACTACATTGCCCCACTGACCATCTGGTGCCCAGCAATGCTCATTCATTAGTCTTCCAACCTCACCACATCCAACTCTCATTGACAGTGCATGCTTATTGAGTGGTGCACTAAATTGTGTTGTTGTAATTAATGTATCTGTATTTTTTTTAAAGAAACAGCTTCATTGTCTAGCAGATATGAATCGCATGAATCAACAGAAAAGGTTTCCTTATTAATAGCTATGTACGGGGAAATGCACAATTTTGTCTACACTAATGAGAACACGATAATGAAATGAGAATCCATGTATGTTAGGCTAGATGTGCACCAATACAAGTTTCCATTGGTGAATGTTTGTCCTCGTTTCCATGGAGATGTCAATAACTCATGTGAGGCCTGATACTTTGCCGCCTGTGATGCCAGTTTTACTGTGGCCTTCCTTGGCGCAGTGTTCATGTGTCTCACAGAGAGGTTATGTACTGCCTCACTATGTCGTAGCATTCAAAGTCCACCAGTCAATGGCGACCATGCTACAGTGATAACACAAAAGTAGACACCATTAATTTTGCAATTTTGTTAGATTACTAGTCTAAGAGAGAAAAATTTTATTCAAAAAATGCTACACAAGATAACTAATTTAACCACATTATTTATACAACAAATCTAACTATGGGGCGATTCACCAATATCCAATGTCACAAGCATTTCCGAGCTCCTCCATATTATCACTATCAACGTAATAATACACAATCTGACTATTTTATCTACACAAAAATCACTACAAGGCATATACGGTTGCTATGCATAAGAGTTACAGTCACAGGTGATTAACTCGTTAGGAACAAAGTCAGGAATATATACCGCCTCCAAAACAGCTGACATGTGAAGATCTGACTTATTACCACTGTCACACACACAGCTGACAGCATTACAATTTACAAATAGTGCACACGTCAGCCATCAGGTGTGTCCTTGCACAGAACGCATCGCTGATTTACCGACAAATGTCCTTTCATAATTAATGAATTACAGAACCAGTTGATGGTTCGTAGTGGACAAGGGTCTGAGGGGTCAATTTGTCAACATCTATATAACTGTCCAGTTGTTTGACTATCAAACTTATGTATAGTGCTAGGAATAAACAAGACTTCCTCAAAGAATAACAAGTACATAAAACTGTTTGCCTTGTTGAAAGAACTCAGCAATTAGGCTGGGGTGATGGGAGGGGTGGGGGTGTGGAAGACAGGGTGCTTACAATTTAAGGTTCTCACAAATCCTGTTTTTTTTTTAGAACCAGTGACTGTAGCTGTCATGTTTCAAAGGTAATATTATCCTTCAAAAGGGCACATGTACCAAACTACCACAGCACGATTTCAACAACAATTTAGAGGACTAGAGTGACACAAGGAAATAGGACACCAGTTTGTTGACAGGGGTGGGGAGGGAGGATGGGGTAAATGCACTGGGTTCACCCCATGACATCCTGGAGTGACAGGGATGACATGCAATTGTAGTTCTAGTAAAAACCCACTTGAAGATCGACCTCACATCCCAACGTGAATATTACATGAGCATTCATGAGCTGATCGCTTAACATTAATAATACAAAGTTAACATTAAAACTTCCTCCTCAATCAATTTATCCCATCTTGAATCAGGTTCATTGATTCCAAATTTGTAGGCGTGATTAGTTGACCGCATTAAGTAATATGAGCAGTAGGCTTAATAAGAGACTTACAGAGCACCTGTGTTAAAATCATTAAAAGCATTTACTTTGACAATTACAACAGGTAATTTGTGAATATGTGAATAGCGTTATGCTTTAATACATAGAACTGGGCATTTTTTGCTAATTATGTCCAATGATTTCACAAAACAAAATATAAAAATGTGCACAAACAAAGTAGTTGTAACGTGAATAATAGATATGTTCAATTTTTCATGAAATCAGCAAAAAAATCTTATTGAAGATGGAATGTTACATATCAAATCATGGTAGCATCACTTTTGTAACAAAAACAGAATTTCAGATGTCTAGAATGTGACAAAAATATGTCATTTATGAACTGCACATGACTTCACAGACACGCTGTGTTGTCGTGTTTAGCCTAGTAAACTAATTATAGCTGTGTATAATTAACTCAAATGAACTAATAGCTGACAGAGACCACTGATGCAATTATAGTTTTCTAAACTTTTCTGCAGTGTCAGTCGAGATACCTGTAGCAGTGAAGTGGCTAACATATCTGTCTGACATGCAGAGTTCAATATCTAGACCAGGCAAGGTACGTCTGATCTAAAAATCTGGCTCTCAACACTGGGGACTGTGTGTCCCTTTTGGCTTGAATAATCATGCATAATCATGTTAATGTCAGTCCTGTCTTGTTAACTGGGAACACAAAAGAACCACCGAGGAAGACATACACCTTGTGACCACCATCAGTGCCAGCACAGAAAAGTCAACTTGGCATAAGGCTCTCACTCTGAGACAATAGAGTAATTTTATTGTAACAATTTATATTAATCTAACTACAATCGATTATTCTAACCATAATTGAACTAGCGTATATGCATGGTGTTTGGGGAGGTTATGATATACCATAGGAACTCTGGGAAACTGTCTGCTGTGGCTGTCTGTACTATATACGCCATCTGAAGGATAGGCAATTTGGCTAGTAAGAGTAGTTCTTGCCAATGTCACCTGGACATATTAAAAAAATATATATTACTTTTATGTTTGTGGAAATGGGTTCTATTATATTAAATGCTATATCACAACCTCCCTAATCCAAACTGACATGACATTTATTATTTACATCTGTTTAAGTCTAATCAATCACACTATCTTGATTAAGATGACTAAACATGGTGTATGTCTAGCGTGACACTAGGTTGACTTTGTACATGACACCACACACAAAAGTTTACAAAACATAACTGAAGAAAAATGTTAACATTGACTGTGAAATAAAAGTCTATAGAGAAATTATCTTAATGCATCACTCTGATGAATTGGTTGAGGAATCTATTCACATGCGCCATACACAACATCATGCACAATGTCGCATGTGATATCACACCTTCAGGTGAAACATTATGTCACACATAAGATCATACACACACACTACGTCACACAAAAAATCCCCCGTCACAGATAATGTTACACACAGCGTCAAACTTGACATCACCGATGAAGTCACACACAATGTCACACCTGATGTTATGATTTCGACAAAACAGCACAGAAAGACACTACCTTCTTGAAATCTTTATGTATGAAAATTGTTGGACGCATTCACCGCTTGAATATTGAGATGCTGTTAAATAAAACATCGGCTGATTGTGGTAGTGGTAGTACCTGGTAGTCTAACTATCTGGTACATGGGGTTTACCACAGAGCCTGCAGAGGTGATTACATGATTAACTCTGGCATGGTTCTTACTCAATCACCAATTAAACTTTCCAAATCAATAGCCCAAGGGCTGAGAGCTTGCTGATCAATCTGGCCTAGCATACACTGGGGCCTCCACACAGTGCAACTCTATATTGATGCCAACACTTGGTAACCTGCTAAATTAACTTACCCTTTAGCACTCTCAACTCACTTTGACTGTGTGTTTGTCTATACTAAAGACAACATCTAGTATCAATAGACAATAACTGTAAAACGTCGAAAAATTCATCAAATATTTAAATCTCTTAAAAGAAGATAAGTTCTAACTTCTTATACAGTGCAGTAACCAGTCCTCATGATTGTTCAAGCTGCTTGACTTCTCTGGGAAGCATTCAGCCATGTGGTAAATACTGTGCAGACTATTCATTCACACATGTCGACTACTGTCTATTGCCAGGGAATGGTGTTAACTAGGTGCTAATCATACAAATCTCCATGTCAACGTTGGACTTATGTTGACACCAAGTCCTTGTGTGCCACATTAAGGTGGCTGCATCAGCTATCTTATGCTTCTTTTGAAATAATAATTTCTAATATAAATTTTGAAGATAAATTAACCATTTTTTCTCAGAGTTTGCCTAAGACACTAAACAATACTCCAGACCAAAAATAATAAATTTGTTGATGTTGTTTAGAGATATTTAAATATGTTTAAAGACAATTTAAAAATATGTCAAAAACCACCCTAAAATGGCATTTTATTTTGTTTTGAGAAACTCCCCAAAAGAAAATTTGTTATGGTTGTAAGTATAAACATGTTATTAACATTCACACGGGTTTTTTGGTAAACAAATGCATATTAAGTTTGATACAGCTTCATAAACATTTTGCTACAATATTGAAAGACAGCAAAAATCCGTACTGCATTTTTGGCATGACCCCTTCACCAAACATAAAACCATCCCATGCAATTTCCAGTTCATATGCCAAGTTATGGCTTTGTAAGTATTGTAGTTTTTTTATAAAAAGTTACATTAAGTAATACTTCCTGGTTGTTACTGATAATATAAGTGTCACCAGATGCTTGTTTTTTGCTTAGAAATGTGACTTTTTTACTGGCATGTGGCTTATTTCAACACGATTTGACAGACACTTCTATTACTGAGATTTCCCCCCAAGGTTTTCCCACTAAGTTATCTCATGATATTGTGTTACGAAAGGCCTCGTGTTGAACTTGTTGTGGTAGACAAGATTGATTGACACCTGCTGGGGGCAGTCACCTGTCATTGCAAATGGCGGCTGAGGTTGGGCATTATCGGAGAATAAACAAAACTACCGCCAGTATTTGGTGATTTGACAGTGTGATGCATTTAGGTAACTATAATACAACATAGTGGCATGAGAATAACCAGACTATATGATCTGTATTCACGGAGAACGAATTTATGTTTGAACTGGGCTGACGCACACGTGATCGTCACTATGGAAACATCGTCAGTTTCCAAGAATCTGAAAAGGGACTTTCCACAGACCTACTAAAAATACTAGTTTTTAAAGGACGGATTGGTGACATATGGCGATAGTGCCTTGGTTTTTTTAATAGTACACATGTTCATACTGACACCTACTAATGTTCTATGAAGATAAAAATAAAGAAATCAACTAACATGATACCTGGTGTAGCTACCTTAATCTCCCTGTCAACATTTCACTATTGGCCCTACATTTTAAGTTGACATCTGATTATCAAGATTCATACTAAACTCCCTGTCAACATGTGACAGTTTCATGTTGACTCAGTAATCTTACTGCCTGTCTCACAGTAGGATATATTTCTCAGTAATCTTACTGCATCTCACAGTAACATCTATCTCAATCAGTAATTTTATGGACTACCTTACAGTAACATCTATCTGTCAATAATCTTACGGAATGTCTCACTGTAATGTCTATCTCTCAGTAATCTTACCGAATCTCAAAATGACATATATCTCTCAGTAATTTTACAGACTGTCTCATGGTAACATTTATCTGTCAGTAATCTTGTGGACTGCCAGACAGTAACATGATTTCTCAGTAATCTTACGAGAGTTACCTCACAGTAACATCTATCTGTCACTAATCTTACAGCCTGTTTAACAGTAACATCTATCTGTCACTAATCTTACTGCCTGTTTAACAGTAACATCTATCTGTCAGTAATCTTACTGCCTGTTTAACAGTAACATCTATCTGTCAGTAATCTTACAGCCTGTTTAACAGTAACATCTATTTGTCAGTAATCTTACTGCCTGTCTCATTGTAACACATATTTGTCAGTAATCTTATGGACTGCCAGATAGTAACATAGATTTCTCAGTAATCTTACAAGACTTACCTCACAGTAACATCTATATGTCAGTAATCTTACGGACTCTCACAATGACATCTATCTCTGAGTAATCTTAGGCTCTTACAAGTTACAGACAACCTCACAGTAACATTTGTCAGTAATCTTACTGGCTGTCAAACAGTAACATCTCTCTCTCAGTAATCTTATAAAATCTCATGATGACATCTATCTCAGACTGACTGCCTCTCAATAGACTTACTCACTGTCTCACAACTCACAGTAATGTTCACATATTTCCCAGTACTCCTTCCTATATCACCATCAAATACAACGTAGAACCAGGGCTAAAACAGTGATAATCATAAAGGAGCCTAGTACATAGATAACCAAGAACATACCTGTCATACACCCATTAGTAGCCTCACCAACAAGACCAACACATACCTGACGACTGACCGACCTACAGACTGACAACCTACGTCCTTCCACAACAACCCAGCGTAGATGCTGAATGCACGCAGCTTTACTGCTTGCTACACGTGGAGCGGTGGCATTCAGTGCCCACGTGCCCGGTACGCCAGCCTGCCGTGGCACACAGGACACAACTCCACACAACCCATCACGGCATGACTCACAACATCACACAGTGCGTAACCACTGCCACAATGTTCGAGAACAACACTTCCTCGGGTTACAACCACTGTGGTCAACGTAAAAATACTCAACATACCTGATGGTAGAAACAGCACGTTGCTTGCAACAGATACAATAATTGTATGGTGATGTACAGACTGTATATGGTTATTGGTGAGGAGATGCGACGTTAGACCTGCGACTGGAGACAGGACTAGAAGTGGGTGTGAATGACGTTAAGATGTCGCATGTAGATGGGCTGAGCTCATTAATCCACAAGTACCGCTTCAACTGACTATGCATGTGTGTTTGACAGGTGCGCGTCACATGGCTACTTGTTGACCAAGGTGATCATACAAGGAGATATAAGTGTGTATGTATCTGAATGACTTCAGGCTTCTGTTAACCCGGCACACCATGACATGGTCTTATCGTAGAAAATTAATGTAATCCTATAATTACACATACGGCCACTGTTTATCAATGTCACCTACACCCATCCTCAAAAGGCCTCTATTTCAAATGATGTGCACTTACGAAATCATTATTTTTGTTGATGATAAAGCTAGCAGAGGGCATGCGTTTTTAACAAAAAAGTCAACAAGTTTAATGACATTTGCCAATTAATTACATAAGACACACTAGACAAATATCTTTATTTCCATTGCTTCATATGATGTGCTATAAAACTTGGAATTGACTAATGACTATGTATAATTTATATGTTCATTGACAAATCAGTGTCCTATGATAGTTCATTTGTTCTCACAAGTTCCTTGTATGACACATGATATCCCACTGGAAAAAGTTAATGCATGTATATGTATTGTATATGTATTGTATATGTATTGTATATGTATTGTATATGTATTGTATATGTATAGTGATGACAATTAATAGAACCATTAGTGTCTATGATAGTGTCTGGTCAAGCTGGGTTAATGACTCCAGTCATAGATAGTAGCCAAATATGGTCAACCCTTCTTAGTTAACCCTCTATGCTGATTAAGTAACATTACAATCACCCATACAACAACTAAACGATGGAATTCTTTAAAAAAAGAAGAAGAACTTCAAAAGCCTGTGTTCTCATTCTGTCAGTCACTCTAGTCATATAACAGTTCGCAACATTAAAAAAAACTTAAATACATAAAAAAACGAGACCTCGCTATTTTATCTCAACTTCACTTAAAAACAATATAATTTGTTTAAATAATTTTAACATTGCTTATTTAAAATGGGAAAACTGTCGACAGGACAAGAGTTTCTACAGCAGAACACAGCCAATGCAGTCCATGCTCGGCTAGCAAATATGTCAACGTCAATGAGCTATCTCCCAATGGAAAACAATAAAATGATTGATTACTTTCTACTGATTTTGTTTTGTCTGGAACAGTCTGTATCACACAGTGTAATGCCCTCAATGCACGATGACTGCACTTGTTAGCTAAATATCAATTAGTTCAATTAGCAATGGCAGAACAACAATAAAGACAACAACAAAAACCAGAAACTATTCAGAACTGACGGATAAACAGGAAATGCTCACTATTATCAATTTACATTACAGTTTCAAGCCGAATCAAAACAATCAGTTGTCCTGAAACAGTAAGAAAGTAATCTGGCAAATAATTTAACCTTGCCTCAAGTGTCTGCTACGTGATTAGGCTCCCGCGGTTACCCAATTCTTTCAAGAGCGTTGCATGGGGTGATTTAAAGTGCCAAAGTGCGTGGACTCATGCACGGAGTACAGTTATTTCAAGCATGCTAGTCGAGCAGATTATCCAACGATTGTGTCTATGTTGGATTAAGAGATTGTAAACAGAAATGACAATGTTCAATGATTTGACAACCAACACTGCTTGAATCCAGATATCATGTTAAATAGCTCAATGGGTCCACTTACCAAGGTATTACAATTAGTGTACTACTTTGAGACGTATGTATTCAAAATGGAGGTATGTCCTCCAGTATGTATTCAAATCAAACCAATGTAATGTCACATATACCTACAGAAAATGTCACAGACCAGATAGTCATGTGGAAATACTACATGAACCAGGGTGGAAAAATTAGCACTATGTAAAATAAACATTCAAATATGCACATTTCCCAAACCCCATCCGCCTCCCTCATGTTGTCCATTATGTCTTACCCTTCATGTATCAAGCAAGTTTATCAGCACCAGCAAAATAAAATATAAGAAAGATGTTTGTTTTGCTTCAAAATAAACATGTATGATTCCAGGTGGATGGGCTGCCACAAGTCAAGACTCTGTAGGGTCAATAGTTCAAGGAAGCACAAGACGTCAAGATGACAGGGCCAAGGTCATCATGACCTCGAGTTACCAGTACTGGCAGTCTCAGTGACTGTGCATTTGTTGATAGCATCATTACGCAAGTTTATTCCAAACGCATATTCCAAGATCTAATATTCACAAACATCTGTGCTTCTGACTCGCAATGACAAATATTAAATTGTCTATACAGATGGTGAGAAATTATAGATTCACCCAAATGTCACTACCAAAGCTGATTATGTAAGCTCGATTATCAAGTTGACCCACTGATGTGGACTTATACTATTTTACTGTGCAAGCTTAAATCAGATGTGTATCTATAGCTGTAATTGTTCTTAATTACAATTGATTCATGCCCTCCTTATACATTAATATTAAACAGTACCGTAACTTTTGTAATTTTAATTTTTAATTACACACTATAAATTTCATACAACATCTAGACATTCTAACCAATTATTAAAATAAACATGTCAAAATAAGTAATGTCACTGTCTTTCTTACAAATTAAAGTCAAAACTTAAATCCCAAGAGTAAGCATATTTAAATATTATACAAGAGGATAATAATAATTAGTCCAAGCAGAATTAAGGCTGCTGCTAATAATGTATGATATCTGGAAGGCGTGGTGACATTAGGCAACCGCAATGACTTTGTGATCCAGCCTATGCCCTGACATCATTACTGGTGCTTTCTCCATTGTCCTTTGTAACGACTGAATTCACATAGATTATGAAGAAAGGACGATCGATCCTCTCTGTCCTCTCTACTTGTCAGAATAGTCGTGCCCTTCCAGTGAGCAGCCAGATTTAAACTAATTGTATGGCCATTTGTAAAGCCAGCCAGTATAGTGAATAATCTAGGCAGTGAGCGCTTTCAGTTTCATTGAGGCAGGCTGCTTTCAGCGTCATGATTGATGCAATAGCATATATTTATAAGTATAATAAAATATATTGCATTTGCATGATAACATATTGTGTTTATGGAAAGTAGCTGGTTGGCTATGCCATTTGAGTCTCTGAAATAAAAACCTTAAACTATTATTATAGTTATATAGGTAAAATATATAATTATTTACTGGTAGGAATCATAATTGGCATTGCAAAAAGATGTATCAATGAAGCGCACTGAACTATACATAATTAGTATTGTTATTTAGTAACATACAATGCAATTATGACTGCAGTAAGACACTGTGATTGGGCTTACATTATCAATCTCAGTCTATCAGTAGATAACGTGATGAAATGTTGCCTTATAATGAGCCAGCCATTTCCACACAGGATTAGACACATTGCCCACAATCGGTGGTACATTTGCAGTCAGCAGAGATAAATTGCTGAGGACCCAGTCTTACTGGTCAAGTTCAACGTGTTTATGGTTAATCTGAGAACTTACACTAAACAAAGCATTTTTCCTGCTGGTGGTGGTTAGAAAAGTGTTTTATAGGTAATCAGAGATACATTAAGGTTTCACTTGATATTCATTATTTTGGACAACTTGTGTTTTTGTTGACGAGACAGGATGGATAGATGAAACAGAGACAGTGAAGTTAAAACAACAAACTGATGATGGTTTGGCTTCACCTAAACAAAAGCTGTGTCATTAAAATTTCTCATTTGAACAGTGATAAGTACTGATATTATTTTTAGTAATTAAGTTGCTTTGCTATAGTTTTGTACTATGATTTTTATCATAATTATGAAAGGTTTATATATGATCTACATGGTACGACTTTCTAACTTTAATATCATAATCTGAAGCAATTTGGATCACCTGCGTTGTTAAGACGCCAATACCCAGGCACCTGTGAGAGTCAAGCCTCACACCTGACTCGAAGATCACTGTCAGAAACTTCGCAATAGTCACGGACTCGTTGGAGTGTTCAATTAAATCTGATATTAATGATTCAGTCCACACACACAAACACACTCACCTGGAATCAGTGTGTGCCATGGATCAATTTATGCATTTCCTTCACGTCACACTCATTCCCAGGGTAAGTGGCACACCAATGGAATTATAATGACATGATTTCATCAGATACTGCCATTAACATCAGTAACTGCCGGGTAATTAGGCTGAATGGAGTAATGGGTATCTAGCTGCTGCATGCAACAGGAAAAGGTGTTCCATAACATGTTTTCAAGTGAAAGAAAGGTCGAGAAATACATGCAAGAATAGAAGAAACTCAGCCAGGATATAATGGATTACGGATGTCTACACCTCCCATACTAATGCTTTCAGCCAAAACCATTACACCAAAGTGTAGAAGACGCCAGTATCACTGATACCAATTACCAGCTGGTAGAACTAGAAGAGGCAGTAACTACCACACTATTATGTTGTTGAAAAGACTAAGATCACTACACCAACATGTCGTAAGTATTAACAACTACAAAATGCCTTCAGTAGCTACAAGTTATATAGCTAGAACAAGTCAATTCCATTACCCAATGCGGGTTTACATGGTTAATGCCACTACACTATTGTGTCCATAGCCAGGTAGAAACCAAGCTGCTGGTTAGAAATAACAGGATTTATAACAAACTGTTGCGAGTGCAATTTATGGCAATGCAAACGCTCACATTGACTCATCACCATAATCAACCAACAAATGCCTGCATTTACCTTCCACAAAGTCCATTTATTGATCAAATGTTGATATATTTTCCCAGGAGTATGTACATGCTAGAAGTTTAACAAATAAAAATGTGCCCTTATTTTGTTGTCATAGACTTACAGGAATTTTAATTTGCGCAGCACCTCTAACTGAGGTTTATTACTGCACAGTAAATTCATGATAATAATTGATAACAATGCTGGTTTCAGGGCCCTCTTACCATGGCAACCATGAATGCAATCTCACTACGCAATACTGGCCAGTGGTCAGTTGTATAATACTTCTTGGTCACTCGATACTTGACTGACCTCCAATATGCCTTCACCGATCCAACTACATTATTAAAAACAATGATTCGTTTTGTGGTGTTATCAGTTTTATTGTATTTGTCCGGTAGTTTCTATCATAAAACACTGAAACCTATCCCGCTAATATTTTGAAATCTTCAGGGTTTTGATTCAGCATCATAAGTGATGGTTTATTCCTGTTAAAATTGTCACTCATCACTCATAATTATGTATCTTTATGAATGTGTGACAATGTCATCATGCTTGAATGATCAGTTTTGTCAAATAAACACTGTGGTTTTCATATATATATATGTGGACTAAACAAGGAACTTGAACCCAGACCTAGGCATCGTCTGCCTGTTTCTACCTCATCACGAGTGACACCACGTTTCACCTGTCTTCCTGGTTGTACTATAGCACAGTGTATACTACTATGAAGGTCTTCACGCACCATCCCTGTAGTGATTGTACCTTTACATTTAAATTAACCTGTGAAATCACTCTACCCACAATTCTCCTACTGTGTTTTTTTGGTGTAAACTATT
This sequence comes from Paraescarpia echinospica, assembly GCA_020002185.1. Taxonomy (NCBI): domain Eukaryota; kingdom Metazoa; phylum Annelida; class Polychaeta; order Sabellida; family Siboglinidae; genus Paraescarpia; species Paraescarpia echinospica. Next base: position 31,001,066 of record CM034536.1, read on the forward strand.
AAGCATACCTATCACAGCACGACACCCTTCCAAGGTAAGCGTATTTAAGTATAAAACACATGTGAGGGGGAATCTTGATGGGGGACTACTGTGTCTGATGGTATTTTAATCTACATCCCATGATTAATATGTAACACACAAAGGGGCATTACTACCATGTTTGACCTAATGAGCCCACCTATAATTGTTGCCCAGTGAATGTAATCTACGTGTTCCAGAAATGACCTGATGTAAAGCGTGCACCTGTCATCAGCCATGTAGGTACATGACAGTACACTAACTACTTTCAAATTATTTTAAAACCTTGTTATATATGGGAACTAAACTCAAGGTTGAGTGATTTGTGACTAGACAATTCCTGATCTTGTACATCTAGCAGCATCAAACCTGTACACTAGATGTCGTCACCATTCCAAGGACATCAAACCACAATATAGGGCCTACCCGCTTAATTGTTCAAAAGTGTCTGGAAAGTTGAAGGTATATAATTACTATTTATGTCAAGCCATCTTCTAGTTAGTCACAGATGTTAAGAACACTAGTTATAAAAGACTAACACAATGTTTACTTCTCTATCAAGCTACTGATCAATACAGGCTTTTGATTAAAAATTATATACTGAACCATATGAATAAATAATGTGACACCACAAACAAACCGGTTGATTGGTTTGGTGCTCAATGCTAACATTGTTACCAGCACATAGTGGGGTCAAACCTAGTAAGTTATTAAAATGTTGGTACAATTTGACAACTTGTCAAGTATCTGCATACATAGGTTTAGCAAACTGGAGATATGTGTCGAGACACTATAATCCGGAGGTTCCTCCTACCTAGAATGAGTGCAACGGGTGTACAATCCCAAATGGACAGTGGGGGATAATATGTACCTTATAAAGAAATCACAGAGCTGTTGCTGTCTGTCTGTAAACCCAATAATATAAAACACTCAACCCTTGACAATGACAGGTAGTTTTATTATTTGGTGTATGATGACATTTAGACATAGAAGATAAGGTTCTGATGGATGGTTCGCATGGTCGCACACGACAGAAACTCAAGTAAACACAAACTGATCATCTTAGTTTCTGCCTTTCACCAATCACTGTGGGCATCAACTAATTGGAGTCTATCTCAGCACAATCTACGATCGTTAGCTGATCAATAGCAAGTGGTGTCTGGTCTGCTTAATCAAAGATCCCAAGTTGGGTGGAGGGAGCAACTTGTGGGAAATACAGGAAGTCAGGGGAATGTCTCACTGTTGCCAGAATAAAACACAACCATATAAACTAAACTAAACTGACAGGTGTATATGACTAGCATCCTCTGAGCATTCCCCACATGGTACACCCTGGATAGATAGTTCATCCTAGGTGAAGGTGAGTGATGCTTAATATGTCTGTAAAATTACAATCGTAATACATTCTGTAGTTCATTTTACATGATCTGGTTAAGTGTCCAGAATCCGGGACAAAAGCCCCTCCGGACAAAAGCCCCTTGAACAAAAGCCCCTCGGACATAGGCCCCTCTGGACATAAGCCTCTCAGATAAAAGCCCCTCAAACTATATAATACATGTATATATATGTACACACATGCATGCACGAGCGTTTAAATGTTCCACACAACCTTATGAATATTCATAAATCACCTCCGACCCCAACTGACCTTTGAAGGACGCACTGACCTCCGCTGGAGTGATCTAACTGGTGTATCACACGCACAATCAACACCATGGAACCATTGTACATTTATATCCAATCACTTAGGCCCACAGACATTGACTCCCCAGCAAGCATGCTGCTCCCTGGCAGAGCTGGCATGAGTCCGCCATAGCCACAGGCGACTCCGTAAGACGTGCCAGCCCAGGGATCTCCAGTCAGTGGTTAATAAGAAATCTATATCGCATCATCCTTCCAAGTTGCACTTCTCTGGCTGCATCGACCGCCGCTGGAGACCGGCCAATCACTAATCAGATGTCAGGGAGATGCTACTACGCAATGTGATAACTGCCTGTCAGGGCCGGCAATGAAGCCACATTCAGCTGCCGATGCTGCTGCTGCATCTTTTCCTGTGGACGACACTTCCTCACTGTTCCATCTTCAGTGGGGCACAACACAATTTAGATTTGTCGATTTCTGGTTTGAGCACTGTCAATGAATGAAATACCACAAGTTGCTGTAAAGGATAATAAACAGGAGTTGACAGACTTTGCTGAGAATGGTGAACATCTGGGATTCTATACTACTGAAAAACACTAACACCCAGGAGTCAATAGATAGCTGAAATGCATGAACAACCAGCATTGGGCTGGTTTACTGAATCATCCTTTGTAATGAATCTTGGTATAAAAGTTCTCATGCATAAACCGAGTCACAACATCTTCAAGTTCATGCATATCAATGTGCAACAGTTTGCAATGCTTTCCGGTTTTTTACTGAGAATTGTCTCAGTTACGTAATCTTTGTCAAACATTGATCAATAATATTTCCTAACAGTTCCTTCATTAAGGTACAAATGTCATTGTGAGTGGAGTCAACCGACATTGTTGACAAACACGGCCAACAATGAATCAACAGTCGTTTGTGGCAAGACTACAAGATGATAGCATTTGTTAGGGATAATGAAGGAAGCCATGTTATAAAAACAATACATGTCTGTATTTTCATGGCCAGAATAGTTGATGAAAATAAATGAGCCACACACGTCTCTTCTGACCATATCCACATCACTACACAGAACTAAGCAGGATTGAAGGTTAGCTTTTTTGACATAACTGATATGTTATTATAAAAACATTTACCATTTGAAGATGAGACATAGACAGTGATTGAGATAATGTGATAGTGTGGAAACTGCATTACTGATTTATTCCTGTAGTTTATGGGAACATTAGTTTCATTGTTTCCTTTTTTCAAAATGTAAAAGAAACAATGCAATACATGTAAACATGAAACAAGTGCAGCAGTGACATTCTTGGCCCATCATCACCCAAGTTTCAAAGAATTTATCCATGTTTTCATAGGTCAATAGTGCCCTTCATTTAGGGGTGGTTTCATGACTCATAAATTTGCAAAATCCAAAAAATCCACAGGTTCACTGACTTCACTTCCTCCCTCCTCACCAGTACATGGTGCCAGACATGCGATTTTTACAACCCAAACTTGCTGTTGGCGTCAATCTGCATTAACACATGTTTCATTCACTTGGTGGTGCCACTGCATCAACACATTTCCCCCAACACCCAACCCCCCATGTAATGTAACATATTTTGTTAGTTTGTGAACTGATGCAACCACCCTTAAGTCTCAACAGTTCTTCATCACACACAGGAGGAGAGATGGAAAACCCAAACCTTGTGTTAATGCCATCTTTGACTCCGCCATGGTCATAGCCCAAGTTCGCAAGAAATCAATGTGGGGAACTATGCACAAAATTCCATAACCAGCTCTGACAAGCCATCTTCTGCATGGCTTGGCAGCAAAATTGGTATGTGATGGCTCTTTCTGGGAAACACCAACGCAGCCCATCGGAGAACAAGACACTGTTTTTTGTGGCAGGAAGAGGCAGTTGCATTTCTGATGTGTTATGACTGCAACTGGACTTTTGTCTGATTTTCTATCTTGTTATTTTATTTATGTGTGAATCATGAGGGTCTAGGATAGCCAAGATGACTTTTTGATTGAAGCTTGATATCTTCAATGTCTAAAAGTGCTTACATGTATAGTTTTAACCATCCAATACAAGAAATAGACAACGGTAAGTTCTTATATAGCGCAGTCCTTAGGACTGATAAAATCACTACACTTCACTCCTTGGAAAATGATCTCAACTTCTCTGGGAAGCATTAAGCCATGCTGCAATTACTGCATTTAGAGTAAGACCATTTATATTCACAACTACTACCATTGTGGTGCCAAGTACTCATTCATGATCATTTATCCTGATATATATATATATGTATACAGCTGAATTGAAGCAAAGTGGCTGAATTAAACTGTCCAAACTTTGAAATTGCAGCGCAAGGATTCCAGACTGTGTTCCCTCAATTGAGAGAGTCGTATACTAACCATTATGCTATCGTGCGCCTTATAAATATATTACCACTCAGTGACCAGTGTACAAAACTGACAGGTCACCATAACACTCAGTATGTCATGGAATTTATGGACTGAGAGAGGACAATTCACCCTGGTCCAGATGATCTATTGATTACCTGGTGATGCTGCGTTCTGGCTCGTAATAGTGTATATTAGTTATGTAGTTAGTGTAACTGTTGTAACACCTTAGTTGTGATGTAATCTCCACATTTTAAAATACTCAGCCAGTAGGCCATGGGCGTGCACTAATGTAAACAAATTAGTATCACAGATTAATTACTTCAAACAGCTGCAGGAATTCATGTTATTAATTACTCAGCCATAAAGCTTGGAAGTGTTTAAATAAATTTAAAACATTAAAACACCGTAGTCAAAATGTTAAAGTTTTTTAAAGGCTGTGACATAATTATTTGTAATAACATTAAGGTCTCTGCAGTCTAGACACAAGAGTAACTTAATGGAAGTGTTCATATCACCACAGGACTCTTTACTCACCTTCCTTCATCTGTTCTTGGAAGCAATCTCGTAATAGAATAGTTTTGATGAAATTAGTTACTATTGGTTTGCTTATTGATTGATTGAATACATACATCAACCTTTACCTCGGTAATCACATTCCTATGGATGGCCTGGTTGCAAAGTATATGAATTCATTATGGTGGCCACGGCCGGAGAATATCCAGCACAACAACAAATAAATGTTACTAATGATGGAAAACAAACATTGTGATTTTATCAAATGGAACTCTGTCAATGCATATTGCACTACTACTAGTAGTTAGTAGTAGAATGTTGAGAAGGTAGAAAGGCTTAAGTCGGAACTATGAATCATCCCAAAGTCAGAAACACAACTTTCTGTTACTTAAGCATGTAGCTACTGTCACCTAAGGGTGATCAATCAGTGTATCCTTGATTCACAAGTGAGTGTTTACCATAGGCAATACTACACATGCCATATGCCATGAAAACAAATTTTGATGCCCATTCACAATAAAAAGCATAGCCATGTGTGCACATTATTTTGTACACAATAAATTAATTACATTATATCAACTGTGCCCCTGCTTCATTAAGTTCCATTGTGCCTTATATCATATGAAAGTATTTGCCTAGTATTTGCTTGATATTTTTGGAGAAAATGGACTCACATATATTGTAAGAATCACCAATTGTGTCACCATTCTGAAATAATGATAACCCTTCCATTCATGACTAACATGTGGAGCCACACAGTCGCTGTTGTTTCATTTAATGGTACCTGCCATAGGCCAAAGACGCCATTGACTTATAGTCCAGATGCCAATGATCATTCATCATGTGTAAACTTGTATCATCGTTTCTTCCGATCTACTCATTTGTTTTTTCACGATGCAAACATTGACACATCGGATGCAATCAGCACATATGTTACTCTGCGTCCTTTAATTTTTCTATATTCTGTATGTGAGAAACTATAAATAACTTTATAACTACTTATTATAATAAAACGTCTATTTTATATAATTTTAATCTACTGATCTCTAGAATTGTTAAACCACTTCCTATTGTGTATTTCACATGTACACATGTACAAACAATTACTTTTTATTTAATATTCACATTTCTTCCCTTTGAGATTGTTCCCAGTCTAACTGTACACCCACATTGACCTTAAGTGTAACATACACACAGCAGAAATGTACATATAAACAACAGTCAAGGCGAATAAAACCTGCGAAAGAATTGCTACTGATATGTTTAATTATTTGTTTACAAATCTAAAATATGCACAACACGTGCAGAGACATGCACAAACCTGGCCTCTACGTGGCCTCAAACCCAGTGCTCAACAACACTTGGATGATCACCAAGTGCCGATGGGCGTGTTAACAAGTGCTTATATGTATTTACACAGCAAACATCTTCAACTTCTGGCCACTCAATAACCCTCCACAGCGGTCAGTCATCCAAGTGTCATTGATGAACAAGCTGACCTGGAGGCCGCTGGCAAACTTTGCCCTGATATATATATTTAAATCAAGAAGCCATCTTCTAATTATAGCATCCTATCTTGTAATTCCCTCTTTGCCACACAGATGCTGTATTTAAATTTAAAAACAATGATCGCTGTAAGTCTTAACTGTACACCTACAAGACAAACTTATTTCTGAATAAATGTAAAAGTGTATATTATAATTATGTGCACAAATGTGTCATATTTATGTCAAGAACTCTTACGAAACTGTCTCGGTTCTGTTGCATTCATTCAAGTGTTGCCCTCTACCAAGGAGACAGCCACTCAGCCTGCTGCTCACCACTGAGTACTCCACAAATACTCATGAGTACAATCTACTCAGTAGTGAAGAAATACTCACTTAAGCATGCAGTACTTAGTCACACATTATTACGTTGTCACCGCTTAACAGCTTACTCTTGTGAGCATTCATAACTGAACCATTTACTCCAGTGAGCACATACAACTGAATCATTTTATTCAGTGAGTAAACACCACTGAACCATTTCCTCCATATAGCACTTAACACTGAACCATTTCCTCCATATAGCACTTAACCACTGAACCATTTACTCCAATGGCACCACTCCAGTGATAGCTCACCTCTGAACCATTTACTCTAGTGAGCACACAACATTGAATCATTTACTCCAATGAGTACTTACCATTGAACCATTTACTCCAGTGAGCACACACAACACTGGACCATTTACTCCAGTGAGTACACACCAACATCTGTAAGACTAATTTGTGATATAAGATATTGTTTTAGTAATTGTTATAGCTGTTGTAACTGTAAATAACTCACAATTCCATAATGACACAATTGGCTAATGAAAATATTATTTAAAATTAATTATTTGTAGTTGCTCAGATTTAAAGGTGGCCTTTCTGGACATTCAAGGTTGAGTTTTTAAATATATTGACACAACCAAAAAATATCAGGTGATATAAATACAGGATTGGCAAGAAAAATTACATTCTATGAAATTTGTCAAATTTCAAATCCATGCTATTTGGCATACATGTGCAAGGGCTTTCTGCATTAATATCCTATTGTTCATTATAGAACAGTTGTCAACAAATACAAAAACAATTTCCAGTTCTTGGTATAAATCACCACTGGTAAACATAGCCCAGCTGCGTCAGCACATCAACAAAAACAGTGGAAAATTGATTGTTTAGTGCAGCTGCAATAAATATGGAACATATCCTGCTCTAAATGCATGGCATCTCCTACCTGACCCTTCCCATCTTAGCTTGTTTTACGCAGAAGTAAATACATTTTAGGCTGCTATCTAGCATGCATGATGCATGATGGAACAACTGGCCTAGAAAGTACTACAAATGATGCTCCAAGTTCTGGGCAGATGTTTGTGTAATATTAATTTTCTTACATTTCAAATGCATGCTGAAAATAATTTTTATACAGACTGTGCATGTTAATAGAATAAAACCAGACACTAAACAATGTTTGTTATTGTTATGTAGCATTTGTCTCCAAATGGACATGGCTGCCATATTAGATGCGAAATGCAATTCTAAACATTTTATAGGCCTACCTTTAGATTAAACTCCCAAGTTCAATTTAATTTGACTCGCATAAACCTTGAGCATTACATTATTTTATATAATATTTGTGTGTGCCTATGCATTAATTAATAGAGTACATCTAAAATTGTAGACAGCTTTTAAGTTATGGAATATATTGTTCATGGCTCCAAGATTAAATTTTAATTCTTGCTATTAAAAAGCTTTTAAGTTGTAGACAGATTTTAACATTACAGTATTACAGAAACAACTATTTCAATTAATAACATACTATCATTAGCAACATGCATGAACAATACTTCACAGATGGCATAGTTAACAAGTCACCTTTATATAGCTCAGAGCACCAAGAGCAGCCTGAAACAAGAGAGAGCAGGAGTGTCCGAGATAGCTGATCACTATCTGGCAATGCTGCCACTCACTCACAAACTACAATACACTTCTTCTTCTTCTTCTTATGTACAGCTCAGAACTCTGTATCAGCCACATGTATGTGGCTAGAGTATTGTCGAGCTTGGGTGGGCCGCCGCAAGTAGCGGGTGGTGTAGCGTTGGTTTGGGTCTATTGCTTATTTTGTGATGTTTAGACAGATCAGAAGACTCTATAGTCGGGGTGCCTATAGCTTTGCCTTTGTGGGCGTAGATTACTTTAGGCAGGCGAGAGGAGATGCTGTCTAAATGAGTCCAGTGATTGTTTGCTAACTAGCTGTTGTGTGCATTTGTTCCATGATTTGATGGTGCTTGGAAAGAATGAGTGCTTGTATGCGTCGATGCGGGTGAATGTCTGGAAGTAGCGATATGCGTTGCCTCTGGTACGAGTTGAAGCGGTGGTGAGTGAAGTCGTTGTTATATCCACTAACTTGTTCCTGATGTGGTAGAGCATTATGAGCTTGGCATTAGCCCGCCTACTCGCAAGGGTCTCCCATTTCAGACTTTCGATCATGGTTGTCACACTGCTGTGTCGACGGTAGTCGCTCTTCACGAAGTGAGCAGCTTGTCATTGTACATTTTCCACGGCCTTGATGTTCTTTTCTGTGGATGGATCCCATGCTGTCGACGCCTATTCCACGATGGGTCTAACGAACGTCTGACAGCATAATGCTTTGATGGCTTGTGGGCATCTGCTGATGTTCCGCTGTAGGAAAGCTCTGGTGTTGTTAGCCTTCTTTGTCACGTTGTTGATGTGTTCGCTCCATGTTAGTGTCCTGTCGATGGTTACTCCAAGGTACTTGGCTCCATTGACCTCCTTCAATTGTTGTCCATGGATAGAGTAATCACTGACAATTCTCTTCTTCCTTCTGTTGGTAATTCGGATAACTTCGCACTTGTCCGGATTAAACTCCATCAGCCATTTTTTTCCCACATCTGTAGCTTGTATATGTCATCTTGTAGTTTATCTGCATCATCTCGTGAGTTGATGTTTCGGTACAGGAGACAGTCATCGGCAAATAGGCGTACAGTAGAGGACACTTGGTCTGGTAGGTCATTTATGTAGCAAAGGAAGAGGATGGGTCCAAGGACTGAACCCTGTAGGACGCCTGAGGTCACTGCAGCCGACGATGATCTTTTGCCTTCCAGAATGACTTCCTGGGTGCGGCTGCTCAGGAAGCTTTTGACCCAGTCCAACATCTTCCCTCGCACTCCGTAATGGTGAAGTTTGGTAGCCAGGTGGTGGTGGGATACTTTGTCAAACGCCTTTGAGAAATCCAACAGCACAGCGTCGATCTGGCCACCCTCGTTGAGGCACATCGCTAGGTCATCGACAGCTTGGATGAGTTGGGTTTCACAGGACCTACGTTTGCGAAACCCATGCTGGTAGTCAGATAGGATGTTGTGTTGTTCCAAGTGGTCCATCAGGTTACTGTGTATGATATGTTCCAATGTCTTGCAGGAGATGCTCGTGAGGGATATGGGTCTATAGTTTGAAGCAGTAGTTCTTGTTCCCTTCTTGTTCTTGTATACTGGTATGACCCAGGCGTGCTTCCAGTCTGCTGGTACTGTACCTTGGTTGAGTGATGCCTGGTAGATGAGTGTTAGCACTGGTGCAAGTTCTGTGGCATAGTCTTTCAGGAGCCTGGCTGGGATCCCATCAGGTCCTGTGGCTTTGTGGGGTTTGACTGCTTCCAGTAGTTTTCTTACTCCTGCTTCAGATACTCTGATATGCGGAAAGTCACTGTATGGGCTCATTCCAAGGCTCAGTACATTGTTCGTGTCTCCGTCGGTGAAGACTGATGAGAAATGCATATTAAGAATGTCAGCTTTAGTCTGGCTGTCACTGTGGACGATGCCATTCTTCGTGAGTGGGGCTACTCCGCTGTTGTCCTTCTTTTTGCTTTTGATGAAAGACCAAAATTTCTTTAGATTTCCCTCATTTTTATTGTTTTCGCCTATCATGGAGTTATTATATCCGTAATACGCCTTTCGGCACTCTGATTGGGCCAGCTTTTTTATTTCTCGATATTTTGCCATGTCGCTGGCACTCTTGGTACGCTGGGCCTTCTTGAAGTATTTCTTTTTCTTTCGTGACAGGTTTCTTATTGTGCCATTGGCCCAGGGTTGGTTGTAACGTTGGGAGGACAGTCTTGTAGGGACGTGGTTGGATAGTACGTTTTGGCACTTGGCAGTTAGCAATGCCCAAAGCGTTTCCACAGGTGTGTCTGGATTGTGTTGGGTTTGCATTTCATCAGCAAATGTTGCTAGCTCTTCTTGAATCTGCTCGGTGTCTGCTTTTCTCCAGATGTGGATCTTCCTCTGGATAGGTCTTTGTCTTTTTGGTAGTATGTCCGAATTTACATAAACGGCTACATCGTGATCGCTGACCCCTGGTACGGGTTCGCATCTGTTGACGAGGGATGGCCGGTTCGTGAGGAAGATATCTAGGATGTTGTCAAGTCTTATCAGGAAAGTGACCATTTGAGATAGGCCCAACATGGAAAATGTGTCGAGGAAGAGTTCGTTTATCTGTTTTGTGTACTGGTGTTTCAATACTGTGTTTGTTTTCCAATCAATATCCGGGAGGTTTGTGTCCCCTGCAATCCATAGGGGGCTGTTTGGGAATTTCCTGGCTATGCTGGATATGGCGTCATACAGAGGTTGAGTAGTCAGCGTTATTATCTGTGGGTCTGTAGATTCCAAGTACTATGAGAGGAGTGTGTGCGGTCTGGATTTTCACAACAACCATTTCACACGGTGTCATTATCGATATCTGTTCAACAACCAATCCAGTCTTGGTGGCAATCATGACGCCACCGTAGCTATCTGCTCGGTCTTTCCTGAAAGGGGGGTCATATCCAGGCGGCATGAATTCACTGCTATTGACAGCGGGCTTCAACCAAGTTTCACATGCAACTATGACGTCAGGTTTTGCGTCGTCTATCATGAGGTGAAATTCTAGTTTCTTTGCACAGATTGACTGCGCATTGACGTTAAGTAGGCTGATGCTGTGTTTGTTAAGAGGCTTTGACATTCGATCCATAATTAAATATCTGTATCGCTAGGTTCGTCGTAAGAATTAAAATCTAAGACTAAATGGGCCCTCGACCAGGAAGGACTTTGCCTTAACGTAAGTAGAAGTCGTAAGATTGTTAATAATAAAATGATGATTAAAAAGTGTGTTAAAATATAAAACGAGTACAAATAATAATAGCAAACGTCTAAGAGATCTAAAAAATTTGAGTGTCTACATCAGAGAGCACACATGAAGGCAGTACAGGATGAGATGGGTTTCAAGATTAACTTAAGACTTTAAGTCGTAGCGATCTGGGGCATTATCAGATCATGTAATGCAGCGTTAATAAAAAAACCTGGTTAGTACGAGGGGTGGGTGTGTGGCAGATATTTCGCAACTGTGAGATATGTCGGTATGTGTTGATACCCGATTTCGGGCATGTACTATTATATATAGTACTAGGCTAAGTTGCGTTAAACACGATGAGGTTGGTGAGCTAAGAGTGTTTGTTTACATCCGGGTCGACCTTGACCGAGAAGGCGGGAAATGCAAATTTTGATCTGGCAGGCTTAGGTGCAAAATAAATGTTTACTTAGCTGATTTCATCATTTGGTTTTCAAATTTCTCCCGTCCAGTTCTTTGTGTTGTATATCATCTACGTGTTGATTTATTGTTAAGAAGACTGCCTGTAAGTTTGTAAAAACAACAAATTCTGCCGGAGACCAAACCAACAACACCACCGCTTGCGCCACCTAGCGAACTCCTAGGATCTGCTCCACTGAACCAAATCCAGGCCATTAAAAACTTATCTTTACAGCCTTGCTTATCCACCATAGCTCCCTAGCGCCTTGACCCATCTGTTGACAACTGGAATACTGCTTATGGATTTTGAGACTGACCAATCCTTTTTTCTTGATGCGCCTCTGTGCTTTGTTTGCAAGGATTTAGGCACAATAGAAGTTATCTTATTATTATTATTTAATATGTTCCAATGTACCCCTGATATCATATTACTGTACATATACTATATATTTGTAAAGGCCAGTCAATTAGAGTATAAAGATTTTCTCGGCACCAGTTAAACGCAACAAAGAGATTACACAAATCATAGCACTGATACATGTAATAACATATTAAAATCATAACATTTACGTTATTTACCTTACGCAGTACTAAAAACTTGCTATATCAAACATCTCCAATAAAAATAATTCTGAGTGATTATAATTCACAATCTGCAATAGTTGGTTAACAAAGAACCATCACTATTAAATTATATATATATAATTATATTCTTCTGCACCATGATTTTCTTTCTAAAAAACACTAACTGCAGAAAAGGGCTTATCCCAGCTTAGAATAAAACAAGTACGTGAATGTTCTAAATGTTAGTATGAACGGAATCCAAAATGCTACCATGCTTATGTAACAGGTACTATAGTTGTGTACTATAGTTGCTTTAAACAGATAACGTAAGTCCTGTATTTGTAGCCGCACTCCTAATTAAAGCCGCACCTCGACTTTTGACCTAAACCCTGACTTTCCTCTGCGGATGTATCTTGTGGTTTGATCTAATTCTTAGAAAGTTCCAGACCATTGGGCCACTTGCACAGTTGACCAGGCACTTGGGATTATAACACTGTATCTTGTACCAGGGCAAAAGCAATTTACTACAGTGCAAAGAGGCACTCATAATGGTGTTGTTTTGACAATCAGGTGAAGCCTGACTTCAGTAAAGCCAAGGTGGGATCATTGTGCTTGGAACTGGCTTAAAACATCAACACCTGATACCATGAGCAAGCTAGCTCCTGAACAAAGCAGACAGTTGTTACAGTTGATGTCTGTTAGTGTGGGAAAGTTGCTAAGAACAGCGGATGCAGTCAATATTCAAAGATATTTGTGCATGGCCAGGGTCCGCGATGCCGACGGCCCAGACACGGATACACGGGATGACGTCACCATGCTGTTCTAGGCAGCGTTCTTTGATAGCGACAACGAATGTGACTTTGGAATGGATACATGGAATGACACCGCCGGAATGGCATAGCTTTCTTCAATGGTGATGGTGACGATAAAATTGACTTCGATGACGATGGATTTTAATGTTTTCATATGTTTGGTCTTTGTTTCTGAATACTTTATGGACACAGGTTTTTACGTGTTTTGTAATAAAAAAATTTGTACCAGTGGCAATTGTTATACAATGGTTTTTTTGATACATCTACCTTCATTTTTCTGTAAGTTTTTCACTTATTATAAACGTTACTACTGACAACCCAGTGAGCCAATTTTCACAATATTTGTTGGCAAATTACTATATTTAAGGCTGCACCTCAACCTTGCCATCATCGTCATCATTCCGGCTACACACTACTGTAATTAAAGCCGTGACTACAAATACAGGATTTACAGTACTTGGTAAAAAGGCTATTCTTGACACCTTAGCCACCACATGGCACAGGAGTCAATCTCGGCAGAGTCGATGCACTGGCTGGTAAAGCCACACATATCTGTATGGACTCTGACATTAAATGCTATTTACACCTTTTTACAGGTGTCGAGTTATTCTCTCGAACCCAACCGGTGAGCTGAACCGCGAGACTTAATTGAGAGTGTATTTCAGTTTGCTCCTGCGATGCAGCATGTGGTTGAATATGCATGGCCAGATCTCACATCTTATACCATTAGCATTGTACTCGATTATTACATCTACCAAGGTAGGTATTAGAGAAGCAGTGGTCACATATGATTCTTCCTAACTGATGTCAGTAAATACTAAAACTATACAGTGTAGTGAATTGAGATACAACACTGTTAATTTAATTAATGTCTGTCAGCTTCAAACATTTCTTTGCTCTACTGCATGTTTTCATGGATTAACAATGGTCATTTCAAAGTAATGTTCACAATGCTCGTCATGTTACCACAAAGGGGGACAGAAACCTATACAAATTGTGTGTAAAGGAAACTATTATAAACTATCTAGTTCTACAACTAGTTTATAACTACAAGGTTACTGGTTAACATTTTATTATAGACCAGGTAATTAGTCAGGGGGCGCAGTAGCCAAGTGGTTAGAGTGCCGGACTGTCGACCGGAGGGACCAGGGTTTGAATCCTGCCGCTGGCCGGGCGGTGGTTCGGTACTGGTTCGGCCGCCATGTTGAAACTTGGACAATTTCGTTCATCCAACGTCGCCCCCCTTCCAACCCGCACCGGCCAGCGTGGAAGGGTAGGCCAACAACACCAGCATGCAAGGTACAATGAAGCCAAGGCCCCCAGTCTCCAGCAGCATCGAAATAGTCTATGACCAAGGAGGTGGTTCGTGTCAACTAGGGCTATGTGCAGGGGGTGCTAAGAATCTCTGGGTCAAGAAGAGCTGTCGAGAGACGGTAAGTAGACTGAAGATAGCAACATATAATGTAACTACTAAAAGATGAACAGTTACAAGAACTGGAGGAAGAACTTAGGGAAACCAAGTTAGTATAGGATGTGATCGGGGTTGGAGAAGTCAGAAGATAGGAATGTTTCACTACCTTACAAAGCGGCCATCTACTATACCATTCCACAGTGAACAAAGGCCAAGCAGGAGTAGGCTTTCTCATAAACAAGAAATGGAAAGACAATATAGTGAGGGTTAACAGCATCAGCCTCAGAGTAGCAGGACTTATTCTATGCATAACAAAGTGCTACAAACTGAAGATAGTACAAGTATATGCACCAACAACATCATATTCAGAAGACACAAACAACTTCTACAATGACGTGGATGAGATATTAGAAATGCCAACCACTACACGATAGTGATGGGAGACTTTAATGCGCAAGTACGGAAACGAACAAACATTTGGGAAACGACAACAGGCAAATTTGGCCTATGTGTGAGAAACGAAAGAGGTGACATCTTGGTCGAATGGGCGCCATCAAGAAAGTACAAAATCATGAATACCATGCTTCAGAAGAAAGCAGGGAGGAGATGGACGTGGAAAACCCAAATGGAGAAACAAAGAATGAAATTTACTACAGCCTAACAAACAGGCCAGACATGGTCACTGACGTAACTGTCATCAACCAAGTCAACATCGGAAGTGACCACAGAATGGTAATGACCACATCAAACTGGACGTCAAGGCTGACAGAAAGAAGTTGATAAACGAGAGACCACCAAGTGTAGATACCATACAAATAGGAACAAAAAACACAAAATTCCAACTCAAACTGCAAAATCGATTCGAAACACTACAAGAACTAGATGACATCGAAACCATGAGCGAAAACATCACTGAGATGATCCAACTAAGTGCGAAAAATGAAGCCAAAGCAATCAACAGGCATGTAAAGATGAGAATATCTTCACCAGCACGAGCACTGTTGAACAAATGACAAGAAATGGTGGATAATGGCAACCGTAAAAAAACAAATAGTGAACGCAGAAATATGCAAGACCATCAAAAAGAAAGCAAAGGAGGACATCAGGAAGTACAAACAAGAGACCATATGAGAAACAATTATGGCATCACAAGAGCTTGAAGAAAGCCAGAAGAACATAGGCAATAGACTGAGACAGACTGATAACACTTCTAGACAAGCAGGGTAGAGAAATACAAGACCAAGATATGATCATGGAACAAATAAGTGACAATGAACAGAGTACCATAATTCACACCGACCAAAAGAGGTACCAGAGATAACACCATGGGAGGTGGAAGCAGCACTAATGGATATGAAGAGTATAAAGACATCAACCAACGACCACGTAAACATCGAAACATTAAAAGCAGGAGAAGATACCATCTCGAAGACACTGGCTAAGCTGAATACTAAATGCTTATCAGAAAGACGAATACCCTTAAAGACTTAAAGACCTACATACCGATATGTCTGTTATTAAACATCTACAAATTACTCACAAAGTTACTAACGAATAGACTAGAGAAGACACTCAATGAAACTCAACCACGAGAGCAAGCAGGATTCAGAAGCAGGTACTCAACGACACACATACACGTCGTAAACCAACTGAAAGAGTAGTGCCGAGAATATAATATCCCGCTCTGCATCACTTTCATTGACTACGAGAAGGCTTTCAACTCGGTGCAAACTCAAGCAATACTGACCTCCTTTTATGAACAAGGGATAGAAGACGTGTACATTGAACTCCTGAAAAACATCTACACCAATAGCTCGGTGACAGTCCACCTACACAAAAAGAGCAACAAGATCAACATCAAGAGAGGAGCAAGGTGACAAGGTGACACCATATCGTCCAAGCTGCACTCGAAAGCATATTCCGAAGACTGATCTGGGAAACCAGACTTGAGGATAGACGGAGAATATCTCAGTTATCTTCGCTTTGTCAATGACCTTCTCATATGCGCTATTACACCGCAAGAACTACACAAAATACAATGAAAAACAAAGTCTGAAGATGAACATTTCGAAGACAAAAGTGATGCTAAAAATAACACACCAATATATATCAACAACATGCAGATAGAGAACGTTGAAAGCTACATCTACCTGGGACAGCGATACAGTATCAGAGACAAAAACCAAGACAAGGAGATTCAAAGAAGAATCACCGCCGGCTGGATAGCATTCGCCAAACACTGCATCATCTTCAAGGATAACTATGGAACCTGCTTGAAGAGACATGTCTACAACTCATGCGTACTTCCAGCGATGACATTCATGGAAACATGGGCACTCACCATCCAGCAAAGAACAAGCTAGCAATAGCACACACAAAGATGGAAAGAAGTATGTTAAACATCACATTTCGGGAGAGAAAAACAAACATCAGGGTAAGTGATAAAACAAAGGTTATAGACATGATATAACAAATCAGAAGGCAGAAGTGGACCTGGGCAGGGCACATCAGCAGACTACAAGATAACTGATGGACATCACGTATCATAACCTGGAGACCTTACGGAGGGAAACAATGTAGAGGAAGACCAGCGAGACAGTGGAGAGACAAACTAGACAAGTACTGGAAGGGCACCATCTGGCAGAGGTTATTACAAGACAGGCAGATTTGCAGACATGCTGAGGCCTTTGCCCAACTACAGGACACTGTGGCTGCCCAATGATGATGATGAATTAGCCAAATGTTTCTCAATCTTGAATGATTCTGTTTAATGTTTTATAGTTAGTGCCCATATGTTACTTTTTCGACACATCTACATGGCCATTGGTTTGACCTCTTGATAACCCGTTCAACTTGTAATAATATCCATGCACCTACTGTTTCAGATGGGTTATCAGACCACCATACAGTCATTGCTAATATTAACGTTTCTATAACCCCATTAGAGTCGAAACACAATGTGTCTTACAGAGCCAGTCATAAGATCATAGATCCAAAAATACATCTATCTGACTTATATAAACAATACTGTCAAGTACTCAATGCATTACTTAACAAACATGCACCTACAAAATCCAAATGTGTGTCAGAAAGGCCACCGGCTCCATGGATGACTTCTGAAATTATACTATCTAAAAGGCGTCGTCGTTATTTAGAGCGTGTATGCCGCAAATCGCGCTCGCCATTAGATAGGTCACGCTATTCTAAGCAATGTCACCTCTGTAACAGACAATTTTACCTTGAATTTACCTTAAATCCTCTTCTTCTACGTAGTAGTCAAGGAGTTGACGAGGAAGGGAGTCAAACGTTGACTCTTGTAATCCTCCGCCCTATTGCGTAAATATTTGTCAATGTGTCCCTTGAACTGGTTGATGTTTTTGGACATCACTGCTGCTTCCGGAAGTCTATTCCAGTCAAATGGCTAAAGCTAAATCAGATTATTATACAAATATGGTCATAAATAAGTCTGATAACCCGCGTCGGTTATGGAACTGCATCAATAACATTCTACTCATATGGCCTAGTCCATCGCTACCTGATCATGTGTCAATTAAATCTCTGTGATTCGTTCTCTAGTTACTTTAAGAATAAAATCAGTATTATTCATTCTGCTTTCTCACATCATAATTTAAGTAATGTCAGTGTGGACTTTCCACAAGTAAATTCTCTACTTGTATCATTTGAACCTGCAACAGTTGATAAAGTTAGGAAAATAATTATGTCCTCCACAAATAAATCTTGTGCACTTGATACATTTCCAACAATACTGCTAAAAGCATGTCTCGATACACTAATTGGACCTATAACAAATATTATAAATGCATCACTTTGCTCTGGCTGTTTTCCTGATGATTTCAAATACGCCCATGTCACACCACTTCTTAAGAAGTCATCTCTGCACAAGATCTAAACAGTTATGTTATAGACCTTTTCTAACCTCAGCTTTATTTCCAAAATACTAGAAAAGGTTGTAGCAAGTCGTCTAAGGTCTCACATTAGCACAAATGTCTTAACTAATGTGTCACAATTGGCATATAGACAGTTTCATTCAACAGAGACTGCCCTCTTAAAGGTTCATAATGACATTAACTTGAACATTAATAATGGTAAAGTGACTGCACTTACCTTACTAGATCTCTCTGCTGCTTTTGACACGATTGATCACAGCATTCTCATTGGACGCCTATTAAAGTGGTACGGCATATCTGGCACAGCTCTAAGCTGGTTTTCTTCATATCTTACTGATAGATACCAAACTAAGAGATTGGGAACTGCTTTTCAGCTGCACTGCCGGCTTTATTTGGTGTTCCCCAGGGTTGTGTTCTTGGGCCTTTGCTTTTTACTCCTTACACCTTGCTACTAAGCTCTGTTATACAAAGACATAACTTGGATCATCATCTTCATGCTGATGATACTCAGATCTACATTTCGTTGGCTACCCCAGATACAAATCGCTCCTTTAACCAACTTAGTGATTGCCTTCAAGATATCTTCCACTGGATGACTGACAGCAAGTTGAAATTAAATGCAAATAAAACTGAATTGATCATTATTGGTACTCAAATGCAGGGTAGTAAACTGGATGTTTTTTTCGTACACATATTTTGAATCAGTACATCACGCCAGCAACCTCGGTGTGGAATCTAGGAGTGATCTTTGATAGTAACTTCAATTTCCGACAACACATATCTCAAACATGTCGCTGCTGTTTTTATTATATTTGTGATCTTCACCATATGTCATTTTCTGTTGCTAAAACTATTGCAATAGCAGCAGACTTAACTATTGCAATTCCCTCCTTTATAATATCGTTAGCAAGGATATCACAAAACTTCAACGTGTCCAAAATTGTCTAGCAAGAGTACTTACAAGATCTCCTCGTTTTTCTCGCTCTGTACCACTTTTGAAGTCTGCACTGGCTTCCTGTACGATATCGTATAATATTTAAGATCTGTACCATTACATACCAGGCACTGTCCAGTAAGCAACCATCTTATTTGCATTCACTGCTTACTCCTGCAAGAAAACCTATCCAGCTTCGATCATCTAGTTCTGACCTACTTTTTGTTCCTAGAGTCAACACTAACATTGGAACTAGGGCTTTTCTGTTACTGCACCAACTCTTTGGAATATGCTCCCTCTTAGTGTTAGATCAGTTAAAAATATTACAAAATTCTGTCGTCATTTAAAAACTTATCTTTACAACCTTGCTTATACACCGTAGCTCCCTAGCGCCTTGACCCATCGGTTGACAACTGGAATACTACTTATGGATTTTGAGATTGACCAATCATTTAGTTTTGATGCGCTTCTGAGTTTGGTTTCCAAGGATTTAGGGGCAATAGAAGTTATCTTATTATTATTACATGAAGCCGTACAGGAAAAAATCAAAATTTTTGTTACTCTCACTCAAAACTGTCTTCTAATTAAACGTGCAGCTCTAGTGCTCAATTGTTTATTTAATTTCTTCAGGTGGTTTTCTATCTAAATTGCTTATCACAGCCAAACTAAGATCGGTGCAGTCTAAATTCCAATAAGTTTAATTGTACTACACTTTTTGTAGCATCAGAATAGGACACTTGCTTGTACACTGCACTATTTGTTACATATATGCATAATTGCCCGTAAACACATCATAAAGTTGATTTTGTGTCATTGGGTTGATTTTGAGATTTCACTACGATCTTTTAGCTAACATACTTATTTATAAGTTCACCAAGTGTAGTTTCCTGATTACCTAAGTGAAAATTGTACGTTTTTGTAACCATGAAGTTCGTTCTAAGTTGCATCATTTTAGAATTAAAACCGCTCTATTTTGCGAACGTTTACAACCTAGGACAGAAGTTTCCATGCCCATATATGGCATACCGTTCGAAAGCTATTTACATCACGCAGTTCCCTAGCAGCAGTGCGCATGAATACATTGGAAGAAAATTGAGTGCGCAGTGAAAGTTAACAAGTTTTTATTTGGAAGTTGGATTGGAGTTGTTTATGTAGTCTGATTAGTTATTAGTTTAGTTTGATGTTGCTATAGTTTATATCTGTACATATTTCTTAACAGTTTAACGTGTTATCAAACCAGATTTCATTGGAAATACAGACTACGGACGAACTTCGTTTTGTGTTTACGATCTTCAAAAAAATCAAAGATTGTTACGCCCATGGATGGACCAAAGTAGAACAATGTTGCTCGGTGTTTCAACACATTGGCATTGATGAACATGCAGCATATCGCAAGTGGGGACATCCTCAATGAACTTGTGAATGACTACTTTGTGACACACCCGATCGGCAATGATGACAGTGATTCGGACTTGTCTGATTCGAGCGAGGATTTTGACCCAGAGCTGGCAGAGGAAGTGAGCAGATCTGTCAATGGTGACAGGTGACAGTGGAACTGTTGATGACGACCCGAGCCGCAAGATGAGATGCAAAAACACAAACGCCTCTCTTCAGAGCCAAACAACAACAGTTCTTTTCAGAGCTAACCACATATTCATGGAAGAGTTTGCTACCTCTTGCGTGTTGATTATAAATTTTTTGCTAACAAACAACTACAACTTTTTTGACGGGTGCTCTCTTGAAATTATTGTAACTTTAAAAGTAACCATCAGAATTTTATAATAGTTTTAGTGTTCCAAAGCTGAGATATATTGTTACATTTTTTTCACTACATTGGACATGGTAATAGCACTGGATATTTTGTTATATTTCAGCAACATTTTATTTTGACATGAATTATGATGATTCCAGACAATACAAGTACTTTTCTCCTGCAATGTTTGATGAGTGCCCTCTTTAAATTCTTGTAACTTTAAAAGTAGACATCAGAATTGAATAATTGTTTCTGTAAGCTAAAACTAACAAACACAGCTACATTTGCTTCACTGCATTGTATATGGTAATAGCAACAGATATTTTGTTATACCATCATGAAGTTTTGTTTTCATGTGAATATTGCCTATCGAGTATTGTTGGAAATGTATCAGTTTAAATCGGATTTTACTCCTTGACAAATTTTTGATAGGTGCCCTCTTTAAGTAACTTTGGTTCTGGTGGGAATATCTGAATACAGTAAACTGTATTGGCATTGGAAATAGTGTTGCTTTCCATTTCTTGAATAAAAATACATCTGATTTTTTTGTCAATGTGACTGGTTTTCCTAGGCTGTCACACATATTGCCTACTGCAAGTTGTCTAGATTATAGTTTATAAACAATATTACAATTTACAGTTCGGGCAATAGGCAATAAGTAAAAATTTCTGATATACATCAGCCTGTTTCTTACAATTCAGATTGTTTGGAATCTACGACAACCATGCACTCATCAATCATCTTCTTTTTTTCCCCTAGAGTTGAGCAGACAGTTGTTTAAATAGCCTTGGGAGTTGGAACTAATTAAATTCAACCGGATGTGTGTTATGAACAATATATTTGAATGAATCCATTGAGCCATTAAATAAACAGTTAATTCGATATGTATTTGAACATGACTGACATCGGTGCTACAACTAGTTACTATTAGTAGTATACTGGACCACTCGGTTTCTGCCTTACACAAGCATAATATGCAGTTTTCACCAACAATTTTTGAAATCGTTCATCAACGTATCAATATTATTAATCAGAACCACTTATTTCATCAATGGCATGCAAACAAAGCGTCAAATAAGTTGTTTTTAGTGAAATACTTACAATATTTGTAAGACGATAATGACTTCACGTGCCAAACGGAAGTACTCGGTTTCTGCCTTATCGTGTTCAAAATCATCACTGTGCGACAAATCGCATTGCATTCACTATATAAACTCCAGTCGTTAACTTTCCTGTGGTGATTAGGGTGAATAGTTGCTTACAATTTCGTCCGATAAATTTTAATATTACGGTTGTTTACATCACTGTCACCGATATGGTGCACTGTAATCACGTGGTCAAAAACCTGTTTACCTCATTTTAATTTGAGACAAATAGCTTTGTTGCAAGTTTGTACACGTCCTTTGCTCATTGTGTCAAATATATCTGACTAAACAACTAAAGATGTATTTAATAGATCCAGCTATATCTTCTTCTTCCAATACACGCCTAGCCTCAACATGCTGAGGATACAGGCGGTGCCATGGCATGGCAGGCGAACAGGACATTTTTGTTTTGTTTTTAGAGTGCAATATATAAGAACACAAATTATCGTGTAAATAAACATAAATACGTGCAGAAGAACTTGTTAATAATTGTAATGAGGCAGAAACTCAGATAGGGCAGAAACCGAGTAGGTGACTATACTATTAGGGGCTTACTAGTACTACTTGTAGTAGAAGTATTGCGTCGTCTTTAGCAATCTTCTCGACACAAACGCCTGAGCCTGAATCGAAGGGTGGGAAACGGCAATTGTGGCTTGCCTTCCCATTACAAATGTGTCGCGTGCCGTACATACGTTGATTATTAAATACTAAACACAAACACCTCGTCCTCACATCTCACGGACTGTCATTCCGCGCACCCGCAGCGACAACTGGTTTGCCGAGGTATTTGTTTTGAAACCACGCAACGTCCTTGGCTTTGCTCGATACTCCGACTCGAGTCGGGAGTGCAAACGGATTAACCGACTCTCACTACGACTGGCGATTCGCCGTCATCGTTGCTGTTGCGAAAAACGTAATATTGATCGCCAACGTCAATATACTGCAAGAATAGAGAGGTTAAACAAAAACGTAAGAGCATCTTACCTAAACATGCGTATTTCGCCCAGCTCACTTGCCTTTCCTTCGTCCGCGAAAAACAGGAAATACAACTAAATGCGCTACCCACAATTCCAGACGATTCCTTGCAGCTTCACGCACGCCATTTCTAGGAACATTTTCCTAGTTACGAATAAACAAATCATGCCGGCTTCATCTACGGAATAGAATGGAATAATTTCTAAGAACTGCCACTGAAATAATACTAAAATAGGGATATCCTCAATTGGTCAATTTATCGATTATTCATTACTCAATGTGTCGTCGATCAGAAAACGTGACATTAGTTTTCAGCGGTGATCTTTGACCCATGCCATGGCATGCCATAGGCATAGGCATAGCTATGCCTATGTCCATGGGCATGGCCCCATAGTATATGCCACGAACCTGTCACGTTTTTTTATTTTTAAGTTAGTCGACCTAGGTTATGACTAGACCTTGTAAATCCTTCCTGGATTAGTTATAGGTGTTTGGTTATATATATATATATATTATAATTAATATGAAATAGCATCGCAACATGCATACTGGAGCAACCTTGTTCCCAGTACCAGATTAACAAGCAACATTGTGGGTCATCATTATGAAGTCTGAAGATGAATTCATAATGACAAAGGGATTTATTTGGAGTTTCCGACTTACAACAAATCCTAATTTAAAGGAAACTTATGGTACCATATTAAAAAGAAGCTTACGTGAATCCAAACAACATTATTTTGCGTCCACTTTCGCTAAATATAAATCTGATATCAGAAACACGTGGAAAACTATAAATGAAATTATTTCAAGAAAAAACAATAAGAATTGTTTTCCCGAATCATTCAGTATAAATAATATAGAAACTACAAACACTCTAGATAAAGCTAACGCATTTACCACCTTCTTTACAAATATCGGCATAAAACTGGTTACTGACATAACATATTTAGGTAACAAAGATTTTAGGCATTACTTTGATAAACATTTTAACTGCAAATTTGTACTTAACAACATTGACGAACTAAATAAAAATAGAACCAGGTCTGATTTCATTTCAACCAATTTGCTAAAACAAAGCGCACCTAAGATAATAAAATCTTTAACGCTACTTATTAATCAAGTTTTTAATACGGGAATATTCCCTAAAAAATAAAGGTGGCCAAAGTTATTCCGTTATTTAAAAAAGGTGACCCATCAATAATCAACAACAACTATAGACCAATTTCTCTTCTGTCTGCTGTATCTAAAGTATTGGAAATAATTATGGGATATCAACTATCTTCCTATTTTGAAAGTAACAACCTTTTTTTGAAATCCCAGTATGGCTTCCGTTCTGGTCACTTGACGGAATATGCTGCATTAGACATTGTAGACCAAATAACAACCTACATGGATAATAATGAGGTACCTTTTAGCATATTTCTTGATCTCTCTAAAGCTTTTGACACCTTAGACCACAATACATTACTTTGTAAATTAAAACATTACAGCATTGAAGGGGTCTCTGAACTTTATGAAAGTTATCTATCAAATGGAACACAATATGTTGAAATTAATGATGTACAATCTGATATCTTATCTATAAAAACCGGAGTACCCCAAGGCTCCATTCTTGGACCAATTCTGTTTATTATTTATATTAATGACTTTTCTCAAGCGAGCCAAATGTTCAATTTTATATCCTATGCAGATGACACTACTTTGTTAAGTACAATGAGCAATTTCACAATCTCATACACCGATGATGCTGAAACATTGACTAATGAAGAACTCCACAAAATTATTGAATGGCTAGACATAAATAAACTTTCTCTTAACGTAACTAAATCTAAATTCATGGTTTTCCACATACCAAAAAAACATAACACACCTACCCGGGTATTCCTAAAATCAAAAATAGTATAATTACAAAAGTTGACATTTTTAATTTCCTGGAATTAACATTGGATACAATTCTAAACTGGAAAAAACACTGAAAATGTATCTAACAAATGTTCCACAATAATCAGTATACTAAATAAACTTAAACAAATTCTGCCAATGAGAATAAACATAATACTATATAATACATTATTAGTACCGCACATACCTTACTGTTTAACAACATAGGGGTACCACTCTCAAAGAATTAATGAACTTCAGAAAAGGACTGTACGCATAATAACTTTGAGTCATTTTTATGCTCGTACTAACCCGTTATTCAAAAAATTAAACTTGCTAAAAGTGAATTATATTTTAGCCCTTCAAAAATTGAAATTTTTCGATAAATTTATACATAACAAATTACCTGCTCACCTTCTACATTGGAAAATAGCTACAAATACCATGATTCATGGTCACAATACAAGCAACCAACACAAAATTCACATTTACGGTAAAAATCATTCATTTACAAAACTATGTCTTAAATACAGTTTACCAAACACAATTAACAACACTTCCCTTAGTGTAATAGCTAAACTGTATACAGTGTACACATAGTTTACATGGTATTTAAAATTACGCTATGAACCATTTCATTCAAAATTATAACAACACGTGCACAAACATTAACTGTTATGCCTGCTTGTATACATGCAATCAACCACAATGACCTCACCCACACCCAAACACCATAACATACTTTTATCTGCTTACCTCACCACATTCTATGAACATCTTATAATAAAATAATCTATCCTGGTTTTTTCACTGATGATGTATCTTATTTTATGTTACTGCTTATGTCTTACATAATAGACAACATATTTTCTTTCAACAGAAACTGAACTATAATTATACTATGTGTGGCTCCCATGGTAGCGACTTCTTTTCAAGTCTTAGTGGAAGTCTCCATCATACTCATTGTACACTTTTTTATATTATACTATTATAATTTGTTATATTATTATTGGATGTATAGTGTGAATAAATAAATCCACTTCTGTTCTGTTCTGCTTCTACATATAGATATGGAAACATTGGATGTATCGGGTGTTAAGCCATTATCCAGAGGGCACCACTGTGATAGCGTGGCTTTTCTTGAATGAATGGGTGTAATTGTGTAAGCTAAGCTGCAGGTTGTTAACTTAAGTTTGTGTTTTTTTCAGGAAGTTTACACGTGTAGGAAGAGGTGACTGGATCTCAACATTTAGGATGATATACTGTCAGACTGTCCCAAAGTTAGCGTAGATAGCTAGGACTGTCCTTGGACCTCACATTTAAATCAGTCTAAATAACATTGTTTTAACTTGTGTAATTATAACATGATTAATAAGAATATCATATGAAACAACATATAACAACATGCATACAATGGAACAGACTGGTGCACAGACAGTTGCTTAGAGGTCTTTGTGTGTGTGCATCCATCCACGCACACGTGTTTTGTGTGAATATAATTGTCCAACAATCCAGACCAGACCATTTTATTTAATTGGTATTAACAAAACAAAGTTATTTCAAGTCACAGAAATTTTTTGCATTAGCATTTATATATATTTTATAGATATTTGGTATTAATAGAACACAACTAGGTAATTTTTGTATACTTTTTCATATTTTTGTTTCTACTGTGGTCTGTTTTCTCTTGTTTTGCCCTTGGTTTGCCAGGCCAATTTCAGTATTCAGTAATTATATATATGAACGAGAGAAAATTAGAAACTTCCACTTAAACGTATATCAAGATTTTCCGTTTACCATGTTCGCTTTCCTACCAACTGATAATATCAGCATCATCAATGTCTTAGTCATATTGGCTATGAAGATATTTATAGAAATATTTGTTTCAAACAAAGGCAGTAAACTAGAAAACAAAGTAGCAAAAGTTAAAGAATGGTGTAGATTGGGTGCAAGAAAGTACTGATTCTCACAGAAGACAAATGAATGGAACAAATGACCTACTGCTTCTGTATGATTATGTTCAAAGATAAAATTAAAAAAAATATCTGATATCAAAAAGCTGTTATTAAAACGAACATATTTTTAGAATTTTGCTATAGTATGCTTTGCGTAGATGCCAGTTTGTTGAACGTCATTTTAAACCTGTCATCTGCAGCTTGTTTGAATGACAAACATGAAATATTACAGTCAAGGGATGGAGGATCAGCTCTCAGTCCTCACTGCATGTACACTGCGATGCTTTCAAGAAAGTACCACAAAAGGGGTATGTAAAATACAATTGCATAGAAGGTTTTACTGTACGTTTAACTGTCAATTCCAGCAAGACAATTATAGCAAACCCTGATAATAATTCCATAGTTTAATTATAACTGCTGTTCAACATGCTCTTTTGCTCACAAATTTAACCATGTTCTTCATGAAAGAACACAAAAAAAAAATTTCTGTGTTACACATTTTATTTAATATCATTTCAGGAATAAAATGTTATGAATAGTATAAATAAATAAATGTGTATGATTGCAGTGTGTTGCTATAAAACAGCATTTTCCTGCCTGATACCCTGACTTAAGTTACACCGGTGAGAATAATCAGTGAAACTGGTAACCAGTAGTTGAGAAATATTATGTTGCCATATCAACTCACATGAGTGAATATGGAAAAGATCCAATTACACTGAGTCTCTACAGACAGAGAGGAACACCCAAGATTAACTAAGCTCCTGCATCTTCCTCCCCCTCCAATTCCTCTCCACACCCAAAGCGTACAAAGTCTGTCACTTCCGCCGAGTTCTGCCGCAGGAGTTCCCCCACTGTCAGACTCTCGTCCATGAGAAACTCTTGGAACACGAGTCTCGACTCATCGTCTTTTGGCGCTTCTTTAACCTCCGACTGATCGTCTGGTGACGTACTGGACACGACATCCACTCCACCACCTACAGCAGCTGTAACCTGTTCCACTTCATCGGACTGTTCCGCATGGCTGACTACAGCTGCGTGGCTCTGTTCTTCCTCTTCCAACGAGCCAACAGACTTGGGGTTCATGCCAACTGTGTGCTGGCAGAGCTGTCGACCCAGCTCCTCCACAGTGAGCTGATTGTCTGGTGACACGTTCTGTGTTAAGACAATCATTGAACCAAATTTTCCCATGCTGCAGTTGTCGACACTCAGTGGGCCAGAGCCTGCAAGCAAATGGTCAATCGGTCAACCACTGTGATATCTTGCCACTAAAGACATTGTGCTTCAGTAATAAGAGCATCTGGATTACTACATTTATACATTACATTTTCTTGGCCATATTCTCCATACTTCCAGTTTACAGTGATCAAAAATTTGTTATCCATCTAATTTGTTTACAATTATTTTTGTGTAGTTACATTACACTGTGAAAAACTTCTGTGGTGCCAAAACACTGTGGCACATCAAAGCCAAAGGCTAAGCAATCTCCCAATTGGTGTACAATGCAAAAGTCATGGAACATAGGTGGATGTGCTAATGGGGAAAAAAGTTAAGATACTAGAACCACTTGTGACCCATCTATGTGACTCTTTCCTTACAACTCCTCTTGAAACATGTTTAGCAAACATTAATGATATAATAAATTGTATATAATTGCTTATGGGAGGTGTCAGTGTTTAGGACATATGCAACAATTTGAGTAAAAAGATTAGACAAGTGAAGAATGGAGGAGCTGAGGGAGGAGGTTGGTGTGAACTGAGAGTTCCAGGTGGAAGTTGGTGAGGAGTTTGTTATAATGGGCTGGATACATGGAATGGGAACCGCTAACGAAGAGCGAATGTGGGTGAAGAGGAAGACCGCGATTGAGATGGGAGGACTGTGGGAAGGGAGATTTGGCGGGACTGGTGAGGGAGTGGAGCACGGAAGCATGAGATACAAGGGAATGGAGATGGCTGGAGATGGTAGGAACCAATGGTGGAAGGAGAAAGAAAACAAATATTCGAGGACCAGTATCGAGGACAGTCGGGGACAAAGAAGAAAGCAATAAAAATGATGTCTGTAATTTTTAAGGGTATCAGTATTTTAGCATTATTTGATATGGCCATCTTATCTTAATCACTAAGAAGAATATGAAATGCAACTTATGTTGCCATGACGACCTACCAGCGGGATGCACATATATGCACAAGTTGTCGCTTGCACTCAGGTACACCGCCCGACGTATTGCGAGGTTCTCGCCAATATTGCCCACCTCAAGCGCAATGAGGTCTGCCAGAGACTTCCCAGAATCCCACTGCAGCTTGTTTACTGCTTCCTTGTTCCACAGCACCTGGTAACAATTCAGTTTGTTTATTGACAACTTACAAGGGAATTCATTATAGCTGACAGGGTTATACAATAACTTGATTTCTTTTTTCATCGACGTGATATAATACACAATCGACCACTGTGATGACAACACTGATGTCACACGGTTACTAACAGGTGATTGGTTGCTAAATAATAAACTTACATCAATATGACGTTTTGAATGGCAATATACTATACTTTTGAAAACATGCCAATATCCAGTCATTTTTAGATAACTCTTAAAGTTGCCTCCTAAGGAGAAGTAGCATGTGCAACTTATGAAAGTGTGAACTGCCTTGTTATTGTATACAGAGCTGCAACAGTTGTATCCCTTTTCCACCACATTTTGAGTGGATCTTGTTTAAGAATATTAAAATTGCTTATTCAAAGATATGAAAACTAAATGAAAAATTTGTGCAAACTAGCTTATTGTAGTAGTACTAGTAGATACTATGTAGTAAGTTGGTTCAATTTTCTGTGAAATGAGACAAGCCAAAAATTTGAGTTATGGAGTGATTTGTTATTTTGTGAGTGTGTGTGTGTGTGTGTGTGTGTGTGTGTGTGTGTGTGTGTGTGTGTGTGTGTGTGTGTGTTTGCAGTTGTTCACACATGTTTGAGGGTATCATAAATGTTCACTTCAAATTCATGAAGTAGTGCAATTTTTTTTAAATTGGTACTACTGAAAATGTTTAATAAACATCACCATAAATCAACTTCAGTATTCAAATGTGCACCATGAATGACTTTAATACCTTGTTATCAGACAGTTCTTTGCCTCGTTGAAGGCATGCTTTTGCAGCCGTGGAAACAAGCTGATGGAACTTGACATTCCTCGATACAAAGTCTGTCTCACAGTTGACCTATATGAAGAATAGTGAGGCTTAAATTAACACAACATTTCTGCTACAATATAGAGAAAATCATAACAGCAAAACACTGAATATCCTGCAGATTAGTTACACCAATTCACCAAGAATTTGATATGTACAGTGTATTAAACAAATGCAGACTATAAGTAGAACTTATTAAAACCTGAAAGCTACATTATATAGGAGAAAACCAGGTAGAAAAGAGGACTATCGTCACAAATCAATATATGAAAATGAGGATGGATAGATTAGACACTGCTGATAAAGCTAAACTAATTATGATATGATGGTAATCATAGCAAATAATAAATAAATCATAGCCAACTTGACTACTGGTCACATTGGCAAGAAAACCTTTACGACCTATTTGGAGGATAGATAAAGATTTAATAAAATGTTACACCATTCATTATCTTTCAACATCTTCAACTGTTTATTGTAGACCCAAACTATGTTACATTAGTGCTTAGCAATACTAGTCATTCGCTGGTTTTTAGTCACATGTAATGGTTTCATTTGTGTGCAATGAACCAGAACATTGTAAACCGTCCTAAGTTTCCAACTATAAAATGTTTTCAACTTAAACAAAAAATTGCGGGCAAACAAGATGTGATGTATAGTGTATACACCTCGACCATGACACCACTCTGGTTCTGCATGAGAATTCCCACAAGGCCGTGGGACATTGGTCGATTCTGCAGCTTTGTTGCCTTTGCCCATCCTTCCTTCTGAGCTTCTTCTTTCAGCCACTCGGTTGCCTGCAAATAGTAATTTCTAAATTCCACTGTTCACATTCCCTCTATTTCACATAATTAAGTGATTATGCAAAACTACAACACTATAATTTACTTATTTGTGTGGCATAATTACATCGAGTGCTATTCGATTAGAAGTTCCATATTCACATAGCTTTGTATAGCGCCATGGTGCAGTGGCTAGAGCTTAAGACTCTCAACCGAGAGAACCCGGGTTCGAATCCTGTGGAGCGGTGTTGAACCTTGGGCAAGTTTGTTCACTATAAGTTGTTCCAGTTCACTCTGTGACTCAGCTGTATGAATAAGTACCTGGCTATAGACAGTGGTGGATATTTGTGTACGAATAGTCTTTGTGCATTAATTGCAGCGTGGCTGGATGCTTCCCAGAGAAGTCGAGATGGTGTTCGATTGAACAGGTCTGCCAGGGAGTAAACTGTAAAGCGCTTTGAGCAGTCCCGAGGACTGGATACTGCACTATATAAGAACTTACCTTTTATTTATATATCATGCAATCATATCCACATTCCTATAAATTTATTTTTAAACATTATTTAAAAAGTTTGTCTCATCATTATTTATACTGTGTGAAAAGGTTAACTGATAACCAACATGTAAAATGTAAATTTAGTGAAGATGTATGGCAGAAACCCTAATATACTGAATCATAAAACGTTTCTGTTCAGTAATCACTCCGTAAACATATGTTAATGTACTTCAAATTTCCGGCTAATATCAAACACGGTGCATAAACAGGATTCTGCAAAATTTCAATTTGTTATAATGTTTAGCCTATTTGAAAATGATTGGAACTCTTGTGAACAAACCTTTTTAATATCATTATCAAATTTTTCCAAGGCATTTTTGCACTTGATGAATGGGAACCCTGTCTTCTTCCTGAGTTGACTCAGTCGAGCCTTATCAATGGCTGTGGAAATGGTGCTTGTGTGGAAGCCATGTCTCAGTGACAGTGTAGCTCTACCTGTAAAACAAACAATTTCAATATATGCACCGATGATCCATTGAAATCCACACAGGATCATCTTGTTAAAAAGCTATCTAGTTATATGTCACTAAATGGCAGCATTCTGGGTTGTTTTGTCCATTTGTTCCTGGGTTTCCTTATCTTCCCAAGGGCCAAGACTGTAGCAGAATAATAGGATTAACACCTTCATTTAACCCATCCACAGGTGCCATACTGTAACTTATTTCCTCTTCACTCAAACTAGAGCTTTGGGCAAAAAAACACTTCTCCAACGTACTCCATACCATGTCAAGATCGACGACATCAGTGTCAGTTGGACAATTACACAGCGAATCATGATAGTCAATAAAACAACAATGAATAAACGTGAAATTGTGACCGAATCAATGAGGGCACCACGATACAATATTTTAAAATATGTGTATATATATATATAGGCCTGTACATATAATTATAATATATGCTTGCCTTGGGTCTAAGTTCTAACTCTGGGATGATGTTGAGTCAGATTTGGGGGACTTCCGGTGGTGAATTGATTTGAATTTGGTGCAGCAAACTTGCGAAAATATAAGGATATTTGATCAAGATAAGTGATATTATTGAACGTATAGAATACATAACGTAATTATAGATATATATTAAGCAATATTTTTTGTTAAAAGTTAGCTAGAGGGAGTAATCTAGGGTAGATTAAAAGTAGGCGATTTGCGAGCGATAATTGGGGACGTTAATGTAATCGGAACGTTGTTTACAAAGTAGGTCACTGGCGAAGTTAGCGTACCGTGAACGACAATAGAATAGCGTTATTTGAGATAATCGGTGTAGTTAGATGAGTAATTAAAACCTGAAATAGCAATCTTTTAAAGTGTATACTAGTACACAGGAAACAGTCTTTGTAAAGACTACCTTGTATCTAAGCCTAACTTGAATACATTGTCATCGACATCGTAACTAGGTAAGGCACGGTGTGTCACTGTGTGTTAACAAATATAACTAACTATAACCTAAACAATCTGGTGTAAATTGTACACAGAAAAGTCTTTTCAAAGACTACATAAAACTACTTTGAACATAAATAAATTCTGATATGGCACCTTGCAAGCGGCAACTCAGGGCAAAACGACACCTAGTTTGCAACGACTGCCAGAGCTGGGTGGATTTTGCGTTGTCTGGCTGTCCAAAATCATGGGCAGAGACCAAAGATGACGGATTCACCTTTCGGTGTATGGGGTGTTTGAGGGTGGAATGTCTGATGAAGGAGGTGTGTAAGTTGACGGATATAGTGAAGGAGATGGAGGCGAGACTCAACATAGAAATAGATGGAGCAGAGAGGGATGACGCGGAGAGAGTTGAGAATTCTACAACACAGAAGGAGCAGAGTTGTGACACGGAGACTGAAGAAAGGAGACTGAGAGGAAGGAAGGTGACCGGTGTGAAGGAACAAGACATTGAGAAAACAGAGGGACGGAGGAAAAGTGTTCGGCAGAGGAAGAGAAAACGGGCCAGTGGGGATAGATCAGCAGGTAGTCAGACTGTAGAGAACGAGGAGAGACACGACAGCGATACAGGTGGTGAAGAGGTAGATACCACAGAGGCAGTTGGTAAGACTGTGAGACAGAAGACTGATGGAAGAAGACAGAGTGTTCAGCAAAAAACAGAAAACATGACAGGCGTGAAGGTGACAGGGGAGAAAGTGACCGTAGTGAAGGAGGTAGCCGGGGAAAAGGGACGGGAGAGGAGAGAAGAAAATGTGATGGGAGGAAAGAAGAAGGGACGAAAGGAAGTGAGAGTAAATGTGCTAGAAGAGAAGATGACAGGAGGAAAGGGGACAAGAGAAAACGCGACAGGAAAGAAGGGAATGGAAGAGAATGTGACAGGAGAGAAGATGGCAAGAGGAAAAGACAACAACCAGACATATGCAAACCGGAGGAGCTACTCCGAGGCAGTGATTGAGGGGGCAAAGAGAAAAGAGAGAGTGTTTATGGGCGATTCAATTCTGAGAAAAACAGACAAGACTATATGCGAGGGGAAGGACGTTGTTGTATGTCTACCGGGGGCTAGGATAGAGCATGTGACCGAAAGGGTAGAGAAGGTATTGGGGCATGGCAAGGGAGGGTCTATACTAGTACACGTTGGGACAAACAATGCAGACAAGGAGGGAACAACTGGTATAGTTCAGAAGTACAGACATCTAGTGAGGAAGCTAAAGAAGACAAGAGTGGAACAGGTTATTCTCTCAGGAATTTTGCCAGTAATGGGAGGAAGGGGGGCAAGATACAGAAACTGTAAGAGGATGGCGATCAACGCACTAGTTGAGCAGATGTGTGAGGAAGAGGGCGTGGGATTCATAGATTTATGGGGGTACTTTGTTGGGAGAGAAGATATGTACATGAGAGATGGCCTCCATCTAAGTGGAAAGGGGGCAGCAGTATTCTCAGAGAATCTGCTGCGATCTGTTGACAGTGGGACAGGTTGCATCTATTTAAACTAAATTCGCAGGGGGGACTCGCAGAGAAGCCTGAAACTGGAGGCATAGATAAAGGCAGCAAAAATAATTCAGCAAAGAACAGTCTGGAAAACTGTTCTGAAGCTGGGTATAAATGTGTTTGTTTAAATGCAAGGAGTATAGTAAACAAAAGAAATGAACTAAACATTATGGTAGAAGATATTGACCCTCACATAATAGGTATAACCGAATCATGGGCAACCACCGATATATCAGATGCCGAATTGGGACTGACAGGATATGTAATGTTTAGGAAAGATAGAATAGGAAGAAGGGGAGGTGGAGTTATTTTATATATTAAAGAATCTATCCAGGCTTATGAAATAAAATTAGACAGAGAAGCAGATTGCGAAGAAGCTGTTTGGTGTAACATAGTTACAGGAAACTCAACGTTAACGGTTGGATTAGTTTATCGAAGTCCAAACATAAGCATAGAAGAGAATGAAAAAATACAAAACGCTATAAGGGAAGTGAGCAAACGGGACTGTTATTATGGGGGATTTTAACCATGGGCATATAAAATGGAAATCTCTACAGAGTATGGGTAGTGAGGACCACAAGTTTTTAGTTTTAGTACAAGATAGTTTCCTTTCTCAACATGTGCTAGAACCAACCAGGGGAGAGAATGTGTTAGACTTAGTTTTGTCCTCACAGAATGAATTAGTTGACAATGTTAAATTATGTGAGCCTCTTGGAAGTAGTGATCACAACCAGATACATTTTACCATTAAAGTAAAATCAGAAAGAAATAATAAAAAGCAGTTGAGGAGAAATTTCCACAAAGGAAGATATAAGGAAATGAGGAAATATTTAGCAAAGATAGACTGGAATAATACACTGAAGAATAAGACAGCAACAGAATGCTGGAATATCTTAAAGAATGAAATAGAGTGCATCGTAGATAAATTTGTTCCCTTCAAAAAACAAGGGAAACGGACCAGAAAGAAATACTTATCGAAAGAAGCCATTAGAAAAATTAAGTATAAACAAATGATGTGGAAGTCTTATAGACGTACTGGCAATGACGAAGACTACAACCTTTATAAAGAAGCACTAAACCAAGCTACAGCTGAAATTAGAAATTCAAAGAGAAGCTATGAACATAAATTAGCTTGTAATATAAAACATGACAGCAAGAGTTTTTATGCGTATGTTCGAAGCAAACAGAAAGTTCAGGATAAGGTCGGTCCTCTAGAAGATAGTGCTGGAAATATAATATCAGAAGGATTCTTAATGGCTGAAGACCTAAATGAGTATTTTAGTTCAGTGTTTACCAGAGAAGACACTAGTTCACTGCCAGTACCAGAGGCTAAGTTCAAGGGGGCAGAATCAGACTATTTAAGACAGTTAATTGTAACCCCAGAAATGGTAGCTAAGAAAATTAGGGCTATGAAGGAAAATAAATCACCTGGAGTGGATGGTATTCCACCCAAACTACTAGTGGACATTGTAGAACAAATTAGCATACCGCTTGCAACAGTTTTCAACTTGTCATTAGAAGAGGGAGTGGTTCCTTTAGAATGGAAAGAAGCAAACATTATACCGTTATTTAAAAAAGGTTCGAGAAACAAGTCAAAGAATTATAGACCAGTGAGTTTAACATCAGTGATTTGTAAATTATTAGAAAGACTAATTAAAGATCACATGGTGGATTTTCTTGTTAAACATAACTTGATAAACCCATCTCAACATGGGTTTCTAAAAGCGAGGTCATGCTTAACAAATATGTTGTTTTTTGGAAGATATCACTAAGTGGGTAGATGATGGATCACCAGTAGATATCATCTACTTAGATTTTCAAAAAGCTTTCGACAAAGTGCCACATCAGAGATTACTGCTTAAACTAAAAGCCCATGGCATAGGAAATGGTATAATTAACTGGATAGAAAAATGGCTGATTGACAGAAGACAACGGGTAGTTGTTGATGGGGAGGCTTCAAACTGGAAATCAGTCTTGAGTGGGGTTCCACAGGGATCAGTACTGGGACCTATATTATTCTTAATATATATAAACGATTTGGACGATGATATAGCTAGCAAGGTGTTGAAATTTGCAGATGATACAAAAGTGTTTAGAAGGATTGAAAGTGATGGTGATAGACAGCATTTACAAGATGATCTTGACAGGTTGATCAAATGGTCTGAAAAGTGGCAAATGTTGTTCAATTTTGGGAAATGTAAATGCCTCCACACAGGACATGGGAACGAATATGTAGAATATACAATGGGGGGAACTGTACTAAGTACTACTGTAAAAGAAAAAGACTTAGGGCTGACAATTAGTGCTGACATGAAGGTTTCAGAGCAGTGTGGAATTGCAGCTTCAAAGGGAAATCAAATCCTTGGATTGATTAGGCGAAATATAGCATATAAAGAAAAAGAACTAATAATACCACTGTACAAAACAATAGTTAGGCCTCATTTAGAATATTGTATACAAGCGTGGAGGCCATACCGCAAGAAGGACATAGATATGCTAGAAAGAGTACAGAGGAGAGCGACTAAAATGATACCAAAACTGAGGGATCTTAGTTATGAAAAACGCCTAAAAGAATGTGGTTTAACACTAGAGACCAGGAGATTGAGAGGAGATCAGATAGAAGTGTTTAAAATATTGAATGGTTATGAAAATATTGATAGAAATATGTTTTTTTCAGTTAAGAAAGATAGAAAGACTAGAGGACATAAAGTTACATTAGTAAAGGAGCAGTGTAGATTAGACGTGAGAAAGTTCTCATTTTCACAAAGGACTGTAAATGAATGGAACAGATTATCTGATGATTGTGTGGGTGCTAGTAGTGTGAATATGTTTAAAAATAAAATCGACACATACCTCAGAAGGGCTGGATATATGTAGATAAAAGGGTTGGACTCTCGATAAGCCAAAGGGCTTCCTTGTCCACCTGCCATCTAGATTTAATTCTCTGGATGGCAATCTTGTTAAATCTTGTTAAATATTAAATTAATGGAATTAACCCACGGAGTCTAAGGTGCCCATCAAATTTACGCAAAAACTTAGTTATAATGGCGAAATCGAGGTGGGTCCTGATTCTATACAAGTGCCCAATGGCGAATACGAATTTTCATATGATCTTTCTGGAACCAACTCTAAGACTCTACTGTCGAGTCAGTGTTGACAATGTGAATGTCACGCCTTGGCCCTTGCTTCTGGGCGATAATAGGGTATTAATACCGGATACGGCAGTCACACTCGACTTATTTGTTGGTACTATATACTTTTATATGAGCAAGTACCTGAAAATACGTCAAACGTCCTAAATGCCAGCATTTTTGTGAAACTTTTAAAAGTGCAATGCTAACTGATATGAGACGAATCGTTGACTCCTAACGAGTCGGTAACGTGACAGCGACCTACAAATCCTATTACATTTCCACCTGAGGGCACCACTTGCCAAACGCGATGTTATGAAAAATTGGCCAGAAGGTGGCGAAACTAAATATTCAAGCGCCCAGTGTTGGCACTATTGCTGTTGGACCTGGACTGAGGGAAAGGTCTAAAATGTCCACAATGACAATGCCAGTGTCTCCATCTGGCTATGTAATCGATGTGACCAAAACGTGGTTTTGCACAGGATAAAACTGTACGGTCACTGGTCGCCTCGGCAACGTTACCACGTCAGCGGAGAAATCCTTGGACACATCGGCGAAATCCTTGGATGCATCGGCGAAATATTTTGGACGCGTCAGCGGCGTTTCGGCGTTTTGGCCGCCTTGGCTTGGAATTTTGGACGTCTCGGCGAATTATAGCGACGGTAGCGTTGCCACGGTAGCGTTGCCACTTCGGCGGAATTTTTGGACACCTCGGCGATCAGAGTATTTGATCTCTTCGGCGGCGTTACAGAGGTGTAATATGTAAGTGTCATCAATTGTCTTCGGCATTTCAGAGGGTTGTTTATTTCCATACCAAAATAACTAAATGTATAACAAACCTAAACAAAGTTACGCTCCTTTTTTTCTTTGTTAATTTAATTTACTTTTGACAACCAGCCCATTCTGATCATAATGGCACACGTCGCTCGTATCATGGCCGTTGTCGATCAGGGGGGTTACGCGATCTGGGCCCACGCAATTAGTTGGAAATAACCGCTAAACCAATTACCTCCCACAGATTATCTTTCACAGGTTACTTTTTTAATCCTACTCGTTGACAACCTCAAAGGGAGGCCTTCCGATACAACTGATGCGCAGTGCTTTGGTTCAATGCATTTTGTACAATGAGCAGCTGTGAATAACATATACAGTTCCCCATTCGTAACAACAGTCACAGCGATCCAGGCTTTCCTCCGCATGAAAACACAGTATATGGCAG
This sequence comes from Paraescarpia echinospica, assembly GCA_020002185.1. Classification (NCBI taxonomy): domain Eukaryota; kingdom Metazoa; phylum Annelida; class Polychaeta; order Sabellida; family Siboglinidae; genus Paraescarpia; species Paraescarpia echinospica. The sequence goes on from CM034536.1 coordinate 31,039,866, forward strand.
TGGTATTCGTTTTTATTGTACATAAAAGTGTTGTTGCATGTATCCTTCCCTCTATTGTCTTCGATGCATGTTAAGTTAAGGAGATTGTGTATTTCCATAACTATCCTCGCTAATAATTATAAACATGTCGAACGATAGATGAATAAAATATATAAAAAACAGATAATATTTGAGAATTCCGGAATGTAACGACGTAAAATTACTTTCTTACAATTATTGTTATCTTTTGTTACGTGAGTTACATCACTAGTGGTGGGCGTTGCTTATCGTTGCTCTTATATTAAGACTGGTTAAGCGTGTTGAAAGGCATACCACTGGATTGATGTGCATTGAGGTGAATGTGAATAATAGTTATCACAAACATCATGCAGATTTCCCCCCCACTCTGTCTTCTTTACGAGTGGCTTACGTCCAGTGCCCCAGTAATTGTACATACTTACTCCGTGTAATTAACACGTAAAAATACACACCCACACACATATATATATATATATATATATAACATATATATTACATATATATATATATATATATTCAGCGTTCGAAATAAGCACTTGTCCGGTTCGCGTCCGGGACAAGTGATTTGTTATCCGGACAAGTAGAATGATCTGCATAGTTGTCCGGTGACACGTGAACATTTACAGTAAATAGTGACGTGTGCAAAATGATAACTTTCTAATTTGTGGAAATTCTAGTGGAATACGGTTCGCCAGCGATCATGCACGTTGCAATTTCGTTAGCGTGTTGGCGTCGTATCTTTCCACTGCCATCCTGTGTTACATATCAGTTTTCCGCGAAGCATGGTGTGTCCGTTAACTGCGTCATCTGCACCGATCTAGCTCTGCCGTTCTCGTAGGAAAAGCTAGTTCAGTTTTACCGACGGTCAACTTGCTTCCACGCATGGATCACATTTTATGAACTTAATAAATAGCATATTCGAATATCACTATCTTTTATTAGTGTAATGTCGGGTATCGATATACTATCGTAGCAACAGTACACTGGCATTAGATGGTTGCAAGGTGGTTTATTGGATCGTTGTGCGGTAATCACGATTCGCTTTATCTTCTTTCAAACACCATTTCATCCCACCCCAGTCCCCCTGGCGACATTAAATCCACCCAATCACCTAATTACACTAGCACCTCTAGCAACCATCTAGCTGTAACGGTCTCAACTGTTACACACTCCCTGCTGACTACAGACGTCCCGCCAGGTATATACCAAAACAGGCAACTAATCTGATTTACTGCTGTTGACCAACATATAGCCCTGCTACAATCTGAGTTAGCAGTAGCTGTTTAGCGGTAGCTGTGAAGGTCTATAGGTGAAGAAATGCATTCCATCACTCCACTTTGTACCACTGTTGTTGGCATAGGTTCGAGTGAACCCCTGTGCTAGTCCTTGACGAATGGCGGTGTTGCATAGCCTTGTCAGGAACCTGCTGCTCCCCTGCTTTGTCCAAAGCAGGCTCATGCGGAGACTTTTCTCCACTATCACTATCAGGGTCTTCCTTTGTCGCTGGGATATGTAGTGGTTAGTGCCATTGTCCATCGTTGTCAACGTCGTTCTCTGTTACTTCGGAATGCATCCAACCGGTCAGTCAAATCCAAGCCATCTCCACGGCTGGCAGTTTCATCCTGTCGAGGTGTAGGTTCCTCATCAGACTGGATCACCCATGCTGTATCTCCCATCAGCAGCAGTTTATTACGGTGAACAGTACTAGTTGGTCCTTCTGTACCTAGAGGTTCGAGGACATACACGTGATCTTGAAGCCAGTCAATGACCTTGTATAGCTTGTCATTGTATGCATCTTGGATCTTGTTACATCCTTTCGCTCCTCAGTTTCTCGTGAACACCCGTACACCAATTGGTATATCCGTCGGCCTGGCTTTTGCATTGCAGGTTCTGGCCTAATGAAGTGCCAGCTTTTCCATCATGGCTCCTCCCGACCGGAATGCCTCTCTGAATCTGTGAGGATGACTTGTCATACAGTCGTTAAAGGGAATAAAAACATATATTGCTCGAATTCATGTTATATTACATCCTGCTATCTATTTCCACATCCACCAAGCAAAAAAAATCAATTAATTAGAAATTCCACATTTTATGGTGTGCATCCGGACATTTTCAAATATGCATATTTTTGGCGCGCTTTTCGGGATGCTAAGATGTGACGTCACTTATGACTCGAACTCGCATCAGGCCGACCCTTTCCATGCATTCAGAGCATGTTTACAAGTATAGCTTTTGGGTCGAAACGAGCGTCTGAACGAGATATTGTGCAATATTCCGACGTAATACAAACACTAGTCATCATAGAGGAACAAGCAGTTATCTTACGGTTCCACATGAATCGAATTTTATTCAAAACAACGAATGCGAATGGGCCTGCAAGTCGACTAGGTTTCGCCGAGCTTGGGCTCGTTTTCAGAATAATTATATCGAATGCAACCAACGGGAGATAATCTACACCAATAAACATACATAGCAAACATATATTGTATCCAGCTACATAAAATAACGTGTATAATCTCATAATATCACTAGAATATCGATATATGGCGGAGTTGTACAATTTATCATAACAACTTAAATCAGTCAGACAGTTTCCGTTGGTTCCGCTAGCTCAGTGGGTAGGCGCGTTGGTTATTTGTCATTTATTTTACAATTGGGCGACACCGGTTCGATCCTGACAGCATGCAAACCTTTGATTTTCTTTACACTTTTTTGGTTTATGTTTTCACGAAGTAATATAAACCAAATCATTTTATAGTATAATGCACTGTTTGTAAATAATTTTTATTTTTGTAGTAACTATTTATTCGCCACAAAAAAGAAAATATGGTCATTATATAACGATGTCTCTAAATTTTATTTATCCAAACAAATATAATGTAATGGATATATAATTTATTAATTGTAAATATATTGTACGGTAATATATTGTAATTATATATGTGAAAAAAAATTGAGATCTGTCTTGATAAATACAATTTAGAAACATCGTTATATATAATGACCATAGTTTTATTTTTGTGGCGAATATATAATTACTACAAAAATAAAAAAACTATTTACAAACAGTGCATTATAGTATAAAATGATTTGGTTTATATTACTTCGTGAAAACATTTTAAAAAAAGTGTAAAGAAAATCAAAGGTTTGCATGCTGTCAGGATTGAACCGGCGTCGCCCGATTGTAAAATAAATAACTAGTAACCAACTCGCCTACCCACTGAGCTAGAGGAACCAACGGAAACTCTCTGGCTGATTTAAGTTGTTATGATAAATTGTACAACTCCGCCATACATCGATATTCTAGTGCTATTATGAGATTATACACGTTACTTTATGTAACTGGATACAATATATGTTTGCTATGTATGTTTATTGGTGTACATTATCTCCCGTTGGTTGCATTCGATATAATTATTCTGAAAACGAGCCCAAGCTCGGCGAAACCTAGTCGACTTGTAGGCCGATTCGCATTCGTTGTTTTGAATAAAATTCGATTCATGTGGAACCGTAAGATAAATGTTTGTTCCTCTATGATGACTAGTGTTTGTATTACGTCGGAATATCGCGCTGTGGGTACATGGCGTAGGGGCGCGTCCCCTGGGTGGCGGATTGGGGAGCCCTCCTTTGGGGGGTTGCACGTGAATGATACGGAATAGCGTGCCGCGGACCAACGTACCATAGGAGAATGGAAAACTCTGACTCCAAACCCGGGTAGATGGAGCTCGTCAGCCTTGGAAGGCAGTCCACCTAGGAGAAGAAAATCTCTGATTCAAAAACCCGGGTAGCTGGAACTCGTCAGCCTTGGATGGCAGTCCAGCTAGGAGAAGGAAAACTCTGACTCCAAACCTCCGCTGCCTTGCGGCTATACCGGATCTCGTGAAAGGCTTCGGGAGTAAACCCCGAGGAGAAATCCGGAGCTGGAGTCCCTAAGGCAGTTCGTCGTTGACTTCAACATCGTTCTGGCAACTCCTGCGACGGCACCGGTGCTAAGCTGTATGGGCTCTTGCTCTTCCCTTGGATTATATCAGTGACGTGGAGAGGGGGGACCTGCTGCATGGGCAACAGCTTGTCTTCCATATCACCCTTGCCCAGGCCTGTGCCCTGGAGAGGACACTCCAGCGCCGCTGCAAAGCGACGACACAACACGAGAAGTGGCAGTTACCGGTGATAAGTCTCAGTACTCCATTGGCGTACAGTTGAGGCGCCAGGGGTCACTTCTGACAGTGGGAGAGGTCATCGTGCCTCACTGGATAGCTACCGCCCGCTTTAAACTGGGCAGCCCCCGGTCAATAAGGTGCTATCCCGCCACAGTTTGCCTGCCTTACTGGGTGCGTGGGGCTTAGGGCTGCGAAAAGCCTGACAAGTGGACTGTAAAACCCAAGCACCAGGCAAGAAAAGCAACACAAGAAACAAGCCAGCACTAAAAGTAGGATGCTGGAACTTAAGCCACCGGCCTATCAACGGACCTGCAGGACATGAGCGACGCACGAAAGACTGCAGTGATCAACAACGAACTGCTGAGACTGCAAGTGGATATCGCAGCACTACAAGAGACTCGCCTTGCCGAAACCGGCTCTCTTCGAGAAAAGGATTTCACCTTCTTCTGGCGTGGAAAAGCTGCAGACGAGACCAGAGAGTACGGCGTTGGATTTGCCGTGAAGGAATCACTGCTGAACATGATAGAACCTGGTGAGGTAGGAACAGAAAGGATTCTCACCCTACGTCTCCACACAACAGACGGGCCTGTCAGCCTCATCAGCGTCTACGCCCCCACCCTCCACTCTACCCAGGAGGCAAAGGACGAGTTCTACGACCAGCTGCAGTCAGTCATCCAGAAAATCCCAACCACCGAAAGCCTGCTTCTATTCGGCGACTTCAATGCACGAGTCGGCGCCGACCACGCCTCCTGGCCGCGATGCCTGGGACGATTTGGAATCGGCAACATGAACGAGAACGGGCAACGACTACTCGAGCTATGCACACTCCACGATCTGTGCATTACTAACACATTTTTTCAGACGAAACCGCAGCACAAAGTATCGTGGCGACATCCCCGCTCCAAACGATGGCACCAGTTGGACCTGATTCTCACGCGATGCTGCCAACTGAGAAGCGTCCTCACCACACGTTCCTATCACAGCGCTGATTGCGACACAGATCATTCGCTGGTCTGCTGTAAGATAAGGATTCAACCCAAGAAGCTTAATCGCGCCAAACCGTCAGGGAAGCCACGTATCGACACCAGCAAGGCAACGGACCCAGGGAAGGTGGAGATGCTTGTGAAGAGCCTGGAAGACGCCCTGCAGGCGAAGCCCCCAGAGGGAGACGCAAAGCAGAGATGGGATCACCTCAGGGACACGATCCACGGCACGGCATTCTCTGTCTTCGACAGGAAGCAGGGGAGGACTCAGGATTGGTTCGAGGCAAATGCCACTGAACTCAACACTGTGATTAAGGAAAAGTGTGCCGCATTGCTGGAACACAAGCGACAGCCAACACAATCAACACTGCAAGCTCTTAGAGAAGCTAGGGGTAAAGTGCAGCGCACAGCCAGAAGATGTGCCAACGACTATTGGATACAACTCTGTGAGAGTATTCAGTTGGCAGCTGACACGGGAAACATCAGGGGTCTCTACGACGGTATAAAGAAGGCCATCGGACCAACACACAGCAACACAGCTCCACTCAAATCAACTACTGGTGAAACCATCACAGACAAGAGCAAGCAAATGGAGAGGTGGGTGGAGCATTACTCGGACTTGTACGGCAGGGAGAACACCATCTCAGACGCCACACTGGAAGCTGTGGAGCGCTTGCCTCTCATGGAGAAGCTAGACGAGACGCCAAGCCTAGAGGAGCTCAGCAAAGCCATAGACGGCCTGCCCACAGGAAAAGCGCCAGGGCTGGATGGAATCCCAGCAGAAGTCATCAAAAGTGCAAAGGGACCACTCCTTGAACACCTGCACGCTCTGCTCTGTCAGTGCTGGGTGGAAGGGGAAGTTCCCCAGGACATGAGAGACTGTAATATCATCACCCTGTACAAGAACAAAGGAGATCGCAGTGACTGCAATAACTACAGGGGGATCTCCTTGCTGAGCATCGTCGGTAAAGTATTCGTCCGCGTGGTCCTGAACAGACTTCAGAAGCTGGCTGACAGGGTATATCCAGAGTCACAATGCGGCTTCAGGTCGGAACGCTTCACGATCGACATGATATTCTCCCTGCGACAGCTCCAGGAGAAATGCAGAGAGCAGAAGCAGTCACTCTACATAGCATTCATAGACCTGACAAAGGCCTTTGACCTCGTGAGCCGCGATGGCCTCTTCAAAGTCCTCGCAAGGATTGGATGTCCACTAAAGCTTCTGAGCGTGATTCAGTCATTCCACAGAGGTATGAGAGGAGTCGTCCAGGTCGACGGGTCATCATCAACTCCATTCGACGTGAAAAGCGGAGTCAAGCAGGGGTGCGTGCTTGCCCCCACCCTCTTTGGCATCTACTTTGCAGTCATGCTAAAGCATGCCTTCAGAACATCAACTGACGGAATCTACCTCCACACTAGGTCAGATGGCAAACTTTACAGCTTGTCCAGATTGAAAGCAAAGAGGTTCTCATCAGAGACATGCTGTTCGCAGATGATGCTGCCTTGACAGCTCACGAGGAGTAACATCTTCAAAATCTTATGGATTGCTTCTCCCAAACCTGCGAGGATTTCAGACTGACAATCAGTCTAAAGAAGACAAATATCATGAGCCAGGACACCGAAAGCCTGCCAGCCATCACCATAAACAACTACCAGCTGGATGTGGTGAAGGAATTCACATATCTCGGCTCAACAATGACCGACAACCTCTCCATGGACTCCGAAATCAGCAGACGGATTGGCCGAGCCACATCAACGCTTGCCAGGTTCTCAAACACCAAGATGACTGTCTACAAAGCCTGTGTCCTCAGTGCCCTCTTATATGGCAGCGAGTCATGGACTCTGTATTCGAGGCAAGAAAGGAGGCTCAACATTTTCCACATGCGCAGCCTGAGGTGGATCCTGGGCATCAAATGGTCGGACCGCATAACAAATAACGAGGTCTTCCGACGTGCTGCCACACCCAGCATCTATACTCTGCTACGACAACGTCGCCTTCGCTGGCTGGGACACGTCCGCAGGATGCAGGACGGCAGGATCCCCAAGGACCTACTATATGGCGAGCTCGTAACAGGCAAGAGAGCTCGGGGCCGCCCCCAACTCCGATTCAAAGATGTCTGTAAAAGAGACATGAAGGCCCTTGACATGGACGTTGACGGATGGGAAGACCTTGCCCAGGATCGCTCCCGCTGGAGACAGGAACTGAATCGCAGCCTGCGCAGAGGGGAAAAGAAGTTGCAACTTGCGTCAGACGAACGGAGAGTGAGACGCAAAAACGGCCAGCAAGCTCCACCTGCAGACACCGCTTTCAAGTGCAACCGCTGCGACAGGGACTGTCACTCCCGCATCGGCCTGCACAGCCACAACAGGCGCTGTTCCAGTGCCAACTGACTTTTCAGGGCGCAGAACCATGGCCACTTGTGACCGACGGATGCCACTAAGGATTGCACAATAACTCGTTCTGACGCTCGTTTCGACCCAAAAGCTATCCTTGTAAACATGCTCTGAATGCATGGAAAGGGTCGGCCTGATGCGAGTGTGTGTCATAAGTGACGTTACGATACCACGTGATCGCCTAGCTCATTAAAATTTCATTTTCCGCGGGAATCGCTTCACAGACGGGCTTAAAGTCGAATTTATGCTACAAATGTATTTTTCTGTATTTGTTTAATGTTGTCAAATGTTACATACAATGTTAAACTTTGTGTACACATGGAAAAAGGATTTTAGCTAATTCCTTATTTTTATTTCTTTTAAAGGGAATAAAAACACATATTGCTTGAATTCATGTTATATTACATCCTGCTATCTATTTCCACGTCCACCAAGCCAAACAATTCAATGAATTAGAAATTCCACATTGTATGCTGTGCATCCGGACATTTTCGAATATGCATCTTTTGGCGCCCTTTTCGGGATGCCGAGATGTGACATCACTTATGACTCAAACTCGCATCAGGCCGACCCTTTCCATGCATTCAGAGCATGTTTACAAGTATAGCTTTTGGGTCGAAACGAGCGTCAGAATGAGTTAATACAAACACTAGTCATAGAGAAACAAGCAGTTATCTTACGGTTCCACATGAATCGAATTTTATTCAAAACAACGAATGCGAATGGGCCCACAAGTCGACTAGGTTTCGCCGAGCTTGGGCTCGTTTTCAGAATAATTATATCGAATGCAACCAACGGGAGATAATCTACACCAATAAACATACATAGCAAACATATATTGCATTCAGCTACAGAAAGTAACGTGTATAATCTCATAATATCACTAGAACATTGATATATGAAGCACGAGTTGTACAATTTATCATAACAACTTAAATCAGTCAGTGAATTTATGTTGGTGCCGCTAGCTCAGTTGGTAGACGCGTTGGTTTCTTGCTATTTATTTTACAATCGGGCGACACCGGTTCAACCCTGACAGCATGCAAACCATTGATTTTCTTTACACTTTTTTGTTTATGTTTTCACGAAGTAATATAAACCAAATCATTTAGTATACTATGATGCACCGTTTGTAAATATTTTTTGTTTTTGTAGAAATTATTTATTCGCCACAAAAATGAAAATATGGTCATTATATATAACGATGTTTCAAAATTTTATTTATTCAGATAGATCACAATCTGTTTTCACACATATAATTACAATATATTGCCGTACAATATACAGGGTGTATTTACAATTAATAAATTATATATCCATTATATTATATTTGTTTGGATAAATAAAATTTGAAATTGTGAAATTGAACAGCGCTAGCTCCGCAACCCATAGCATTTCGGTAGTCCCAAGTTTGACGGTACTCTGGATGTCGCTGGGGGGGGGGGGCACCTATCAGCATGTCCCGAAACTTGACAGTGACAGCCCAGAACAAAGCGCGCATCTCCAGCTTCATGCAGCTGTAGTTCTTCTTGTTCTTTTCGCTCTCACGAAGCCCACGACTGGCATAGCTCAGTACTACAATTCCATTCTTCTGACGTTGTGATAGCACAGCACCCAATCATTGTAAACTGGCGTCTGTCACCAGAATGAAAGGTTTGGTGAAGTCCGGGTAACCTAACACAGGTGTAGTTATCAGTCGTTGCTTCAGTTCACTGAAGGCAATGTCACATGATTCATTCCAGCGTTCAATAAATGATGCTCCGTTATTGTTCTCCCTGTATTGCTTCTTATCTGCTCCACCTAACAGTGCAGTTAATGGTGCAGCTATCCTTGCAAAGCCTGGTACAAATCTTCTGTAATAGCTTGCCAGGCCTTGGAACTGTCTCAGCTCTGTTTTACACTGTGGGGTTGTCCACTCATCCACTGTCTTCGTCTTCTCAAGGTGAGGTGACACACCATTCTCAGCAACCGTGTGACCAAGGTATTTTAACCGCTGGTGGAAGAGTGGGCACTTTTCCGGCTTCACTTTCAGGTGGTATTTGTCCAGTCCGGACAGAACCTTGTCCAATAGTTCGATGGTTTCCTCAAAGGTCCGACCGAATATCAGGATATCATCTACAAAAATGAGTAGTGTCTGGAAAGTCTGGTCCCCAAACACTGTGCCCATCAAACGCATAAATGTGGCGGGTGCATTGTACAATCCAAATGGCATTCGTGTGTACTCATATAGGCCTCCTGAAAGGCTGTCTTTTCGATATCTTCAGTTGTCATCGGGATCTGGTTAAAACCATGGGCCAGGTCCAAGCTAACAAAGTATTTGGAACCCTTCACCACTTCAAGCGCCTCTTCTATCCTCAGTAGCGGGTAAGCATCTTATTGCGTCTGTGCATTTAGCGCTCGGTAGTCAACACACAGCCGCAGTGTCCCGTCCTTCTTACGTACCTGTAGTTCTTACAGGTGCAGCATATGGGCTTGAAGAAGGTCGGATGACACCGTTATCTAAGAATTTATCTAGATATTCTCGCACTTCACTTCAGTGGTTTGGCGGTATCTTTCGGTGTGGCATTTTGATTGGCACGTCGTTTGTGGTGCGGATCCTGTATTCAACCTGATCACAGTATCCAAGGTCATCCCCGTTTTGGCTTAAAATTCCACAGTGCTTGGATACTAGTTTTCGGACACAGCTTTGTTGCTCCTCGCTGATGTCACTAATATCCATTCTTTATAACAAATCAGACACAACTTCATCCGTGCTGGCACTGTCATTTTCGCTTGGGAAGTGCAGCTCAAGTATTGGTTCGAATTCCACACCCTCCAATTTTTCTATGGTCATCTTAGCCTTAGGATGCAGGTAGATGTCCATGTCGCTGAAGTTGACAATCTGCACTGGTATGTTACCGGTGTCATCAACTTTAACGCATGTGCGACCAACTGCCAATATCCCTGTTGCAATGACATAGTATCCATGCATTCTACCAGAGCATGAAACTCCTGGTTGACCACTGCAGGTTGTGTAGTGTTGTATATTGATGTAACGGGTACTAGCTGTGTCCGTCCGTGTTTTGTACCGTTTCTGCAATACACACCAGAGACACTCTGGGATACCGCCAACCCCATGTGTAGTTGATTACTGAATACGGATACACGGTTCTACCATATATTAAATAAGTTTTCGAAAACGAGATTGAGTAAATAAAGATACGTGCGTCGATATAGATAGCAAGGAGCCTCTATTTGGACAGGAGGCGTCACTGAGCGAGAAAATGGCAGCTACACTGAAGGTTTTTGTCCGCCATTCGGGAGGCAAGCGCATGCGCCTGCGGGACCGGCAGCGCGCGATGTTAACGTATTTATTTAGTCATCTCATTTCATCAGAATAATTACCAAGCTGTGATGCGTCATATAAAATGAAATATATTAAAGTAATCCTTGAAATTTTTTAGATATCACAATTCAAAATAATGAAATGTGCAAACAAATCACGTAGAAACGTTGCAATTATTTATTGAATCAACTGAACTTCGTCGTATTTCATCAGAATAATCATCAGGCTGTACCACTTATATAATTAAAATATTGAGGTTATCGTTGAAAATGTTGAGCAATGATAATGCAAAGAACTGCATTTTCTGCACGCGTATGGTCTGGCTTGGCGCAACTCCAGAATGGCGGACGAACTGCTTACGTACTTTCCTCAAACAATGTAGATAGCGCGCGCTGCACCGTCTTGTATTGATATACGGTCTTTGATAGACAGCCATTTCTATGTAAGTTACAAGCACGTTTTGAGACATATACATTCGTAAATACCTACACGTTTATACAGTTTGCTGTTTGTAGTATTAAGTTGATAGTATTGAGTGTGATTTTGTTAAACATTATTATAACAAGTTTTTTTATTGGAAAGTTTACCACTATGACTATGTCTTTGGAATTGTAAAAAACAATAAATAAAAGGCGCCACCGCCGACAGTTGAAAGCCGTTGTTATGTATTGGCAGCTTTACATGAGTTGACTATTACGAATAGGTTCGTACAGTTTCGCCCGATAACGTGAGATATGACATGTCGTTTACACCAACACATAGCTAATGTGCTACACCGTCATTAGTTGTCGCTAATATAAATACGTAGTTTTGCATAACATTAATTTAATGTCTCGCAAACATCGTTATGCCTCATTTCCTGTGAAAGGTTAACTTAGTGGGATAGTTTACATCCATTCATTGACCAACATTCACATATAGGCCTAATTCCCCCAAAATCGGTGGTACGTACAGTTTATGCCATATCGTCATTATCGAGTACAAGTTTCACTGGTTTAAAAACTGTCTAGTGCATATTAAACACAAATAGTAACCGAAACTAACAACTTGAAGAGTTTAGGGGGATCCTGCGATTCGCTGATTGCAGGCTTGGTGTTTATAGGGCCGATGGGAGGATGAAATAATAATTTGGAATTGCACCCCCTTATGCTGGGTAATGAAAGGGGGTCACCTATTTTCATATAGGGCCCAACTAGCTAGACGATCTTGCCCTAACTGTGACCCGTGCCATGGTCAAATCAAATGGACAGGTTATAAAAAAGTACTATTAAATGAAACTGCTTTAAATGGCCTTAAATGAACATATAAGATCGAATATTCACTTAAGAATAAGTTATAATAATACACCGTTCATTTATATACACCTTGGTATATCGTAAGTCTTATTTATATCATAAAATAATTTGCTTTAATCACTTGAATGAGCAACACTAAAGTCTTGTAGCCTTTGTTTTGCTTTGTTATCGTACCCACGTGCGTTTATTTACTCGCAACTCTGGTCTAGGTCAAGATGGCGTCGGAACCGTGTATCCGTGTATTCGTAATCTGTCTCCTGAAACATGCAAACTCCACACTATATAACATGTAGATCCTTGAATTACTCGCAGGGAGTGTGCTGGTACTATAGTGTGGCTTCTTGCAAGCAACACGCACTCGATCGGCCACACACATATAACCTGTCCACCCTGGTCTCAGTGAGTATTGCATGCCCAGGCATGTGCTCCACTTGCCTCCGGTCTTTGTAGATAATAGTATCCACCATTTCTTGATAATTGTTCCCTGACGTCATGGAAGATGTTACTACCGATAACGTCTGGTACTAACTTATTTCTTTCTAGGAAGGGCGTACCAATTGGATCCTGGACAATCAGGAACCGCATGTTTTCGAAGGTATGTACCGAAGGGGTAATTCTACATATCCCATATAATATAAACTATGCCAAAGCCCTGGGTTGCGGATATCCTAATCAATTGCGAAACATCCTTGACATGTTCTTCTTTCTCTGCCAGATGTTCCCGGAAGAAAGATGTTGTCATGGTAGACACTTGAGCACAAGTATCCAGCAAGCACTGCACTCTGACAGGCCCAATCTCCACCCAGACCTCTGGACGGTTTCCTACAGCTCTGTGCAAGATCGATCCAGCAGAACATCCCGTCGTGTGGTCTATACGACGACGGGTTCGGACGAAAATCTGCTTGTCTCCTTGATGGCATTCTCACTCGTGGACAGTTTCGCCGCGCCGCAAGTGGTCTGGCGATCCACACGCCCAACATTGTCTGGGGCCATCAAGTCTTTGTGGCCGACCTCTTGCTTGCAGAGACTACACATCAGCAGCAAGACTATCAATATGTTCCTTCTGTGCCATCATCATTGTTTCCTAGCGCATGAGTAATTCCGAAATGCTATCTGGCATTACAGCAGCCTCTTGGCAGGCAACTTTTGCAAGAGAAGGCTGGTCGCCACCCGGCCATACCACAACTTTGTCTCGAAGCTGGAAGAAATCCAGAAGGAGCGCATCATGGATGTGTCGGCGGATCTCCTTGGAGACACTGATGCCGCTCACAGCTGCTGCCAGCCTCTCCTTCAGCGTCTGTGGCCGGTTGCATGACACACACCTAAGTCCAAATACCGCCCAAGTTAGGGTCATTAGCTCCTAGGTGGCACATAGTCATTAGGGGCGGTTGTATGAGTTCGCGCGCAAATTAGGGCGCAACTCCTGGGACAACCCCGAGCAGCCCTAACTCCAGCTATAACATAGCGCGTTTTACTAATGGCCGCGATCGTTCACGACTTATACTGGCGCAGACAATTAAGAAGAAATCGCGTTTTTAGAGATAATTTGAAAGGTATCGTTTCAGAAGAGTTGATCTATTCAGAATCGTCGGCGAAATTCGTGGCGACTTGGAATTTGGATATAGCCAAAAGGGATTCTTGTCGCCCGAACTTCAAGTGTTAAATTCGTTGCGATTTTTCGCGACTGGGTCCTTCCAGAATGTTGTTGGCGATACAATTCTGACACATAAATCGACCGTTAGTAGAACAATTTATCGTGTGTCGCAAGCTTTGTGTGAGCGCGCGCGAAGATGGATTTTCTTTCCCTGACAGCGTGAAGCGAATCGGCAGAAACGGTTGTTTTATGTCATGGCAAGTTTCCCAAACGTCATCGGCTGCGTTGATGGGACGCACGTGAAGTTGCAGGCTCCGGTCGTAAACGAATACGAGTATGTCAACAGGAGCGGCAGACGCAGCATTAATGTGCATCTCATTTGTGATGCCGAACTGCGCATTTTAAATTGTGTAGTCAAATATCCGGGATCGGCACATGATGCACGAATTTTGAGGGAGGGCTCGGTTTGGAGAGCCTTCGAGGGGAATCCTCGCCCACTTGATGGCTTTATTCAGGGAGACAGTGCGTACCCGTTACGAGAATGGCTGCTGACGCCCTTTATAAATCCAGAGACACCACCAGAAATCGCGTACATCCGCGTCTTTGTCCAGAGAGGGCATGCAAAATCATCACAGCGTGCTTGGGGTGTTGCATAATATGGCTTAAATTAGCCTTTGGAATTTGGCACACCCGACCCCGACCCACAAGACAAAAATGATGATGATGCTGATAACACTGTCTGCAACGACATTCCCACCATTTCAGGAAGAGCTATGCGTCAACGTATTGTTCAACAACACTTTACAAGTGTCCCTCCTCGACTCGTAAGCTGGGTCTATATCAGTGATCTTGCCGTATAGATCGACTAGTCTCAGGAAACAGTCCACCAAGCTCTCTCCGCGCTAGCTCCTGTATTATAATAGTGTTTATACTGATCTAATAAGACTAGCAAATATGTGAATTTATATGCTGGTGATAAATTTAAAATTTATTGTCAGATTGTAAAATACAGAACTTTGCACATACTGAAGTACGTATAAGTTGAATAAAGCAATATCACATTATTCGTGAAAATGTTCATCAAGTTGGAAGAATAATTAAATAAGCAAATTTCTTAATTCACAACTATATAAATTCGACTCACTTCGAAATGTCGAAGTGAGTCGAATTTATATAGTTGTGAATTAAGAAATTTGCTTATTTAATATCACACTAATTTTGTCTATGTGACGATATTGTGCTTGCTGGCTTTGCATTGGTTGTATTCCGGGTGGAGGGGTGGGATTTTCAACAACAAACTGACGCAAACGCCGGAGGTGCAATTTATTTGTTTGTAGCAATTTCTTACAACATTATTAAAAATCGCAAGGAAAATATGCCTAACTGTTGCATGTCTCATTCTTATCATAATCGTTGTAATATTTATATTGCCGGTATAAGTATACATTTCCATTTCCTCAGCATCTCTAGAAATATTTGTTGAAACATCATATGATATGTCTCCTTTTAATATTCGTGATGAAAAAACATTATTAATCACTTAATCGCCTGTGAAATATTTGCAATTAAACGAGTATTTAAAAACAAATACATGTATTTGAGATCAGATTGTGCCCAACAGTAGGACGATTCTTAATGGTTTTTTAAAGCTTCGATTCACTGCGACAATTACTCGGACAAGTGAAAATGTTGGTGAACAAGTAGATTTCAAAACTAACTTGTCCAGCGGACATATACATGTATATATATATATGTATATATATATATATACACATGTATATATACATATATATATATATATACAATCGCATCAATTCTTGAGACACTGAGTAGTTTACAATTTTAATGTTATAATTTACATCATAGCTGGCTTGTGCATAAATGTCTTAATTTTTTAATAACAATGTAATAAGCACAATCTGCTCAGAACCCGATCTGCTCACAGTCATAGGCGCGGGAACAGGGGGGCAGGGGGCAGCTGCCTCCCCTGGAATTTCTCCGGGGGCAGACATGGTTCTACCCATGAAATGTGAGCGTGAATGTTTGTGGCGATCGTCAATGGCGGGTGGAAATCAACATTTTATGAGACGGTTAATGTGTTTTCGTCGTCTGTGAAAGGTGTGTGCAATTGGAGGGCAGACATGGTTTTCTGCCCACCCCACCCTCTCGGTAATAGGCGGTGCAGCGGCGAAACATTTCTAGTAGTTTCGGTTTAGGTTACTTCTGTTAAATATGTAATCCATAAAGAAGTTTGATATAATTTGCGTATAATTTATTTATTGGAGTCAAAATATTTCTGAAAACGCTGCCAACGCGACCATAATCACCGCCAATGCGTCCAAAATTTCCCGCCGACGCAACAAATTAATTTAAAACAAACAAGGGCGAATTACCTTTTCTTGAAGTATTATGTATGCAAAAGATTAAACTTGCATTGGCCGGGAATCGAACCCGGGCCGCCCGCGTGGCAGGCGAGCATTCTACCACTGAACCACCAATGCTCACGGAAAAATTAGTGTCCTAATCGAATGTCACTACTTTTATTTCGATGTGGACTATAAATTAACAATTGTATTATTATAGGGAAATAAAGGTAATATCAATCAAATTCATCCACTTTAAATAAACTATATGCAATACAGTTGTCACTATTACAGTGGAGTGCGAAAGATTAGACATTGACAGCGGTATAACGGTTACGGAAGTTAACATGTAACCGCGATGCATTTACCGTTTTCTCGCCAGTGAAAACAAAGTTGACTGGTGCAGTCACGTGAAATAGTTTGTTGTGGGTGGAACCAACATTATCGAATGTTTGTATGGTGAGTGTTTTCCTGTGTAGTGTATCTGTTTTATTTCGGCTTTAGCCTTTTTTGACTGAGTGTATCGTGGAAAGAAAGATTAGCGATCTGGTTTTTGAATGGTTTATTGGTTAATTATTAGAAGAACATGGAACAGTTTACCTGATTCAGTAATACAAGCAAAATTAATAAACTCATTTAGAAACCGCCTTAATAAATTCTGGTCAACCAAGGAGATATTATACGACTATGAAGCCCCACTAACATTAAACACTGGAACCGGAAAGCACAAACTCTTAATATTAGATCCCGAAGAAGAAGATCTGATCATTGAGGAACCGAGAGGATCCTGCGATCAGAACAGTCCTAAGGCTAAGGCTAAGGTTAAGGTATCCTAAGCCTAAGGTAGGTTACTTACTACCAACGATTGATTGTTGTATTTCAGGTCAGTGTGTTACTGTTAGTAAGCATTCAAAATAGTAAACAATACAGTCAGTACTCCCTACTGCCGGTTACGCAGTAGGCGGTGAATGAGTGCAACTAGATCCTGTTCCATTGTTCATTCATCTGCGTTGCCGTTGTTACACTAAAGTTGCCTTTGGCGTTTGGGTCATGACTCACTCATGTCTTTTTGTTTTCACAGTTTCAGACAGTCTTGTGATTAATTATGGCCTATTTATTAGTTTAACTGAGTATCTATCAATACCACTGATCTTTACATATTAACGACACAGCCCTAATCCCCCATTTACCCTGCTATGTCAGACAAGGACAAAAACAAATAAATTGGAAAGAAAGCTGGCAAGCTCCCATTTGTAGACATAATCCTCAGAAAAACGACTTCCACACAGGAGTGACCCTGGAAAAAACTGAGCTTAAATACATCTGTGCATGTGGGAAACTGACGGAACATAAAGAATGACGGCATCTGATTCTTGATGAGGCAGGAGAGAGGTATGGTTGTGGATGATCCTAAATTAAACATGGTGTCTTGGTACGTCTCTTGCTCCATGGACTCCCACTGCAGATGGTCTAGCATGGATGTTGCACTACTGTTGGTGACATACCTCATAGCCTAATTACTATACTATACTAATACTAACTTAGTCTTAGGCCTGTGTAATTTAAATATCTTAATAAGTAGGCATAATCGTGATACTACTCCTTTTCTTAGACTTTATTATTTTGTCGCCATATATTATCACAGACCGTGTGCCTATATTATAATGCATACTAGGTATAGTGACAAATTTGTATTATATTAGGACCTGATACATAAACATATATATGTAATATATTCATTGCTGAGTTATGAATTCCACATTGCTCAGATTACTTTTTAGCAAAATATTATAATGCTTCAGATGCAGTGGCATCAACTTCGGCTTCAGTGAAAAATATATATTCCGCACTAACCACAAAAAACAATGACCAGTGAAACGGATCCCCTCATCGCAAATGGCGCAAATGATACTCGACATGCAGCCAACCACTCTGCTATGGACTACACAGAATTCCCAAGAAGCGAAGACAGAGAAGCTACATCTCCTGTCGGTCACATGAAAGTGTACAAGAAGCGCTGGTACATACTCGCCATGTTCTCCCTTGTGACATTTATGCAGAGTGAGCAGGTGAACTCGTGGACAGTCATAGATGAATCAGCTGAAGTCGCATTTGGTTGGACGAAACAGCAAATCTCACTGATGCAGATATGGATTTACACAACATTCATTGTTTCGTTGTTTCCATTTCTCTGGCTCATAGACAAGATAGGTAAATATCGCATTCTTTTATTACTTTAGTTATATTTTTAGATGATGTAGTGTTCGGGATTTTGGCATTGACATTTGTATTGGCTACAGTATTACATTTAAATATCATACTGAGCTTGGATGCTCAATGGTTTTGGAGTTTTCTTATTGTACATATCTTGATATCTTATAAATTTGCTTGACTGCAAACTTGAATAGGAAAAATCATCACAGACATTATAATCACTTCTGGGCATCACTGTGCATGAAAATAAGACTCCATGATAGACAAATGTTTTCAGTATTTTAAACATTATGTACAAAGAAATATGTACGTGCTGTAATTTGAAACAATGTTATTTTATAATTAACGGTGTGTTTTGCTTTAGGCCTACGAGTTCCTGTGCTTCTGTGTGCTGGGCTGTCTATGACTGGAGCACTGGTGCGTTGCCTCAGTGACCAGCCTCCGTATGTCACATGGTAAGGTCATAAGGTCGTCTGTATTGCTGCATGCATTGAGCTTTTATGGAATCTGTGCTTTTACAAAATTATGTTATTATTATTTGACATATTTTCCTCTCAAGAAACTTTGTTTTTCACTCTGTTGCTGAGAAATAATCTGTGGATGTTGACATCTTTATTCTGCTTTACGGTATGATTTTTAGTGTAACTGATTACACTTGTTCTGTGTCATTTAAAAAAATCACTTGACAGTTTGAAGCATGCTGTAGTTTTTGTATCATCTGGTTTGGGTGCAAATTAGCATTTGAAGAGCAATGTTGTACCTGCTCCACATTTACATTTTAAACAAACGTTTGTGGTTTAATAAAATAAATGTTTGATTTTTTAAATTACAAAATAGCTCATGATTATAGTCTGCATTAAATTTGTGTACGAATAGTCTTCGTGCAGTAATTGTAGTGTGGCTGAATGCTTCCCAGAGAAGTTGATATGGTGTTCGATTAAACTGCTTTGAGCAGTCCAGAGGACTTACCTTTACTTTTGGACATATGACTTTCATAATAAATCTGAAACACGTTTAAAGGCAATGTAGATATTGGTGCAATTGACTCATTTTAAATATTAAGATTAACATTTAATTGCACTTACTTGCATTGGAATTAAAACATGATTATGACTCATAACCAGACAGTATGGACATACACATTCTGTCCAATTGCGGTGTCAATGTGCATATGACATTGACACTCCAGAAATATGGTAATCAGAAATAGATCAGATAACATCCAGGAGCAAATTGGAGTGAGGGGAATTTGTGGAAATAACAGTATTGTTGAATTCAGGTTGCACTTTAGTTATCTCCTTGGTACAACCAAAACATACACATATAAGTGTCGGATACAGGGGGGTTGATCCCCCAATATTTTTGGTGGGGGTTGGAGACAGGATTAGCCTCCCAATATTTAGGGAAGGGGTTATTTTGGGGTGCAATAGGAGGTTTTTGGAGAGCCTCAAGAGTTTTGGGGGGTCTCAGATGGTGCAATTGGAGGTGGGTTTTTGGGGAGCATCAGGGGTGGGTGAAACTGGATGTTTTTGGAGAGCCCCAACTCCCCGAATATTCACCACACCAGCATTAAGAAATGGATATTATATGTGGCTTAGTCTGTTGATTTGAATTCTGTATGTTGATAGATCAGTTATACTGGTACGTTATAATTTTGTACTGCCAATTTATA
Organism: Paraescarpia echinospica; assembly: GCA_020002185.1. NCBI lineage: Eukaryota > Metazoa > Annelida > Polychaeta > Sabellida > Siboglinidae > Paraescarpia > Paraescarpia echinospica. The sequence goes on from CM034536.1 coordinate 31,059,884, forward strand.
TTAATGATGCACTTATAAATACAACCGTGTCACTAATAGTAATAAAACAGGTGGCGTTAAATGATAAAGTGTAACTGATCTATCTGTCTGCAAGTTAGCATACATCTATGCACTTACTTACCCCTAGATATCAATAGGTGCAAGACATTTGGTCACATGACATCTAGTCATGTAATACAGGGTGCTTCATTTGGTCACAATTTTATTGTGGTATTCACAAGTTTATTCACAACAACAAACAACAATTTCACCCTTAGATGCTATAATGAACATTTGTTTTTCATGTCAGAGTACTATAGTACACAAATACTACACATACTACCTGGGGTATGTTATTTATAACAATAATCATGACATATTTTTCTTTATAATAATTTTTTTTGAAAGGTAAATATCCAAGTGCCTAAACCTTTTTCTACCAAAACTGTTCAAATAATTCAGTTCCATGTTAACTGCAAGTGACAAAATTCAAAAGAGGTATCCTATGCAGAGTAGGTGAGGTGGGAATATTATTGGTATGTTAAGCAAAGTTGGATTATTATCCAAATGTTGAGTGTCCAGATGTCTTAAGTTATCGGATATCTTGTATCCGAATGTCTTGTGACCATAATATTGTGTGCCTTACAGTGCCTAAACATCACACATTTGCACTCCTAAACATTTTAGATCCGGTTTCTATTCCACAGGTTTGCCAATATTGCTCATATATCTGTTGGCCTGGGTGGGCCGGTGGCCTTCACAGTGGGTCCTGTGCTCTCCTCTCTATGGTTTCCACCCAACCAACGTGCGACGGCCACTGCGATTGCTATGATTTCAGGCTTTGGAGGGGCTGCGGGATGCTTCGCTCTGGGTAAGAGACAGACAGACAGACATCATCATAATATGAGTAAACATTACTGTGACGTTGTGTTTTGTACTGGTATGCTAAGTAAGTAAGTAATTAAGTAAGTGCACTGATAAACACGTGTATTGAGATTTGTTCTTTGGATGTAGACACCAATGCAGATGATTTTGTATTTACTAAGTGCACAGTGATGTGGACTCTTTTCAGTACTAAGCAATCTGAACTGTTCTTGGATTACATTTACAACTTTCTTTTGTTTATTTGATCATGTTCTTACACGAACATTAAAAGTCATGTGAGCCATTGCGTAACAGTCTCATGAGTCATGGTGTAAAGCAAAAAATGTTTTGTAGGCATTTTTAGTTGATGCAGCTGTCCTGGTTTCCACTAAATAGTGGGTTAAATTGATTTAGCAGAATATGTGCCAAGTGTAAGTGGTTCACATCTGTTCTAACAGGGTAAGATGTAAGACTGGTAAAAGAAATCTGTAAAACCCACAAATGTTGTGAAAAAACTGACTATGTGTGTAGGTAATTATATCATCAGTGACTGTGTTAAAGTTGCTATAAAAGTAAAATGGTTACATTTCCAAGTCAACCTATGTTGATTCCCAGTTCTGTTGGCATTTAATCCACTCCTCATATTTGTTTAATATGTATAAATATGACAGTCCACATACTCTGTACTTTCAAGTGCAACATGTAATCACAAGACCACTTAGCAACTCTCGTTACTGTAGAAAATAAACTTTAATCAAAACTTCTTGATCATTCTTGTTGACTTTATAATTTGCGTCATTTGATTACTATTACTGAGTGTAGCAGTTATCAGTTATCACCATTATAATTTGTTTTTGAACTCGTCCCACTGACCACAGGCCTGGCTGACCATTGGCGTTTTTGCTGTGACCCATAAAAAAAATCTTGATAAGGCGAACATAACACCATAGTGGTGCCCTCTGGTGAGTGGATTACCAACTTACCACTCAATTAATCTACTTTGAGCAGCAAACAAGATACAACTAAATAACATTAAATGACAACATTTGTGTTTTTTATTATATTACCAGTTGTTAGATAAGAGACCAAAGAAGAGAATGACCATAGAAAGAAGTGTGTGGCACCTGGGGGGAGATATTGGCTGGCCCGTAAGTTAGCGTATTACTACTTGAACTTGTTATCAAATTCACAACAGTACTTTAAATTGTTTATCCTATAGGTCCATCTGTGGTGGAGCAGCCCAAGATAAACACAACAATGTCACAGTGAGTATCATAGTTAATGCCCTTGAAGATATTGTGAAATATCAAAGTCCAGTCTTTGATTGATAAGTGTATTATTTAGATAATAATAATGTTTCTGTACTGTCTCGATGTGATTTCTGTTTGATGTTTGCATCATAGACATAATACGATTATGTTTGTTTGTATGTGTTCAGTATTTATATGCATATATCAAGCATGCATGCGCGCACATACACACAATGTTAACAAGTGCCCATGTTGGGTGGATTGTATAAGTAAAAACCTACCTTATAAAATCTTTTTAAAATTGAGTTAATTTTCATCGTCTTAATTTAGTATGCATTTGAGTGTGTTTTAACTTGAACTAAAAGTATTTGTATTTTTAAATTACTTAGACACTAATCTTAAGTTGATCATTTCAATGTTATTGTTGCTTATGACAAATGTTATATTAGCTTCAGGTAAAATTGGTAACATATTAATTATTTGCATAATTTTGATTGATGAACTGTTTTTTTCAGCCATCAGGAAATTAGGAATTATACAAGTAAGTGAAATGTTGACCATTTTACATTAAAAGTATTAAAACAAAAATGAATAGTAACATTATTTATGGTTAGATTCATCTGGTTAATGTTGAACAAACTTGTAACATTATTTATGGTTAGATTCATCTGGTTAATGTTGAACAAACTTATGTTGTGCAAAAAATTATTTTATATATTATATATATATAATTTTATATATTTATGAATTCATTTAAAGGGAGCATTTTCTGAATGTATGTTAGTGTTTTTTCTGAAATGCACAGTATGACATGTCAGACATGATCGTAATTTAGAATTTTATCCATTCACCAAAAAATGTATTACATTATTTGATTTTTTTGAAACATTTTCAGACATTGATGCAATCAAAAGAGAAATTATGTACGTCAGATATGGAGGTGAGTAAAATGGCCCACAGGAGTTGTTGAAAATTCAATGCTTTCTTCAGTTTCCATACCTATTTTAAGTGTTGTACATAATGGACTTTTTAGATTGGCAGAGTGCTAGTTGTCTAAGTGGGAGCCTCGATAAATGGCCCTTTTTCAATTTCTAGAATTTGAAATGTTAATAAATAAATAATTAGTGGATGGAGTATGACATTGTAGTCTTTATTTGGATTATTTGCTCTTTACATTTGTTTACTAATTTTTAGTCCTTAATGTTTTATGAAATGAAAACAATGAAACAAATGTTAGTATACATAAATAAATGTACAGTGTATATTTCTCTCCGCAGAATGTTTGGTGACAGCCCTCATCTTCCTTGCCATCCTTACCTACTTCCCAGCAAAACCTAAACTGCCACCAAGCATTTCAGCATCTTTAGAGAAACTCCACTTCCGACAAAGTCTAAAGTGTCTCTTTGGGTACGTAAACTTAGAAGTTCACCATAAATTTATGTGTATAATGCTTTACACCTAGTACATAAGTACTGTGTAGGCTTTGTAACTGCACAAAAAAGTGCATAATTATTATTAGCCTTAGTTGTTATAGTCAGTAAGTAGGGACAAATTAATTCACATTGATGTGTGCAGCTTGAAAATTGGAATTGAAATGAATGGATAATTATTATAATTTATAACATAATTAAAACAATGACTGGGCTTTTACTTTCAAATAAAAATGTGATTTATGATAACCATGAAAAGTTTGTATAGTGTACAGTAGTTTAGTCACCAGCTCAAGCATGTTGTGTCAAGAGTCTGTGTTTCACCAGGGGTTCATCTGTGTTGTGTCTGTAGACGAGGCAGTGGCAACTTCTGGCTGGTGTGTCTGCCGTACACAATCTCCACCAGCATCTATGGCATATGGAGTGCTCTCTTCAACATCAATCTGAAGAGTCTTGGAATCACTGAGGTATGACGCATTGTTGCGCAACAGTAAATTATCCTGGCTAAGACAGTCATTTAGTGTGGCATGTGAAATTAACATCACATGCCTGGCGTACAGAAAAAGGAACAGTCACACATGCATGCATGGATACACATGTCTACTGTGACTATGTGTATAAACATATCCAAGCACCCACGCACTCACTCGCATGCATGCTTGTGTGCCCGCATGTGCTACTCTAAAAATAATACAAAATATAGTGCAGTATACAGCATTTCACATGTCTGCAATATATCATAATATTAGATTTCATATAACTTTGTAATCCAATTTTATTATCATATCTATAAAAGACAATTTTCTTCATCATGTATTGTGTTAATTAAATATGTTTAATGTACAGTGGAACTTTGAACATCTGGACTATTGGTTCCCTGTGTGTGTATGCATCCAGATAAAAAATTAAAAATAATCAAATCATGTACCTAATGGGATACATTAGTGTTTGGAAATTCTGTGAAGTTATGTCTGGATGCTGTGTTTTCCATATTGTCAGGGTCTTACTGTATTAATGACATGGCACTGAAGTGACTGTACTGCAGAAAAATGAGAAATGTTGAACCATTGTAATTTATGTGTTTCCTTGTTGCAGCAAGAAGCTGGGTGGTTGGGTTTCTGGGCGGTCGCTGTTGGATGTTTAGCAGCCATCATCATAGGAAGGTGAGAATCGGACAGACCTGCAGCTTTCACATGCTTCTTCGGTTAACCATTTGCATGTGATTTCATTATATATGATTTTAATGTAATTTTGATAAATCATATGCAGTGTTTTCCACCCACTCTTGTGCCAGTTTTTTTTCACCACTTGGCACATTGTATTAACTGACTAGTCTATGTACATATTGTGATTACCATGATCTTATGAGGCCTCAATAAACTAGACAACCATTTACAGAACATCCTGTCTAGTTGGCCTTTTTATGGCACAGAGAGAGGTTATTGTCAGGATACATGTCATCCTCTGTGGTTCTTTTTATTATGTCTCATTAATGAGACAGGACCAGCATTAATGTGTCATCCCCACCTTGAGAGACAGAGCCAATGTTGTTGAGCAATGTTTTTACACCGTGAGATGCACGTTTTTGACCTAAAACTCTGAATGGAAAGTAGATGTGTTAACCACTACTAACCCTACTGTGTCTTTCTCTGGGTAATTGCAGTAACTAATTGTCATGGAAATACCAGTGTGAATGGTTCACTTTTTGTAGAATTGCTGATGTTCTCGTGGGCCACATGAAGATGATGGTCCTTCTACTAGTCACTGGCAGTGTGCTCTCTACATTCGTCTTTCTACTCATTGCAAATGGCTTCATCCCCTGTACCAAATGTGAGTTTACATGGATATCACTGTGGTTCTCTTGTCAATAGTGTGTGTTTGCATATGTGTGTTTGTGTGTGTGTATGTATTTTGATTCAATTGAAATAACTGAAATATAGTGACCACATCTGAAAACTGGTAAAAGATATTGCATTTTTGTTGTTTTTATTTTGCAGTATTCATGTTTGACACATCTTCCCACAAAATATAAACTTTGTGGTATTAAAACATATGCTGCAGTAAGTTGCTAGCTTATGTTAAATTAAATGTTGTTGTTGATTCCAAAATGTATACTTGAAATGGTGTAGTGTTACAGTGGTATATTTTGTTACAATGTCCTACTGTTACTGTAAAGTACTCTTACAGTAGCATACTTTTACTGACCTGTTTGGAGATGGTCATTTCGGCTCTACACAAAGTAAAGTATCATGGGTAAAATTATGTTCATACACATAGCGTGAAACTCAGTTTAACTAAACAGTGACAAGAATAACTGTAATGCCTGCAGGCAAAGTGAGTTTGATATAGCAATCGACAACAAATAAATGTATTACATAAATCGGCAGCCCAATCACAGTGCAAACAAACAATGTTTGCTATACAGTAGTCCCTCTGACGAGGGGACACCCACTATGTCGGGACAGTTTGTCAATGTACGGACTGTTTTCCCATGTTAATGTCCCTCTGATGAGGGGATACCTTGTGTACTCGGACAGCGGGGTACGGACAGTTGCCCAGTGGACAGTTGCCCAGTGTTCAAATGAAAATGTGGACAGTTGCTCAGTGACAACAAAAAATTCCATAAATATAATAAAATCATGAAATGTAACAAATAAATTCCTTAATTTAGGATTAAATTCTTTGTTAGATAATTGACATAGAACAGTTTGCCCCAGCTTTTAATTGTATGAGGCTTCTGAAGCCAGTCACAATACAAATGGGGTTACCCTGGATAGTACATTGCAATCAGAATGCATATCACATGGTTGCAGTGGATATCTGAAGCTGCTTAAAAGAATACAAATAAATTACTGTGGCTTCCATGGTCAGCGTGTGTATATAGACCTCTAGATATTCCACATCCAGCAGTATCTTCTCTCAGATATACAACTGTTCACTTGCTGTTGTCACATGTATACATATGATACTGATCTTCACTATGGACCCCCCACTTGAGCTAATTAAGACTTCTAGGGGTGGAGATAAACTCTGTCTGGAAGGTCATATGTACACTCGTAAGGTCAACTAGAAGACCCCCATCCGATGGGCTTGTTACACAGCAGCTTCAAACTTGTTACACAGCAGCTTCAAACTCGCCTTCATACTTTGTGCCAAGACTTTGTTGCTGAGGACAAGGAAGTGGGAGACTTCCTTCGTTCTGTTGCCCACAGCATTAGACTTGCATGTACGCAAGAACATGAACTATGACCATATAAATGAATGTATTGTGAATGAATTGATTGACATCGGTATGAAATTATGAATATGGGCATATTTATGTTATATAAATAAAGTGTTGTTGTTTTGTTATAATATATTAATTTTATAAAACATAAATATTATACTGTTATCAAAAAAGGACTTTTATTTATTACATTTATGGAATTTGTTATATAGTGCTTAATTTCTATCAATCAATGCGTTGACATATTGCCACATCTTTACCGTGTGTCGGTTGTACTGGTCTGAACTCGGGCACTATGATGTCTGTCCCTCCGATGAACGGACACCCGCCATGTCGGGACACTTGTGCTTGGATACATGGATACAGATGTGTCCGCTGAAGAGAGGATCTACTGTACATTCTTCTTTGCACATGCATAGTAGTGTAAATTAGTGGTCACCCAGACAGGTCACTGTGGCATGCTGTTACAGTAATGCACTGTTACAGTTGTATATTGATAGTTATGATAATAATAATAAAATAATAGTTTGTCTTTGCAATTGTAAGATTGAATGAAAGTTTAGTTACATGTATGTATACCCTAACATACATACACATACCTACATGCAAGCATGCACACACACACACATTATACACCCACACAAACGCTCATACACACATGCTTGCATCCCCCAAACATACCACAAAACACACACATACTTTTTAAATGAAAGTTTAGTTACAGTGTATGTATACCCAAACATACTTACACATACCCACCTGCAAGCATGCACACAAACACATACATACATGCACACACACACTGATGGAGTACACATTGCTGTGTTTCAGGGATCTTGTACTCGACATGTATCATCCAGGGCATCTTTCTGAATGGAGCCATCCCACTCTACTTTGAGCTGGCGATGGAGACCACCTACCCCATCACCGAGACAATGACCAGTGGCATCATGAATCTCACCTACAACATCATCCCCTTGTTCTTTGTGCTTGTCTTTCTCATTCCAAACGTTGGTGAGTTCTCAGTCCCAGTCCTAGTAACTAAAACCTTTGTACTCATAACCAAATAATAATAATGTTGGTTTTGATACAGCATGTTTTAAGTAAATAGTTACAAATCACAGTGTTTCGCACCATGTTAATTTAATACTAACAGTATGTGTAGACAAAGGGATCATCTCAGAATGTTGTTGTCCGATATCAGACGAAATTACTTTCATTTGAGGGAGAGGGAGTTAGAGGCAGTTTTGTCTGACCTCGGACATCAATATTTTAAATTACGGACCGATATTGTTAATATATATTGATATAATATCAATGTTTACAAACTTTCATCTGAAGGGGTGGGGGGCTGAGAAAGTAATTTCATCTGATATCGGACATGAACATTTTGAGATGAACCCTACCCTAAGTGTCATAAATATTCACTACAACTAATATATCACATTATATGTAAGATCTTAAAGAACAGTTTAAATCAACAATAAATAGACAGGCATAATTACAAAATAAAAAGTATATGATGAAAGAAGTGTGTACATGTATATCAAATGAAACAACAAATGAAACTACTGGGTATGATATAAATGAACTTTCATCTAGTTGTTTGTCCTCATATCCATTGCACCCTCCCTTCTCCTTTTATCTCTCACCCTCTCCAGTCCTCTCTCCTACACCTACACCTATCCCTCTCTGCCCTCCCATCGAGTTGTTGCAGGTCTGGGTTGGATGAATTAGATGATGTAAATTGACATGTACGAGTTGTGTCAGGACTGGGTTGGATGAACTGGGCGATGTAGATTGACATGTCCGAGTTATTGTAGTACTGAGTTGGATGAACTGGGTGATGTAGATTGACAGTTATGAGTTGTTGCAGGACTGTGTTGGATGAACTGGGTGATGTAGATGGACATGTACGAGTTGTTGCAGGTCTGGGTTGGATGAACTAGGTGGTATAGGTTGACATGTACGAGTTGTTGCAGGAATGGGTTGGATGAACTGGGTGATGTAGATTGACATGGACGAGTTGTTGCAGGAATGGGTTGGATGAACTGGGTGATGTAGATTGACATGGACGAGTTGTTGCAGGACTGGGTTGGATGAACTGGGTGATGTAGATTGACATGGACGAGTTGCTGCAGGACTGGGTTGGATGAACTGGGTGATGTAGATTGACATGTACGAGTTGTTACAGGACTGGGTTGGATGAACTGAGTGATGTATATTGACATTTTTGTGTTGTTGCAGGACTGGGTTGGATGAACTGGGTGATGTTCGGCAGTGTGGTCGCATCCTTCCCGATGATGCTGACCTTCAAAGAACAGTACAACCGTCTCAATGTCGACCAGCACACTGAGGTGAAGGCCGTTATCAGCAAGAACCTGTCTGTACAAGCGACTCCAGAGACTGAACCCTAAGTTCAGCATCATCCTAGTAGGCAACCTCAATCTGGTGTGGGTGTTTACCCTTCCAACAGAGGCCACCAGTCTTGGTGTCTGTGTTATTCAGTTGTTAGGGGTTTTGGCAGAAAGGTAGGGTCTTTCTGTCTGTTTCTAGACATCTGAAGGCCTTCAGCAGTATTGCATCTGGGTGTACTCAGTGCATAGGTAATATTTTCAGTAATGGTAAATGATTATTTGTATATAACTGTACGGATATTTCTTGGTATGATTATGCATATATACATATAGCCAAGCCATGGACAGTGGGGGTGTCTTGACAAACACAATTGTTTGATGTAATACATAGCTTGTGACTGTTAATGCTGGTAGATCTTGTTCTTGCTTGTCGAGGTGTTTATGTTCTAGTAGTTAACATTGTACTTTTTTATATTCACAATTCTGAGTTGCAACCGAGTCATGTTTACATCTGGTCAGGTTGGATGGGTTGTAAGAAATTGTTGAAGTGCAGAAACAATATTTATATTGCTTTTATGTGAACCATGTTTTATGTATTTTGTCAGAATACCAGTTGTGCCATTCACCAACAATACGTTTGAGTGTTTTTCAGCTCAACTGTATTTGTTGGGAATGTATTTTATGCTTTGTGGGATGATTTGCAGGAAGGACTACTAAGTGGTACATATGTATAGCCATAAAATGTTGCTCAAGGGAATTGCCTTTGTTATTCCAGACTTCCGTTGCATGCAATCTATGATTTCCTGCAGATGGAAGATTAGATGTTGAACAAGAATCAAGGTCCACGATGTGGGCCTAATGTTGGTCCAGTGTCTGCAAATAAACTAATGGCTAGCAGTTGTTAAGTTAATGCAGACCTTACGACTCCATGGCTTGGTATTACATGTCGACAACGCTAACTACGTAGAACACAGCTTAGCCTGAAAGCCCCTGGCCAAAAGACTCCTTAATACTACATATTTCGAGCAACTAGAGATGATGTTTGAGTGTAGTGCTATCATTCATGGTTGTCTCACTCTTGTACAATGCTGTATATAGTTCACAGAATTGTTCTTGAAGCGGTTCCATATGATAATGTATTTTAAATAGGTGAGGGACTTTATTTTATAAGTAGTTTTATTTAACCACATCATTTTGGAGTGGATTATCATGTCTGGTCACAATTTATGGGTAAGCCATTTGAACGAATCTGTTGTGCATCATGATATCTAGGTCATATTTATCTGTAGCATTGCATTCATTGGATATGTAGTTATGTAGAACGGAAATGAAGTTTGATGTGTCAGATAATAATTGTGTTGTAACTGCTTTTAATCAAGGTGCAATATCAGATTAATTGTGTACCTGGGTAGATGCATGAAGCTTGCAGCCATTGTAAATGTTTCTGTCTTTTTGGTATTGGAATTACTGAAATTTACAAAATTAAATCAACATTACAGTATAACATGAGCAAGCTTCTCCTTTAGTAGGTGGAGAGAGGGATGGAAGGCACAAAATGTCAGTCCACAAAGGTTGGGGTAACCATGTGGATACCGTATGAATGTTGGCAAGGTCATTTCACAGAGGTTGGTTGATGAAGCATAGGTGGTCACACAAAACATATGGTCACCCCATGGACGTTAGATGGGGAAATGTAGTCACACCAAGGAGGTTGGAAGGGATACATGTGGTCATCCCAGAAAAGTTGGTAACTGACATATGTGGTCACCTCAGTGAGGTTGGTGATACACCAGTGTTCACTTCAGGCAGGTTGAAAACTGTCTTGTTGAGTAGAGATACTAATCAGTTATTTCTACACATTATTTTGTAGTATGTTTTGTAGGGGGCACCCTAAAATTTATTAACATCACTACAATTGTTTATATATACACACATCCAAACCATGTTATTTATATAAAGTGATAATAAAAACTCAAATTTTATATAAACATCTCTTGTTGTGACATCTCTGTCCGGAAGATAACTATGCTGCAGCAATATTATTTATAAAACGTGATTCCAAACAGTCCTGCAAAATGTTGGTGTTGAAGTATCATATAACCACATTTAAATAGTTTGCTATGCAACATTACTTGACATCTGGTATGCATAAAATATTTGTTCCATTATGCACGGTTTGCCACATCTTAATTAATAATCACTATTTATTATACAATAATTTTTACTAACATTGATTAATACTATGAAAAATATTACGTATGTCTAATGATTATTGCAATGACAATTAATACTACTAATTCTCGCTTTTACAGAAATGTTCCGTATTTTAGGCCACACTAGTAAATATATCGCACACTAGTGATAAAACCACATTTGATTTTACATAGGTGGTCATAATGTTTCCTTCATTTCCTGCTAAGTTTGTCTAACAATCTTGAAAATCTCACCGCATAGTTAACCTCCATTGACATTCATGAAATTCTCATACCTTGTTTTTCAGAAAAATTCACCCAAACCTGATACCCTCAATTTTGCCACAATCTAGTGATGGAATTGGAATATTGGTGCATTCTGCAAAATAGCCACTGCGAATACGCGAGTAACTAGCATATATTTATTGCTACCTCGTGAAAGATCTAATGCATTCAGTAGTGACTGGACCAACATGTCCCATGTTAAAGTGCTTGAAAAAATCACACCAAAACGGTATTTTCAAGGGCACTCTAACTGGCAGACGAATACATGTATACAGGTATAAAATATATGTGCTTTAAAACAAACATTAAAGCACTCTATATATTATATGGTCTATTTTGATCACTGCAGCATCAGTCAAGAGGTAACATTTGTATTTAATCTCTAAACTGACATAAAAGTCACAATAATCAAAATTTACATCTACATTTCATTTTATTCCAACCTTTGCCTAAAATATATCCATAGAGCATTTTGATATATACTGTATTTATATATAAAACCTCCATAGGTAAAATAATATTGCATGACCATATTGTTATTCTGATAACAATTGCTGCTGTTAAAATATCACACGATTTGACTAAACATCTACAATTTGTGCAGCATAGCCAGCATCAAATTGCTGCATTAATCCTCATTTGTTTCACCTGCTGTTTCAGTTTTCACTTTTGAAATGTCCTTTGGCAAGTAACTCCTCATTCAGGTCACATAATTGTTGAAGGAAACCATCGTTTGGACAGATCTCGCGATGTTCACGAACATGTCGTACAGCGTCCTGTGCTGTCTTGTGTTGACGGAGCATCAAGTAAGCTATGGTGATGGTAGCTGATCGACTGGCGCCTTCACAACAGTGGACCAACACTTTACCTGCAGCAACAGAAAAACAGGACTACCACATTAACGAGTCAATCAGTGAAACTCTGTTATGGCTCCACCATCCCTTCTTGTAATAATGTTTGAATCCCATAACATTTTGTTCTTATTTATTACCAGACAGGAAACATTTTGTGATTTCAGTGAATAATTTTGTAAATGAAACTTCTTTCCAGTTGTTTCCCTTCTATATCTTATGTAGCCATATGTTTCATTTCTATGGCATTCGAAGTTAATACCTCTCATTAATACATGATTATTATATTTGTGAAAATGTTCATTAAGTTGGAAGAAATTAAATAACACAATTGTCTTAGTACACAACTAGAAATTTGCGAATCACAATGTTTCACACCATCATGCCGAGCAGAGAAAGAACAGATCCTGATGAAGGCCGGCGAAGGCGGTTGAAATGTTAATTGTGAGTTGAAAATATATAGTTATGTACTAAAAAACTGGTGTTATTTAATATGATTATTATACTTGTTACAATGTATAATGTAACTTTGTATGGTAAACAGATATAATGAAGTTGCTTATAATTAATTCTCGCTTATAGTGAATAAATAAATTGAAATTGATTCAAATTTTTTCTTATTGAATTTATTCTAATGAATTTCTGTGCGTAATTGCATTTTATAACAAATTTTCGGATACAATAATCAATTATGTCGGTTCCAGTGGCCAAAATGGCAAAATCCATTTAAATATCATTGGATAAAACAAATCATCAAAATAAAATGCAGGTCTGGACCCCTATTTTTTTTATTTTACATTAAATACTATGGAATAGAGTATGTTTCTCTCTACTTAGATCTCCACCGAGACAGTATAATTCCCTAATATAATCCATGTGTTGTTCTTACCACCAGAGTCTAAAGCTTTATCAATAAATTCTACCGTCTCCTCAAAGAATGCCTTTAGTTGAAATGAATTGTGATCTGTTGCTTCAATTCCCTTGAACTCGGCACCGATATCTTTATACGTCTCCAATTTTGAGTCCACATGCTGTCTGTCCTTTCCCAGGGCAGTGTTCAGGATGTGAGTAATTCCCAACCGCTTCAATTTTGATATTGATCTTGCACTGCCCCTGTAACAGAATGACAAATGAAAACATTACTCACTGCATTATGTCTTCAGTCCTCAATGAAGTATTGCCTACAACTGTAAGCATTTTCCCACATGGGGTTCCTAAGTTGGAGGCTGGACACTACAGAGGGAAGAGTATGGATGATTTAAAATTTTCTAACAGATTTGGAACTGATTCACAACAGGCTGAATTAATTGCAGAAGCAGCTTTAACCCTTTAGACCCCAACTGCCCGCAAACGTCTTGACTCCGGATGCCCACTTCCCCAACTGCCCAAATGTCTCTTAGTTTTGGCGTGGACATGGCGTCATCTTCTGGATACTTACATAATTTGTGTCACTGGATTCTGGGTATTAGTCATATGGCTTTGTACTTGGAGTTTCTGGATGAGCGCCGTTTTAAAAGATCGACTAACAAAGGGTTCGTAGATACATGTAGCATTCTGTGCAAACACACCCAGGAACTGCATTTTGCATGTTTAATTTAAAAGGACCCCTTTTCAGCAATTTATAGTCATGCAATATAATCATGACACCAGTCACATCACTACAACATTTTTGTTTGTTGTTGAAATCGATTAATTAATTCATTTAACCTGCTATCTTCAGGATTACTTACTGGTCACCGACGTATATACGTGGATAGACCTCATCCATGTCTCTGGAAGGCATCATCGTCATACCCCCCGAGGAGAACGTAATGATATCCACCAGTTCATCCACAGTACAATGTGGTTTAGTTTCCTCTGCCATTCTCTGGAAATGATGCAGAATATAACTGTATAATGAGGCACAGTACAACTCGGGGTCCAAGCAAAAATTGGCATACAAAATATAAAGATGAGAGCAAGAGTTTCTGTGCTGATACATAAACAGGAAGTGCGTGATAAGGTTGGACCGATATACGAGTAATGCAGGAAATATCAACAGAGATTTAACAAATCAGATTACTTAGGGCAGTTAATTGTAACTCTTAAATTGGTAGTCAAGAAAATGAGAACTGCATGGGGACAATACCATTTTATCAATTCCAATATTCCTTTCAAATAAATTCAAATTTCTTCCAATATAATTAAATTCATGTTCATCTAACACGGTCAGCTAAAATCTTCTGATTCCAAATTAATTCAATGGGAGTTGTTTTAAGACAAGATGCTGAGGTGCAGAATTGACTGTAACTTCATGAGCACTATGTTATTGGCACTGGTGGCCCAGCATGCATCAGGCCCTATTAACTGCAATTAGCAACATTAGTTTCAGTTGCACTGGCCTGTCTGTTGATTACAGTTCACATTCGCAGCTAATCAGCCCTGCATGCTTATTAAAGAGGATTATTGTTTCAGTGTAGGTATTGTTGTATGAAGTGGATATCTGTAATCTTTTACTTAAATGACCTATCCTTACAATGAAGGAAAGTGTTAGTGAACAGTAAGCGGACAACTAATGTAGACCATCTAAATAAAAGATAATGAACATATTTGAGGTTTGTCGAATTCATGGGAGGTGGGGGCATCACAAGCCCATACCAGGAGCAGATCCAGAGAGGGTAGCCTGGGGGGGTCAAAACCTCCAATTCAAATTTTACCCCCTTGAGGCTTTCCCCAAAAACCACCACTGGCACCGGAACTAAACTGATATTGGGTGGGCTGAGCCGGACCTTCAGAACGACTACGCTGTCAGATCATGACATTGGAAGACTTTGTGAATTTGTGAAGGTCACCAAAAACCTCCACCCGGCACTTGACTCGCCAAAACATGGGCACATTTCAAAGGTCTAGGAGGTACATGTCCCCGGGGTACGGACAGTTGCGCAGTGGACAGTTGCCCAGCGGTCAAAATGAAAAAGTAGATACTTGCTCACTGACAAAATGTCCATAAATGTAATAATTTAATTTGACATTAATATTATATTATTTATATTATTATATTCATTAATTTAGGATTAAACTCTTTGTTAGATCATTTACATGGTTTAGGAAGAAATTCTTTGTTAGATAACTGACATAGAACAGTTTTCCCCAGCTTTTAATTGCATGAGGCTTCTGAAGCCAGTCACAATGCAATTGGGGTTACCCTGGATAGGACATTGCAGTCACAATGCATATCACATGGCTGCAGTGGAACTCTGAGCTAGTCCAAGTTGGCAGGAGCTGCTTATAAGCAATTACAATAAATTGCTGTGGGTTCCATGGTCAGCCCACAGCATTAGACTTGCATAGATGCAAGAACATGAACTATGACCATATGAATGAATGTATTGTGAATGTATTGATTGACATTGGTATGAAATTATGAATGTGGGCATATTTATGTTTTATAAATAAAGTGTTGTATCATGAAGTTTTTGTTGTTTTGTTATAGTATAATAATTGTATAAAACATATAAATATTATACTGTTATCAAAAAAGAACTTTTATTTATTACATTTATGGGAATTTTGTTGTCACTGAGCAAGTGTCTACTTTTTTATTTGACCACTGGGCAAGTGTCCACTGAGCAACTGACCTCTGAGCAACTGTCCACTGGGCAACTGTCCTACACTCCATGCCCCCAGGCCCTCTTGGATCCACAACGGTATTGAACAGCAGAGCACAAGAAATTATGGTTAAATTGTTTCTCTTTCTACTTTAAAATTCAATAACTCAAAATTGTTCAGTTTCGATTCCGGAATTGAATAACTAAAATTATTGTTTTAACTGCCCCTTAGCTGTGGTGACAGGAGGCTTACTTGTGAGAAAAAGTTCTAGAATGTTGACCGACACCAAAAATTAAGGCTAGGGGTATAATAAATTAACAAAACTAACTTACGTTGCATCATGATTGTTGACGGAAAGCCTAAAGATAGTATACTATCGATCTATTAAATGTGACTATCGATAAGTACAATTCACTTTTATCAATTCCAATTTATGTGTATTTACAAAGGATCATTTCCAATTCAAATCAACATACTCACAAGAAGGATCAATTCAATTAATTTCCTTCTATTCCAATTCAATTATAATTCAAGTCGGCAAAATTAGCTGTTTTGTTGTGACTCAAGTTTCTGCACAGTGATGGGCAATGAAGCCCCAGTGAAAATCCACTGAAGAAAATATTTGCCCTTTAATTTCTTTACTTAAACATAAGCCAGGAAGTTCATAATAAAATACCTGTCTGGTTCTCAGAAGAGACAGTGCTAAGCAGGCCTTGTGTCAAGTACTGCAATCTGAGTGTTCTGAAGGGTTATATTGACTGAAGTCAGACAACCTGCACTAGTATACACTATGGTACTACCTTGCAGCAAAGGGTATGCTGAACTCTGGACATTGGCAAATGCTAATTCACCCCCTCAGCAAACAGTAATTTTGGTCTCTGGTGGTCAATTAGTGGTTATTCAAATTAGCACTCAGCAGCTCTGTTCTATGCTGCTAGTAAAACTGGGGTACATAGGGATTGGGAGAGAGCAGAAAACTGCTAGACAAAGAATTGCAGCACATGTTTTGTCTGGTGACAAATCCTTTTGTGCATATATGAATACTAGTAGTTCTGCTGTGGGCTGTTTTATTTTGGTCTTTGACCAAAAAGATACATAAAAAAATAGTACAATTTAATATAATTATATTGTAGTTTATACGTCTCAATTTATTTAGAAAAACATTGTAAATTTATTCTCTGTTTTGATCAATTCATTCAATTCATGTTACTTTGCGGGATTAAACTCCAATTCAATGTTTAGGTTTTATTCAATTCAAATTTATGCATTTTGTTGATCAATTCCAATTCAATTCAGAATTTAACCCAGGTCTGATTTTTAACAAGATTTAACAAGATTGCCACCCAGAGAATTAATTCTAGGTGGCAGGTGGACAAGGAAGCCCTTTGGCTTAACGAGAGTCCAACCCTTTTATCTATGTGTATCCCGCCCTTCTGAGATGTGTCGATTTTATTTTTAAACATATTCACACTACTAGCACCCACACAATCATCAGATAATCTGTTCCATTCATTTACAGTCCTTTGTGAAAATGAGAACTTTCATATATCTAATCTACACTGCTCCTTTGCTAATGTAACTTCATGTCCTCTAGTCCTTCTATCTTTCTTAACTGAGAAGAAATATTTCTATCAATATTTTCATAACCATTTATTATATATAACACTTCTATCTGATCTCCTCTCAATCTCCTGGTCTCTAGTGTTGTTAAAACACATTCTTTTAGGCGAATTTCATAACTAAGATCCCTCAGTTTTGGTATCATTTTAGTCGCTCTCCTCTGTACTCTTTCTAGCATATCTATGTCCTTCTTGCGATATGGCCTCCACGCTTGTATACAATATTTTAAATGAGGCCTCACTATTGTTTTGTATAGCGGTACTCTTTAGTATCGATGCTATCGTCGCCTATCGATACTAAATAGTTCTGTTTCAGGGAAATAGTTCCACAGGGGGTGCAGGTGGGGATTTTTGGTGAGCTACAAGGCAATGGGGTTTGGGTGCAGGTTTCTGAAGTTACTGAACATCTAGATTCGGTGCAGTACGTTGGACTGGTTTTGTTTACTTTTGATGAGCGTCATTCCGTCAAGAGGTGTGCAGTTCAAGGTTTTGGGTGAACCTGTCAGCAGGTTGAAAACTACACGCTCCACATGGAACTACGCTATGCTATGCCTGTATTGTAACGTAAGACTATTCAGCAACTTGAGCAAGGCCTACTTCCTGGAAATGGCTAGACTCGATGTTGTTACGCCTCACGAGTCACGGTAGCATAATTTCTATAACGCACCGGTCATAGCACCCCGGTTTAAACATTTACACTGTGTGCAAACAACTGTACAACTTACAACGGCAATAACTATATATTGTTCGGCCGTCCAGTTGTACGAAATGACAGCGACTAATACTCCAGTACTGAGTTCAGATGATCGCCAAACACTGATCGTTGCGCCCCTCGTTGAGATCCGGATACCAGCGCCCAAACCCGCTAGGTGGCGTAACTATTTTCTCAACCGTGTCGTCACGGTCTAGTGAGTCGGTCATATTGACCTGATAGTACGTATTTATGTGTCAAGACATTTCCACCGGGTTGCACTGTGCACTTACAATTTGCTAAAACTTGGATGCTTCCCAGAGAAGTCGAGATGGTGTTCGATATGACAATATATAATGAACAGGTCTGCTACGGAGTAAAATGTAAAGCGCTTTGAGCAGTTCTGAGGACTGGATACTGTGCTATATAATAAATTACCTTTACTCACCTTTACTTTACAAAGGCCCCCTTTTTTCTGACATAATCATTCTGATATACCATTATAAACACTTGTTTTGTTGGAAAAATAAACATTTACTTACTTACTTACTTATATAGATATGGGGACTCCCATGCAGACTCCCCCTCGCTGTGTGATGATCAGCAATATTTTGCTATAGTGTGTACTATTCGTGGGTACCATGCAATATTATAATATAACTTTACAATAGAGTAATATTTTGATTTATTTCATAGTCAATTTACTTTTTCCGTGACGTTTCGACTGCTATCAGCAATCTTCCTCAGACGGCAACCGCACTGGCGTGGGAACGAAAGTATTATTATGGAAGCTGAGAACCGGAGCTTCAGCAGAGCCCCATGGCGTCGGAAGACGGGTGGAGGGTGTGCTGTTGAATATTTTTCGCGGCGACGTTCACAACACAATTGTTGAAGCTCACCACAAACCTCCGATTGCACCCACCCTTGACGCTCGCTAAAAACCCACCCAAAAGGCTCTAGGAAACCCTCGATTTGCACTCCCCTTGAGGCTCGCACAAACACATTCAGGTTCAGATTTACTTGGGGCAGAATTAACCATATGTCTACCATCAGCAAGATTCCATGGGAGCAGCTGCCCATTCCCCCCTGTTAATTCCACCTCCTATGGGCAACCGTTAGTTATATGGCGACACGGTAGTCATTCTGATTAGACGTGTCACTCTGGCTCTCCAGGAGATCATTAAATATCGTTAGACGAGAATCAATATTATTATGAGAATCAATCTCGATTCATACTGTCGTTGATTTTTCCAAATCACATTGCTTCTTCGATGGCTCTTGTTCTCCAGTCCGTCTCCTTGTATCTACAAAGTTTGCCCCATCTTGTCGGCAATGTGATTAAAAGTAAAGTAAAAGGTATTTTTTATATAGCGCAGTATCCATGCAGTTCTCAGGATTGCTCAAAGCGCACACTTCACACTTTACACCCTGGCAGACCTGTTCAATCGAACACCATCTCGACTTCTCTGTTGATTATGTTGAATCTTATGATCTGTGCAAACTGACGGTCGTATAAAACAATATTTTGTGGATCCGTGTGTGGCCCGAGGAATTATAATTTAATTATCGAGAACCTGGTTGGCATTCAACGTTAACCTGTTTGCAGGAACCTGAAACTTCGTTGGTAACACAAGCCGCCTGGTAAACACTTGGGTTGTATGTTACTTGTAACACGGTACATCTAGGTGTGTCTACGCGGCTAGCTGACAGGTATAGGATTTCCAGTACGACCATTATTCAACATAGCGTTAAATCAGCGCATTAAACAGCGTAAGGTCAATGGCAACTTTATTCTGGATAGCCACAGCCACAAACGCTGGATGAAACAGACTGAAATACCTCTTCGTAATATACAAAAACACCACTTCACCACGAGTGTATTTAATATAAGGTTGCAACCCCAAAACACAACACCGTCGTAAGAAACGTTTTGTTGTAACGCAAAACAGTCGAAGTTTCCAGATCGACAAAAGTATACTGGAGCTCTTTTACAGATCAACTGTGGAAAGCATCCTGATATTCTGTGGCGCGATTTGGTGCACGAAAGCCAGTGACGGAACTCTGTGTGTGTGTGTGTGTTTGTGTGTGTGTATGGTGTGGTGTGTGTGTTGTGGTATGTGTGTGTGTGTGTGCGTGTGCGTGTGTGTGTGTGTGTGTGTGTGAGAGAGAGAGAGAGAGAGAGAGAGAATGTGTGGGTGTGTGGGTGTGTAACGGTGTGTAACGGTATTGCTCGTATCTATGTATTATATAACATACAAACAACACGTCGAGAAGAATATGTTTAATACGTTATTATCTGGATACACAGCTACACTGGTCTAAATCCTAGGCTAGACTGATTCACTACACTAACAGCGACGACAGCGCCCACTACTCTATATGCTAATTAGAGTCCATAGGTTGCTGCTAGGCAATCAGTCCAAATATACCCTCCCTGCTGGGCATCAGCTGGGGTATCTCGTGAGAGTGTGTTTGTATATTTAGGCATAATTATAGATTCATTTCAACACATGGAAGGTCATCTATGGAAATAAAAAAGATTGATCGATTAATGAAGTAGCCATATTCACACATGACGTCGCCATAATTGCCGGCATTACACGATGATGCTTCGGACGTTTTGTGACGTCATAGTATGTATCCTTGGTTTCGCCTTCACAGCGCCACCGGGAACTAGAGAGAGACGAGTGTTTCTTTGTTGTAATTTATACCGCTTCGATGTGATAATCTCGTACTTGACAGTGACCGGGTAATAAATGGGAGCAAGCAAGAGGACCACGGTACATTTCTGTGTTCACGTGCATTTGTATATGGGGGGGGGGGGGTTTGGGTGCGTATGGGTGGGGGTTGGTATGTCCGTGCGTGCGTTCGTGCGTGCGTGTGTGGTGTTTGTGTGTTTAGCTTTAGTAACACATTGTGTTAGGGCTAGTTTGAAAGTTTGTGTTTGCATATGTAGAGGGATAGCAAACAGTCATTACCACTTCAAACACTGTCGAGAAGATTTGTGATACAGAGTCAGGGGCGGTTCCAGAGAGAGTAATCCAGGGGCGGTCCAAAACCCTCCAATAATACCCCTTGAGGCTCGTCAAAAAACTTCCACTAGCGGCCGAGCAAAATTTATATTGGGTAGTCTGAGCCGGAGTTTCAGCACGTCGCGCTGTCGGGTCATGACATATGACATCGAAAGACGGGGAGGGGAACGCCACTCTAGCGCAGGCATAACGCGGCAAAATGTCTAAGGTCTAGGGCGGACACGAGCCCCGGGCCCCCCTGGACACGCCTGTGAGGGTAATTATATGCACCCTCAAATACTCGCGACAGGGTCGGGTGTGTCATGAGAGGGTAATCTGGGGGAGGGGCACAAAAACCTCAACTGGCGGCCGAACCAAATGATGTAGAAAAATTATCGCTGCTGCGCGCCATCGTAAATTCAGCTTCTCCGCTGATTCGGCTCGACTGGTGACATCGGAAAACGGGAGGAGGGTGCTGTTGAAATTTTTCGCCGCCGCGCCGCCGTGTCTTCAACTCTTCTTCAGCTTCTGCGCTGGCTCGGTTGGCTCGACTGTGATCGGAAGTCGGGTGGGGGGAGGGGGGAAGGGTAGTGTTGTATCTAATGGTTTAGATATAGACTCAGTCAAAGTCGTATTTATGCAGAAAGATAACTGTTCATTTGTTGACTCGCACCCGCGCACTGCGGCTTTTACATAAATTCAAATCTTGGTACCGTGTGTCCGCGTCATCAACACTACGTCATCCATCAGGTGACAGGTGGCTCATTATAATAATATTGTAAACACAACATTCTTCCCCTACTTGGAATTAAAGTCAGTACTGGGCTCATGCAAATACTAAAGTTCGAAATACGCTTATACTATGTTAAAAATACAATCATTAATTATACGATCGATGTAGAGGAGGGGTTACTAGCACATCACTCTTTGATGAAGTGTTAAAAGCGTATTCACATAATCGACGTGTGTACAAACGTGAAATAGAACTAGAGGAGCCAGCACATCACTCTTTCTTATTCAGTGAAATCTTTGAACCTCACGGGCGGTTTACGAAACCTGCTGGAACGTCGAACGACTTGCGACGACAGGCACGGCTTCAGCGTTGGTCTTGCGAGCGTGTCGTCGCGCGTGTTATCGCGCGTGTTGTCGACATCGTCGGCGTCGTTATGGTACGTGTCGTGTGGTAGGGAATGTGTCGCATTCAATCGTTTGAAATGCGAGATGTTTCGTGTGATCGTGTACATCCCTCTTTTAGCTGTTACGAGAGTTCCTGTACGTCGTACGACTTCGAGTGGTCGCGGGTCGAATGGTGTTGTTAACTTGTTTCTCCGAGGTTGTCGGACGAGAACCATTTCCCCAACTTGTAGTTGAGATCGCTTTGCGTTTCGTCGTTTGTCAGTGTAGACTTTCGATTTCGCTTTGTTGTCTGTGTTGCGACGTCGCAGTTTCTCATGAATCTCAGAAGCGCGAGTCTGTTGTGGGAGTTGTGGGAGTGTGACGTTTAGTTTCCTTCCATACAGTGCTTCCGCGGGCGATACACCTGTCGTACAGTGTGGTGTGGCGCGATATTGCCGAAGGAAGTTGTACAGCTCCTGTTTCCAACTCCGTTGTTCCACGTGTGCCGCTCTGGTGGCTTTCATTAGAGGAGCCATAAAGCGTTCTGCCTCGCCGTTAGCGCACGGCCAGATCGGGGTTATTTTCTTGTGTTCGAATCCGAGATAGTGTGCGAACTTGGTTAGTTCAGTGCCGTTGAATGGCGGGCCGTTGTCTGATTTGAGTACATCCGGGATGCCGTGACGAGCGAACATGCTGTCCAACTTGGGGATCACAGTGGAGGCTGCAGTCGACGTGACTATCTCCACCTCCGGGAATCTGCTGAAGTCATCAATGACTACTAGTATCAGCTCGCCTGTAGGTAATGGTCCCAGGAAATCAGCCGACAGATTCTTCCATGGTGCTGACGGAATCGGCGTTGGGATCATCGGCTCAGGTGTCATGGGTGTGCTAATTGTAGCTTGACAAGCCAGGCAACTTTTGATCTGCCTCTCGGCCATGCTGTCAATTGCGGGAAACCAAACTTTCTCGCGTAGTAACATTTTTGTCTTCACAACACCCTGGTGACCCACGTGTGCAAGTTCAACTGCTCTTTGCTGTAGAGTAGACGGCAGTATGATACGGGTACCTCTTAGTACGATGCCACTGCATGTTGTCAGTTCGTTTTTGACATGGACGTAGTCGTGAACGAGCGTGTCGTCCCAGCGACCAGTTTGTATAGCCCTGGTGACGGCTTGCAGAACTACATCTGTCGCCGTCTGCTCTTCGACCTCGTCAGCGGTCATGGCTTTTGGGATAGCTGCATTGCAGATGTATCGCATGTACTCCTCGGTCGAGTCGGTTGCTCCTTTCGCATATGGGTGTCGGCTTATGTAGTCGGCTGGATTCCGGTCGTCTTTTCCGGGTCGATACTTCAGTTCAAACTGGTAGGGAAGTAGACGCAATCTCCATCGCTCAATCCGTGCGGACGCAGGACGCTGACTCTTGAATATTCCGAGTAGTGGCTGGTGATCTGTGTAGATCGTGAAGCTTGCACCGTACAGATATAGGTGGAAATGCTCTGCGCTCCAAACAACTGCTAGCATTTCACGTTCTGTTTGAGAGTACCTTCGTTCGACGTCTGAGAGTGCTCGGCTTGCGTAGCTGACTACCTTTCCACTTTGCGTGAGAATAGCCCCTAAGCCGAGAGGGCTGGCATCGACGAATACTTCCGACGACTTGTTGGGGTCGAAGTAGGTCATCGTGCTCGTGTTCGTCAGCGCGTGTGTTAGCGCCTGGAACGATTGTTCGTGTTTAGGCTGCCAATTCCACAGTTCATCTTGTTTGGTCAGTTCTCGCAGTGGTGCAACGATGTTGGCGAAGTCGGCAATGAATCGAGACACGTACTGCACCATGCCAAGTAGAGAGCGTACTTCTGAAGGGTTTGTTTGAATCGAGTTTCTTCGGATCAGCACGCAGTCCATGCGCACCGAAAACGTGTCCGTAGAAAGTGACGCTTGGCTGCGAGAATTTGCATTTTTCTCGGTTCAGGCGAACGTTGTTTTCTCGCAATCTGTCTAGGACTGCTCTCAAATTCGCATCGTGTTCTGTAGGCGTCTTGCCGTGGACGATGATGTCGTCTGAAATGTTTCTGCATCCATTCAGGCCGTGTAGAAGTTCTGCGTTCGTATTCTGAAATATTTCCGAAGCGGCGTTAATGCCAAACATTAACCGCTTGTACCTGTAGAGAGCGACGTGTGTGCTGAATGTCGTGATGTGTCGACTTTCAGGGTCGAGTTCCAATTGATGATATCCGGCTCTCAGGTCGAGTGTGCTAAACATTGTCGCGCCATTCAGATCTGTTTTAGGTCATCGATGGTGGGCATTAGATGTTTCTCTCGCTTTACTGCTTTATTGGCTTCTCGCATGTCCACACATATGCGCACGGCTCCCGTCTTCTTTCGCACAACGACAATCGGACTCACCCACGGCGTCGGCCTGTCCGTCTTCTCGATCACGTCGTCTGCTTCGAGTCGTGCTAGTTCCTGTTCAACGTCCTTACGTATGTGGAACGGTATGCGGCGATGCTTTTGCTGTTTTGGCGTGACAGTCTAGTCAATGTGCAGTGTGATCAGCCGATCCTTGACCTTTCCCATTCCTGCGAATAGGTCGCTGTAATCCTCTATGACCTTGACCTTGTCGTCATCAGCTGTCGTGATTTGTCTCGCCATCGTCAGTACCTTAAGGTTCTCGGCTGCTGCATAGCCAAGCAAATTTCCACTGCTGCCTTCAATAACATGAAAAGGCACTGTTAGTTGCTCACCATTATGTTGCAATTCGAAGTTCGCCATGCCAAGCACAGACAGCGGCGTTGTCGCGCCGTACGGGAACACGCGAGTTGTCGTGGGCTGCAATGCTGGCTTCACATGTAGGCTGTCATACGTGTGCGATTCAAGAATGTTAACTGATGCTCCTGTGTCGATTATCATTTCTACCTGCTGACCTTGAACCTGGATGAGACGTTTTGGGATGTGCTGCCTTCCCAGAGCGACGTGGACTTGCTCGTCTGTGCACGAAGTGAACACGTACTCTCGTTCGTCATCGTTGGTAGCAGCGTGTGTTGTCACGGCGTTCGCAACCGGATGTCGCGACATTGGACGTGATGCATGCTGGGTAGCGCGCTGTGATGATCGACAAACTAATTCAAAATGGCCGACCTTGTGGCACGCACTGCACTTCCTGCCTCGCGCCGGGCAACCAGAACGATGTGGTAGTTGATTACTGCAGTAATTGCAGGCCTTAGCGTGTCTGCTTGTAGCATTGGAGCGATTGGTCGAGTTGTAACGCTCACCTCTGTTGCCAAAATTGCGATTTCTTGACGTGTGTCTTCCCCTGGCGGATGACTGTGAAGAAGTTGCGTTGATTGGACGATCAGCTTTCGTCCCACCTTCGACGGCGCTTGCTTGCTGTTCGCTCAACTCGAGCGCTCTAGCGGCGGCGATCAGCCTGTCTAGCGATAGATCGTCCCGCAGTGCACGTCTGCGTAGCGGCTTAGATTGACATGCAAAAATTATTTGGTTAGCGATCTCCCTGTCAACGTTTGCAAAGTCACAGGATTTTGCCAATTTGCGTAGCCGTGTTGCGTAATTGTCAATCGTTTCCGTCTCACCTTGTGCAGCTTGGCGAAAGCTGTAGATCTCGAAAGCGGTGTTCGTTTTCGGCGTGAAATAGTCAGTCAGTGCGTTGGCGGCTGCTTGGTAAACATTGACGTCATCGGTAACGTCAGGCCGATCAGCGTGTCGAATAGCTCGTCGACTTCGTGTCCCGCGTAATGGAGAAGCAACGCGCGCATGCGCGTCGGCTCGCTGACTGCCATGGTCGTGGTCAACCTTTCAAAACGGTCAAGCCATTTCCTCCAACGAGGTCCCAAATTGCCATCCATTCGCATGTCAAACTGTGCGAACGTGGGTAGAGCCATTGTAGACGTAGCAGTGTGTTTTTGTGGAGTTACGAGATCAGCTGTTGACGTAGTAGTTACAGCCGTTTTCATGCCGCACGCCAGAAGTAGCAATGACGTCAGCAGAGCGAGCACCGGTCTTGTTGAAAACGGCGGCGTGTTCTGTTCATAAACTCACAGTTTAGAGAATTCCAGTCCAACTCCGTAGCTCGTTTCCACTGCATAGGCGTCTGTGGGTTGTAGTGTACCTCGTCGCCAGATGTTGTATCTAATGGTTTATATATAGACTCAGTCAAAGTCGTATTTATGCAGAACGATAACTGTTCATTTATTGACTCGCACCCGCGCACTGCGGCTTTTACATAAATTCAAATCTTGGGACCGTGTGTCCGCGTCATCAACACTACGTCATCCATCAGGTGACAGGTGGCTCATTATAATAATATTGTAAACACAACAGGTAGGGGTGCTGTTGTTGATATTTTTTTACATCTCACTTGTTTTTAAATCCGACACAACTCTGTACCGGACAGGTAAGAAAAGTCACTATTTTATTCTTCAGAGTACGCGATGATAATTAGGCGGAGGATTGGATTGTTTCTGTGAAAACGTGGCTTATCATTTCCTAATTATATTCTTTTCAGCGCATGGAAGGTCATCCATAAAACTTAACCTGACGTTGAAATAAAACAACTGTGGTAGCCACAATTGAGTGCTTGGAAGCGAAGTATCCGAGGTTTCCGCAACCGATAGGTAACGAGATACGTGTTTCTTTGGTGCCATTTATACTGCTTCGATGTGTTTGTGTGTGTGCGTGTGCGTGTGCGTGTGCGTGTGCGTGTGCGTGTGCGTGTGCGTGTGTATGTATGTGTGTGTGTGCGCGCGCGCGCGCGCGTGTGTGTGTATGTCCGACATGGCTTCTTAAAGACTGTGTGCACGATGTTGTACCTGTGCTCATGACAATTGTTAACCTGTCTCTGAGAACGGGGGTAATGCCTTCGCACTTGAAGGAAGCGCACATCAGGCCAGTACTCAAGAAACCGAGTCTAGACAAAACTGTCTTGAATAACTACCGACCCGTGTCAAATCTACCCTATCTATCGAAGACAATAGGACGTGTCGTTGCTGCGAGATTGTCAGCTCACATGTCAGAGCACAATCTCTGTGAGCCCTATCAGTCAGCGTACCAGCCGAATCACAGCGTTGAGACGGCCCTTGTCTGTGTGCAGAATCACATCCTGCACGCAATGGACAATCAGAATGTTATCATCTTGGTTCTCCTTGATCTATCGGCTGCGTTTGACACCGTCGACCATGAAGTGATGTTACATAGACTCTCACATGATATCGGAGTGGTCCAAGATGCACTGGACTGGTTTAAGTCATACCTGAGAGACAGAGTCCAGTCTGTCCACATTCATGGTGCTACATCGCCTGCTCGTCCTCTGGTATACGGGGTACCACAAGGTTCCGTGCTGGGTCCCCAGCTGTTCTCCATCTATGTAGCACCAGTTGCTAAGATTATTCGCAAGTACAATTTGATGTGTCATTTCTACGCAGATGATACTCAAATCTACATTCTAGTGAAACCCCACCAAGAGGACATTGCTGCGGCTGTCGTCCGTATTGAAGAATGTGTAGCGGAGATCAGGACGTGGATGGTGACAAACTTTTTTAAGTTGAATGACTCAAAGACAGAAGTCATCGTGCTCGGCTCTGCGCAACAACTAAACAAAATTGAGCTGCGCACACTATGCATTGGAGACTGTTTGGTCACTGTAACTCAGAATGGTGTACAGTTCGATGCCGAGATGAAGATGGAGACGCACGTGACCGCTGTCTGTAGATCTGCAATTTTCCATCTCCGAAATATTGCAAGAATAAGACGTTATATCTAACACCTGCAGCGACGGAACAAGTCATACATGCGTTTGTTACCAGCAGACTTGACGTTGGCAATGCTTTACTCCACCGACTGCCTGTGAAACAACTAGAACGGTTGCAGAGAGTACAGAACTGGGCGGCCCGCCTTGTCGACGGCGCCAGGAAGTTCTGTCATGTCACACCTCTATTGATCAAGCTGCACTGGCTGCCACTAGCAGTTAGAGTAGAGTACAAGATACTTCTACTCACGCACCGAGCACTGACTGGCTGTGTACCACAGTATATCACTAAATGTTTGAACAGACGTCAGCCAACTCAATTGTTGCGCTCCAGTGAACAAAATCATTTATGTGTACCACGTGCATCGCGTCGCTGGGGTGATAGATCCTTTCGCGTGGCAGCCCCAACACTATGGAACTTGCTGCCGTAAAAGCTGACTGCAACAAGAATGACAAACACTGATTTTAAATCAAACCTTAAAACATAACTGTTTTCCCGAACATTCTGTACGGCGCCGTGAGCAACGATTGTTAGAACGGCGCAATATAAATGTCACGATTTGATTTGATTTAATTTGTGTGTGTGTGTGTGTGTGTGTGTGTGTGTGTGTGTGTGTGTGTGTGTGTGTGTGTGTGTGTGTGTGTGTGTGTGTGTGTGTGTGTGTGTGTGTAGTTGTGTGGTGTGTGTGCGAGCGAGGTGCGTGTGTATGCGTGTGAATATACGTGTGTGCGCATATATGTATTTCTCTTCTTGAAAACTGCACCCTTTTTTGGACATTACCCCCTCACCCCAACGAAAACAAATCAATACAAACGTCTTCTTCGTTGCTTCTTTCGTAGAGTGACATGCTGCCAGTTCATGTTTTGCTGCGCTTCTCGAGATACGTGTTTCTTTGGTGGTGTCATTTGTACTGCTTGTGTGTGTGTGTGTGTGTGTGTGTGTGTGTGTGTGTGTGTGTGTGCGTGTGCGAGTGCGAGTGCGTGTGCGTGTGCGTGTGCGTGTGTGTAAATATGTATGTATGTGTGTGTTGGTGCGTGCGTGCGTGCGTGCATAAGTGCGAGCGAGGTGCGTGTGTGTGCATGTGAGTATACGTGTATGCGTATATAAGTATTTCTCTTCTTGAAAACTGCGCCTATTTACCATTTTTGGACATTATACCCGCACTCCAATGAAAAATCAATACAAACGTCTTGCATAAATGTTCTTCTTCGTTGCTTCCTTCGTAGAATGACATGATGCTATAGTTCATGTTTTACTGCGCTTCCTCAACAGTTACCCATTTCCATTTGTCCCCAGAAGCTTAATGTAAGCCTACTAATTTAGGCAGGATACGGGTACTCAGCAGCTGCTGGCTCGCGAGGATACCATAATAATTACATCTTCTGAACAATCTTGCACGTATCTCGTGTGTGAATCCGTGTGTGGATCGAGGAATTATAATTTAATTATCGAGAACCTGATTGGCATACAACGTTATCCTGTTTGCAGGAACCTGAAACTGCGTTGGTAACACAAGCCGCCTGGTAAATATTTGGGTTGTATGTTATTTGTAACACGGTACATCTAGGTGTGTCTACGCGGCTAGCAGACAGGTATAAGATTTCCAGTACGACTATTATTTAACAGAGCATTAAATCAGCGCATTGAGCAGTGCATATGCTCAATGGAAACTTTATTCTGGATAGCCACAGCCACACTGTGAACGCTGGGTGAAACAGACTGAAATGTGTCTTCGTAAAATACAAAAATACCGCTTCACCACGAGTGTATATTTAATATAAGGTTGCAACCCCCAAACACCGTCGAAAGAATAGTTGTGAAGCAAAACAAATAAAATGTAGGCGTTCCACGTATTGCTAGGCGCACACCAACCGACTAACGCCGATTTCGGGTTCTAGTCGACATAAAAAGTAGTCGGGGCTAAACGGCAATGTCGACTGCAACTAGCGCGCACCAACCAACACACACCGACCGACTGCCGTCGGCGTTCGGAGCAATCATGGTGAAAATCCACTATGATCGTGCATGTTTACTCGATGTGTAAATTACAACAGTTAAAGGCGCGACTTCCCAACAACAATGTTCGTTAAGCCAATATTTGCGACTACTAATTTTCTGTCTCAAAACTTTAATGATTAAAAAGGTAAATTCCGTTTTTATTAACTAATTTTATATTTCAAAAGGTCAAGTTTCTTTTTCCAAAAGGACACATTTTCTGTCAAAACTAGTACTTAGCCAGCGAACCGCACACGTTTTTGCGCCTCCGCACACGTTTTGCGCCTTGTTCCCCACGGACAACCAAACTACGGACGGGAGACAATTTTTGTTGGACCGCGTATATCTAGTTGCTTATAGTTGCTCTTCGATGAATGAAACAAAGTACCAATCGCACTTCTAAATGCTATTTAAATGTCTGATAGCATTTTTAGATGATAAGAAATAAATGATAACAATCAAGCTTTTGTCATTTATATTTATGATTATGAATTTTCCGCATTGATGAAGCCGTGGAAAACGAAACTTGTCGCGACGTAATGCTTAGATTCGCCGTTAGGCGTCAGCCTTTAGGGCGATTTGGCTTGCCCATTTAGAAAATCGTCCGGCAGATAAACGCACAGCTTCGCTAAGCTTTATATCAATATAAACAACAGTACATTTAATAATTCCGTGCCACGAGAATTCAACAGTTATGCCGAAGTCTCAGTCGTAGCGCACTTATTCTTCAAATGTTCTTCACAGCTAACCCCGACGTGCGGATTTTTGAAGCTATATATATATATATATATATGAATATATATATATATATACAATGGCGTACCCAGGGGGGTTTTGGTTGCCCAGAAACCCCAAAACAATTCCCACACATTTACACACACACATTGACGCACTCACGAACGCTCACCCACACCCACACTCACACCCACACCCAAACCCACACCCACACCCACACCCACACCCACACCCACACCCACACCCACACCCACCCACCCACCCACCCACCCACACCCACACACACATACGCACTGGCACACACACACGCACGCGCACGCACACGCACACGCACACACACACACACACACAAACACACTCACACATACGCACTGGCACACACCCACACACACAAACACACACACACACACACACAAACACACACACACACACACGCACTCGCACACACACACACACACACACACACACACACACACACACACACACACACCCACACACACACCCACACACACAAATACACACACGCGCGCGCACGCACATTCACACATCCACACACACACACGCACACACTGACACGCACACACACATACATACACACTCACTCACGCACACACGC
Source organism: Paraescarpia echinospica (assembly GCA_020002185.1). Classification (NCBI taxonomy): domain Eukaryota; kingdom Metazoa; phylum Annelida; class Polychaeta; order Sabellida; family Siboglinidae; genus Paraescarpia; species Paraescarpia echinospica. The sequence continues at coordinate 31,091,447 of CM034536.1, forward strand.
GCACACGCGCGCACACACACACACTCACACACAAACACACTGACACATACGCACTGGCACACACACACACACACACACACACACACACACACACACACACACACACACACACACACACACACACACACACACACACACACACACACACACACACACACACACACACACACACACACACACACACACACACACACACACACACACACACACACACACACACACACACAAATACACACACGCGCGCGCACGCACATTCACACATCCACACACACACACGCACACACTGACACGCACACACACATACATACACACTCACTCACGCACACACGCGCGCACGCGCACACGCGCGCACACACACGGTTAGGGATAGTAGGTGTGCTTTTCCAGATGCTGTTAACAGAGGAAAACGCTTCCAAATATGATTAAAGGGAATACAAACATATATTGCTCGAATTCATGTTATATTACATCCTGCTATCTATTTCCACGTCCACCAAGCCAAAAAAATCAAAAAAATTCAATGAATTAGAAATTCCACATTTTATGGTGTGCATCCGGACATTTTCGAATATGCATATTTTTGGCGCGCTTTTCGGGATACCGAGATGTGACGTCACTTATGACTCAAACTCGCATCAGGCCGACCCTTTCCATGCATTCAGAGCATGTTTAGCTTTTGGGTCGAAACGAGCGTCAGAACGAGTTATTGTGCAATATTCCGACGTAATACAAACACTAGTCATCATAGAGGAACAAACATTTATCTTACGGTTCCACATGAATCGAATTTTATTCAAAACAACGAATGCGAATGGGCCTACAAGTCGACTAGGTTTCGCCGAGCTTGGGCTCGTTTTCAGAATAATTATATCGAATGCAACCAACGGGAGATAATCTACACCAATAAATATACATAGCAAACATATCTTGTATCCAGCTACATAAAGTAACGTGTATAATCTCATAATATCACTAGAATATCGATATATGAAGGCGTTGTACAATTTATCATAACAACTTAAATCAGTCAGAGAGTTTCCGTTGGTCCCGCCGGTTCAATCCTGACAGCATGCAAACCTTTGATTTTCTTTACACTTTTTTGTTTATGTTTTCACGAAGTAATAAAAACAAAATCATTTTATACTATAATGCACTGTTTGTAAATGATTTTTATTTTTGTAGTGACTATTTATTCGCCACAAAAATGAAAATATGGTCATTATATAACGATGTTTCTAAATTGTATTCATCCAAACAAATATAATGTAATGGATATATAATTTATTAATTGTAAATATATTGTACGGTAATACATTGTAATTATATATGTGAAAACAGATTGAGATATGTCTGGATAAATACGATTTAGAAACATCGTTATATATAATGACCATATTTTTATTTTTGTGGCGAATAAATAATTACTACAAAAATTAAAAAACTATTTACAAACAGTGCATTATAGTATAAAATGATTTTGTTTATATTACTTCGTGAAAACATAAACAAAAAAAGTGTAAAGAAAATCAAAGGTTTGCATGCTGTCAGGATTGAACCGGCGTCGCCCGATTGTAAAATAAATTACAAATAACCAACACGCCTACCAACTGAGCTAGCGGGACCAACGGAAATACTCTGACTGATTTAAGCTGTTATGATAAATTGTACAACTCCTTCATATATTGATATTCTAGTGATATTATGAGATTATATACGTTACTTTATGTAGCTGGATACAATATATGTTTGCTATGTATGTTTATTGGTGTAGATTATCTCCCGTTGGTTGGATTCGATATAATTATTCTGAAAACGAGCCCAAGCTCGGCGAAACCTAGTCGACTTGCAGGCCCATTCGCATTCGTTGTTTTGAATAAAATTCGATTCATGTGGAACCGTAAGATAAATGTTTGCTCCTCTATGATGTGTTTGTATTACTTCGGAATATTGCATGGAAAGGGTCGGCCTGATGCGAGTGTGTGTCATAAGTGACGTCACGATACCACGTGATCGCCTAGCTCATTAAAATTTTATTTTCCGCGGGAATTGCTTCACAGACGGGTTTAAAATCGAATTTATGCTACAAATGTATTTTTCTGTATTTGTTTAATGTTGTCAAATGTTATATACAATGTTAAACTTTGTGTACACATGGAAAAAGGGTTTCAGCTAATGCCTTATTTTTATTTCCTTTAATTACAGCGATTAAAACCTGTTAGTAACGTCGGCTTCATATACCAATTTAGCGTAATTATATATAATGTCACAATCTACGTAAGCCGCAGCTTCGTCGTCTCTTCGATAATTCCCGTCGTTGTAGTCCACATCTAAGTAATTGTGGCGATTTGCTGGTAAGAAACATTTCTGTCTACGTCACCTGAAGAATTAATGTACAGCGTCAGTTGAATGGCTATGAACTTAAACATTATACATCACTATATCATAACAACCATGACATTAAACAGATTTTTTTAGAAATGGTTCCTACAATAAGTATCTGTAACTTAGCGCAGACCAGTTACAGTGACGTCATAAATCGGCGGCCAACTTAAATTCTGCTGTGTCAATGTGCCATTTATGCTTGCGCCAATCAGGCCCGTAAACAGGTTTTGTGGAGGGGGATTCATTTAGTATATATATATATATATATGCATATATATATACCTAACGACAACTGACAAGATATGTATGTATATATATATATATATACATACATATCTGGTCAGCGTATGTTGTCGTTAGGTATATATATATATATATGAGAATGATCAGATGGGCAATGGGTGTAAGCCTGCAGGAGTACCGGAGGAATGAGGACATCTTGAAAGAAGCCGATGTGAAGAACATTGTTGTTATCATGAGGAGAAGAAGGCTGGAGTGGTTTGGCCATGTGAATAGAAGGGAAGAAAGGGAAGACATAAGAGCCACCATGGAGATGAAGATAGAGGGGAAACGAGCGAGAGGTAGGCCCAAGTTGAGATGGCAGGACACCGTGAGGAAAGATGTAAAGGCATGGCAGATGAAGGAAGAATAGGATCAGAAAAGGAAGAAGTGGAAGAGACTCTGCAAAACCCGCCACCCCGCACAGGGAGAAGGCGGGGAAAAATGAGAAAGGTGAGAAAATGTACTCGACTTCACGACCAATATTAATATTAGTGATGTCACAAATAAACGGCAAACATATATACTGCTACATATGTAAAAATAACAACAGCAATTGTAAAGACATTCAACGTTCATATAAGAGATTCTTTAATGGCACGACATGCGACAAATGATTGCTTTTAACTGAAATCAGTAGGGATATCACAATTAATGTGCAACAGAAGGGGTAGTGAAGACATATGTCTTGGCACATTCAGATTGATTCACTTAAAAGTGTTCAGCTGCCTCGGTGACACATTAGCTTTCAAACAAGACAATTTCCTTGGGAAACGAAAATAATTCACCTGTTGATTGACATCAACAGGAACATCATAGTGGATGTGTATAAGTGCAAGCAAGGAGAGACGTTCTTGGCCCATACTGGCCCGCATGTAGGTGTCCAGGCGTTGTAGAGCGCTCGCACTTCTTTCGCATTCGCATGATGTACGTTACAGGAATTGTACAGGCCAACTGCAACAACATGTAGATGTTGGGGAATGATTTTCACTGGCATTCCTTGATTGCCTTTGCACAGCCGTTTGGACAGTCCTTTGGCTCTTTGCTGCGATAGCGCTGCTCCCGTCGATGCAACTCTTTTGGTTACTCGGAGATGGCAGATCACCTTTGTACATGGCGATTGCTTTTGCAAGTTCAGGCTTCTTCTTGCACAGCACTGCTGGGACCAGGCTTAGGAATGAACTACTTTTCTTGGATAATGCTGAAATCCCTCTTCCAAAAAGTGATTGTATCTGCAGATTTTAATTATGTGCAAATTTCATCGAACAGCTAAAGGTAATTACTGATTGCTATGCAGCAGGTTTAGCGGGAAAAACGGGTGTGTATGAGGGTTCCGACCGGGTGGTTCGTTTTCGGAGGTGGTTCGTAAAAGTGGGAATAATCCCGTAATAATCCGAACCCTCCCAAAATACGTATCCTATTTACAATTATGTGCAAATATCACTGAACAGCTAACATTAATTACTGATTACTATGCAGCTAGGTTAGCGGGAGAACGGAGGTGTGTATGAGGGGTTCGAACGGGAGGGGATTCGTTTTTGCATGGGATTAGTCCCATAGACGCAGGAACAGGGGAGGGCAGCTGCCCCCTAGTAATTTCTCTGGGGGACAGACATATGGTTCTGCCCCCCCCCCATTAAATGTGAGCGTGAATGTTTGTTTTTGTGGCAAGCGTCAATGGCGGGTGGAAATGGAAATTTTATGAGACGATTAATGTGTATTTTGTGTACTGTGAAAGGTGTGTGCAGTTGGAGGGTTGATGTAGATGTTGTGGCGAAAATTGCCCCAGTAATATGCGGCGTTGTGGCGAAAATTTCTTGGAAAGCACACCGGTCTTCGGATGTCATCATTTCAGCGGATACGGCGGAGAGAAGGTAAATTGACAGCAGCGGCGCGACGTAAAAAAGTGATTTTTTTTCAACAGCACTGCCCCTCGTGTTAGTTCGGATGTCATTAGTTGACGTTCACAGCCGAGATAGCGGAGAATCTGAAGTTACAGTGCCCCCCCCCCCACCCCCACCCCCCGTATTCCGATGGCATAGTCGAGCCAACCGAAACACCTACAAGGTGAACAAAGGTGAGGAGAGATGTGAAGATATGCGGCGGCGAAAATTTGTCAGTGCCGTGGTATTGAAGCTCCATTAGCCCCCAATATGAATTTCGTTCCCGCGTCACTGTCCGAACCTCCCAAACAACTCAATCATATTTGTTTTTAGTTTAATTCTGAACAGATTTCACTGAACAGCTAAAAGTAATTATTGATTGCTACGCAGATATGGTTTAGTGGGGAAACGGGGGTGGGGTGAAGGTATATAGGCGAACGTTCCAGGGGGGGTTCGTTTTTGAAGGGGGGTTCGTAAAAAGGGGGGTTCGGACGAACCCATGAACCTCCCTGGTTATGGGCCTGGGCAATTCCAATACGCTTCTAATGATAATTAATAATAATTATGATAATACGTTGAGCAGCCAAACAACAAAATGGGCCAAGAGGCCCTGAAGTCCTTTGGACTAATACGTCGATATGTGACCCCAGCTGACCAAAAGTCGGAAAAATTGTAACATTGTTTTCTTACATTATTGTAAAGGTTGGGTAGGGTGCTTTGTACGGTTTCAAAAATTATGACTGCTACAAAAATTGGCGAAATTATGGAGCATTGAACATGGTAGGGGTCAAAAAGTGAAAATGAAGAAAACGGCTGTTGAAGTTTTACATTATACAGGCTGTGTATATGCAAATGGATTGCGTGGAAATATTACATGCATGACATTCAAATGTGGCACACAGTATGTATGTTAGTTGCAGTGATACACTGGAAGTACAAATGTACTGCTACAAAAACGTATCACGTTATGCCAGATTATGTCTTTATGTGTAAAACTAAGAGGACAGATTATTCGAGAGCAAAAGGTAGGCTTACTGTTTGACACAGTTTAAAACCTACAGGCAACTGTCCAGTTTAACAGGGTTAGTGGCTTAATGCTGTCTGTTGACACAAGCTTCTGCCAGTGACCAATTACAGATTAGTTACAATTTCCATCAAACAATAGCAGGCAGAGAATCTTAGCTCCACAGCTGGGTGTAATACACTACAAGTTATAAATATAGCTACTCTGAGGTAGACAATTAATTTTAGTTAGCAAATTTAGCATTTTAGGGAACCTTTGGTGTCCTTAGAATGATTCAATCAAATACAGATGTATTGTATATAATGGCACTACCACATGAAATGTCTATGAAAAATTAGAGAAAAAGTTACTGAACAATTTTTGAATAAAAGGCCAAATGTGAAAATGTCCAGTTTTTGGATCCTTTTTGGGGGCCATTACACATAAACAGACCATTCACACAAGATGTCATACTAATGCAAATAAAAAAACTAAAAAAAATCAAATACAAAAAGGCATGTGGTATTGATAATGTTATAAATTAATACTTAAAAACAGCCCCACAGAACTAATTGTAGTTATTGTTAAGATGTTTAACCTTGTTCTATTATCTGGCATTGTGCCAACAGATTGGTGTATTGGGATCAGTAACCCTATATATACAAACAGCAACAGACACTCTGACAGTGTGACTGCTGCCTGGCTAAATGGATGCAATGGTGCTTTGAAGTTAGTTCTTCTGTCTACTATCCTGTTCACACAAGCCTATAGGTTTAGTGGCTGCCAGCACACTACTGAGCCTAAACTACAATGCAGGTGTGAAAAACGTCCTGACGTATTTGAACTTGAGCCTCTAATTAACTGTCCACCAAGCAGTAGCAGAGCAGTTTTATAATAATAATAATCAACAAGTTAAGTGGCAGTGATCTTCCTTTTATCATTCATGCGATGTTTATTGTGAGCAGGGCGGACAAATGGTTATCATACGTAGACAGGTACAGATAGAAACTGACGTTTTCTATAAAAAGAACACGTTTGCCTATCAATGGCACGTATTTCCTATTGTTGCCATTTCTGCCGGGCAGAAACAGTTTCTGCCTGGCATAAATCAAACAACCCTGTAGGTAATTATTAATCAAATGTTTTTTTGGTGAATCATAGTTACAGATCATTAAGGGTTATGATGGAAGTAAAATGTTGACATGTTTACTGTTTACTTATTGCACCACGTCTTGCATTTAGAGGAATAATTATAATAGAAAATAAAATGTTGTGGCACATATTTTTAAATACATGCATTGATGAGAAACTGGGAATTACTTTTCTGTGGCCTAAGAATAACTAATTTCACAAACTTTCTGCTTATATAACAACTGCATAAACATATATATCCATACAAGACACAAACTCCGCATGTGACAGATGTTTTGGGAAGGGGAATAGTGTTCTGTTTCTGGTACAATACACAAAATCTACTGTTAGGGCCCTTCTCAAAACCACATCACTAGATAGAGTAAACATTTTGCATTTTGGGGGGCTGTGTCAGCCTTCTTCTCATGTGATGTAGAGTTACCACAAGGAGAAAACTTGTCTCCTTTGTTATTTACTATTTACCTGAATGATTTTGAACACCGTTAGTCATAATTATAAGGGACTTGACATGGCAGCTGGTGAAATTTACAACAACCTTAGTGATGATGATGTAGACATTTTCTTACAAATGTATGTTCTACTATACGCTGATGATACTAGAATAATTCAATCAAATACAGATTTCTTGTGTATAGCGGAACTATGTCAACTCTTCTAATGGTTGACATTTGGTTGTTTCAGGATGACCCCTTAGATTGTAGGCACAACTGTCCAGGTGTCTAGTGGGCACTGTCTATTGACTCAAGCCTCTGCCAGTGACCAATTACAGATTAGTCACACTTTCCACCAGCCAGCCACAGTGAGGTGTGACAGATGTTGTAGGAAAAGGGATTAGTTGAACAAAGGGACTGTAAGCATGATAGATCTGCTGGTGCAGCAAACAATTTAGTTAGCAAATTATCATTTTAGGGGACCTTTGGTGCCCTTAGAATGATTCAATCAAACACAGATTCCTTGTGTCCAGTGGCACTACCACATGAAATGTATATGCAAAATTAGAGAAAAAGTTGCTGAACAGTGTTTGAAAAAATAGGCAAAATGTTACATTTTTACCAGTTTTGGGGTCCTTGGAGGCCGCAGGGAGCTCTTAGAATGATTCAATCAACTACAGATTCCTCGTACATATAGCGGCAGTGCCCTATGATATGTCTATACAAAATTAGAGAAAAAGTTGCTGAACGGTTTCTGAGATACGGCAGCTAACGGCGGACACAGAGTGATGGCAATAGTCCCTTGGACCTTCGGCCAAAGGACTAAAAACTGGACGGTCTAACGTGAATTAAATTATTGAATTTTTGTTAAGTTCAAGAAGTAACCTAGACCATTGTAACCACTGTGGTAAAGTCATTTATGTTTGACACTGATGTATGAAGTTATTGCACTGATAAGTTACTGTTCTTGCTAGGCGAAGAATATATGGCTACAGTGGGTAGAGGTGTAATATTTCCCATCTGATGGACATTTTTACAACTGCTGCCATCTGATCTCACACAATGTGAACAAAAAGCAACACCAGATGTCTTAGTGACTTCGTTGTTTTTAATTGCCTTGACAATTAAAGATTGTGTCTACAGTATATCATTGTTCAAATACAACAGAGAACAATTTGAAGCAGTATTCCAGAAACGACTCAACGAGATTATTTATATATATAACTGTTGATGAAGATGAAAACGAAGCAAGCTAGACAAAACATATACTCACCACATCATAGTGTCCCTGTTCTTGCTGTAGAGTTGATGGTGGCCAAGATGATAAGGTATATTTTATCAGAGGTTATTTCATTTTGACGAAAATGATTGAGGGGAAATACTGGCAAAGAGAACATGAGTGGTAGAATTATCGACAAGAAAGAGACCAAAACTAAGATGTAGGGACAGTGTCAAAAGATAAATCAAAAGAGCAGGAATGAGAAAAAATGCAGAACATCGATATACCGATAGATGGAGAAGTATTGCCAATATGGCAAAATGAACCGAGTGGTGTGACCCATAACACGCAAGGCAGGTTATAGGTTAGATGGCCATAGTTAAGACAGGTAATTTAACTTAATGTGAACAACACGGTGGAGGATATTAAATAACTGTTTTAGCTTGAAAGCAAAATAATTATTCAGCCATTTCATGTGACTGAGTTCTGTCACTCCTGTCATGCTAACGTTTATAACAAAATAACTATGCGCCATTAAAAGTATGCATTTTCACAATTTATTTGTTTTATTCTTGCATTGTGCTTTTTGCATAGCAATTATTGTAATATTCAAAAAGACAAGACATGTAACTCTCTCTCTCTCTCCTCTCTCGCTCCTCTCTCTCCTCTCTCTCTCTCTCTCTCTTGGCATACACGCTGTTACAGTGCAGAAGACCACAATTAAAAGGATGCACAACGTTGTTACAGCACCATCTGATGACACGATCACTCATAAGAGACACTGTCTACATCGTTTGATCAGCAGATGGTACTTAGTTGTAAGCCTATTTGATTTAGACACTGTTTACATCGTTTGGTCAATAACTGTACTTTTGGTAATGTTTGAATATCCATTCAGTAACTCTCTTCGCACGTAAAAAACAGACATGAGTCACAACACTTTCAAGTCAGGGTTCACGCAGCACATTTTGTTACTCGTCACTTCAGCCGGTGTTTGCGGTCGAGGATGGGTTGGGCATCTCTGTCAGAACCGCTTGGCCGGACGGTGTCGTGCGAGTCGTTTGCCTTCAACTGGCATGTACGTGTGGATTGTCGGAATGGCTGGGTTGGACTAGGGACAACCTCACGGCGGCCATGGCCTAGTGTCCAGGTGTCCCTCCCCGTCCCTCGAATTCTGCGGACTGATGACAGCGTAGCATCTGGGAGGTCGTCGTCTGATTCTTTGTACGCCGTCTTTTTGTTCGTCTTCATCGTGGTGGGCGTGATGTAGGAACACACGCGAGCGCGGTCCAGGGTGGTTGTGATGCCTTTGTTTGTGCCGATGGGTAGGGGTGTATTGTGAATGTTATCCGAGTAGCTTCGGTGTCCGCGGGCTTGTCGGGGTGGCTGAGTCCGCGGCTGGATCGGGACAACCTCACGGCGGTCTGTGTTCCTTTGATTAACAGAGTTTGCATTGTCGTCTCTACTCAATGCCCGGATGCTGCGGACTGACGTTGACTTTGCGTCTGGTAGGTTGGCGGCCAGTCGAGGCGATTTTCTTCTGGTCACCATCTGCGGGGTGTTTTTGTTGTGGGAATACTCAGGTCCAGAGTGTCTCGTCGCCCTGGCGGGATTGACCTCGCGCCTCGCCGTGCGGTCGCGTTGGCTCGATGTGTCAGTCACAGTCCGGGCGCAACCATTATTATTTGTCTCCGAGTCTCTGCTACTACACAACGATGATGAGGTCGGTAGTGATGATCGTTCATTGTCGAGTTGCTGGAAGTACATGCGCTCTCTGGCAATCTGCAATGCTAGCTGTTCGCTAGCGTATTCGTGCGAGTCAGCCTGTTCTTCGGCAAGTCGGTACGCTAGCTGCGAGTCAGCCTCTTCTTCGGCAAGTCGGCGAGCCAGCTGCTCGCTGGAGTCTTCATGCAAGTCACTTTCTTCTTTGGCAAGGCGGCACGCCAGCTGCTCGCTAATATCATAGGTTGTGTGTGCGTGTGCCTCACCATCCGTCAGGCGCTTCACCAGTCGCATGCTGGCTTCCTCACGACGGCGGCACTGCTCCTGCCAGTGGTTGTACTGAGGGTTGGGCACATCGTCGCGGGTAGATGCGGCGTCATAGTGGCCGTTGTAGAGGTAGGCAAGGATGATGCTGCCGTGAGGAGACTCATCTTGCGGTTTCACATGCTGGATACCGATGGCGCCTTTGTCGCCGCCCTGCACGATAGCGATGTTGACACAGAGCACGTTGGCGAGGGCCACAAGCGCTGCCTGGCCTTGCCATGTGCCGAGCTGGCGCATCTGTTGTACCTGCGCACACGGCCATACGTTACGTATTTGCGGTGTGAGACAACAATGCATAGAACAAGAACTGAGTCATGCATGCCAACTGTACAAACACAACTTCATTGTTAACACTCTTACCTGCCATATCATTGCGTCTTTTTAGCACATGTTACGTATTACATACATTTTCTCATATACATGAAAATCACTATACATCATCTTGATAGCATAAGTATAATTTTTTAAGCTCTGGAATGTGATAATAACTTCAAGATACTTTTGCAATATAAAGATCGAAAAAACATGAGTTTCTTGAGACATAAATATGTCTATAACTTAAAGATGGGCGCTGATAAAATAGTTAGTATCTCACCTCTTCGATGCTATCCAAGAAGCCGTTCGCCATCAGCTCCTCGGTGTGGTCGGCCACCCAGTTACTCGCTGCCTCCCGTAGCAGCGGATGGTTCTCGTCCTGGTCACGCTCAAGTTGACTCGCCACGGCCCGAAACATGCAGTTGCCGTCCTCGGGGATCTTGTAGCGGTGAAGCCCCAACGTCTTCAGCGCTGCATCCTGTTTCTGACGCGCCTGGTCGATAGTGAGAGTACTGGCTCGGGTGACCTGCTAAGTATAACATAATCATATCACGATGTTGTATAATATGAGCAAAACATCACTTAAAAGGTATAATGATACATATTCAATTGATGATTCTGTCAAAATAAGTGTGCACGCCACTCAGAAGGCATCAGCGTCTGTTCTAGCTGAGTAGACAGTTTTTGATGTTAATAATGATTTATTATTTTGCATCTTATAATTTCTTATTGTATGTTATAAATAGTTGTCATCAATCGAGCATGCTCGACTTCCATTTCTGCCGACAACCACCACTAAATTTTTCTCCCAGAAAGAAAATTCACAGCTGCACGGTAGGCTTATATAAATGTGAAACTAAAAGGGCACTCAAATTTGAGGAGCTGGTCTAAAATAAGGTCAGCATTTTTTTTATTTAACGGGCATGGTTACTATTAAATAACCTTAAAGTATTACATATCCGAATGCATTATGGATACATATAATGTAGTTAATGTACATAACGCAGTGTTATATAGGCATATAGGCCTACTGACCTCGTTTCGGCTAGAGTTCGTGTAGTTTGGCATTCTGGGTATGTAGTCGCTGCAAAATTTCATGATATTGTTCCACGAGCTTGCCATGTTCAGTCAATTCAGTTTATTATATTGTAAGCCGTCGAGTAGCTGACGTCACGCCACCAAATTAAAGCCTGGTCACGCTAGAGCTGGCTGCATGGATACTGTACCGTGGGCCATGGAGTAAGGCCTACATGACGGCCTTGGGTTCAGCCTTGACAGTTGATAGCGTATCTTCATTCCCCATATATTATTATAGACAACTTGGGAATTTGCAAGGTAAACTAAGACCTATACGCGACTATGGCTCCCAAAACGAAACAGAATACAACTGTCTAACTACATGTGTCATTCCAATGGTGTTACACCGGAAATATTGATACATAATCGTGCTTTTCATACCTATCAGAGATAGTCACCACTGACAAGCGCCGTTCGTAAACAAACAAAGTATACTGCCATCTGTCGGATATTTCTCGAACGTCAACCATCCACACTGCTTCCGATAGGCGGCGTGATGCTAGTTTTACGTAGTTTTCATGTTTAAAAACATAATTAATTTGAAACAAACAACTCCATATGATATAAATTATAAGCAAAACAGTATATGAACTGTGTATCCGCAAATTGTCATTTATCTTTCAATTCACTTCTGCGTGTAATATTTCCATATTTACGTAAATTAAATTACTGAAATGCATTTTTTATTTATTAATTTATAAAAGACAGTGTACTTACTCTAGAAATGCAATTGTATTACTATCGGATGCTAAAATGTGTGTCCTGTATGATGGGACTGATATTTATTTTGTAATAATGTAAGATCAAAACCAAACTACATAGTCATAGACTCGAGCATTAGTCAATATTTTCTGTCCTTTCCTTTTTTGCTACTTATTCGTCTATCTGCCATCTGTCTACCTACCACTTGCTACAATTATTTTTCTTCATAGACTTTTATAATTACTAGCATATAAATATAACATTTAAGGAACTTGCTCATTAAGAAGAAGAAGGAGAAGAAACAATTGTAATAACTGTCATCGTAGATGGGATGCCTAAAAGCGATGTGTGGGGATGCTTCTGCTGCCGGCGTGACCTACGAAGTGGCGACTGTTGACGGACGAAAGTCCTTATTAGCGCGAAGTAATAACAATGGGCACTGTTCATGCAAAGGTATTCGCCAATTCTGAAAATGCACATTAATGCACGTTTCTGGATGGAAACTGTACTTCCACAACTGTTGACATTGCATTTGAACGCACTGTGTGGGCGATATTGTAGGATGTCTGTGCCTATTTTGTCCTACATAAACAACGAATTGGTGCAGCAATATATACTAGCCTAGTGCCGTGGGGACACAAATCGTGCGTGCAATCCGTTTTTGCCGTTTCAACAAAAACCTGATTCTTCCATAAGATATCTATATGCCAAATCTCTGACACTTTTTCCGTCCAATTTCTGAAAACTGTTACCAGAACAGTTGTTTGAATTTCTGTATTCTGACTGGCAAAATGTCCTATACACCGGTATGAGGCGCACGACCACGAACGACCACAATGTATTTAGTGTTGGTAACCAAGCGGGTTGTTGGTGGCACGTAATGGGTGTGTGTTTGCAGCTCGTCAAATTTCAGATGTTCTTCAGGTTGGAGTAACAACATTCGCAACTTTTATCATCACTTGTGGTAACTCGCCGGTTCCATTCGCCAGGTGGCGCTACTGTGCCATGACTAAATACTCGTTCGGAAGATCAGATAAAATGCCTAAATTGTGTAACTCCTGGGTGAAATACAGACTCAACATTTTTAATAATGCACACACAAACCATATATATATATACCATCAACGGCCAAACTATCTGCCAACATAATATATTACATGGTCGTGCGTGGTCGTTCGTTAACTTTGTGGTCGTGCGCCTTTTAGTCAAACCCCTATACACACCACACCAGTGCGCATGGTGGCTCTTATGGATTAATTTTTTACAAGTTGGGCCTGACTAATCTGGAATGAGTTCAATGATGTACTTGATACAATGTTTGGAGGTAGAGAATTCCACTCTTATTGTGACTGGAAAAAAGCTTTTTCAAAATATGTTTGTCAAGTGCCTGATTTATACTAACTGTTTATTATGTTTACGTGAGCATCTGGTGTTACGTTTGATGTATTGATCTAGTGGGATATCTATGAGGTTATGTTCCATTTTATATACATGCTAAGTCTGGGTTTTTCTTCTTGATTGGAGGGTGTCTCACTGGAGGTCTTTAAGGAGTTGTGTTACCATTCCTGGCTCTCCAGAATAGTTGTTCTTGCAAAATCTGGTGGCTTGTCTTTGGGTTCTTTCTATGAGTTTGATATTTCTTAGGCAATGTGGATCCCATGATGCTGACGCATATGAGTTTTTGAGTGAAGTAATTACAAAAATAGGCAGACAAAGTCCAAATCTCATAAGACTCCTGCGTCAAAAAACGTGCATCCTATCTGTATTGTATAAAATAAATCGCTCTATGACTATGGTCAGAGCATATCATGTGAATCAGTGCGAGATCGGGCAGTGTATTAAAATATAAAAGATTTCAGTGACACGATTTTTTACGTGTCACAAATTTTCCGGCCATGAATAAACAGTCCAAGTAGGATTGGAGTGGTGCTTCTGTCGAAAAACAGCTGATAAATATAATAGGTGTTAAAAGTAAATGATCTTGTCAAGTTGATGTTTTCTCATAATACGAATGTGACTACTATAATTTCTGATAGGCCCCTCTATTAGCAAATGAGTATTGGAGTGTTAGCTATTCAGAGTGAATATTGTCACTGAATTACATTTTATTTGGTCAAAACAATAACAAGGCGTAAGCCCACATTAAAAAAATGTTGACACAAGAAACAATGCATACAATTTGTCAAATTGATGAAAGGCATATTATTCAAAATGCAGACGAATAATGGTCAAAACGATGACCACCCAAAATGTTGTATAGTTAAAACGGTGACAAACAATATCCTGTTGTTATTCCCTGTACAGGGGTGAGGGTCAAGTAATGGGGGAGGTTGCAAAATAAGATCGTCCTGGATGAGTAGTTTCAGTGACCTGATTAGTCCATGTTTAAAGGAGCAGTCCCATCGGACTAGCTGTGATTATGCGAATTTATGCTATGTACATGCTAGTTGGGTGTTGTGATGGAATAAAACAAAATAAGTCTATAAGATAGCATTTTATCACACAGAGCTAAATATTCGTACGACCACCGAATAGGAAACTTGCTAAACGCGGAGAATGTAAATGGCAGCTGTTTACATCTGGGTAGGATAAGTAGTGCAGCCTAGCGACCATGAGTGATGAGCGACATGGACAAACATACATGCGTGGGTTACAGACATTGTTACGTGCTATACCATCACAGATGCGTTATTTCCGCATCGGGTGATTATTTTAGCAAGTTACCAAACGCCAGCAATGCTACTGAATAGTTCTGATTGTTCAGTTGTCGGCTTCAGGAAAGGAATTGCTAATGAAAAGTATAGACCAAATGATGCAACTTAGTTCGACAATGTTGGTCCTTCATCGGCATCAGGCTTCAAATTCTGCTGGCATCGCCTTGTTCACCACTGCCGTTTACTGTCCCTGATTAAACAAGTTTTTTCTTCTGATTACTTTGCAATTGGATCTGTGAAATCACATGTATTTGTTTCTATTAATGACATATTTAGTTGAAAAACGGCTTGTTTTCTTTATGAAATAAAGCCACTCGGCACATTTATTTTTAAGGACTAGTAAAACTATATCAGGAGTAGTTGTTTCTGGGTCAGCCAGTCCGATGAAGTACCTGTCAGCTGTAGCCATCGTGCACCCTGTGGGAGTATAGGATTGTTGTACCGGTCCTCTCATGCGCTATGACACTGAGGCTAATAAACATCACTCCGCAATCTTAGTCTTTATTACAACCAATACACTTTCTACTCCCGGACCATGCCAGTCCAGCCCAACTTATGCAGCTCAGCCTCACATCCCAGCCCAAGCTGGAGGGAAACCCCCAGCTGCACACCTTGCGCTCTGTATACGCCTGTGAACTCTCTCTGTCTCTCTCTTAGACAACTACCTGATCAACTACTGATCATTTTAAACTAGCCGATCAGGGTTTCCGCCAGAAAAAATAATTTGGGTACGGAGTTAGTCAATTGTGAGACCGCAGAACTGGCAGGCTAAGCCTGCCACGGGTGCCATAGGCGCCCTGGGGGTGTGGGGACCCTCCCCCAGAAAAACATTGGATTTCCCCCAGAAAAAAATTAGATGATCGGAGAAGTGATTTCCCGGCATTTGGAGTCGGAAATCCCACCCGGCTCATGGTGATCATTTCCATTTTTCGTAGGAGAATGAATAATAAATGTAAGTCAGCAGGAAAATTGTAAACTGTAGTATGGTATCTTGTTGGATTATTTTTCTTCACCAAGAAACACTGAATACTCGAAAACTTCGCGAAAAATATACAGCCATGACAGCATGCTGTATTCTTTACACTAAGCCTACCAATATACCAGTACGCCATGTTCTATCCTGAGGTGAAGGCTTCAATCCCGCAGTTAATACCACGTTTAGCCAATCACAGAATAGCTAGCATAAAAGTGTTGACACTGGCTCATTCTTCACCTTCAAAAACGTCATCAAGTATGAGTTTCATTGAACAGAATATTAAACAAAATTATACCCATTTACCCTGCTGGCGGAAACACTGCCAATGGTTATCTCTTGTAATCTTGCAAGTACTCAGCTATCCCCTTAACCACTACGACATGTCCAACATTAACAATCAACTTTTCACTTCCTTAAAGAGGCATAATTAATCCAGCCTTATCTCTTAACAACACTTTCTGCTATCAGCTACAGGATTCCTACTGTGCAGGCAGCCTATGAATGACCCTGCCTTGCCACCTGTACATTATGTCACAATATATATGTATATTATAATATTCATTAGTTTGATAATAAGCCCTACCATAGTATTGTTGAATCACTCATTCTGTTCTTTCTTTCTATAACACCCCTCAGCAGCTGCCCCCTCTCCATATTTCATCTTTTCCTGATCGTCTCATGTCCCTTCTCAAAATTCTCCTGCATCCTTGGTGTTGTTCCGCCTCTGCTCTGTTTGCAAGTTTGCCTGCATCCGTCCTTGCCAAGTGGCCTGCCCATCTCATCCGGCTTCTCACCAGTCTTCCTTTTAGGCTGCATTCTATCCCAACCTTTGTCTTACCTTCTTTGTTCTTATAGACATAATGGCAACAAATTAAATAATAGTAATTGTGCCTTCATAAGTTTGTATGACTTGAAATGTCATTGCACTATATTAGACTGTAGAGCAGCCTATGGGTCAAGCCGAATTATGATGAAATTATAAAATTATGATGAACCACATCGTTCCAAATTAAGGGCTATGTTGGCCAGTGAATTAAATTAATGCTACAATGTCAGTTTGTCATGAATATGAGAATGAGGACGTGTACTGCAGTAGTAATGCTTGTCAATTGTTATGTTTCAGTAGTAATGCTTGTCAATTGTTATGTTTCAGTAGTAATGCTTGTCAATTGTTATGTTTCAGTAGTAATGCTTGTCAATTGTTATGTTTCAGACACTGAGCAGTGACATTGGTGAACCACTGAAACAGCAGATTTTGCCTAGTAACGAAAAAGACATTGTTCTGTCTTTAGTTCCGGTAAACATGATATAAATTTTTTATTTTCATTAGTTTGTTGTCTCTTGGCATGCATATACTGAGAGTGTATGTACTGAGAATATAAATAGTATTGTTCAGTTTCAAAGTATATTTTATTACAATATCAGAATTGTTCAAAATGCAATTAATTCAACAAATATGTGCCATGAATCTTGTTATGTCTACATTTCATTATTGTATCCTCAGCCTGAATAGCATTAGAATTGAAAGCAATTTCTACTTTTAAAGTCATGTTTTCTTGTTGGTTTGTCAAATCTGTGGATTAGTATCAGTCAGCTACTCTGTGTAGCTGACTGATACTAATCAGGGAGAAGTTGTTTGGTGTCTGTCTGCTCAGAAACTTGGGTGTTGTTCGTTGCAGGTGAAAGTACAACATGTACACATGGATGGCATCACTCGCACTAAGAATGACATCCTCAAGACTCACATCAAAGACATCTTTACTGCTGATAACTTTGAGGATGTAAGTTTCATAACAGATAGGCTTCTCATTACGAAGGGAACATTAATTTAACATTGTTGTGTAGTGTATAGTAACAACTGCTTCCACATTTCATGTAGTGACAAGATGTTCACTTTTTTACTAAATACTTGTAAGTGATGATATTTACGCTGAATTTTTGTTAAATGTTCGTAAACATCGGTTTACTGCCATCTTGGCCTTTTCATGTTACAGTAAAACTACGTGACACATTAGAATTGCATTGGCATATATTGGTCAGTCGTTTTCTGACAAATCTACTGTTGCTGCTGCACAGATGGTCAAGAAGGCCCATGTCGCAAGGAACAAACTCGATAAGCTGGGCTTGTTCAAGAGTATTGAGATATTCATTGACACCAGTAAAGGTACCCCTCATTCCTCATCTCTTCCTTGTTTCTTCCTCACCTCTTCTTTATCTGTTCCTTGTCTATTCCTCACTTCTCCCTAGTCTATTCCTCACCTCGCCATTTTCTATTCCCCCCTCTCCGTTTTCTATTCCCCACCTCTCACTTGCCTATTCCCCACCTCTCCCTTGTCTATTCCTCACCTCTCCCTTGTCTATTCCTCACCTCTTCCTTGTCTATTCCTCACCTCTCCGTTTTCTATTCCTCACCTCTCACTTGTCTATTCCTCACCTCTCCATTTTCTATTCCCCACCTCTCACTTGTCTATTCTTCATCTCTTCCTTTTCTATTCCTCACCTCTCCCTTGTCTATTCCTCACCTCTTTCTTATCTATGCCTTGCCTCTCCCTTGTTTATTCCTTGCCGGTCCCTTGTCTATTCCTCACCTCTCCTTGTCTATTCCTTTTCTATTCCTCACCTCTCCCTTGTCTATTCTTCATCTCTCCCTTGTCTATTCTTCATCTCTTCCTTTTCTATTCCTCACCTCTCCCTTGTCTATTCCTCATCGCATCATTGCCTTGCCTCTTTCTCAGGTTCCATTTTTTAACCAATATGTTATGATAATGTTCTGGTTGACTCCAGATGGAATGATGCCAAATTTATATAAACAAATTGGCAAAATCCTCCTATATGAACAACTGAGCTACATTTCCACAAAATAATTCTAACCAGTTGTAATGTATAAACTTCCTGGATTTCAAGAAAAATTAAAAGATACATTTTATTTTGTTGAATTGTTTTAGCAGTTTTATTTATGTCTCAGGGCCGATGGCAAGGAGCGATGGCTATGACATCACATTTCTCATGAAAGAACATAGACGGGTAACAGGAGGCGTTAGCACCTTGATTGGAACCAATGAAGGCAGTATGGTAAGTTTTTGCATTTGTATGTGTTCTAGTGATAAAGGAAAACTTGTAACTCCATTTCTATCTACTAAAGTCTGTAATGTACGACAAATATTGAAAGGAATATGGTCTATTTGTTGCGTCATATACCTATTGTTTGACTTAATTTTAATAAAATAATTGTTAACTTTCACTTATAATAAGTTTGTTCAGTTGTGTTTGTTCACATTGTCCCCATGATTGTCTCCCTTCATCAGTGTCCATATAACACATTGTCTCCCTTCATCAGTGTCCATATAACACATTGTCTCCCTTCATCAGTGTCCATATAACACATTGTCTCCCTTCATCAGTGTCCATATAACACATTGTCTCCCTTCATCAGTGTCCATATAACACATTGTCTCCCTTCATCAGTGTCCATATAACACATTGTCTCTCTTCATCAGTGTCCATATAACACATTGTCTCCCTTCATCAGTGTCCATATAACACATTGTCTCCCTTCATCAGTGTCCATATAACACATTGTCTCCCTTCATCAGTGTCCATATAACACATTGTCTCCCTTCATCAGTGTCCATATAACACATTGTTGGCTTGTCACTGATATTTTGTACACATGAGTGTTCAATGTTTGTAGCTGTTCAATTTAAAACTGCCAAACACATTTGGACGAGCTGAGAAGTTGAACTTGGAGTACATGTATGGAACGAAGAAAGCTACAGGATACAACTTACTCTTCAGCAAACCTCTACAAGGCGACCCAAACTTGAGGTATGTTTTGTGATTCTGTCAATGTCTGTGGGTATCAAGATGGTTAGAACAGGTTATTGTGCAGTTTGTTTGCTCACAACGATAGCAGCAGAAGTAGAGGTACCAAATACAGAAGAGCTGAGTAAAAAGCAAGCACATGCAATCTCATCCATGCAATCTCATCCATGCAATCTCATCCATGCAATCTCATCCATGCAATCTCATCCATGCATGCAGTTTTTGCTTTTGAAAAAAGTAGCTAAGAAGGCTAAAAAACCAAGAGAATTTAAGTGAATGGATTGTGCCAACGTGAGAGATTAGTAACAATCTAATGAGGATCAAATTTGTAATAATTGGGCATACTGTCCCTGGGATACAAAGGACTAGGAGTTTAGAACTAATTAGGACATGACCACTCAAAACTGTACGTAATCAAAACAATAGCCATCGTTGCAACCAATCATGGTTAATGTATTATGCACAGTCTGAGTTTACACAATAAAAGTGATGGCTACCTAAAGAAAACATGAATTTGTAAACGATCCTCCTAGTGTCCCACGTATTTACCAGTTTGGTTGACTCATTCTAGCACTTCACATCCGTGCAGGAAATTGTTAAACTTACAAAAGAAGAGGCAATATATAAATATATACATTGTATATGATAATCTAAATTCTTGTGGCTTGTGTCTTGTTCTTTTCCCTGCCACTGTTCTTTGACTTCACATTTGTTATATTCATGTTTGTGGTGGAATACAGAATACTAGGTACATTACACTAGTTGCAGGCAGGTGTGTTCCAACACAGTGTTGAATACTTGATGTGTTACACAGGTTGCAGGCAGGTGTGTTCCAACACAGTGTCAAATACTTGGTGTGTTACACAGGTTGCAGGCAGGGGTGTTCCAACACAGTGTCAAATACTTGGTGTGTTACACAGGTTGCAGGCAGGTGTGTTCCAACACAGTGTCAAATACTTGGTGTGTTACACAGGTTGCAGGCAGGGGTGTTCCAACACAGTGTCAAATATTTTGTGTGTTACACAGGTTGCAGGCAGGTGTGTTCCAACACAGTGTTGAATACTTGATGTGTTACACAGGTTGCAGGCAGGTGTGTTCCAACACAGTGTCAAATACTTGGTGTGTTACACAGGTTGCAGGCAGGTGTGTTCCAACACAGTATCAAATACTTGGTGTGTTACACAGGTTGCAGACATGTGTGTTCCAACACAGTGTCAAATACTTGATGTGTTACACAGGTTGCAGGCATGTGTGTTCCAACACAGTGTCAAATACTTGGTGTGTTACACAGGTTGCAGGCAGGTGTGTTCCAACACAGTGACAAATACTTGGTGTGTTACACAGGTTGCAGGCATGTGTGTTCCAACACAGTGTCAAATACTTGATGTGTTACACAGGTTGCAGGCAGGCGTGTTCCAACACAGTGACAAATACTTGGTGTGTTACACAGGTTGCAGGCAGGTGTGTTCCAACACAGTGTTGAATACTTGATGTGTTACACAGGTTGCAGGCAGGTGTGTTCCAACACAGTGTCAAATACTTCATGTGTTACACAGGTTGCAGGTAGGTGTGTTCCAACACAGTGTCAAATACTTGGTGTGTTACACAGGTTGCAGGCAGGTGTGTTCCAACACAGTGTCAAATACTTGATGTGTTACACAGGTTGCAGGCAGGCGTGTTCCAACACAGTGACAAATACTTGGTGTGTTACACAGGTTGCAGGCAGGTGTGTTCCAACACAGTGTTGAATACTTGATGTGTTACACAGGTTGCAGGCAGGTGTGTTCCAACACAGTGTCAAATACTTCATGTGTTACACAGGTTGCAGGTAGGTGTGTTCCAACACAGTGTCAAATACTTCATGTGTTACACAGGTTGCAGGCAGGTGTGTTCCAACACAGTGTCAAATACTTGATGTATTACACAGGTTGCAGGCAGGCGTGTTCCAACACAGTGTCAAATACTTGGTGTGTATTACACAGGTTGCAGGCAGGCATATTCTGACACAGTGTCAAATACTTGGTGTGTTACACAGGTTGCAGGCAGGCGTGTTCCAACACAGTTACAAATATTTGGTGTGTTACACAGGTTGCAGGCAGGTGTGTTCCAACACAGTGTTGAATACTTGATGTGTTACACAGGTTGCAGGCAGGTGTGTTCCAACACCATTTCAAATACTTGATGTGTTACACAGGTTGCAGGCAGGTGTGTTCCAACACTGTCAAATACTTGATGTGTTACACAGGTTGCAGGCAGGTGTGTTCCAACACAGTGTCAAATACTTGGTGTGTTACACAGATTGCAGGCAGGCGTGTTCCAATGCAGTGTAAAATACTTGGTGCATTACACAGGTTGCAGGCAGGCGTATTCTAACACAGTGTCAAATGCTTGGTGTGTTACACAGTTTGCAGGCAGATATGTTCCAACACAGTGTCAAATACTTGGTGCGTTACACAGGTTGCAAGCAGGCGTATTCTAACACAGTGTCAAATGCTTGGTGTGTTACACAGTTTGCAGGCGAATATGTTCCAACACAGTGTCAAATACTTGGTGCGTTACACAGGTTGCAGGCAGGCGTATTCTAACACTGTCAAATGCTTGGTGTGTTACACAGTTTGTAGGCAGATATGTTCCAACACAGTGTCAAATACTTGGTGTGTTAAGCAGGTCGCAGGCAGGTGTGTTTCAACAGTGTCAAATACTTGGTGTGTTACACAGGTTACAGGCAGGTGTGTTCCAACACAGTGAAAAATATTTGGTGTGTTACACAGGTTGCAGGCAGGTGTGTTCCAACACAGTGTCAAATACTTGGTGTGTTACACAGGTTGCAGGCAGGTGTGTCCCAACACAGTGTCAAATACTTGGTGTGTTACACAGGTTGCAGGCAGGCGTGTTCCAACACAGTGGTGAGTTTCCGTGGAGTGGATACAAGGAACTAGACCGAGGCTTGGCTTTTGATCTCTCTGTGAGTACCAAGCCATGTCGTTAATTTTGCCATCAGTATTGCCATAGTTCAATCATTACGCTCTTGGTTTACATCAAACGAAAGGTGCAGTTCAGTGAAGGGAAATATATAATTTCACCATTTAATTACT
Source organism: Paraescarpia echinospica (assembly GCA_020002185.1). NCBI lineage: Eukaryota > Metazoa > Annelida > Polychaeta > Sabellida > Siboglinidae > Paraescarpia > Paraescarpia echinospica. The sequence continues at coordinate 31,114,543 of CM034536.1, forward strand.
TTGCTGTATTTCTTTAAGCTTGTTGGTGTATCCTCTTAAGACACCACTGTTTTCACTTCAGTACCCCACCCTGTTAGGGCGCCACAACATTCGATGGGAGGGGGTGTGGCGTGACATCACATGTCTGTCAGAAAATCCGTCCTTTGCAGTCCGTGAGCACGCAGGCCACAGCATCAAGTCAGTACTCCGGGTAGGTGTTTAGACTGAGTGTTGTGGAGGGACGGAGAGAGTTATCAGCATCTACACAGTGTGAGAAACAATGACTTTGTGGTCATGTTTGTTTCATACTGTGAGATCATCTTCCATGAATGCATATTGCTGTACTGGTTTTGTACCGCCTTTGTACCACCTCATTGTTTGTACAAAGAAACTAGTGTTGTTTAACAGGTTAAGCATTTAATAAATATTGATGTTACTGTAGAATATTAATTATGCAATCAGTGTTCTCATTGTGTATACAAATTGCTCATATTTGAAAAATGCCTATGAAATTTGGATTAAAATGTGTATCGCAATTCTGTTTCAGAATTGATGTGTACTGCTGTTTAAAAGCTGCTTACTTGTGTTGCTAGCACACGTGGATCCGGGACAAGCGAGACAGTACAGTGATGCCTACCACAGGATATTGCTTAGAACTCACACAGGTACTTCAGTGAGGAACTGCTAATAATGTTACAAACTGTATATTTATTATTGTCTTCATGCTATTTAGGAGGCCTGGCAGTGACCATTTAAATGATCTTCGGGTATGTAGTGAAACCATGTGTCTCAGCTTAATAAGTAAGGGAATATGTGTGGAGGATGACACAGACCATAGCATGTACACACTGTATACGCTGTACACAAATGTACCTGCAGTGCAGGCAAACTATAAGAAACAAGTTATATATATATATTTTTAAGATATATTTTTTAATATCACTATCATAAAATATCTCGTGGGCATATTTACTTTTTCCATACATGTGACACAAATTATTTTTAGAGGTTTACCAATTCCAAATTTTTAGATACATATTCCATGAAACTATGAAATCATTGTCCAGGTTGCTATGTATAAATAAAGGTAGTAGTGTATTGTTGGAAGGACATTTCCTGTTATAACCTCATTTGTGTATGTAGGAATTTAGAAATGTTCACAGGGGTAGAACTTCAGCATTTATTTTACTAGACAGCAGGACTAGTAAAGACAAAAGTTTACTAGTCCGCCAAAAGGTTTATTAGTCCTGCAAATAAAAAACATAGCACAAATTTAGGTCACAACAATTTTATTTAAAACACAAAAAACCACAGTGTCATCCAGGCCTGGCGTTAACACTGCCTGTCAGTCAGTCAGTGTCACTCAGAGTCGGAGGCACTACTGTCATCACAGTCGGTGTCACTGCTGTCAGTATAACTACTACAGTCGGGCCTTGGCCTGAGTGTCTGGCCTCCGGGCTCCACCAGCATTCCACAGCTCGATTGCCTCCTTCGGTTCAAATGCAGCGATGTCTGGTGAACTCAGCTGAATGGTCAACAAACCTTCAAATAGCCACGCTGTCGTTTCTGCTGGTCGTACAGCGTGTCCCGTTCTCGCTTTTCCACCTTGCGTTTAACTTCTGGTTTTGCAACCCCAGTTAAATAACAATGCATCGTGCGTAAACGTAACAAAATAATTAGTAATGAATTAACAAAATAATTGATGTAGAACTGAAGATGTGAACTGTATTCGAAATCCACGCATTTGAAAATAGATTAGAAAATAGACGCGAAAATGGACGCCAATTGCGCTCATTAGCCGGTACCCCTCTACATGATACGCTAAGCCAAACAAAACGGTCGTTTCAGATTTCTATGTCACACAACAACCAATCAAAAGTACCGTTTCACTGTCGATTCACATTAGGTGAAGATTTACTTTGTCAATTGTACGGTTGGTGGCGCCACGCAACACGCTGATTTTTACTAGACAGCCGGACTAGTTGGTAGGCCGGGTTTACTAGTCCGCCGTAATCTTTACTAGTGTACGGACTAGCGGACTAGTGGGTAGTTCTACCCCTGGTTCATGTTATTAAATAAACATAATAAGCCTAAGTTTCATTTTCTCACAGTCTAATCATTAGGTAGGACTGTTGAGAAGTGTCTAATGGTGGGTTGTGTTATTGCAGGAAATTGCAGGTCTTGGGGGTGATGCGAAGTACGTCAGACATGAAACCGAATTTCAAGCGAACAAAACCATGTTTCTTGGAACAGTAAGTAATTTCACTTCTTCAGACTACCATTACATACTGATTTAATTTACATCCTGGAATAACATATATGCAACACTCGTTCGTTCGTTCGTTCGTTCGTTCGTTCGTTCGTTCGTTCGTTCTGACACCAACTCGACTTCTTTGGGAAACATTCAATGTAAATCAGCCATTTTCAGATCCTACCGCTGAGTGTACCTATGAAATTTGGAATGAACAAATTTGCCCAAACTTCAAAACAGCAACATAGCCATGGTTCACAGACAAATTGTGTAGATCATGTGGGCTTATGCAGCCTCCGTGTACCAGGACGATTAGTTGTATAGAGTGTGTGCGCCAAGATGATGCTGCATTCCATTGCAGTGTTCCAGCTAGGTTTTGAAAAGGGCAGTGTGCACATGGTAAGTGGAAGGCACTTTTATACGTGAACGACATTTTTAGTCAACTTGAACATTTAGTCAATATTTATTAAATCAAGCTCCTGGCCGTATCAGAATTATTAGTTACTACTAGCTTAGTTACTCTGCATAGGCAGTCATATGTACCAGACACCCCTACCCACATTAATAAATTGCAACTGGTCACTGGCCTAGTTGTTAGGACAATGTAATGTTGTGTATCGTAGCAATACTACACAGTCACATTGACATTAGATGGTTGCAAGGAGGTTTATTGTATTGTGTCGTTGTATACAGGCTGACCAATCAGCAGGCGACACATACCCTGTGAACATACAATATTGAGTTATAACAATATATATCAACCACACTCACATATATGCTGCTATAGAAAGAACGCTGCAGTCGATTCCAGTTGCTCAACTTAGTACTACACCAGTCGAGTGATATAGCTTGCCGAATAACAATACATGTGATGTCATCATAAGTTACAATATGATAATATCATATCTGCCGCTCTCCATACCTGTCAAGTCCTGTGAAACAAAACAGTAGTCATGGCAGAAAAAAACATAAATTATCAGTAAAAACGCATAATCTTTACACATAAATGCCCATTGACACACGTAATAAAAACAAGTTTGTAAGTACAGGTGCCCTTGTGCAACACATAGCGCCCACGGGATCTGTAAGTAAGTTCGCGCCTGCGCATAACGTGAAAATGCATTGGTGAGTACTCGTTCCGGGGCACTGCACGAATTGTACAGGAATTCTAGCAGGCCCGGAAAAGAGCGCAAACCATAAGGGTGTTTGATGAGTGTGTCGGTTGGCGAATTTACCGACAAAAATATAACGAATGCGATAAATTCGTTAAACAATTGATCTCAAAACACAAGCGTAAACCGTTTGGTTTTCCTACTACGCCCGTAGTTTTCATTTTATTAATAAAACTGTAGTGACTACAGCTAAACCATAGTACTTGACAGGTATGCCACTCTCTCACATTATCAATTATTTAACAAAACACTGCAGAAATCCCAGCCACTCAACTTACTACTTCACAAGTAATATAGCTGTGCCGAATAACAGTTTAATTCATTTTAGCAATATGATATCATAATAGCATAGTAACATATCTACCACTTTCTCACAGTATCAAAAGAAGACTGCCAAACAAAGAAACGATAGCTTCATACTGAAGTCACCAAGGCATTAAGTGTCAGAGAGACAAACTGCTGCTACTGTTGCAAGTACAAACTATCTATCAAGTCTATGAAAAGAATGCCAAATATTAAATAATAATCAGTTTGCATAATGGTAGTCAATTTCGTCTTACGCACAAAAGTTGCCGTATTAACATATTGTGGTAGCCGCCTATATTTACCACTAAAACAGTGAAATTGAGACGCAGTGAAGCCTGAAATTCAGAGGTGAAGGGAGTGCACCTTGGCGAAGATGTTGCTGAACAAACAAGAAATTAAAACCAATGTTATGTACCTGCCAGATAATAATTACCCTACGTAACATGCCGTTTTAAAATTATAATTGTTTTATTTAAAACAACTTTCCAAACAATCTGTTTGCACAAATTTTATTAAATATATGGTATAGATTCAGAATATGAATATGTTATGGATGAGTTTGTCGAGGTTTTTTTGCTAAAAACGATTGTCCTAGTGCTTATGACAAAATTTGGGACCACCTATGTAAATTACAAACCCGCAGACAGCGACCACTTTTAGTCGATGATTTAAACTAATTTTGAACATGACAATTTATTTTTATTCACCTATCTAAAAAAATACTGGCCAAGGTCTTTGTGCCCTTCTCTGCTTTCTTAAAGGAAATAAAAATAAGGCATTAGCTAAAATCCGTTTTCCATGTGTACACAAAGTTTAACATTGTATGTAACATTTGACAACATTAAACAAATACAGAAAAATACATTTGTAGCATAAATTCGATTTTAAGCCCATCTGTGAAGCGATTCCCGCGGAAAATGAATTTTTAATGAGCTAGGCGATCATGTGGTATCGAGACGTCAATTATGACACACACTCGCATCAGGCCGACCCTTTCCATGCATTCAGAGCATGTTTACAAGGATAGCTTTTGGGTCGAAACGAGCGTCAGAACGAGTTACTGTGCAATATTCCGACGTAATACAAACACTAGTCATCATAGAGGAACAAACATTTATCTTACGGTTCCACATGAATCGAATTTTATTCAAAACAACGAATGCGAATGGGCCTACAAGTCGACTAGATTTCGCCGAGCTAGGGCTCGTTTTCAGAATAATTATATCGAATGCAACCAACGGGAGATAATCTACACTGATAAACATACATAGCAAACATATATTGTATCCAGCTACATAAAGTAACGTGTATAATCTCATAATAGCACTAGAATATCGATATATGAAGGAGTTGTACAATTTATCATAACAACTTAAATCAGTCAGAGAGTTTCCGTTGGTCCTGCTAGCTCAGTGGGTAGGCGCGTTGGTTACTTGTCATGCATTTTACAATCGGGCGACGCTGGTTCAATCCTGACAGCATGCAAATCTTTGTTTTTCTTTACACTTTTTTGTTTTCACGAAGTAATATAAACAGAATCATTTTATACTATAATGCACTGTTTGTAAATATTTTTTTAGTAATTATTTATTCGCCACAAAAATTAAAATATGGTCATTTAACGATGTTTCTAAATTGTATTTATCCAGACAGATCTCAATCTGTTTTCACATATATAATTACAATATATTACCGTACAATATATTTACAATTAATAAATTATATATCCATTACATTATATTTGTTTGGATAAATAAAATTTAGAAACATCGTTATATAATGACCATATTTTCATTTTTATGGCTAATAAATAGTTACTACAAAAATATAAATTATTTACAAACAGTGCATTATAGTATAAAATGATTTTGTTTATATTACTTTGTGAAAACATTAAAAAAATAGTGTATAGAAAATGAAAGGTTTGCATGCTGTCAGGATTGAACCGGTGTTGCCCGATTGTAAAATAAATGACAATTAACCAACACGCCTACCCACTGAGCTAGCGGGACCAACGAAAACTCTCTGACTGATTTAAGTTGTTATGATAAATTGTACAACTCCGTCATATATCGATATTCTAGTGATATTATGAGATTATACACGTTACTTTATGTAGCTGGATACAATATATGTTTGCTATGTATGTTTATTGGTGTAGATTATCTCCCGTTGGTTGCATTCGATATAATTATTCTGAAAATGAGCCCAAGCTCGGCGAAACCTAGTCGACTTGTAGGCCCATTCGCATTCGTTGTTTTGAATAAAATTCGATTCATGTGGATTCGTAAGATAACTGCTTGTTCCTCTATGATGACTAGTGTTTGTATTACGTCGGAATATTGCACAATAACTTGTTCTGACGCTCATTTCGACCCAAAAGCTATACTTGTAAACATGCTCTGAATGCATGGAAAGGGTCGGCCTGATGCGAGTTTGAGTCATAAGTGACGTCACATCTCGGCATCCCGAAAAGTGCGCCAAAAATATGCATATTCGAAAATGTCCGGATGCACACCATAAAATGTGGAATTTCTAATTCATTGAATTTTTTTGATTTTTTGGCTTGGTGGACATGGAAATAGATAGCAGGATGTACTATAACATGAATTCGAGCAATAGATGTTTTTATCCCTGCTCGAGCGGCATCCAGTTGGGAACAGTATATCGACCACCGGATAACAATGGTATCGATAATTGGTGCTCACTGATGGAATCCACGCTGGAAAGAACTCAAGGTGAGAACAAAGAGACACTTATTATGGGTGATATAAACATCAACTTCGTGAATGGAGTAGTCTCCAATGAGAAATGGCAAGCTGTTGTGGACGCATTCCAACTGACACAGGTCATCACATCACCAACCCGTGTGACTGCAACAAGTGATACACTAATTGACCACATATACACGACACACCCGCAACATGTCCGAGCCAGCAAAGTTGGTGTATTCTCTGCCAGTGATCATTTTCCGGTGGTAATGTTACGCAAACGCAACTCAACTAAGACTGATATTCCCTCTGTGATCACATATCGACAGTATAAACACTTTAATCTGGACAATTTTGTGCATGATCTTCATCAAATGCCATGGTCAGATGTTGGCAAGCATGCTGATGTAGATAATGCGCTGGGTGCATGGATGACAAGTTTTGTTGGTGTGTGTGACAAACATGTGCCAGTGAAACGCAGAAACGTAAAGCGAAAACAGCAGCCAGACTGGCTCACAGGAGATATTGTTGGTGCTATGCAAGAGAGAGATAAACACAAGTCACAAGGGAGGTGGGGAAACTACAAGGTTTGGCGAAACAAGGTGACTAACATGATCCAGACTGCAAAAACTTCCTTCTATCAACATGTCATCGAAGAGCACACCAGAAACCCACGTCAGCTGTGGGCGCATTTTCGTGACCTGTGTCCACGAGATATAACACAAACGCCATGTAGCATCAGAGATGGTGAACAGGAAATCACAGAACCAGAAAACATTGCAAACACCTTCAACGAATACTTCACAAACATAGCCAACCAATACACTAGTGCCAGCCAAGACATACAACAACAACACACACAGCTCAAACACTTTGTCTGTGACAAGCTCGATACAGCGTTCTCGATCCCAAAAATCACAGAGCAAACGGTGAACAAAGCACTCACTACTCTCCGTCCTGACAAATCCACAGGAGCCGACAAAATCAGTGCTAGGCTGCTGAAGGCAGCTGCGCCTGCCATCACAGTGTCTGTCACAGCACTCATAAACAACAGCATTGTGAGTGGGAAGTTTCCAACGCTGTGGAAGCTTGCAAAGGTTATTCCAATTCACAAGAAGGGGCCTACTGACGACAAAGGCAACTACCGACCGATATCAGTCTTATGTGTTCTTAGCAAGATATTGGAGCGACACGTACACGACAGTCTGTATGCCTATCTCATGTCTCATAACATGCTACATGACGGCCAATCGGGTTTTCGTGCCAAGCACTCATGTGAGACAGCACTGAACAACATGGTGCATAAGTGGGCGACGGCTATTGACAATGGACTTATAAATGGTGTAGTGTTGCTAGATCTGCGAAAGGCTTTCGACCTTGTGAACCATACAGTCCTGCTGCAGAAATTGGCCATCTACGGATATTCACAACATTCAATGCAATGGTTCTCTTCGTATCTGTCAGAGCGCCAACAGTTTGTCCAGTTCAAGGGCAAACTGTCTGGACAAGCCGAGATCACAACGGGAGTTCCCCAAGGCTCTATACTGGGACCACTGTTTTTTATTGTGTTCATGAACGACATGCCCCTAAGCACAAGAACGATAAACTCTGTGGACATGTATGCTGATGATTCCACCATCAGTGCCACGGGAAAGACTGTTCAGACAATCGAACAGAGCCTAAACAATGATCTTCAGGAAATCTCCAAGTGGTGTGACGAAAACAGGATGGCTATTAATGCTGAAAAAACGAAGATCATGATCATCACGACCCGACAAAAGTGCCAACATCTTGACAAAACTGATATCGAGATATACATAAAGGGAGACAAGCTTCAAGTGGTCGAAAGTGAGAGGCTACTCGGGCTTCAGGTAGATAATTTCCTCACATGGAACGCCCATGTGCATAAGACACACAACACGATTGCCGGAAACCTCGCACTTCTCTGCAGAATAAAGAAATATCTTCCATACCAAGCACGGAAGACGTTTTACAACAGCTACGTTCTACCACACATGGACTATTGCAGCACACTCTGGGGCAATGCAAATTCATCACAACGCATCTACAAACTACAAAGACGTGCTGCCAGAATCATAACAGACTCTGAATACAGAGCTCCAAGTGCTCCACTATTGAAACAACTAAACTGGCTGCCACTACCAGAGCGTGTGAAATACAGACAATCTCAATTGGTGTTCAAGGCAGTAAAAGGATTGGCTCCTGACTACATGTGTGCGCTATTCAAATCTGTCTCGAACGTTTCGACAAGAACAACACGGTCAAATACAAGAGGGGACTTGTATGTTCCAAGAGCACGAACAAACATCTTCAAGAACTCTATAGCTGTTAATGGCACACAAATATGGAATACTTTAAATCCAGAAATAAGAAAATGCAGCTCTCTAAGTGCGTTTAAGAGAGCATATTTGCAGAACGCGTTTAATTAGACAACATGGACAAACAACGTAATGAACATTTTAACACAGCACTTTTTATTTTATTTATTGATGCTATATGTTTTACAAATGTTATTTATGCAATTCTAATTTCTAAATTGTAATATGTATTTAAGTATATCTTAACTACATTATAAAATATACAATTTTATTTAAATAATTTGTTTAGCATTTAAATAACATTTACTTGTACTCTAATATTTTATAATCACGACCCTTAGGAAGATAAAATGTATATTTTATAAGGATATCGTGAATAAACAATGTTTATTATTATTATTCCCTTTAAGTTGATCCAGTTTTCTTTTTCTTGTTGGCATTTTAACAAAATGGCACGCTTCAATGTGATTGGATCGAGCGTTTTGACGTATGCGTGTGAGCCTGGTTGAATCACTGTATAGCCTGTGTGGGCCAGGGTGAATCACTGTATAGCTTGTGTGAGCCTGGATGAATCACTGTATAGCCTGTGTGAGCCAGGATGAATCACTGTGCAGCCTATATGGTATGTGTGTGGCAGGTGGTGCAGCTGTCTCTAGCGGGAGGAATCATGAAGACCATCCAGCCTGGTGGCAACATCCGCATCAATGACAGGTTCTTCCTGGGTGGTCCTCTCACACTGAGAGGCTTCGAGATGAAGGGAGTCGGACCACGTGATGCTGGTGGGCCAGTGACATTGATTATGTCACTTTGATTATTTAGTGCAGTTGAACTTGTAGTCACACCCACAACAACTTGTTGGACATAATTTTGTATTTGACAGCTTGTTATTGGAAAAGAAAAGGTGATTAGCCAGTAAATCATTGCAAATCAATTAACAAGATGTTGATACACATATTCCACAATATTCAGCTTTGACATATGCTTTTATGGTATAAGGCATTTATCCTTATATGTATTGTACTCATTAATTTTCTGGAAGCTGCAAATTATGCAAGGAACCTTGCACATGTACAGCCATGTCACTCAGGATTATATGTTGCATTTCAACAAATAGTATGCCTTAATTATTGTATTTAAATGTTTTCCCCATTGATTTATGTTGTCTATGGGGTACCCGCATGATTATATAGAAAACATGTTTTCTTGTTAACATTGTATACATCCAGATGGGCAATAAATTAATGTTCCATGTTTTCAGTAATCTAGGAAAATTTACACCTCTTCCTCATCTTCGATTATACCCAGTATTTTGAAATAAAATGTTTTATTCTTGATGGATTTAGCCCATTTGAAAACAACAAAAATACACTAACACAAAGATAGCATTATTAGCTTAGTTATTGGTACTTGTGTGTTTGCAGGTCGTTCCTTGGGAGCAGACACATACTGGCTGTCAGGTCTACACCTCTACACGCCCCTACCCTTCAGCCCGGGCAAGGGAGGATTTGGGGATCTCTTCCGCACCCATTTATTTGTCAATGCTGGCAACCTCACCAACATAGACTTGAGTGAGTTCTGAGTAGGACAGTAATTGTGTCCAGTCTGTTTGGATACAAAAATGTAAATGTGAAATTCAAAGTAGAATGATATGGTAGTGTATCTGTAGAGTTGAGGAACTTTAATAAAATTGGCAATATTTATTTATTAACACTGACAATCCCACCCATTTGAGTGAGTAGGACATGAAAATACACTATTGCGCCTAGCTTTTTTACAAGAATGTAAACACAAAAATTTGTTTACAAAATAAAATTATAAACTTGCAGTCCTATGAAGTCCTGCAACTATGGTTAAATAAATAGGCAATACTTATAATAATACACTTGTTTATCGCCGAGGCGCAGTGGCTAGAGCTTCAGACTTTCGACTAAGAGTGTCAGACCTTGGGCAAGTTCATTCACTATACGTTGCTCCACTTCACTCAGTTGTTTGAATGAGTACCTGGCTACAGACAGTAGTGAATATATGTGTACGAATAGTCTTTGCGCATTAATTGCAGCGTGGCTGGATGCTTCCCAGAGAAGTCGAGATGGTGTTCGATTGAACAGGTCTACCAGGGAGTAAAGTGCTTTGAGCAGTCCCGAGGACTGAATACTGCGCTATATAAGAACTTACCTTTACTTTTACTTTACTTCAGTAAAATGTGTATTATACCTTTCTGCTTTTAACCTTTTTAACATGCTGAAGACAGCATGTTACTTTCAGGGTCACTTCTCCAATTTTAATATGGTACCAACGTACATACTGATACTTTGTAAAGCTTTTTGTTTCATATAATGCATATTTATTGATCATGTATAGCTGTTTGTATTGATAAACTGTAGTGACAACGTGATGTATTTGTGCTATGACAGACAACTCGTGGCGCGACAATCTGAGACAATTGGGTGAGACGTTCCGGTGGAGCTATGGAGCTGGCATGGTCTTCAAGATGGGTGGCATCGCTCGTATGGAGCTCAATTACGTTGTACCACAGGGCGCGCAACGTGGGGATGGGTATGTCTTCATGTCATCTGGCATTTCTTCTGCTGGTATTTTTTCCACTTTGTTTGAAGATTGTAGATTGTTTTTATCAAAACGGTTTTAATGCAACTGTTTGCGAATTGTGTGTTACACAACTGTTTTTCAATTTATATTCAACAAAACAACATATTCATCTAACTAAATGAGCATGTGTCAGGTTACAAAATATGATTGTAAGACATATTTGGATTACAGCCTTTACAGTTATCTGTATATTTTTCCTGTGCACTCTCTAAATAACTTAAGCACATCTCTTAGTTTTTTAATTGATTCTGATATAGTACCTTTGATGGGTGTCAGTTCAGTTCATACATGACTGTAATATCACCCATACTTACATTATTGCCCACTTCCATGTGAAAATATTCTAAATGTATGCAATAAACATTAAAAAAATTGTTTACGAGATATTTACTTTTTTATATCCTGTCCATATCTAAGAGTTACTTGTGATTTCATCTCCCACCTCTTTGTATATATAGTCATTTAGTATCTGTCTGCTAACAACTATAATTGTCTTTCATTTCCAGTATCGCCAAGGGACTACAGTTTGGCATAGGAATCCACTTCTTATGATAACGGGGCAAAGCATTTTGGCCCGTGAACAAGAAATGGCCTCACAAAAGGACAATGGGCATATTTTTACTGTGTATATTTATTATGCCATATGGCTGAGGCTTCTGATGACGTCATCCCAAAGTGTGTCACTGTGCAGGGACCTTGAAGATGACAAAATTACATGGCTGTGTCATTTTGGAGAAATCAGCTGATGTCATAGCCTCTCATTTGTGTGACGACATGAAGATATGAGACAATATCCTCCCCGCTTGCTAGTACAAAAGCTACTATAATACCTGAGTTGCTATGTTGCGGTTCTGTTTACCATAGATTAAACTCTGATAAAAACATTAAATACAGTTGACAATGTAGTGTGAAACTGATACACCCGACAGTGATATGTGACAAATTCTAAAGGTACTATTCAGGTACCATTATCTGGGTTTATGTAACAATTGAAACTTATCACTTGGATAATTTTATAATGCAAATAGTAGGTTTGTAAGTTTGTGTGCACTAGATTATTAATATGTGGGTATAACTGGCTGTATAGCGTGTCGTGGGTGCATGTTATTTTAGCGTTGTCTAACAGCCGAGACATTCTTCTGTGATCATAGTTACAATGGTGTTGTCTACCTAGAGACATTTGTTCTCTAGGTATGTTGCTGAAGTGACAGTGTAACATAATACTTTAACAATTGCTAGAACTCATAATGTCTCTTCCCTGGGAAATGTGTAACGTACATATACTAATCCCAAATTCATGGAACATTGGTGCTGTTTTGTTATGGACCACCAGTGGATGTAATAAAATGCATCAAGAACCTACGTCATTGTATGTTGACAATAAAATCTTCAGATTTACACATTGTGTTGTTTATTTAAGTGTAAGTGCTACTTGTGAGATGCTATGTGGACAGTTCAGATATATCCTTTGGTGAATAGCTTCGGTGAAGCTTCAAGCAGTTGATATGCATACTTTTTCTAAATCAGAGGATCATAAGTATAAAAAGAAGCTTTCATATAAGGAAATAATTAAAACAGATCCTTAACCATGATGCGGGGGCAGATTTCCCAAAGTATTTGCCGCCCTGCGTGCGTGGTCCTTGCGATTTTTAAATTACGTTTTAGGCACGCCTTGCATTTTATATTTCGAACAATTGGTTTTCCCTATAAAAGGTAAGAAGCCTCGACATACCCGGGGTAGTGTGGCACCCGAGGTGCAAGCTGTCTAAGAAGAAAATATATATACAAACGCATGTTCGATTGTAGTTAGAAAACAATAGTAAAATTACTTATTTAGCGCAAACTAAATCCTTGAAATATATGAGCTATGTGGCCAAATAAAACCGTTCACGTAATCGTTTACACTGCAAAAGTAGTCAACAGATGGTGGACTTGATAACGAGCTGAAGAGGATATGCAATATTAAAGATTGTTTTTTAGATGACGACAAAATTAAACTATAATTTATTTCCTGCTGATTTAACGTTGAAACTGTCTGAATGAGTACTATGACTATGGTGGATATTTGTGTACGATTAGTCTTTGTGCATTAACTGCAGCATGGCTGAATGCTTCCCAGAGAAGTCAAGATGGTGTTCAATTGAACAGGTCTGCCAGGGAGTAGTGTAAAGCGCTTTAAGCAGTCCAAAGGACTGGATACTGTGCCAAGAACTTTTCAAAAATTAGTGTCAATGTTCTACAAATATATGTATGTACATGGTAATTTTGTTAGAATTTCATATCGTGATACACATGAACGCACTCATGCACGCACGAAAGCACGCACTCTCTCTCTCACACACACACCGCACATAAGTAGTCAAATGAAGAGAGTAATGATTAAAGCATTTCGACATGACTCGTGAATTGCAATACAAATATACCATACACATATAAGATGAAAAACCCATCAGACGCTGAGTGTGAACATAACTTATATGATTAATGAAGTCAAGAGTTGGTAGACCAACCAGGGTATATCTCGAAAACCAACAAGCAATATATATATATATACATTGCTTGTAACCACTTTTAATTTATATATTAATATATACATATTAAATTTGGTTGCATTTTAAAATGGTGCCTGCGCCAAGGCAAGGGAGGCAAAATATCACCACACGTTATAAGATGTCGTGGTCTTACCGAGTTGTGTTAAACCAACTACCATAAAACACACCCCCTCTTTGGATTATAACTGCACGGGCCCCTGTTAATATGTAACTACTCTGGTCGTCGAAAGTTGCGCCTGCACACACGAAGTGCGTACCATCGACAATGTACAGGTGAGCGAATAAGTGTGACAATAAGTGACCTAGTTCGTTCAAGTTTACCTGCTCCTGCGCTGACATGGAGTCGAATATTCTCATATGGTGTACCCTAATCCTAACAATTTTACACGAAGGTAAGAGTAATGGCTAGGATGGCAACTAGGAAAACAAAAGTTAAAACCCAATTAGTTACATATACAGCTAAAGGTCTTGTTATTAAAACAACTAGAGTAGTCGATGAATTGAATGGGCCAGATCATATGGCCGCCGTGTTGTGGGTCACGCAGGGTACCATCATCATCCTTTTGGCGGCCACAATCAACTTGCTGATTATTCTGCCGCTCTTTGGGGGTTGCGAGAAGTTAGAATTTGATTTTGCTAAAGAGAAGAATATCTAGAGTGACAGACCTATGGAGAACATTCGATCACTATAAAAGTTTTAAATTAATAATAAAATAAACCCCAATAAAAAACCCAAACAAACGCAAATGAAATCAAATGTAAAATAATTAAATAAATAATGAAATGAAAATTTAAATCCATACCCGTATATCTAATCTAACTATGTAATATCTAGTTTTGTGGCACCCTAGCTTTGAAAGTGTCAAGGGTGCTGGCAGCTACAGCTGTTTCAGGCAGATTGTTCCAGTCTTTGGTGGTATTGGGGAGGAAAGAATGTTGTCTGTACTTGGTTCTGCATTGGATCTGGCAGAGCTGCTGTGAGTGCTGGGTAGATTGTCTAAGTTTGATTGATCTGTAATACAGCATGTTTAACTAAATATACAACGTATGTAGTTATATTAGTAGATTCATAGTGAAATTAAGTTTAGTACGTTGATTTAGAAGTTATTAATTGGTTTGGCTGGCTTGCAGTGATGATGGGTTCGCAGACATAGAGCGCTAGCTGTCAGTCAAATACGGTTTCAGAACTCCAAACTCTGAATGACTAAAATGCTGTTGAAATTGGAAATAACGAGGGTTCAACGAGTTCACATATCGCAGACAGCTAGGGAAATTACAAGAATGTTCTTTAAATACACGTATAGGCCTACCTGTTACTGTAATTATGTGTAACGGTATGATGTCAGAAATCGGGTAAGCCAAATGTCCTACGCCAATATCTAGGTAAATATGCATTGCATTTCTCTATCGGGTGGACACAAAAAGACAATTCAATGAATCTAGTTCTGACTGATGCGTCCATTACGATAGTCTTAGTAACGATGTGATTATGTAATGACACTAAGTTATTAACTCTGAAAACTGCTCGGGGTCTGATTGTTTGTTACCTTAGAAAAGTGAATATACCTTAGGATGAGGATGATACTGATCGCACAATCTACTTTAATCCAATGATAAGATATTCTACTTCAGAATAATATTAACACTTCATAATTTATTATATAAGAATATTGCAGTAATTGAACTGACTACAGTAACGCATGACTCAAATCTTCCAATAACACGTTAGTGCCGGCATTAAACTACAACAAACAAATCTATAAGGAAAATAGCAAGAATGTTGGCATATAATGTTTTTTTAATTAAATATCTCAATAGATTAATAGTGTTTTGGTAACTCAATTTTGCAAAACATCAAATGTGTGACGTGCTACTCTATGGCGGTTGTAGCGGTCAGCCTCAAGTGTTACTCATGCCAAAGCTCACAGCCCGGATGTGGTAAGGAACTCAACATCCGGATACAACGATGGGACCACTGTGAGGGCATGGAAGACGGGGCTGGCGAGAACTTGTGTGTGAAGATTATCGAGAAAAAAGGAAGTAAGTGTAATGCATTCGACTTGAAGGAAGAGAAGAAGGTTATCTTGTTTATGTGTATTTATAAAAATAAGTTGTTTTCTTTCTGGAATAATGGATGTTGTCTCATTCTTGTATGGCTTGGAAGTAAGTCGTGTAAGTCATCATAAACCTTGTTTACTGAGTTGTTTCATTTGTCTGTGATTGAGAAGTTTGTTGTCATATTAGTCCGTAGTCTTGCGGTAAGTCATTTGTTTGTGGTTAGGAAGTAGGCTTAAGTAGTCCATAACATACTGTGTATGTATAGATTTGTTACCTTCTTGTAATTGGGTGTCGTGCAAATATACATTTGTCTGCAGTCCAGTAGTATTGTACAAGGTTCAAATCATTAAACGGCCTTAAAAAAATGTGGTCGTCTCAAATTTAACAGCATTGTGTTAGTCTATGATTCAATGGCATTGTGCATGACCATTTCTGATTCAGTAACGTTGTGGTCGTTTTGGATTCCGTAGTATTTAATCGTCTCTGATTCAACAGCATTGCGTTTATCTCTGGTTCAATAGCCTGGTAATGGTTTCTAATTTAGCAAAGCCTTGTCATCGTCTCTGATATAGTCAGTTGTTCTTCCGATGCAGAGTTCTGTCGCACTGTTTGACTCTTCAAGTATCGCGATAATGCTCACACATCTGTCGTGTTTACAGGTGAAGAATACCTCACCCGGGATTGTCTGCGGACACTTCGTGATTACACGTACCATCGTCGACGGATGCCGACGGTGCAGCGCCACGGCTACTGCAGCGCCGCCCGCACCAACGACCCCTTCCACCCGTACGACGAGAACACCATCTACTGCTTCTGCAATGACTGGAACGGATGCAACTCGGCGCCGGGTCTCGCCCGACACACCTGGCTGGCGGGCGTGCTTGTAGTGGCCGGTTCACTACTGGCCAGGTTCTCTCTGTAAGCTGTGACTCATACCATGTGGAAGGAGGAGTGAAGTGTAAACTATCTCAGTGACACCGATCTGTCATTGGTTTATTCCAAGGAAAGATGACGTGGAATTCATTGTTAGTATTGTTTGTGCGCTTGTCAGAATGCTATGATAGTAATTGGCGGATGAGCTGTCTTCCAACATATGCCAGCTAGCAGCTTATAAAGTGAGGGAGTCACGCGGGGATCATATTTAACCAGTTCCCCTTTTCTACAATATTCATTGATAACTCGTGAACAAATTATAAACCTTTCAATAACTTCTCATATCTTGAAAGCTCACTCTCTCAAACTGGAATCATGCTGATACAAATTGTGACCTCTTTCATTGTATACTGGTTCGCTATATTTTGTTCTGTATAATCTGTGTCATGTTACAACTTTTCAATAACGCTTGTTACGTTCAGTCAAAAACACTATATTGTCACCCATAAAATGAATGCTTCATGGGGGCAAGTACATGTATAATTATATGCCCTGGATTACCCGTAACATGGAGCACAAAGACGAATTCAACTCTTGTAATTATGGTTATTATTAAATAGTCACCATCGAGTCCTGTGATTTAAATTAGTTTGTTGAATAACTGCTGCATTGTTATTATATGTGTTTGCACATAAACGTTTTGCATAACATTTCACGCGGTGTTTGATAGCGATTATTTTAATGAGTGGGTGTTTTGTCAATTATTGTATGCGACAACCACTGTGTGTTCATGCGACTAACACTGTACAACATGTCATTCATTGTGCTTTGTCACAACCAGACCTGGGGCCGAGTACATTTTCATGAGTACGAGTACTTTGATGATGCATAAGTAGAAAGCCGAGTACGAGTACAAGTACGAGTATATTTTTTTCAATATAAATATTAAATAATAACGTATTTTAAAATTATTAATTAATCTAATTTATGTAACTCAGCACAAGTGAATATGCAATGGCAGTTGATAATTTTTTTATGAAGAAAACTAAAAAAATCTCTATTTCATCAACAATGAAATTCACTTCATTGGCATTCATTTCAGTGGCATTGTATGATCTTATCATCTATATGCCATTGCACCGAATGAACATGAGTTGTTCACAGGTTGAGTCTTTCAGGCTGCACCACTCAGGGCAGAATATTTTCTTGGCTATGCTAAATACCCTTTCAACTGGGGCTGATGAGGCTGGAATGCTGAGATGGTGAGGGACCAACTGAGCCAGAGTTGGAAAACTCAGAACTTCAGTGGGTCACTGTGACGATCTTTACATGGCTGACTGAGGTATTCGTTCACCTCTATAATCAGCAATCTGCTGATATTAGAAGTTTGCAAGTTATATTTTCTGATTGTAGACTACTGGTTGTTGAGAGGGTTAGCACATGTCCACATAACAGGCTCAACATACCCTTTGGACTTTTTAGCCAGGCTGCTGGCTTATACTAGTGTAGGAGGCAGTCTGACTTGAGCCACCTTACATCTACAGAGGAAGACTGGCAGTTCTTGTTCTTAGCAGTTAGCACTGTCAGCCACTGTCAAGTGGCCTGGTCTTCAAACTACATCAAAGGCATTTCCTCTCTAACTGGTGGGTTAACTGCTAATTGGCTCTTTATGGATATCCTGGTGGCTTAGTTAACAGACAGGTTTATAGCCTACAATTATTGTTTGCTTAACAGGGTGTTTCTGACTGGGAAAAGATGCTGCCTGTTGCCATGTTTCGGTATCATAGTCATGGTTATCAGAGAATGAGGATGTGCTATGTGTAGGGATGGTAAGGTGGTATTCTATCAGAAATAAAAAAGTATTTAAAAAATAGTTGAACATTTAAATATTTCGGGAAAGTTTCATTTTATAACCAAATATATTTATTTTCTCCAGTACATATTGAGAAAGTTCTCAGATGTACTCGTAAAATCTGAGTACAATGAGTACGAGTCCATGACCCACAAGTTTTATGAATACGAGTACTTCAAAAATGTACTCGAGTACCGAGTACTTCGGCCCCAGGTCTGGTCAGAACAATGTTGTCACAAGAAAAAACATCTTCTGCACGATTGCCATTTTTTTAATCTTAATTGGACCGCTATTTCCATAAAGATTTGACAACAAATATTTGACACTAAACTGGATTATGACATTTCATGTGACCAGTTGCATTGAAAACGCACTGAAATGTCAATTTTGTACTTGATCAGAGAAGGTGATCGATATTGTAGAATAAATCATGTGTAAATAATGTATGTGTAATTTGCCTGTTTGCGTTTTATATAGCTGCCTAATTGTTAACTTAGTTATTTTTTATATTGTGTCCACATTTGTAGAAGAACAGTAAAACGTTCTTTTTAAACATCAAGATTGCAGTCGACATCACGATGACTGTAGCTCTGCTTCTCTATGTTCCTAATAAAATATATACAGACGATGTCTTCTCGTGTTATTCTTCCATCACGTG
The DNA here is from genome assembly GCA_020002185.1 of Paraescarpia echinospica. Taxonomy (NCBI): domain Eukaryota; kingdom Metazoa; phylum Annelida; class Polychaeta; order Sabellida; family Siboglinidae; genus Paraescarpia; species Paraescarpia echinospica. The sequence continues at coordinate 31,133,901 of CM034536.1, forward strand.
TCATAACAATAACCGTGGCTAGCATATTGATGAGCTGGGGATACACTGACAGCGGTTGGTGCAACGCTGGTTCTGATGTATATGCAAGGATGAGAGTCTGGTAGTGGCTGTGCCTTTGGTGAGGCAGGGCATTAGTTCATTGTCACAAATGGGTTTTTCTTGGTGGAGCAGATCAACGAGAATATATCCTGAATGATTCTCTTAGATATCTTTTGCATATGTACCAGAACCGGGGGCGGCTGAGCCACCCAACATTTAGGGAAGAGGTGCATTTTGGGTGCAATTGGACGTTTGTGGGGAGCCGCAAGGTGGTTTTGGCGAGCGTGAATGTGATAAAAATCAAGGTTTTTTGAGAGCCTTAAAGTGGGTGTTTAGCGGGTCTCAATTGAACGTTTCTGGTGAGCTTCAAAATTGTTGAATGTCGCCGCGAAAACAACACCCCCTTCCGATGTCATGATACAACGAGTGGTGCTGAAGCTCCGACTCGGTCCACCCAATATTTATTTCGTTCTGCGCCAGTGTTGTAGGGTGGAGGTCCACATCACCTAGTCCAGGGGTCAGTGTTATAGGGTGGAGGTCCACATCACCTAGTCCAGGCGTCAGTGTTGTAGAGTGGAGGTCCACATCACCTAGTCCAGGTGCCAGTGTTATAGGGTGGAGGTCCACATCACCTAGACCAGGCGTCAGTGTTGTAGGGTGGAGGTCCACATGACCTAGTCCAGGCGCCAGTGTTGTAGGGTGGAGGTCCACATCACCTAGACCAGGCGCCAGTGTTGTAGGGTGGAGGTCCACATCACCTAGTCCAGGCGTCAGTGTTGTAGGGTGGAGGTCCACATCACCTAGTCCAGGTGCCAGTGTTATAGGGTGGAGGTCCACATCACCTAGTCCAGGCGTCAGTGTTGTAGGGTGGAGGTCCACATCACCTAGTCCAGGTGCCAGTGTTATAGGGTGGAGGTCCACATCACCTAGTCCAGGCGTCAGTGTTGTAGGGTGGAGGTCCACATCACCTAGTCCAGGTGCCAGTGTTATAGGGTGGAGGTCCACATCACCTAGTCCAGGCGTCAGTGTTGTAGGGTGGAGGTCCACATCACCTAGACCTGGCATCAGTGTTATAGGGTGGAGGTCCACATCACCTAGACCAGGCGCCAGTGTTGTAGGGTGGAGGTCCACATCACCTAATCCAGGCGTCAATGTTGTAGGGTGGAGGTCCACATCACCTAGTCCAGGCGTCAGTGTTGTAGGGTGGAGGTCCACATCACCTAGTCCAGGTGTCAGTGTTGTAGGGTGGAGGTCCACATCACCTAGTCCAGGCGTCAGTGTTGTAGGGTGGAGGTCCACATCACCTAGTCCAGGCGTCAGTGTTAACAAGATTTAACAAGATTGCCATCCAGAGAATTAACTCTAGATGGCAGGTGGACAAAGAAGCCCTTTAGCTTATCGAGAGTCCAACCCTTTTATCTACACTTTTAATCCTTCTAAACACCTTTGTATCATCAGCAAATTTCAACACCTTGCTAGCTATATCATCGTCCAAATCGTTTATATATATTAAGAATAATATAGGTCCCAGTACTGATCCCTGTGGAACCCCACTCAAAACTGATTTCCAGTTTGAAGCCTCCCCATCAACAACTAACAATTGTCTTCTGTCAATCACCTAGTCCAGGTGCCAGTGTTGTAGGGTGGAGGTCCACATCACCTAGTCCAGGCATCAGTGTTGTAGGTCCACATCACATAGTCCAGTCCACCCTCTTTATTGTTCTATATTTTCTGCAAAGCGTTTTCCTCCCTCTATTTATACCTGCCCTTTCGAGATCTATACCTCTCTTCATGCTGTTTTTGTCTTTTTGTGTTCTCTACCACCCTCTTTTATTTTTTGTGTTCTTTTCCTCAATGTGTCCCCAGTCATTTTATATCCTGCCCCTCTCAATCGGCTGCAAACTACTTTAATTTTGAAGTGTTTCTTCATGTCAAACTCTTCTCTCATTGCCATGTTCTCGTGTCACTTTGCAAATTCGTTGGACCCAGTTGTTTTTCACTACCTGTGGATTATGTCTATACCAGTGCCAGTGTTCCCAGCCTATATACACTTTCCCCGTTAGCTGTCTCTTCAATGTGGTGTTATACATAACACCGTACACCGTTGTGCATGACATACTTTATGTGTACCACTTAACAACACGTGAACAAATTGTTAAAAGTTGGTTAGAAACAGTTTATTTACATTGCACAGCAATTAAATGCTTCTACAATAAGAACCGTCAAAGTTACAAAAATACATAATACCTACACCCTGGGTTTCACCTACATCCACCACTGTCTATAGTCTGGTACTCATTTATACAGCTGACTGAACCGAGGCAACGTGGAGTGAAAAAAATTGCCCAAGGTTTGAAACGGCAGCGAGGGGTTCGAACCTAGCCCTGTCAATTGAAACCCCGACATCCTTATCACTGTGCTACAGCGCACTCAAAACACATGATACATAGCAAATACCTTAATTTATAACATGGTATAAAACTAACTACACAGACAGTTATTATAAGAGTGCACCTTATTTATAAGATGTAAAACTGCATAGTTTGTAAACGCATTTCCTACAGCTTCAAACATGGCATCAATCAGCAAACGCTGATAACATTTAGGAATGTTTAAATAAAATGATATGTGAATTGATATAAAAATCATGATCCACACATCACTACAAGTCACCCTAATCTGCCCTATCTGGCTGGAAGACTGCACCTCATGTTCAGAACTAAGTCAACATTATCAAGAAATTATCAATTGTAAATTACACCCCTCTATTATAACAGGGTAGCGTGGCAATTCCAGTCGACCACACTACCATATCCATATTAAAACCGCGCTGTGCGTATGTGGCCGACGTTACGAGTCGAGCCCACCAAGCCAGCTCATGGCAAACGCCACCGCGACCGGCAGAGCGAAGAGAAGCGTGGACGGTCGCGCTGCAGGGGTGCCATTGCATAGGTCGGTGTTGCAATAGCAGCGGTAGGTGTACCCGTCCATCGTCTCCTTGAACTCACAGGCATTGTCCTTCCTGATCAGACGGCTCCTCGCACACACGAGCGATTTGATCGTAGATTCTGAACAGAGAAACACACCGTAGCTTGAAACATCGTGTACATGTCAACACGATGACAAAGCTTACGGCTCGATTTCACCATTGCTTCAATGTACACATATCTACATTATTTTCATAGAAGCCATAACAGTTCTTGATAAATTCAATAATTATTATATAATGTTAAGAAGTGGAAGAATATGACACTATAGCTGCATGGCCGCAAATGCTAGTATTATGAAAATTTGAGATATTTTTAAAAGCTTTGTAGAAGCTATGGTATACTATCATGGTTGGCAGGTTTATGACAAGACGGTTTCTACCGTCTCGTCAGAAATACCTTTCTGACACTAAAATGTCAGCAATAAAAAAAATTCTTAAAGAAAAATAACCATATGTCCCATTTTTGGACATGTGTTGATTGAACATTAAATCAATGTCACAATGCATTAATAACCTGTTACATGACGTACACATTTACAAATTTTACTCTGTGTTGACTATTATGTTTGTATTTTCTACCAATTTAGTAGTGTTCTGGTAGAAATTATAATGGTTTCACCTGGCAGCTCGCTTTTGAAAGAGAAGGATAGGTGTCAAACACAATTTGAGAAAGCATGAAAGAAGTGGAGTGTAGGTGGATACCAGTGATAACATTGGAGAGAACCTCAAGGGACTGGGTTAGGACTATGCACAGATGAGTGTGGCTGTGTCAATAATTCAATGGGAAGCCAACAGTAGAGTTTAGTGTAAGCAATTAAGACAGAACTGTACAGGTGTGAGCCAATAGTGTACAGGTGTGAACCAATAGTGTACAGGTGTGAGCCAATAGTGTACAGGTGTGAGCCAATAGTGAGCTATGCACTCATCGATTCATTGTATATGGTTAGACAAACTAAATTAAAATTCCAGTCAGTTTCATACAATCATTCAAAGCCCCAATTTCCTGAGTTGAACTTGTTGTAATTTCTATGCAAAAATAAGTGTACAATGGACTGTCTTTAAATAAGTCTCAAGTCCACCCTACAATTATAATTTCTCAAAACAATAGTACCTGGTAAAATTAAGTCAACGAACCATTACATAATTAGCAAAATCTTAAATACAAACGTCAAGTAGCAAGTATTAGATTATGACAGTTGCCGACAGTTTCTGATGTAAGGAACCCTGTCAGAAACTAATTTGTGACAATGTCTCGTCAGAAATACCTTTCTGACTGTCAGAAACCCAACCTTGTATACTATGACATAATTAAAAAGTCAACAACCCGCAAGTGTTGTGTGACCAACAAGTTTAGGTCTACTTTTTGACACTGACGATGAGTTTTTAATATAGGCCCTATGTTAATATTTTAAAGAAATTGCTGCTAAGTATAACGCTTGTCATTCATATTCTAAACTTGCTATAATTATTGTGTTGAGCTTGCTACTAAGTTCATTTTTTATACTAAATGAAAAAAAATCAGTTTATTGTTGATCCATTTAACCATTTTGTCACCCCGAGTTGCAACAACGCTTGGAAGAGACGAAGCACTCACTTCTTGGTATGCCTTTGTAGTAGCCCATGTATATAGTGGTGAAGTACTTCATGCAGGAATTGCAGCCGTCGCGGACCCTCGGCTGCTGACACGTCTGTCCATAGCCTGTCTTCCAGACGTTGCACTCAAAGCACTGGAGGCTCAGTACTGCAAAGACAGAGCAACAATAATAATTATTTTGTGCATACACGTGTTTCCTCATTGGTGATGATATAACAATGTATAACAACAATCGACGGCTATGTGAATGATTGGCAAAACGTTGGAGAGACGAACTAGCTAGATGAGTACTGGAACGGCACCATTTGGCAGAGGATTGCGCAAGACAGGCAGATCTGGAAACTACATGCTGGGGCCTTCGCCCAACCACGGACACTATACGGCTGCATAAATGATGATATGAATGAAACCATGTGTAGGCTCCTATAGTATAGTTATTAAATTAAGGCATATATCAAGAAAACCATTACAACTAACGTATTGACAAGAAACAGAACCCTTAATAATAATGTAAATTATGTAATAGGTTAATTATGGTTAACCAAAGTTGTTATCGTACACTAAATGGTAATATAGAATTTCATACACCCGGTTAGGGGTAAGGTATTTTGAAGTGAATACGGTTGCAAATATTGTGATTCACATAAAAACACACTAGCATAGTTGTGTGCAGGCGCCCTCCCGGATAGAATAGAGCGTGACAGAGCGCAGGAAACAACTAGGAAACTTTGTAGATATTAGCCTGGTCGTCACAATGTTTCCTATAATAAACACTATGGTTCTTTGGAGTGTGAGCGCTTAAGGTGTCACACATTCTGAGACAACCCCTTAAGCTGTCACGTCTCATTAGCTAGACTGACAACCCCGCCTCGCGCCGTCAGTATGCAACATTAGTTCAGCTACACAAAACATATACAGCATTGTTACTGTTTCACAATACCTTCCGAATCTAGAATACACACCTGAAATGCACAGCAACTGGGTCAGCGTTTGACCTGGATTAAACAAGCATTGGATTTGAATAACAGTAGAAAGGACCGCTTTCTACAACTCACCTACGCTGAAGACACAGGCGAATATCGTCAAGTATAGTGTGGATGACAACATTGTAGAATCAGTAAAAAGTCTCCGAAGTGATTAACAAACACAGACGTCCTTGATGGGCAGCCGGTGAATCTTCAGCCTCGAGCTTGCGGTGGCACGTACAACAACCGTTCACATCGGAGTAAATGGCCGGACTGCGGTGCAGTTTTGTGGGTAAAAGTTACCCAATTTATCCGTTCAACTGTAGTTCATGTTGAAAAGAGAAACTATCTGGTGTTCCAATAAGCAAAAATGGCACCTGATTTTTCCGATGAATCAGTTTAAAATATCCCGGTTGCGAGTTGTTGTACCTATTGACGACCGAAATGTATTATGGGATACGCAGGTGTGAGCATACCTGTTTCAGTGCCGCCCCCTCTATAACTAATTACGAACTTACAATAAATCACAGGTAAATTGGTTCGCACCTCGTCGCCAGGGGGTCACACAGAGGGAACAGGCTTGATCATCCATAGAACGTTGTTTATGGGAGGGAGGGAGAAGACAAACAAGTTTACCAAATCAACTCGTGTAAATCGGTGCATTCTCTTAGAGACATAAAGCGAAACGTATATTATTTATCGGTTTGTTTTATTGTATAATAACAGGGCCTCCAAAAAACCTCAATGTTCACATATTGTCTGTTTCTGCCTGGACTAGGTTGGCAAGAGTGCCAATTGAATGTGTATTACACACAACCCATTGTGGAGCTAAGATTCTCTGCCTGCTATTGTTTGATGGAAACTGTGACTAACCTGTAATTGGTCACAGACAGTGGGCTGTAACTAATATGTAATGGGAATCCCTACTGCACTGGTAGAACCTGATGAACTTTAAGACAGCAGTATACATAATTATCAATGCAATATAAAGATATGACGTAGGATTAAAATAAAATAACTTGGGTATAAAATAAATTATAAAGTAAAATAACATAGTTATACTCGAAAAATATAAACACTATTGCTTGAATTCATGTTATATTACATCCTGCTATCTATTTCCACGTCCACCAAGCCAAAAAAATTTAATGAATTAGAAATTCCACATTTTATGCTGTGCATCCGGACATTTTCGAATATGCATATTTTTGGCGCGCTTTTCGGGATGCCGAGATGTACAACTCCTTCATATCGATATTCTAGTGATATATTAGCAACCGGCACGGCACTAGTTCTTATTGACTTTAGTGCGGCCTTTGACACAATCAATCACAATATAATGATCCAGCGCCTTTGGTTGCGTTACGGCATTGTTGGCAAGGCGCTTGGCTGGCTGCAATCCTATCTGCAGGGCCGGACCCAGCGTGTGACCATTCGTGATGCGTCACCGAATCCGAATACAACTTGCGTGACATCGGGTGTCCCACAGGGTTCGGTGCTGGTCCTTTGTTATTCTCGTTGTACGTACAACCCATTGGCGACATAATCAGAGCGCATGGACTTTGTTTTCATCATTATGCGGATGATCTGCAATTGCACTGCCATTTTGACCTCACTGCGACTGCGTTGGCTGCTACTCTGCGGCGTATGCACCACTTGTTTTATCCGCACTTTTGTTTGTTTTTCGTTGGTTTTCATTGTTTTTCTTTCTTTATTTTGAACATCCTTCTACACGATTTTTTCCCTTTTGTTCGACTGCCCTGACGTTACGCACCGCACAAATCCCAGTTTAGCTGTGAACAGCTGTAAAGGGATTACTACATCAAGCATCAAGCAAGTATGGAGGAGTGTCTAGATATTGTAAATCAGTGGATGACATAAAACTACATGTGCATGAACAACAATAAAACGGAATTTCTTCCCGTAGTGCCAAAGACTGCCGCTGCGCTTATTGACGGCAGTGTGATACGCCTAGGAGATGTTACGATTACTGCCTCAAGATGTGTTCGTAACCTTGGTGTCGTTATGGATCGCCACCTCGATTTTAAGAAGCAAGTTTCAAGCATCGTCAGTGTGTGCTCATTTCACCTGCGCCATATTAACCAGATGAGTCGTTATCTCCCAACGACGACAAAGGAACGTGTCGTCAACGCCATTATTACATCACGGCTTGATTACTGCAATTCACTTCTATACGGCACTTCTGTCAACAACATCGCTCGACTGCAGATAATGCACAACTCTGCTGCTAGGTTGATCCTACGCCGCCCATGGAGTGACAGCGCCATGCCTTTGTTGTAAGAAATACACTTTGGTTTAAAACAAACTTCAAGCCACACAGAAAACATTTTGATTTGTTTCATGTTAACCACTACGTACCTTAACGATTCCGCTTCTACGCCTAAACAATATACCAACCACTACCGAATTAACAATCGGCTAAAACTGTCTTCATATTCGACATAGACAGCCTGAAATATGACAGGCAAACTAATTGTATGACTGTTTTTATTACAGGGGTAATTCAGAACACCACTTTTTTAGGCTTAAGCTTCATACAATAAGCACAACTCTTTACAGAACTAAAATGCAGGTACACCCTGTACTTAGATTTGATCAGAACAGCTTATATTCACATGCTTAATTATTGTAAGCATGTATAGCTTTAGGGATCAGGCTAATCTGATCTGTCAGGTATGTGGTTCTTTATGACGTATGTATGATGTACGCGTATGTAGCCATGTCTCACTTCTATAATATCGGTATTTAATCCATTATTGAATTAAATACTTTTTACTAAACTAGTACTGGCTGTGGCCACTGACCGGTCATCATTGTTTATTGGTCAGTACAAGCTGGGGCACCAAAGCTATTTTGGGATGCATGCTGGCTTTGGAATGTGACACAGCTGGTCGTCCTACTTGCATAATGACAGTGGAGGGTGCTTCCCAGTGGGGTCAGATTAGCAGCCCAGACTGACTCCAGTAGCCAAGAAGTCTAGTCTGCATTGTCAACGATCCTGCTGTTTTTTATGTTGAAGTTCTGGTTGCCTTAAAGGCCTTGAAGACGTAAGGACATCCTTGTAGCCTACCAGTGCTGTTTTACATTACTTTGACTGTGTCTGTGGAACCAAATTTATGTGATCTTTGGTGAGTTAATTGACACGTTCTGTGATCTAGCATGCTATCCGCGGTTATTACCAATTCTGTTTTAATTGTTGTTGGTGTTCAACTGAATTTTGTTATGCAAAATGTAGACTTAATTTTGTCACATTTTTTGCAACATCTTGCGATACTGTTTACAGTAGATACTATGTTATGAATACATGTGCGGTTATTTAATTAAGACATCAGCACGATCGTTGACTGTTGTATATAATTATATGCCTTTGACTTGTCGCTAATGTCGCGACCTTGTCGCAAATATCGCGACAGTTTTATACTAACCAGAGCCAGTGTGTGGCGTACCTACTACTCTATAACATATAAAACCTTGCATTTTCATCTGGTGAGTTATACATATCTTCCAGTATGGTCTCATGTCCATGGCATGAACATTGGGTCGGTTCATGGCCCGGCCGGTATCTGACTATCTGTGGATGCATGTCTTTCTTACTGGCCATAACTTTTAAGTAGGCTAATTCCAGCCGCTTCCCGGCATGCAGTGCTGAGACGCCCTAGGCAATGGGGGGACTATCGGTCAGTGGTTGAATTGTATGTTTCACTTGTAGGGCTACCCACAAGAGCTTTTAAGAGGTCACTATGTCAGACGTTTATACATATCTCCATTTGTTTTCTCTATGTAGGTATAGAAATGATAAAATGTCCTTGTTTCAGGTCATTGCATTGCATGTTTACCAGGCCGTGTATGGGCCCCCATTTGGATGGTAATATGGAATTTTTGCGGAGATCCATGCCTAGCAGGAACTCGATCTCGGGTTGTACAACTTTTCTTTGAAAGACACAAATTAGACAGCATACATGTTAATTGGTTGGTTTCTTGGGAATGAACAGGGCATAACCATATATCACTGGATATACAAAAAATAAACTGTTATAATCTAATATACATTTCTTTCCTATAGTTGCTGATCGGGATAAAATCTTGGCTTTGCAGAGGTCAGGATGTTTAATTCTTAGACCTCTGTTTTCGTACCGTATCTAGTGTTGAGCCTTGTTTGGCGCATAATACGGTCAAGCAGGGTCGATGAGTAGGAAGCATTTTCCAAATTGCTTGGGTGCATGATATGGTCATACATGGACAACGAATTTATATGAGCCATGTCCAAATGTTTTGGGTGCATGATGTAATATAGCCGCTCCCTGCGTGTTATATACATACGTAGCCTATGTATTACGGACGGATCCCGTTGACTTCGGATTTCTCCGGTGCTGGTCTGATCAGATAATAAACGACGGCCATGTTTCGTTCAGTCTGATAAATGGTGTTTCATTTAAAAGCAGCAATCATACAATGGCGACGAGAATTAAGCGAACCTGCTAAGCCTACAAGTAAGCAACCGCCTACCGTACCGAATCACCATGGCTGTTGCGATCAATGTGGCCCAACTACCGCCCTTCGATGCACAAAACGAGCCTTCAACAACGGCTGAACGTTGGAAAAAGTGGATACGAAACTTTGACAGGATGGCCAGTGCGTCAGGATGCACCGATGACAAGCAAAAACGTGATTTGCTGTTACACACCGCGGGCGAAGGCGTACAGGACATTTATGATACATTCCCAGAAACAGAAACAGGTACGTCGTCGTCGTTTCAAAAGACAAAAGAACTACTGACGGACTATTTCACGCCTAAATCAAACGTCCCGTACAACAGGCACATGTTTCATCGCGCTGAACAGCATGAAAGCGAAACCGTCGGTCAGTTCATAACACGGTTACGACAGCTGGCATCGTCATGCGATTACGGGAACAATGTCGATGAGTACATCAGAGATCAAGTAATCGATCGGTGTCGCTCTGATTCGTTGCGTACCAAACTCCTGGCCGCAGGAAAGGATCTCACGCTAAACAGGGCGATCGAGATAGCGCAAACGAGAGAATCGTCAGAACGCCAGGCTAAAGACATGGCTCGTGGCGCAACAAACAACACAGTGTATGCTGCATTCAACAGGTCAGCACGCATACCATTCGAAACGCACACTCGTAAACCGGTCAACAGACATTCTAACACTCAGCAACGTCACGATCGGTGTACTCGCTGTGGCTTACAGGGCCATACAAGTGACGAATGCAAGTGCACACGTGATAAAGAGTGTCACAAATGTGGAGTGCGTGGACATTTCGCTGTCATGTGCCGAAACAAACCAAGGCAGCAGTCACAGCGCAGCTCACAGACGTGGCAAAAGAAACGTGCACAGCCAGTCAATCCAATACGGTACATGGCAGAATCAGCTGCCCATAGCGACAACAGCGAAAATGAGTACGCATTTACTTTGACGCCTCATTCTGGCATGATCACAGCAATCATTGCAGATGAACCGGTTGACATGATCATTGACTCGGGTGCATCATGCAACATAATCAACTCTACTGTAGCCGCGCTGCGAGAGCGAGGCGAGCAGTTTGAAGCATGCAAACGGACCATACATCCGTATGGATCGCCGCCAATCGTGGCGCGTAAGCTCGTCACGTGTGACGTGCAAATTGGTGACAAGTCGACAATCGCAGAATTTCTTCTCGTTCATGGAGATTCGCCTTCACTTCTGGGCAGGGCTACTGCTGAGCAGCTTGGGGCCCTGAGAGTTGGAGTCAACTTTGTGTCCGACTGACAAACAGCAGACAAGGTCATTGCCAAATATCCGGGCATTGCCACGGGTATAGGCAGTCTGAAAAAATTCACTGTCAAGCTGCACATTGACACGTCTGTCACACCGGTAGCTCGCAAACACAGCCGAGTGCCATTTCATCTGCGAGACAAGATCACCAAAGAGCTTGAAAAGCTTGAACGTGCAGACGTCATTGGGAAGGTCACAGGACCTACTGAGTGGGTGTCGCGAATCGTCCGCCACCAAAGCCAAAAAGTCCAGACGAAATACGTATCTGCGTCGACATGAGAGAGGCCAACAAAGCCATCTTACGCACGCGTCATGTGACGCCTACAATCGATGAACTGATTACAGGCCTGCAAGGGGCCACAGTATTCAGCAAAATAGATCTTCAGTCTGGCTACCATCAGCTAGTCCTGGACCCTGCATGCCGTTATATAACAACCTTTTCAACACATATGGGGTTGTATCGGTACAAACGACTGAGTTTTGGCATAAACTCGGCGGCCGAAGTATTTCAGCACACAATTCAGACGGTGTTGAACGGCATGAATGGCGCCATTAACATAAGTGATTACATCATTGTGTTCGGTGCAAGCCAAGAAGATCACGACAGGGCACAGTTAGAGTGTCTCAACAGACTGCACAAGTCCGGGTTAGCAGTTAACTTGCCAAAGTGTGAGTTTAACAAAACGAAGATCGGCTTCTTTGGACATGTGTTCTCGAAGGAAGGAATTTCACCTGACCCGCAAAAGGTGAAAGATCTACAAGAAGATGCACAACCGCTGAACCAATCAGAAGTACGCTAATTTCTCGGCATGGCACAGTACAGCGCGAGATTCATTGCAAGATTTGCAACAATCTCGGAGCCTCTTCGAGTCCTCACACGGCAGGACCAGCCATGGGTTTGGGAGAAGTCACAGTCGGATGCGTTTAACGCAATAAAAAACGCATTGTCCGAGACGGCAACAAATGCCTACTACGATTCTCACAAACCAACCGAGATACTCGTAGATGCCAGCCCGGTTGGCGTTGCAACGATACTTACACAAGAATGCAAACCAGTCGCATACGCAGGCCGTGCGCTCTCGGACGTGGAGAGACGCTACTCACAAACAGAGCGTGAGGCATTAGCCGTTGTGTGGGGTTGCGAACACTTCAACATGTACACGGATGGCGCTGCATGCACGATAATCACGGACCATAGGCCCCTGCTGGGCATATGGCAGAAGCCAAACCCGCCGCTACGAGTTGTGAGGTGGGCACTGCGCTTACAACATTACAACATTCGTCTAGAATACAGATGTGGTCGTGACAACCCAGCAGACTACCTGTCTAGACATCCAGGAACAAAAGTCAGCCAAACGCAGCGTATGGCTGAGGACTTCATCAGTCACATTGCTGACAGCTCTACGCCAAATGCCATCACCCTTGACGAAATTAAGGTGCACACAAGACAAGACGCGACCTTAAACAAGGTCATCGAGGTCATCCGCACAGGTCGTTGGCATGACACAGCTAACAACGAGTCAGCTGACACTGCTGCATTCCGGAAAGTGAGGGATGAACTGACAGTGGGAGAAAATGGAGACTTTCTGCTCCGAGATTCTCGCATTGTCATCCCGACAGCACTTCACAGTCGTGTCATACAGTTGGCACATGAGGGTCATCAGGGCATCTGCAAGACCAAAGCTCTAATCAGAAGGAAAAGTGTGGTTTCCAGGCATAGACAAGGAAAAGGAAGCAGTCGTCATGGGTTGCATTCCGCGTGTTGCAAACTCCAACCACCGCCAGATGGAGCCACTAAACATGACTACTCTACCGCGAGGCCCGTGAATCAATCTGAGCATTGATTTCTGCGGCCCAATACCGACAGGCGAATATTTACTCTGCGTCACAGATGAATATTCAAGATATCCAGTCGTTCACGTGACCAGAAGCACCAGTGCAGAGACAGTTATGCCGATCACGGAGTCCATTTTTCCCATGTTCGGATATCCAGAAACGATAAAGTCGGACAGTGGCCCACCATTCCAGAGTAATGCGTGGTCACAGTTTTTGCAGTCGTGTGGCGTCCGTCACCACAAAATCACACCGCTATGGCCGATTGCGAATGCACAAGTGGAGAACTTCAACAAGTCGATGATGAAGGCAGTACGTTCAGCCATCATTCAACATCGCAACTGGCGTCGCGAACTGCAGCAGTTTCTTCGAAACTATCGATCTACTCCGCATAGTTCTACGCTGTTCACACCTCACCGACTACTGTTTGATCGAGAACCGAGAACTAAGCTACCTGAGCTGCCAACGCTTCAGAGCGTGCACCCAGAAGATGAAGTCGTTCGCAGACAAGACGCTCGTGCAAAAGCGAGAATGAAAGAGTACTCAGACGAGCGTGCACACGCTTCACATGTGAACCTACAAGTGGGAGAGGTTGTGCTTGTACAGCAGCCTAGAGTGAACAAACTCTACTCCGTTCGCACCGACACCGCTCATCGTCAGTGCAATGAAAGGACCAATGGTCACCGCCGTGCGTGGTGATGGGTCCACGGTGAAGCGAAATGTGTCTAAGTTCCGTCGCGTGCGAGGCTTGTCGCCCGATGAAATCGCACGACATCACCCCGAGGACACAGCTGCGGACGACGACCCGCCAACAGATGATGAGTCGTCTGAGACCCGTCACGATGACGAAGAGGTGCTTAAGCCACCTGCTCTGCAAGCTGTCCGTCCACAACGAGCTCGAAAAAAGCGACAGCGCTTAATTGAGCAAATCTAGAAATTGGGTGTAGGCGGATCGCTGCCCGTTCTAGATATAGTTAGTTACACGATATAAGGGTGTAGGCGGATCGCTGCCCTTCATATCCGTTATCTAGTTAAGTGTTTAGTTAAATAACATGGCATGTTTGTGCGTTCATCTGTTTTCACAACGAACACTTTTCACAACGAACACTTATTAGGAATCCATGTCACAAACTTTATTGCAGTTCAATGTTCCTTTAATTAGCAAATGTGACCAAGTAATCAAGGTAGAGAGGGATGTAATATAGCCGCTCCGTGCGTGTTATATACATACGTAGCCTATGTATTATGGACGGATCCTGTTGACTTCAGATTTCTCAAGTGCTGGTCGGATCAGATAATAAACGACGGCCATGTTTCGTTCAGTCTAATAAATGGTGTGTTTCATTTAAAAGCATCAATCATACACATGACATAGTCGAATCGGATTGATTAATCTGTGCCTTTTCCAAATTGTTTGGGCACATGATTTGGTCATTCATTTTATGCCATGTCCAAATTGTTTGGATACATGTTATGGGCGGACCCGGTCGTTTAGTTTGAGCCATGTCCAAATTGTTTGGGCGCATGATATGGTCGAATGTGGTAATGAATGTGAGCCATGCCCAAATTGTTTGGGCGCATGATATAGTCATGTTTAGTCAATAAAAATGAGCCATCCCCAAATTGTTTGGGCATATGGCTATCAATAGTTAATAAGAATGAGCCATGTCCAAATTGTTTGGACGCATGATATGGTCGGACCTGGTCAATGAATATGAGCCATGCCCAAATTGTTTGGGTGCATGATATGGTCATGTATAGTCAATAAGAATGAGCCATGTCCAAATTGTTTGGGCGCATGACATGGTTATATAAAGCAATACAAATGAGCCATGTCCAAATTGTTTGGACGCATGATATGGTCGGACCTGGTCAATGAATATGAGCCATGCCCAAATTGTTTGGGTGCATGATATGGTCATGTATAGTCGATAAGAATGAGCCATGTCCAAATTGTTTGGGCGCATGACATGGTTATATAAAGCAATACAAATGAGTCATATCCAAATTGTTTGGACGTGTGTTATGGTCAAACCTGGTCAATGAATATGAGCCATGTTCAAATTGTGTGGGCGCTTGATATGGTCGGACCTGGTCATTGAGTATGAGCCGTGCCCAAATTGTTTGGGTGCATGAAATGGTCATGCAGAGTGAATAAAATTGAGCCATGTCCAAATTGTTTGGACACAAGTTATGGTCAAACCTGATCAATAAATACGAGCCATGTCCAATTTGTTTGGGCGCATGGTATGGTCGGACCTGGTCAATGAATATGAGCCATGCCCAAATTGTTTGGGCGCATGATATGGTTGTATATAGTTAATAAGAATGAGTTATGTCCAAATTGTTTGGACGCATGATATGGTCAAACCCGGTCAATGAATTTGAGCCATGTCCAAATTGTTTGGGCGCATGATATGGTCGAACCTAGTCAGTGAATATGAGCGTTGCCCAAATTGTTTGGGTGCATGATATGGTCATGTATAGTCAATCAAAATGAGCCATGTCCAAATTGTTTGGACGCATGATATGGTCAAACCTGGTCAATAAATTTGAGCCATGTCGAAATTGTTTGGGCGTCTGATATGGTCATGTATAGTCAATAAAAATAGCCATGTCCAAATTGTTTGGGCGCATGATATGGCTGGCCATGGTCAGTGAATATGAGCCATGCCCAAGTTGTCGGGTGCATGATATTGTCGGATTTTATCCTTATATTTGGAGCTTACACACGCTGTTGGGCGCATGCTTTGTTTGGGCGTTGCTAAAAATATGAACCTTTTCCGAGTTGTCGGACCTGATCAATGAGTATGGCCGTGCTCTATGTTCGTTTACATCACAACTGCATCATTTCTTAATAATGGTAAACTGCACGAGTACAACTACGGACGCGAATGGTGTGTGAACATGTAATTGAGTTTGATTACTTTTGCTTTATATTCGTGATTATAATTGTACATGACTACATTAAAGCATAATCATCGTAAATACATTTTGAATGTGCTCGAGCATGCCTAAATTTTGACGCGTGAACATCTATTTATTTTGTAGGCTTGCTGCAGTACCAGGAGGTGCTCCTGTCAGCAGACCTTGTGAACTAACCGCGTGTGTCATTAGTTGCCTAGGTCTTTACGTCATTATTATATTCATAGGCAACATGCAATCACTGCGGCCCCAGCATGCATGCACCTGCAGAACAAATGCTGCAGCAACGTTCCCCAATCTGGGCTGGCTGCATGTTCACTCATTTGCGGAGATCTGCTTTGGTATGTTTCCTCAGTGCAGCTGTGCCTAAAGTGAAGTATGGACAGAAGGGTGGACCTGCGACCGTCCGCCGATGTCCTGTCAGGAAGACTCGTGTGCCCGCAAGTCTGGTCATTGACAACTCGAGAGACAGCTTAACATGCACCAGCGAGTAGGAGGATCTTCGCGTGTCACTTCTGCAACTGCAACAACAGCTGCAAGAGATGAAGCAACAACTCACTGACGCACAGGCAGGCCAACCGCAGCCAAATACTGCCCTGTCATCTCCTCCAGCACTGGCACCTACCCTATCGTTTCCCGAGTGTTTAGCGGTAACACCGATGCCAGTGCCGCATACCTGCCCGCCCTTGCAGCAGCCATGTACAGCAGCGATGGGAAGCCAGGCCACCGATGGACAAACTATGTCATCCGGTGTCTTCCAGCACATGAATGCAACAAACCAGCTTGGGGCCAGTCTTGACGAGTCGCCTACGACTCCATTCTTGATCTTGGGGGCGACACTTGACCCCAAGATCAAGGCTATGATCTGGTCCCACCAGTACATAGATCTTGGTGTGTTGTCATCCACATCGAGCCGTCATTTTCTTCGACAGTCACTGGAGAGAGCCAGCAGCCACATTTCGCAACAACACCATCGTGAGCTCCACGATAACGGGCATGTTCCACTGGCTACACGCATTCTGTTTGTATGCCAGTGTATACGTGAAACGTCAGCCGGCGGAAGACCCGTCCATATTTACGTACATATGCCGCATCCTAGACATGAGGCGCCACAGGGGAATTGCTTGGCGCGTGTACGACGAAAAATTTCGCCGAGTGTATGCCCCGATGCCATCTCTGCCTTGGCATTCGACCAACTGGGATCTTGCCATGGATGCGATACATGGTGGGGCTTCGCAGGTGTAATCACACAGGCAGCAACGACAGCCATTGCCGACGAATCGCTAGCTAGATGTCAGTATTGGTGTGCTACATATACAATAACATTGGCAGATGTTCCCGCAAGGCATGTCGGTTCAGTCATGCATGCAGCCCTTGTGGTAAACAAGGACATACCCACATCAACTGCCGGGCACAGAAGCCCAGAGGCACAAGCTCCAAGCCTGCTACCCCACAGGCAGGCTGTCCCTGAGTTCATTGCAATGAGAGGTCACGGGGACTAAAGTACACTGTTTGGATCCACTTCTCCATTCAAGTCTAATTGTAAATACGTGTTCTTGCTGGTTTTCCGAATATATATATATATATTTATTATTCACCATTATACATTATAATATTTAATGTGACTACCTCCACCAGCTGTACTCTATGCCACAAGTTGGCAGGCTCGTTTGGATATTATAATTAATTCTGTCGTCATATTGCGTATTTTACTCGGGTACCCCAATTCGTGTCTGGTGGTAATATACACCGCTAAACAAATACTATATGCAGTTAATTTACCTTGTTTTGCTTTCATTATTTCTAGGGCACAAACACTATACTTATGTGCTTACATATAGTCACAGGGGTCGGTCGGTGTATAGTTGTATTCAAAGAGGTGCATTTTATACCTATAAGCTACAGTGCCATATTTGTCCTGTGTGTGTATGTATTGTTCCACGTGACGTGGAGTGCAGCTAGATGCATGTCCAACTTGCCTTCCGTATTACTCCTTGCCTCAAACTCACTACTGTAGCTGTGGGGTGTACAACACTACAACTGTTGGTATATATTCTTATATATGTATGTTTACAATTTGGACTTGACAGAGCGAGTTTTCTGCGTACTTGGCCTTTCAGCTTTGGGCCGGAGGTTGGGTTGCATGGCATAGTCGCTCTCCTTACCCAATAGCATCTTAGCTGCAGAATATTTGAGCTTGACAGTTGTATCCACTGCAACTGTGCATTGGTGTTGTTTTACAATTGTGTTGTATTGTGTGACAGACTCGCTGCCATGCCCAGGAACCATGGTGTTGCTAGAGTCTGCTGCGCTTTGTGTGGGGTTTTTGTGTGGTTTCTGGGCCCCGCATTTATTACGCTTAGCTAGTTATTCAATCATCGGCAATCCCCAATGACAGCTGTTTTGCTCATCTATCCTGTCAGGGGAATTGCCTTTGCTTTCTAGTTAAGTCACCGACAATGCCCATGTCACTGTTACTACCGTTTACTATAATGTATATAAAGGGCATTGCCATTTACCAACCACACAATGTGTCTTTCTTTCGCTACATAAACTTAGCAAAGCGCAGCAGGCTACACCGCACACCACCACAGTTGCACTTATATATCAACAGTATGACGGTGAGTAAACATTTATTTTATAACATTCTCACATGCGGTGAAACGATGACGACTGTGTCAGGGGTGTATAATGTATTGGATACCATGTGGGACCCTGTACGTGTAAATTGACCTTGTTTGATCTTTAATAGACGAATAATTTCGCACTAACCTAACATGCACCATAAAACTGAGCCCTGGAAATACCAGCGCTAACCATCAGCATCGTGAAACAATGTTAAATTGAACGCAACTGATATTTATTAATATCTTAATAAAAATAACATGGTTTGAAGCAACCTAATCTAATGATACCAACGGACATAACAGTAAATGTCAGTGTGGAGAGAAAAACAGGAATAGGCGGTAATAAGGCATCGTGATTCTTCCTAAAGTTTTACCTGCACGCGCATACATAAAATATATAATTCATTTTTAATTAATTCTACGTAAGTAGCACCCACACAAGTCCAGCCTACCTGTCCGACCATCCTCGCTGCGGCACTTGGGACATTGCGGGTTGGTCGCCCACCAGATGCATGTTCAAACTGTACTTACATCCACTTTGCGACTGGCAGCAACATATATATTTATTTAAATAGTACTGGAAGCTACTAAAGTGTATCTACCTTGAACACAAATAAGACAGATGGGTGTGAAAAACCCAAGTTTATATATAGACGCCAATTAATTTGTGACAGAAGGTGGTCCTACACATATAATGCACATTTTCCTGTGATTACGCTGACCTGTTTCTGACTGAAAAAATGGACGTTTGCAAATGTATAAAAACGAAAAATTATAGGTACGTAATCCAAAAATGTGTACAATTGGTAACAATCGTGATTTTTGTCTATCACACCATGAATTATAAAGGCAGGCTAATAAAAATGTCACCATAGATTGGTCTCATTACGACCTTTCAGGACATATGAGTTTGCTCGTCTTGTTATTTTTTTAAATGGGAGAAAGTGGGTACAATAAGCCAAAAACGGCCAATTGACGTTTCCAAAGTTAGAAATGCTACCATACAAAATCAGTTTTTTATTTCTGAGTTCATAGTGCAAATGAGGTATGCTTTGAGAGTGTACATAAAAAAAATTCATGTTTAATATATACGTACGTGTTAGAAAACAAATACTTTGCCGTCCTTGAAAAGCTTACATCACGTGTTGTTCTCTTGGTGATAGAATCTTGAAGCACACCAAAGTCTAAAAACTTGGTTCTGTCCATTGTGACTACTGTGAACAGTTTTGTTGTCCTTGAGCTTCGAATGAGGGTGGCGTAGTGCCCCTCTGAACACACCTCAACGTCTTTCAGTTTTCTTTAGATGTTGCCAAAATCCCTGTTGCATGATAAGTAGGAATGGCCAGGAACCACGGAATAATGTTCAATTGTGTCACGTCTGCCGTTTTGAATTTTCTGGAGACAGGCATGAACTATGTTCAAGTTATTATTTTGCCCTCCACACTTGTTCCTGAAGATTACTAATGTTCTTACTTTAGGTAAGAAAAGGGCCTCGCCGCAGGAGATTTGGACTACTGGCCACTAACAAAGTAACACTTAGACTCCACCAGTGACAGTGTCTTAGCTCTTATGGGTCAAATATAACACCCATAGAGGTCTACCCCTCCTGTGAAATGTCTGAGTGTTATGAATTCACGAGACATGAAATATAGTGATCCCATGGCCGTTATGCGTGGGACAAATGCTCTATTAGTCCTACAAAAAATTACAGCTAGGGGAAATACAAAACTAAAATTAACACTTAAACTTAAATAAAAAATGATACACTATTGTTTTAAAAAACTGTTTGTTTCATATTAACTACTACCTTAATGATTCCGCTTCTACGCCTATGCAATATACCAATCACTACCGAATTAACAATCGGCTAAAAGTTTCTTCATAGTCGACATAGACAGGCTCAAATGTTACAGGCAAACACATTGTATGACTGTTTTAGTACCCGGGTAATTCAGGACACCACCTTTTCGCACCAATAATTTCAGACACATAAGGTTCATACAATCAGCACAACTCTTTACAAAACTAAAATACAGGTACACCATGTACTTAGCTTTGATCAGAACAGCTTATTCACATGCTTATTGTAAGCACGTATAGCTTCAGGGATCATACCAATCTGATCTGTCAGGTATGTGGTACTTTATGATGTATGTATGGTGTATGCGTATGTAGCCATGTCTCACTTCTATAATAATTTATTTTTTATAACATTCTCACATGCGGTGAACCGATGACAACTGTGGAGTCCAAGGGTTGCTTTGTCATAGCGGCCAGTCGAAATGCCCTGCGGCGAGGCTATTTCAGTACAGCGCCGCGCCCGGTCATCTACCTTTCCAATGAAGTGTCTGCTGCGTGTATCAACCACTTAGCTATTGGAAACAATACTAAATAATAGCTTGCTTCATGGCAAAAAAAACTAACGTTTTCTCCTCATAGCTGAGACATGATATATAGCGATCCCACAGCTATGCGTGGGATAAATGCTATATTAGTGTAATAAAACGATCTAACTATTGGAAATACATCAGCTTAAATTTAAACTGTTATAAGAAATACACATTGATTTAAAGAAAAACTTCAAACCACACAGACACACTTCGATTTGTTTCCTATGAGGCGTTGAGAGCGACAAGGGCGAGCCCGCCAATAGCCCGAAAAACGGTTTTTCGATGGTATCGGGTAATTGGATCTTTGCTCTATTATCAGGAAAACTCGCGGTATGTCGGGCTCGCCTTTATCGACTTGTACAATCCATTTCCTTGTAAGTGGTGTCTATGCCCCGTGAATCTTTTAATACGGCATCATTAGTTAGAACGACAACGGCGAAGCGGCAATCTACCTTGCGACACGGAATGCAGAGTTAGGAGACGGGGTGCAGGGGGTATTTTCGTGATCCGTGATTAGCAAAATTATTTCCTCTTGAAACGTGAAAGCTCATTTTTTATCCTTGTGATTCGTGATCAGGTGCAACAGCGTGAAGCGTGATTTAACATATATTTTCCTTGTGAACCGTGATTGAGGTATCACTTTCTTCGTGAAATTGACGACAGGTGACTAAAAATGTCGATCTCTTCGTCGATTTCTGCTCACAAAATATATCTATAACACCAAACCGCAAAAGAAGATAATTTAATCTGAGATGATTTGAGATGCCCTGTGAAATGGAAAAACACCTTTTTTTCACTGTGAATTGTGATCCAGGACCCCCCCTGCACCCCCTCTTAGGAAGACAAAGGCAAAGACTATAATTTGATTTATCGGGAAATCGTTTTATGGAACAGTGTCAAAGTTAAGAATATTTGTTCGCTATTTTGGCGAATAATATACCTAAAGTAAGAACATTAGTAATCTTCAGGAACAAGTGTGGAGGACAAAATAATAACTTGAACATAGTTCATGCCTGTCTCCAGAAAATTAAAAACGGCAGATGTGACACAATTGAACATCATTCCGTGGTTCCTGGCCATTCCTACTTATCATGCAACAGGGATTTTGGCAACATCGAAAGAAAACTGAAAGACGTTGAGGTGTGTTCAGAGGGGCACTACGCCACCCTCATTCGAAGCTCAAGGACAACAAAACTGTTCACAGTAGTCACAATGGACAGAACCAAGTTTTTAGACTTTGGGGTGCTTCAAAATTCTATCACCAAGAGAATAAGACGTGATGTAAGCTTTTCAAGGACGGCAAAGTGTTTGTTTTCTAACACGTACGTATATATATATACGTACGTGTTAGAAAACAAACACTTATATATATATATTGCCCTATTGCGCTAACATTTTTGGAGACATTGTGTTTTCTCACGTGTCACATGCTGACGTAATAATAACCCCAGTGAAGGGTTTATAGAACTACCTCAAGCACACTTGATGTATCCGCTTTATGTACTTGCCATCTGACAGGACAATGGCCATTCGTCGCTACCCGGCAACATAGCTGTGGTTGTTTCCAAACTGTAATCATCTATAAACAAGTAATCATCTATAAACTTGAAGTTACGGCCCACAAATGCATTGGCGGGCTCACCAAAAATATTTTCAATAGCACCCCCTTGACGTTCATCAAAAACCTTCAATTGCAACTCCTTTAAGGCGCTCCACAAACCTCCAACAGCAACCCCTTTGAGGCTCTCCCGAAACCTCCAACAGCAACCCCTTTGAGGCTCTCCAAAAAACCTCCAACAGCAACCCCTTTGAGGCTCTCCCGAAACCTCCAACAGCAACCCCTTTGAGGCTCTCCAAAAACCTCCAACAGCAACCCCTTTGCGGCTCTCCAAAAAACCTTCAACAACAACCCCTTTGAGGCTCTCCAAAATCATCCAACACCACCCCTTTCGAGGTTCATCAAATCTCCAATTCCATCACTTTCCCTTTAATTGAAGCTCATCAGTTGCTCAAACTGCAGTCGCCTTGACACTCACCAAAACAACAAAAACGTAAAAAAAGGTGTACGTTTTCTAGGTTTTTGTACGTAGCCTTTTCCGTTGATGACGTTGGACACGCAGTCAAAATGCCACAATAATATTAAAAAAAATTAATGTGCTGTATTTTCATCAGATTAAGATTTAACTCCATCATTTGTTTCAGGATTCCCTCGTTAACTCTGTAAGAAAAGAATACATGTCGAAATACCCAACAATAACATAAATAAATTAATGTATATATGTTAATATCGATGACGTTGGACATGCAACAAGTGGTCTTTATAGAAAATACACTGTTATTTTAAACATGGTTTTTGTTTCTGTACACTCTCAAAGCATACCTCATTTGCACTACGAACTCAGAAATAAAAAATGATTTTGTATGGTACCACTTCTAACTTTGGAAACGTCAATTGAATATGTCATTTTAGCCGTGTTGGGCTCCTTGCGCCCACTTTCTCCCATTTTTAAAATTAACAAGGCGAGCAAACTTATGCAAATATGTCCTGAAATGTCTTAGTGAGATCAATCTATGGTAAAATTATCATTAGCCTGATTTTATCACAAAGAAGCACTTAACCAAGCTACAGCTGAAATTAGAAATTCAAAGAGAAGCTATGAACAACGATTAGCTAGTAATATAACACATGACAGCAAGAGTTTGTATGCGTATGTGCGAAGCAAACATAAAGGTCAAGATAAGGTCGGTCCTCTAGAATATAGTGCTGGAAATATAATATCAGAGGGATTCTTAATGGCAGAAGACCTGAATGACTACTTTAGTTCAGCGTTTACCAGGGAAGATAGTGGTTCACTGCCAGTACCAGAGGCTAAGTTCTAGGGGGCAGATTAAGACTATTTAGGACAATTAATTGTAATCCCGGAAATGGTAGCTAAGAATAGAAAGGCTATGAAGGATAATAAATCACCCGGAATGGAAGGGATTCCGCCCAAACTACTATTGGAAATTGTAGAAAAAAAATTAGCGTACCGCTTGCAACAGTTTTCAATTTGTCATTAGAAGAGGGAGTGGTTCCTTTAGAATGGAAAGAGGCAAACATTATATCGTTATTTAAAAAGGATTCGAGAAACAGGTCAAAGAACTATACACCAGTGAGTTTAACATCAGTGATTTGCAAAGTATTAGAAACATAGTGGATTTTCTTGTTAAATATAACTTGATAAACTCATCTCAACATGGTTTTTTTTAAAGCGAGGTCATGCTTAACAAATATGTTATGTATTTTGGAAGACATCACTAAGAGGGTAAATGAGGGATCACCAGTAGATATCGTCTAATTAGATTTTCAAAAAGCTTTAGACAAAGTACCACATCAAAGATTACTGCTTAAACTAAAGGCCCATGGCATAGGAAATAGTATAATAAACTGGATAGAAAAATGGGTGATTGACAGAAGACAACGTGTATTAGTTGATGGGGAGGCTTCAGACTGGAAATCGGTATTGAGTGGGGTACCACAGGGATCAGTATTAGGACCTATATTATTCTTAATATATATCAACGATTTGGATGCAAGGTGTTGAAATTTGCGGATGATACAAAAGTGTTTAAAAGGATTAAAAATTATGGAGATAGACAACATTTACAAGATGATCTTGACAAGTTGATCAAATGGTCTGAAAAGTGGCAAATGCTGTTCAATTTTTGGAAATGTAAATGCCTCCACGCAGGATATGGGAACAAAGAGGTAGAATATACAATGGGGGGAGGTACTGTACTTAAGTACTACTGTAAAAGAAAAGGACTTAGGGTTAACCATTAGTGCTGATGTGAAGGTTTCAGAGCAGTGCGGAATTGCAGCTTCAAAGGGAAATCAAATCCTTGGATTAATTAGGCGAAATATAGCGTATAAGAAAAAGAACTAATAATACTGCTGTACAAAGCATTAGTGAGGCCTCATTTAGAATACTGTATACAAGCGTGGAGGCCGTATCGCAGGAAGGACATAGATATGCTAGAAAGAATACAGAGGAGAGCGACTAAAATGATACCAAAACTGACGGACATTTTTCGTATTATGAGTATTGTGCATTGAGGACATTGACACATAAACTTAGTTATAAATATAGGCGTTACGGCGACTTTAGTCAATATATAACAATAAACATCCCTGGTATTTATGTGACGAACTATTTAACAAGGTAAATGACGTCACATAGACAAGTGTACTGGACTAGTCAAGTGTTCAGGACTAGACAAGTGTACTGGACTAGACAAGAGTATCGCGTGCATTGAAACTGCTTTCAAATAGAATACATATTATATTTAACCTATTGACTTGTATCCCTTATGCATAAATTTTATAGTCTTACCTATCATTCATGTCACAGTTTGACCTATTGACGTAGCCAGAAGCACCATCTATTTACTTTATGTGTCAGTTTGAGAGTGATAACATTTAGACCGCCGAGTTTAAAGTTCAAAACTACTTAGACCAACGAGTTGCACGAATCAAACTTAGACCAACAAGTTGGACGAATCAAACTTAGACCAACGAGTTGCACGAATCAAACTTAGACCAACAAGTTGGACGAATCAAACTTAGACCAACGAGTTGGACGAATCAAACTTAGACCAACAAGTTGGACGAATCAAACTTAGACCAACTAGTTGGACGAATCAAACTTAGAACAGCAAGTTGGACGAATCAAACTTAGACCTACAAGTTGGACGAATCAAACTTAGACCAACAAGTTGGACGAATCAAACTTAGAACAACAAGTTGGACAAATCAAACTTAGACCTACAAGTTGGACGAATCAAACTTAGACCAACAAGTTGGACAAATCAAACTTAGAACAACAAGTTGGACGAATCAAACTTAGACCAACCAGTCGGACAAACGAAACACTAAACTTACACCATTTTTAAGTAGACATATAAAAAGAGAGCAATGGAGCAAATATACATATAAAAAGGGAGCAATGGAGCAAGTAGACATATAAAAAGGGAGCAATGGAGCAAATAGACATGTATAAAGGGAGCGTGGAGCAAATAGACAGGTAAAAAGGGAGCAATGGAGCAAATAGACAGGTAAAAATGGAGCAATGGAGCAAACAGACAGGTAAAAATGGAGCAATGGAGCAAATAGACAGGTAAAAAGGGAGCATGGATCAAATAGACAAGTAAAAAGGAAGCATGGAGCAAATAGACAGGTAAAAAGGGAGCAATGAAGCAAATAGACAGGTAAAAGGGAGCAATGGAGCAAATAGACAGGTAAAAAGGGAGTATGGAGCAAATAGACAGGTAAAAAGGGAGCAATGGAGCAAATAGACAGGTAAAAAGGGAGCAATGGAGCAAATAGACAGGTAAAAGGGGAGCATGGGTTCAAATAGACAGATAAAAAGGGAGCACGAGTTCATGTTTTAGTGCGTAAAATTCAACTCGTGGTTCATTTCGTTGTTTGCATTTGAACAATAAAAACCTGCATCATGAGCTTATCGACTGTTCTACTGGCTGCCAACAAGGAGACACCATCACCCTCCTACCTTTCCAGTGCCCAGATTGCAAGAGACATTTCACACGACGGAACAACTGGAAAAGGCACATTGCCCACAGTCGCTGTAGACCATCGACAAACACTACGTCGACAAGCACTACGCTGCTCAATTGACTTGTCCCGGCGCCCACTACGACACCTATGTATCTGGCCCCAGCAACAAGCTCGACATTCATGTCTCCATCTCAGGTGCCCACTATGACACATGTGCCTATGGCCCCAGCGACAAGCTCGACATGTATGTCTCCATCTCAGGTGCCCACTATGACATATGTGCCTATGGCCCCAGCAACAAGCTCGACATCGATGACTCCATCTCAGGTGACCATGGAGCACACAAAGAAAATGGCCTTGGTCGATCCCTGTATTTTAGATTACATTCAACCGCAATGTCCTTCGACCAATCCTATCGAAAATGTCTTGCGACGACTGGTCAATGAAATGCGAGACATATTAGAACGAAGCGATATACACGAGAGGGAAAAGGTTGTGTTGTATAACCAGGTGTTGAGTCGGTACAACGATCTTTCCGACAAACCTATGCAAGAACCCCTGCGCGTGGTCATCAAACAAACAAAAAAGATGAAAACAAAGTACAACCTGCTATCGAAAATGAAATCATCGAGAATGAGAGCATCGGAAATGAAATAATAGAAAGCGTTCCAAAAACTATGAAGTAGAAAGCACGGCGACTCCTCGCTAAAATGAAACGCGCCGTCAGTTGGAACGATCGTGGCGAGATGATGTACAGAAACAAGGCGGTACCCGGAAATAACATCGTGGACATTGTGAATGACGTGTTGAAAAAACGGAAGTCGTTTGAACCGGTGGGATGGAAACATTCGCTCGTGGTCTTAAGGATCAACACGCCGATGGATTTAGTTGGGAACTCAGATCGATGGATTTACATGCAGACAGCGTCAGTGGACGATGACATATCAAAGGAAACCAGCATTCCGTTTGACAGTGGTCGTCATCGGCGTCGTAGACGGCCTGCGTGTATCGTCGCGACGTCCAGCTCATCCGGCGACACCTTTGCAAATCACACGTTGGGTACCATATTAGTATTACCAATTTGCGAAAAAAAACAGGTTCGCGTGCGACACATAATCCAACACAGGAACAGTGTGCAAGAGACATCATGTCGGGAATATTCTGTCTATTATTTTTCAGAAATATATGAATTGACAAATCAAATTGTGTTGATACTTTGGACGAGTGTGTGTGTTTTTAGTTTTCATAGTTATCAAGACACACCTCACTTTTCCCATTTCAGTGATACAAATTATTTGGGTGTAGAGCGCCATCTAGCAGAAAACATATTTACACGAAGTAGCCATCTTTCCGGTATGTAGACTTCCGTATTTTCAAACACGGCCTGTATCCATGTCATCCACACGGTTTAGAGAATTTCCTAGCGAGGTGCCGCGTCATCTAGGTTGGTAGGACTTAGAAATTTTTATAGTTGATGCGACTTAGAAATTTGTGTAGTTGACAGGACTTAGACATTTGTATAGGCCACCGAGTTCCAA
Organism: Paraescarpia echinospica; assembly: GCA_020002185.1. NCBI lineage: Eukaryota > Metazoa > Annelida > Polychaeta > Sabellida > Siboglinidae > Paraescarpia > Paraescarpia echinospica. The sequence continues at coordinate 31,162,153 of CM034536.1, forward strand.
GAACCAAACTTAGAACAACGAGTGTCAAGAACCAAACTTACACCAACGACTTGCACAAACCAAACTTAAACCATACAATCGGTAGGACTTAGACATTTGACGTAGCGCCAACTAGTGGATAGCTCGAGTATTACGTTACATGATTGCGACATCTAGCGGGGAAAAAATAACTAATTAGGGTTAGGTAGATATAAAATGTTGGGAGTTAATCTCGCAAAAATGTTAACAACCCTCCGAGGTGTTACGCGCACGCTCTCACACACACACACACACGCGCGCACACACGCACACACACACACACACACACTTAGGAACTTAGCCATATATGAAAAACATGTTTTTTTTACTAAAAACCTTTATGAAATGTTGTTCTTAGTCAGTCCTTTTATAGGTTTATAAGTTGTGGGAATGTAATTTTCGGGCTTGCCCTGTTATGAAAAAGCCCACTTTGCTTTTCAAAAAACGTTTCCTGTGTTACCAATACAGGTCTTTTTGTAGTTTGTTGTATTGTGGAATGATTTGCGATTTTAGATAAGTATTTCCTTCGTGTATTGACCTTGTGGGCCCGGACCCTCCACAATAGTGCTCTTTCATGGAGATTGTTACTTTGTTTGCAACGGAAAGTATATTCTCGCGGATTTGCTCTCACATTGTTTTCAATAAAATGCTGTTTACCATTTTAGAACTACATTACAAAATTAAATGCCCCTTTTGAGACGTGATCACTAGTAGATTGCCCTTTTATGGAGCAATTGGCCCATATGGATACGGGCCTTGATCCCGACTGGTTGTCTTTCTGTGCGAACTAAATAAATTGACATTTTAAAGAACGTTTGCCTTCTTACCATTGAGGGAACCCACTCGGGGCGGTGCCTTTTATGGACAATGTTGTCCATTGCCAGTTTTAAATACCCTAAACAAATATAAACGAGTAAACAGGCTGATAACTTGTGCTGTGACAAGAAGGGGGTTGAATTGTTGGGGGAGGGGCAAGTGAAAGGATTAGGGGACAATGCCCCCACTTTGTATGTAAAAACGGCTGTCGTCACAGCCAGTATCACAGCACAGGTGTTGACATACTCGGTGAAGGTGGACTTGTAACACTCGAATAGTGCATAGTAGACCTCCTCTGCGTATTATAGGCGTTATACTATATGAAATGGTTCACATAATAGCGACTTTGTTTTTCTGTCGTGTTTGCTATGATAATCATACACTCGTTAAAATCAAGGTATTCGTTACGCGCTGTTATGTGTTTGTCCGGTACATTTCTGCATCATACTATACAATATGCATAGTAAGCACACCGGTAATACTTGTGTGAGCACACACGGGAATATAACGACAGTCTGCAAACAATCTGTGACTGTCGCCGACAGCATGTGACAACTGACGCGAGGGTAAACACAGTCGCATGGTACAACACACGACGCGTTAACTGTAGCGACGCTGTGGCACGGAATGTCAAGCAGATATCGCCCTGCTATCTCCCGCGGGAAGGAGCGTCGTCTGCCGTTGTCTGTGTGAGGGGCGCTCTCCTGGCGGACATCATGTCGTGGAGTGCCTGTTGTTTGGTAGGGTTCTTGCTGCTGCAGTACGCGGGCCATGGCTCCGCTGCGACTGTGAAGGTGGCGTGGCTGGCGCCGAAAGATCTCTACTATTTTTTCTTCAACGCTTCCAATAGTATCGGCGCTCTGCTTCATGCTGTTAGACGCGTAACCACCGACAACATTATACTTCCTGGATACGACTTCGAGTGAGCATCTATATTTCCTCAACTATAAGGGCTTCCCATTACGTTGATCAATCATACTGTCAGACAATATTTCTTATACTATTGTCAGTCACCAAACGTTATATTTATTCTGACACAGGAATGTCGTTATGTTTACTTTCTGCTAGTTAGTAAAATTGCATAATCCGACATGTAATTTGCCAAAATATTTGGATCATGTATTTCTGATAAATTTGTTTTTTGGTTTCGCACGCACGCACGCACGCACGCACGCACACACGCGCACACGCACACACACGCACGTACACACGCACGCACACACGCATACACACACACACTCGCACACACCCGGAAGGTGTTGTTATTGAGTATGTATTTTTGCGATCAGGATCAGATGGAAGGATTCGGACTGCAACAGCCGATCAGGAGTTGGGTCCATCTTTGAGTTTTTCGCCGAGGGTTACGACCCCGATGTTTTCGTAGGACCAGTTTGTTCGCCAGGTGAGTGACGTTGCTGGACATGCTATAATCTATCACAACCACTAAACGCATGTAAATAATAATTAGTGGTTTTTTATAGTGTACATTATAATTAATCGTCTTTAATTCCAGGAATTAATAATACTATATGACTATGAAAACCCATTAATACCAACTACTGGAACCAGAAACTATGAAACCTTAATATTAGATTAAGAAGAAAAGGATGTTTTCAGTGAGGAACCAAATGGATCCTGTTATCAGAATCGTCCTAAGGTAAGGTAGCCTAATACATATAAGATGACGTTTAACATATGATATCATCATTTAGAAAATGTGTGGGCCTTCTGGGGCCTTTAGCCATGCACATAAGTGGATAAAATGATAATGTTAATTGTGTCCGTCAGCGATGGCTCCCGTGGCCGAGTTGGCTGCCTCCATGAACCGGCCTGTAATCGGCTGGATCAGCAGCGACCCGATGCTAGGGAACAAGACTGTCTACAGCACCCTTGTACGCCTGCTCTGCCCCATTATCTACATAGGCAAGTAGCAACAAACACCTTTGGTACGGGGAATCTCAGTCTTACGGCAAGACCTATTCATGGTCATGGGTCGTCCAAGTGTTTCTAACACTTTTTATCCAAAACTAATATTCATGATTTTCGAAACTATTCGCGGAGAATATTGCCAGAAAAATATTGTCGCGAAATCCTTGGCGGGAACAATTGGTCAAGGAAACGTTATTTGGAGATGAGTAAATAGCGGGAAAAAACACGTATGTATGCTAATGATTAAATGAGATACCAATTTTCCTTCGTGCATTTGATCATTGATAGTGAGAGATAACTATCGTACGGTCTGCCTGCAATAGCACATCTCAACAGATAACGTTCTCTCAGGTGAAGGCATCGTGATTCTCATGGAAAACGTCGGCTGGAAGCGAGTCTCCCTCATCTCTACCGTCGGGGGCAACTACGGCGAGCTGGGAAGGGGCATACGTGCGAGCATACGTGCCAGAAAAGCGGAAGGGTACCGGATCTCCCGGTGGTTCCAGGACGTGGGCATCGGTCCGTCTCCCCAGACCATACGTGATATCTATGCCAAGGTGAAGACGGAAGCAAGAAGTAAGATCTGAATCATACGCTCACATACGCAAAGTCGTACTCACCCCACACCCACAACACACACACACACACACACACACACACACACACACACACACACACACACACACACACACACACACACACACACACACACACACACACACACACACACACACACACCACACACACACACACACACACACACACACACACACACACACACACACACACACACACACACACACACACGCATGCAATAAACTTTGTAAAATTTCAAATCCATAATTATTCCAGATTATTTAACGTAGGCCTATTATAACTTCGAAAATCCTAATGTATTTTTATAATCAAATCTTTCGATTGTAACGACTCGTATTCTTCGCCCAGTATAATTGGCAATCTAACATAATTCGTGACCGCTTTCTGTTGTTGCATTAGCAACACTTTACGCACCTCAATTCTCATACCATTATTTACTTTTCTAGCAGGTCCATGACTTGCAAATTGGGAACTGTTTCTTGGCCAGCCACGCAACATAAACACAAAAGGCCAAGAAACACCCGCACATAGTATCACGATATCTTAATTTTTGTTTATCGAACGTTTTCACAATTGTAAAATATTAGCAAACAAATATTCAAATAAAGATCTATTTAAATGCCCTCTCCGGAGACAAACAAAAGCAAACAATATGCACTGTAGCATAAAATATTTATTTTGACCTTACGTGACCCATGCTTCCACACAGAGATAAGGTTTCTCGTAACGTAACTGTGTTGGTCTTTCGCATATATATTTATACTTGGCGGAACAAACATGCCACTCAAATATTAAACGGCCAACATTGTGATGCACACATGCAGTTTGCGCATGCACGATTCTTTGTTACAATCCCGTCTACGTGTCATCGTGACCGTCTGCTTATGACGAAGCACTCGTTAGAGTGTACATATTGTATAGTGAATCGGGTTTGATTGACGAATGTTGATGTTAAAATTACCAAAACAGGAAACGTTCAATAGCACTATTACGACTACCAGAAGTGGATATCGCGAATACGACCATCTACACTGATGTTCAATGACACGTTTATCATCAGGCACCATCATCATTATTATGTGCCCTTGCAATAACCATGAATATTACGCACACTTGATCAGAACTCATTACGTCTGTTACACCAACGCGTTGTCACAGAACCGGCGTGCAGTAATTTGAATACTGCATCATCACTCAACTACCTCTCTGAAACGTCCACCTGCTGTCATCCTCACTACTATGCCCAACATCCACATCAGTACGTCCACCTACAACATCACCTCCCCTGTTGCGTTTACCTGCAGTCATCTGTCTACTATGCCCATTTGTTGTCACCTATCTATTAAGAGCACTTACAGTGTTCATCGTGTATGTCCTGTCTACTACGACCATTTGCTCTCATCTGTCTATTACGACCAACTGCAGTTGTCATCCTGTGTGTCCCCCTGGACGAGCTTCACGATTGGATGATGGCGGCCTGTGATGCCGTAATGCATCGCGGTGACTACGTGTTCATCTACACGAACCAGGAGACGTTGTCTGAGGACAAAGTCAGCCTCATCATGAGCCGTCATTTCTGGCAAAAACACGACGGCCATGACGACAGGGTCCGGTCAGCATATGAAAATCTCATAATGGTACAGTGAATCTCATGTACAGTTGTGTAAATGGTACAGTAAACCTCGTGTAGAGTGGTGTCAATTGTAGAGCAAACCTCATGTAGAGTGATGTCAATGGTAAAGTAAATCTCACGTACAGTGGTGTAATGGTACAATAAAACAAATACGTGCGCTGTATTCTTGCGTCGAGTCTATTTTCTAATTCTGATGTCAGTGCCCGAACATCGGGTCCTTACAGCGATTCTGAAGTGGCCGCAGATGTTTGGAGTCTTATTGGCCGAGACAGATTGACAAACCATGTCATCATCGATCATGATACATAAAGCTTTAGGCCTACTGACTTTGACGTCTCTGGATGTCTTGTCTATCCAGGAACACACGTAGGTCTAACTGAAATGCTAAGACATTCTTTCTCAACTCTGACTAGAAAACCCTTCTGCGGAATTTGTTCAAATAGGATATTTGTGAAATGCGCAGTGGGCCTATTGCGTATTAAGATCGACACAGAGTAGGGTGGTTTCAGTTGGGCCCCTTAAGGGCAAATGACTCGTTTATTCCTTTATTACTAATTGGATTGAACTTTTTAATGAAGTATGTGTGGATGGGACTTGTCCAACCTATTGTGAAAGGAATTACTTTTTATACACATGGTTATGAAGAACAGCGCCAAAAATGCAAGTGGGTACCGATGGCCCATCTGACCCCGTACATTGGGGTCAGATGGACCGGTCACCGAGAGTCGTTTATCTGTCAATTTATTTATCTTTACCGTCTGCAATATCACCATAAGCACACTTCTGTACATTCTCTTACATTTAACATGTAAAATGGATCTTAATTTTGGATGTAGCTGCAAATTCAAATGTTAAGGATCTTACGTATGTCACTGTAAGATGGAATTCTCTCCGTTCAAGCTCAACCATTAAAACAAACCAGGTTTAATCTACTTTCTTTCGAAAACACTGGGCCTGACTTCAAAGCAGCTGTCCCACCCTACTATATTTGTTGGTGTTGATTTCCGTTATCTACGACAGGAGATAGGACATAAGTGTAATTAAAGATGTGTTCCGTTTATTCGTAGATGTTCACAAAGACGATGGCGTTCGGCACAACAAACGATTATCTGACGGCATTCGACCAAGCGGCCAGATCAAGCAGCTGGGCAAGACAACTTCTCTCACCGTCTCCAGTTTGTATCCGTTTTTATACAATTCTGTTTTACTATAGAAACTTAACCTGCATGCTTTATTACATAACAAAACACAGATACAAAGCACCACACATTAATGAATCGACACTTTCACATATATTCTAACTAGATCCTACCGAATTTCCCGTGGCTAACTATAATAACGTGTAACTGATTACTTTGAAGCAGTGTATCATATCTGTATCGTATCGTACAATATGCAAATGAACGTGCATAACTTAATATTATTCAGAATAGGAAACAAACGAATGAGCAGTCGTTGTGTTATAGGCTGGCTTCTATTCGCTGTTTCTGTACGACGCATTGATGTTATACGCACGAGCTGCCACTGATGCAGGAAGCATACGAGATGGTCGGAAGATATTCAACGCTGCGAAAGGATCTCTCACCAAAGGTAAGGATTAATCATATGATCACCATGCTTAATCTACAAAACAACGATATATGATACGAACCATTTCTTATATCCAGTCGTACGTGTTGATATTTTACCAAAGTTCTTGTTTATTCGACATATAAAAGAATCCCGTTTGGTCTCTTTTTAATGCATGTATATCCTCTTTATTACCTCCTGTCATCAACGCAGACCTACATAGGGTGTTTTCCTTAGCTAAGGTATCCCGATTCTGGAAATAATTTAATTGCATTTTTTTATATTCTTTACGGCTTGTCCATGGCTTTCTGGTATATAATACTTGTTTGTGTGCATTATGTCCGGTAGGAGGCGCTACAGGGGATGTCGTCCTGAGCGACACTGCTGACCGTATTCCGGACTACTGGTTTTTTGACATGGACGCTAAGGGCGCATTCGCCATCGTATCTGAAACCGAGAGCATTCTGAAAGAAACTGGCGTCCTACGAGTAGGTTCTCACGTAATTAATATATCACACGACAAGTAGGACTTTTCACCTGCACTAGGGGCAGGGCCTAAACATAACATAACACAATGTTCATTGCTTCGAGTACAGTCTCACACAACGAATGTTTCAAAAGACGTTCTAACGCAGCGAATGTTTTTGGACGATGAATGGATTATTTCTGTCAGCATGCAGAGACCACTAAATAAAATTATAATAAGTTAATCGAAAGACGCCTATTTTCCAGCCACATATGATCCGTCACAAGATATTATTTTTGCAAACGGAATTATCTATTTCTTAGAAATCAACCAAACTTAGATATTTATTTAGTTAAACAATTCAGTTTAAACTTTGCAAACATATACGAATGACACAAACTGTCTACAGACATCCATGTATGTCATTGTTGTCAGTTTTTGAAGACGAATGCTGACTTCCGGTGGGGAGACGGGTCAGCGGGATTGGCGAATACACCACCAGACACGCCTCGTTGTGGCTTCGAGGGCGAGAAATGTGGTGAGAAAACGTTGCTGTGTTCTTCCGGTAAGACAACGATAGCGACGACAATGCGAGTTGTGCCAATGATGTAAGCGAACGTGGAAGGTATTTTCTCAAAAGCCTTCTACAACAAAGCCATTAGCCAAAATAGTTGGTAGCCACCTATCATGCAGTAGCGGAAGTGACATAAATATGTTGCTGTCATACTGTGGGCTTGGTGTGTGTGTGTGTGCGCGCGTGTGCGTGCTTGCGAGCGTGCGTGTGTGAGTCCGTGGGTGCGAGCGTGCGTGCGTGCGTGCATGTGGGTGCATGGTGTGCGGGGGTCTTACTGGTTTAGAGTTCTTATAGTACGGTAGACGGACGTAAATAGATTGTTCAAGCATTGCTATGACAGTAAAATATAACAGACGATGTGTCATAACGTTTGAGACAAGTTCACGTTTTCTAAATGATGCTTTTTTTTACGTGTAGCCAATATATGGATCTACGTCGGACCAGCTCTCGTCTCCGTTCTACTTCTCGTTGCCATAGCAACCATCGTTGTTATTCACAGGTATTTCATTCATGTTTCATGGTGCTTCTAGTGCACACTAGATATGCATTTTCTTGTGACGTTAAAACGCAAATCAGAGACTGAACTATTTTATTATGATCTAAGTTCGTCCAACCTCTTGGGAATTTACGATGTGTGTATATTATTAAAAGAACCGCACCGTTACACTTGTATTCTCAAAACAGTTTTACAATTTAAGGGTGTCTTATAAGAAGCACACATTATCTTATTACCAAATACTATTTAAGGGTGTCTTATAAGAAGCACACATTATCTTGTTACCAAATACTATTTAAGGGTGTCTTATAAGAAGCACACATTATCTTGTTACCAAATACTATTTAAGGGTGTCTTATAAGAAGCACACATTATCTTGTTACCAAATACTATTTAAGGGTGTCTTATAAGAAGCACACATTATCTTGTTACCAAATACTATTTAAGGGTGTCTTATAAGAAGCACACATTATCTTGTTACCAAATACTATTTAAGGGTGTCTTATAAGAAGCACACATTATCTTGTTACCAAATACTATTTTGTTACAGAAAAATGGCACATGAGAGAGACATTGAAAGCATGACGTGGAAACTCGATTACAGTGATGTACTTATACACTCTGGAAACGGGAAATACCATAGTCAGGTGATTAACCAATTGACATACAGTTACTGGATATAGGGCATTTGTTCACATCCACATCGACCAGAGCTGTGAAACATTACATTTTCCATTGTAATGCCTACCTTGATTCATGTCAACATTCCGTTATATGAAATGTGTTCCAATTACTTTTTATATTTGAGCAAGGTTTTACCTGGATACATGGCGCATCACACATGTATAATACATGTATTAATACTGATAGTAGTACTGATAATATTACTGATACTAATAATAATAACTAACTTGTCCTTGTCTGCATTATCTACATTGTGTGGAGCGCAGTAGCGCCGTAGTAAGAGCTTCATACTCTCGACTGAGAGAACCCGGGTTCGAATCCTGTGTGGCGGTGTCGAACCTTGGGCAGGTTCGTTTACTGTATATTGCTTCAGTTCACTCAGCTGTATGAATGAGTACCAGTTTATAGACAGTAGCGAATATTTGTATACGAATAGTCTTCGCGCATTAATTGCAGCGTGTCTGAATGATTCCCAGAGAAGTCGAGATGGTATTCGATTGAATAGGTCTGCCAGAGAGTAAAGTGTACAGCGCTTTGAGCAGTCCTAAGGTCTGGATATTGCGCAATATAAGAACGTATCTTTAAGTTTACTTTACATACCGTACTCCATTGTATTACGTTCAGTAGTCAGAACAATGTTTCTGTTGTAGATACACATTCACGCGAGGGATTCAAACCTGGGTTTGTCTAATTTAAGCTCTCCTGGCAAAGGACAACAGTTGATCACAGTAGCCAACTACAAAGGCAACATCGTGGTTCTTAAAACTATTCACAAGAATCGCGTCAAAATAGACCGCGAGTTGAAGAAAGATATGAGAAAAGTAAGTTCGAACATATATAAACACGGCCTAAACTTCAACGACATGTTTATTCTTGGTAATATTATAATATTTGTAGGTGGATAGCCTTTCATAGAATTATATGTTTCTATCAACAGATGATGGAGTTAAAACACACCAATTTGAATCTGTTCTACGGCGCATGCGTGGACCCGCCCCACATGTACAGTGTTTGGGAGCACTGTCCAAAGGGAAGTCTACAAGACGTCATCTGGAACGACAACATCAAACTCGACGACATGTTCAAGTTCTCTATCTGTGTCGACGTTGTCAAGGTTAGATTGTGTATGTGTGTGTATGTGTGTGTGTGTGCGTGCGTGTGTGCGTGCGTGCGTGCGTATGTGCGTGTGTGTGTCACTGTGTGTATGTGCGTGCGTGCGCCCACGCGCGTGTGTATTTAAGGGATTGGGAGAGGAGTGGAGAATGAGAGTAGAAGTTAGAGAGGAGTGGAGAACGAGAGTAGAAGTTAGAGAGGGGGGAGACGGTTGATTGGTGGAGACAGCAGTGCAAGATCAGTGAGGGGAAAGAAAAAGAAAACAGAAATCGAGGAACAGCATCGAGGCCTACTTCATCCCCGACATACGGTGAAACAAGAGGAAAACAACAAACATTCAATTCAATGCTTTATTTCAGACACAAATACATATAGTGATACATATATCGGTTAACATATAGTGATACATATATCGGTTAATATATAGTGATACATATATCGGTTAATATATAGTGATACATATATCGGTTAACATATAGTGATACATATATCGGTTAATATATAGTGATACATATATCGGTTAATATATAGTGATACATATATCGGTTAACATATAGTGATACATATATCGGTTAACATATAGTGATACATATATCGGTTAACATATAGTGATACATATATCGGTTAACATATAGTGATACATATATCGGTTAACATATAGTGATACATATATCGGTTAATATATAGTGATACATATATCGGTTAATATATAGTGATACATATATCGGTTAATATATAGTGATACATATATCGGTTAACATATAGTGATACATATATCGGTTAATATATAGTGATACATATATCGGTTAATATATAGTGATACATATATCGGTTAATATATAGTGATACATATATCGGTTAACATATAGTGATACATATATCGGTTAACATATAGTGATACATATATCGGTTAACATATAGTGATACATATATCGGTTAACATATAGTGATACATATATCGGTTAATATATAGTGATACATATATCGGTTAACATATAGTGATACATATATCGGTTAACATATAGTGATACATATATCGGTTAACATATAGTGATACATATATCGGTTAACATATAGTGATACATATATCGGTTAATATATAGTGATACATATATCGGTTAATATATAGTGATACATATATCGGTTAACATATAGTGATACATATATCGGTTAACATATAGTGATACATATATCGGTTAACATATAGTGATACATATATCGGTTAACATATAGTGATACATATATCGGTTAACATATAGTGATACATATATCGGTTAACATATCCATACAACAGTTAACAGCTATATTAATAGTAGAAGCACATTATATAATAAAAAGTATACATATATGTAAGAAAAATAAGAAAACATAAGAAAACACATAGCCACACAGTACCACTGGCACTGCTCCTACAGAAGGTCGTTGTGTACGTAAAGGGACTTAACCCATCGTCTTCTAATCCTGGAGATCCACCTGATGTCCGTACCTAGTACAGCTACTACCAGAGAGTTTTCTGATTTATCTAAAAGTTTCATGAATTTGTAAACAAGATTTCGAATGACTGCTTTACAGTCCGGAACAAGTAATTCTGCAAACATGTTCGTGTCGTCATATAAATCGTATGTGCGTACGTACATGCATGTGCTTGCATGTAAACTCGTGAACACACTGATGCCGTATAACCGTTCTAGGGACTGCGATATCTGCACGACAGTGAGCTGACATGTCACACGAGGTTGAAAAGCAGCAATGTGGTCATCGACGGACGCTGGGTGTGCAAACTGACCGACTACGGACTTCGGACGCTACTGCAAGGGGAGGTCAGTGACGTGGAACGTATCTCGCACACCAAATACGCAAGTAAGTACATATGGGCCCATTTTATTTTATAGGACGGTTATGTTTACTTTGTATGCATGTGCTTAATTAATCACGAGAGGTGAGCAGTTTTGTAGATCAATTAAGTCTACAATAAATATATTTTATTTAATTTAATAAAATAGGAAATTATAGCTAGCTCAGTTGTACAGAACAAAATTAACGTTATCAATTTTACTTTTGAATATGTCCAGATCGGTCATCCTTCCCCAGGCAAATAGGTATTTTGTATAGCGTGTAAAGCATAGTACTGTATCCGTCGTTTAGATATGTTCTGGAAAGCACCGGAAGTGCTCCGCTGTCACTTTGACGAGCTGCAACTCGGCAAGATCTCGCCGTGCGACTGTCATACATCCGCGGCAGACATCTACAGTCTGGGCGTCGTGTGGAAGGAGACCTTCTGTAGAAACAACCCCTACTCCGAGCACGACGAGCTCTCACCTGCTGGTAAGGGCACGCATTACATTCATTTGGATTATAGAGGATGTCTAACTGTTAACCTGTTTAACAGGAAGCCTGAAATAAATCGGAATTATATGTAGATCAAAACCATGGTATATTGGTAACCATGTGGTACACAGGTGGATGAGATAACCTGTAGCTTGCAGCTTTCTGATTCTGTGACTCCTCGTGTTCTTCTATTCCTTCTTCTCGTCGTCATCGTCGTCGACGTAGTTGTTGTTCTTCTCAATCTTCTTCTTCTTGATCTGATCCGCCCTCTCATCGAGTCGTCTCCATTTATCGCCATCGCCTGCTCTTCACCATTGACTTCTCTTATATGCCATCTAAAGTCGACGCATTTGACTAGCAAAATTATAACAACGAGACCAAAAGTAAACATGAACGAGGTGAAGCCAGCAAAGCTATAGATCTTGCATGAGATACATTCCGCTATTACTTCCAGAGATAATACAGCGAGTGGCAAGGCCAAATGGCAGCGCCGTCTTCAGGCCGTCTCTGAATGACCTCGGGGTCTCCGCGAATGAACAACACGGTGTAGTTCGTCGCCAACTTGCCGCATTGATTGCCACGTGTCTCGCTGAAGACTCCAGTGACCGACCCACGGCTTATCAAGCCCTGAAAGAAATAACAAAACTAAATCCATTCAGGTAATCACTCATTAGTGTTGGCAAACCATGTATATGAGAATATAACTGATCGTAATTTTTTATTTTATGTTTATTTTATATTTCTTCGATATATTTTATTAATTGACTGATGGCGAATACACCGTTACTTAGACATGGAGGTCATGACTTGGGTAATGAGGTTTCATCAGAGTTTCTTTGGTTTAATAGCAATAAAAATATTACTTTTGTATCTTTGTCATCTTATTTTATAACCGTTTCGTGTATCAGTTGTTTACATAATTAATTGGAATGATTTTTTGGATAGGAAAACTAATATACTCGACAACATGGCAGCCATGATGGAAACATATTCCAACCACCTGGAAGAAATTGTGAACGAGAGAACTCTTCTCATAGAGGAGGAAAGAAGGAGAACGGAAACAATTCTTTACAGAATGCTTCCCAAGTAAGTTCCTGTTATGTACTGGTTTGTCGGAAGTAACGCTCAACTGTGTACTGCATCGCAATGAAATGGCAAAACAACGCGTATCTTCTAGAAAAATACGGTGTAATATGGAAACACATGTTTTTTTTATACAAATACTATTGTTGTAGCCTGTGTTAGACTTAATAATAATACTAATTCACTACAATTAAGACATTAAATTACGAACGATTTATGTATTTTTCGTATTGAGATTAGGTGCTTAAACGTTACGAGCTAATTTTGGGTTGATTCGTTTAACTACTGGTGGTTTGATTACGTTACTTACTATACAGCGTTCGTGTTATACATTGTACACGCTGTATACAGGTGTGTTGCAGACGTTCTCAAAACTGGCGGGACAGTGGAGGCAGAACACTTCAACAACGTCACTATATATTTCTCTGACGTGGTTCGATTCACAGACTTGGTTGTGGATAGCACTCCAATACAGGTAGACACGTCACTAGGATAAGGACCTTTAGTTCAAATAGAGCTCTGTGCAACTGCAAACCCAGGCAATCTAGCATAACGCGTCAGGAACGCATGTTTAACTACATAATTTTATTAACGCGGGACTGCGACAACATAAATGTATCTCCTCAAATTCTGAGGTCCACTTGTTCTTTCTGTGTTCATCCGCGTCTATGAATCATTGGCCTTTGATCTACCAATTGGTGACACCGGCGGATTGGGAGGGGCAACGGGGGGGGGGGGCAAGGGCCATGCCCACACGGCCCAATTGATATGTAGTTTCACATTGCCGCTGTGGAGATCCACTTGCAGCTTGTGACCGGGACAATCTCCAACACTACCCCTTAGACTGGGAAAATACTCAACACTACCTTCCTCCGTCGATACCACAAAAAATTCTTATCCTACGCCCAAAACGCAACTCTCAAAAAACCAACCACGCTAGCCGGTGATTGATGAATCATAAAAAAACAACAACTGTGGTTATTTATAGTTATTTAGTTACGTGTTTGCTTCTCACATGGAAATCAGTCGGCGAATTAAGAGGCGACCAACTCTGCAGATGGCACCACTGTGATGTCACGTATGCTTTACCGGGAAATGTGGTCAGCGAGAATGAGTTTAAAACAAACATATGTAAGGTCGATAACTGCTGCGCTTGGTTTTTTGTTCCGTAATCTGGTGTAAGCTGGTTGTAAATAAATACAATATTAACTGAGGTAAACTTTGCCGTATCTAGGGGGTTATCGGCCGTTAACGTAAAGGTTTTCATCCATACCGGCAAATAGATATGCAGACAATTTACATAACATTCGTTTTTCATGTCCGGCCTTATTGTTCTTTCAGGTGGTTGAGTTTCTGAATTCGCTGTACGCGCTCTTTGATGGTATTATCGCCAGACACGATGTGTACAAGGTATCTTATGGGATGTTATATGGTCATGTTTTTGCCTTTTCAAATTATTCAAATGACATAGACTTCTCTCAACATACAGCATCATTAATAATGGAACGGTCGTTAGCTTGTTTTGAGCCTGATCGTTTTAACATAGCGTTTCGTTTCATAGGGGATAATATATATATATAATCATTTATAATAAGTATTATTATGTTTGGAACTTTTGAATTTATTGAAATAGATTAAAACATTCAAGCACAATGAACTATTCTGCGAAAACGTGTTAAACGATTAATAGTCAAGCAATTTTATAATTTAGCCAGAAAACGCAGCAGCATTTACTATTATTATGTTTAGGTGGAGACGATTAGCGACACATACATGCTAGCGAGCGGTCTGCCAACGAGGAACGACAGCGACCATATTGCTGCCGTGGCAGACTGCGCGTTGGACATACTCAGCGCAGCCCTTACCTTTACCGTGCTGCACATACCTAACTACCAATGTGCCGTCAGGATAGGTAGGTGCGATAAAACTACGTGTCAATGTCAAAACAAGTACGGAACACAATTAAATTTTACTTGTAAACTAGTTTGCTTAGAAGCGGTCTTAGCCATTCAGTTCCAAATACCACCGTGGTTAAAATAAGTAGGCCTAGTCACAGGCGCGGGAAAAGGAATTTCTCCGGGGGGGGGGGGCAGACATATGGTTCTGACTCCCCCATTAAATGTTAGCGTGAATGTTTGTTTTTGTGGCGAGCGTCAAAGGTGGGTGGAAATGTAAAATTTATGAGACGATTAATGTGCATTTTTGTCGATTCTGAAAGGTGGGTGCAACTGGAGAGCAGACATGGTTTTCTGCTCCAACTTCCAGTAATAGGAGGCCCGGCGGCGAATTTTTTTTCCAACAGCACCCCCTCCCCCTCCTCCCGTCTTCCGATGTCACAGTCGAGCCAACCGAGGCAGCCACAAGGTGAAAGGAAGGTGTTAAGATATGCGGCGGTGCGGCGGCGAAACTTTTCCACTGGTGCTGAAACTCCAGTAGCGTAGCCCCCCAATATGAATTTCGTTCCCGCGCCACTGGGCCTAGTTGCTTCCGACGGGAGAGTGACGCATGCTGGGAAATATACGTTGTCATCTTTTGGTAATTGGATAAAATAGGATGAAGCTGCTCATTTGTAGACATATAATCATTTTGTTAATCATTGATTTGTACTCATAGAACAATGATGTGTGTTCTCCCTGTAGGGATACACACAGGCCCGTGCGTGACGGGCGTCATCGGCGTCGCCATGCCTAGATACTGCCTCTTTGGAGACACCGTCAACACGACCTCAAGGATGAACTCCACCGGCAAAGGTGCGTCGTCGAAATTTAAAATTTATGGCGAAGAAGCTAACTAAATTATGTTGAAATAGCTAAGTCCATCTGTACGGAAGTGACGTCGGCAACGATACGTCGGGAAGGAAACTAAGATACTTTATAACAATACTAAACTTGACAAAGTACTAAAGTTGGTTCGGGAATTAGGTTCTATCTAATAAGATACCTTGTGGAGTTTCTTTAAATATATTATTGGATTATAATTAATCATCTAAAATTCTGAATTGGTCATACAGCAATCCCAGAGTGTAACTCTCCTGTCCTATACGGTTCTATCCGTGTCTTATCGCAGCCCTGCGCATCCATCTGAGTTCACAAGCCCAGACGGCGCTCTCGGAGTTCGGTGGCTACCACGTGGCCGACAGAGGCTACATCGATGTCAAGGTTAGTTTCCGGTTAAGGTATCCGAATCTTTATGGAATTTTTCTTACAACATATTTAATTTCGTTAGACGATAGACGCAGTTTTTTCAAGCACACTATTTTGTTAACCTAGTAACTCTGTCAACATGTACCTGACCATAACATTTTAAAGCATAGGCCTCTAGATCTACATTTATAAAAAGGTTATTGTGAATATTTATACGTTCGTTGTTTGTTTGTGATTCGCCACTTGCCAAACAACGAACGTATCCGTCTAGAACAAATTACCAAAGACTACAAACAGACAACAGTCTAACAATTTGAATTGATTTTTTTCTGATCGCCAAAATATCCATGTGCAACGAAACTGTTACAACACACGCACGCACAGATGCACACGCACACGCACGAACACACATATACACTCCCACACCCACACACGCAAGCATATAGCCAAACCACACATGTCCGTTCGTATTTTGCAGGGAAAGGGTAAACTGAACACATACTGGCTTGTTAACCGCAACGGTTTCGAAGGCGTTCTACCAGACTTCAATGCGTTGTCAGCCGAAGATTCTCCGAAACCGAAATCGCTGCCCGTGACAAAGGGAAAGCGAGTGTACTGTAAAAAGGCGCCTCTTAACTCCGTGACCGGATCTTCTGAGTTCACATCGCCCGATGCAGGCAGCAACCCAAACATCAGTCCAGACATTACGGAGGTGTCTGTATGAAATGAGGACAGTTAGATGAACACTTTGAATTTTGTTACTCGCTTAGTGGATAAAAACGTCAGGAATTCAAATTGTAAGAAAACAATAGTGTTCTTGTTACCCGAGAATGTATATAACATAATAACAGTAGTAAATATTTTGAATATTAATGCAATTAAGTGTTTGACTTGTCTCTTTAGAGAAACGAATATTTACGTGCATTTGCGCAAAGGTATGGGCCATAAGAGAACGACCCTAATCTACAAACCGTGTTTAGATAATGTTGAACATTTGAGACAGACGACTGAAGATGAAGATAATGCCACAAGGTCATAATTAAGTAATTTGTCGTTGGCGAGGACACAGTACTGTGGCACTGCGATTGTTGTTGGGACATCTAACATTCATTTGATCCACAACTTCCAGGACCGTCTTACATTGTTTAGGCACTATTTACTGGGACGGACCTACTTGCACATGGGCGTGTTGTTTGCTATTGTGATAATGTAGATTTTCAAAAAGCTATTAGGTTCAAATAATTGTATCATAGTGTGCTCCCGTTTCCATTGCTGCTTTAAAACGTAACCAACTAATTATAGCATGTGCTTCAGTAATAATACGATAAATAACAACAGGAATTTATCTGGCCTTTAAGACCATTGGTAGAGACGATTAGTTTGTCATGATCGTTTGGCAAAGTACGTTCTCAACTTTCAAATGGAACCATCGAGAAGCTAAATGGCATGCGGTATCTCTTTGGCAAAAGCTGCACCTTGCTTGGAGTGGAACAATAATTAGCGAAAGTTCTCTTTGTAACATACATACAATTGACATATTGTATTTCATCGATCGCTGTTGTTGATGGTATCAATATGAAACATTTCCTTCGTTGCCATTGTTTATGTTTCACGGACGCGTTGTTTACGTTGGGAAGAATTTCGCACTTAACGGAATGAGACCCTAATTCACACACAATTGCTGGTGCCAGTTACCCGAATCTCTAAAGCAAAGACAACAAAGATACATGATCCCAGCGCTAATACGTGCACAAACACGCGTTTGTTTGAGCGACTAAGATTCCGTGTAAGCTTCACTATAAGATGATCAGTCAACAGCAGTTAACATGTCATCGGCCGGCGTCAATGGAGCTGGGTACACGGTCGTGGCTGTGCAGCGGATGAGTTGCCGGAGTTACGACGATTACACAGCTCAATGTGTGGGTCATGTCGTGTGCGGTTCGTCACTCCGGCCAACGCACACAACCCATAGTGGCTGACAAGAGCGAAGTCCAGTTGGAAGTGATTCGTCCATGGGTGGAACTGATCTTCAGATCTAGCACAACATCAGTGGCCATGGAACTGATCCAACGGTGTTGCTGATAATGTCCGGATCTTCAGATTTAGTACAACTTGCGTTGGCGTTAACAGAAGGCAAATTGTTATACACCATCTTATAAGTATAATTCGGAGTTGCCTGTTGTGAAGGTAGATGCAACTCGACAATAGGTAAAATATACACTGTCAAAGCCAAACGTACATCATCAAGTGTATGAGGATGTCGTCGGTGTGTTTTCTTCTTATGACGGTCTTCTGTGTCAACGTGGTGAAGTGTGACAGTTTGACATTGAATGTCGTCTGGTTGTCACCAAGGGACGTCAAGTTCGCCGGTCACGTGTCATCAAATATGGGCGCTTTCCAGCTGGCCTTGACCGCCTTGAGGCGTAACCTTTCCGAAGTACAAGTTAAGTAAGTTGTTAACTTGGACTCTGCATGAGTCGCGCCTACCTATTTTGTGCGATGTCAGTTCTTATTTAAAGCTGTTTCCTTTTTTATTTTTCGCTCTGATATAGTAAGCATACCCGCTACGATATGTTAGCTTGGTTGTGCAAGTTGAGGTTTTGATTAAATAACTAGACAAGTTATTACAATATTCCTGACTGGTTGCGGTCGAAATTCCAACGACCAAAATAAATTATTGCACGTTAACAAATGACTGCCCTCTTATTAAACATGCTACGCGTATTGCTGACACTATTCATGCATTACATATCTGAATTCATCACACCGGGCTGAGAAGGGAATTTTAAATTGTTTGGACTGTACACCTTAAAGAGTTAATATATTCTACCAATTGCAACTACAATAACACTATCACACCTCTGGTTTACTCAGAATTTATTTTCAAAGTGGGAGATTCTAATGTTGGTTTCCCGTTCTTCCTTCAATTCAGAATTATACATGTAACAACTGTTATAATGCGGACGTAACATGTTGAGTAGTTACAGCGCCAAAACAAAACTGCTGTCGTAATATTCTTGATTGTACACTGTAGTTGGTAACGGTTAGTTTCGTTAACTCTTCTAGATGCATAAGCCCCAAAATATGCCTTTTGTTTTCCTTTACGTAGGGTAAGAGCGCGCATCCAATAACAGCGCGCTCAGCATACTTTGACGATTTTGGGATTAAGCTACGAGAGGAAAAATCTAATTTCCGAACAGTTTGCTACACCCCTTTCGCTACTGCTGTTTCCTGCTGGATACACACAATTATGACTCGATGAGCGTGTCTCATGCCTGTCTCGTGCGAGGCCTTCAGGAACGAGCCTGCTGCTCCAGGTGTTGCAACGTCGGCGTGCACGAATGCATTTGTCCACCCACCCTATGTCCTCCAGAAGAGACCCGATTTACTTGCAAGGTGCCATTTCAGTGTGTAAGCCGTCGAACACCCCGTAATCTGTAACACGGCTTGTTGGTTAGCTCCATTGGATTTGCTTAATTGTTGCATAGATCTACACGAGCTGATCCACAATGATAACCTGATGGCAGCCTGTTCTCGGTTAAGACATTTTTTTCTCACAACACTTATATGCCAACGAATCATTCTCAAGGTCCTGGCTTGGTCGTGACAAAAATGTAGGAGATCAACGAGCGCCATATCGCTGTCTGATACTGCATTGACTGGCTGACGACTGGCATGATTATGTAGCCCAAAGAACTGCCTCATCCTAATAAGCTAAACAGATGGATTATGGGTGGGTGTTGAAAACTACGGCGTTACAACGGCAGAACTTAAATCCTAAATAAGTTTGCAAAAACAATGCATGCACAGATCCCCGCATTATAATGCACAATGCTAGTACAAAACGTTACACACTGACAGGCCTATTTGCTTCGATGTGTGTGGTAAATATGTTGTAAACCACTTCCCCCGGATCATACAGCGGGAGTTTAGTCGTCGCGGAGCAAATGGGAAATGTCCAAATCGTTAACGGAGCCAATAATAATACTAAAGTACATTCTTGGCAATGTGACATTTATTCGCCGAACCTCCCTAAACATCTGTAGCTTGCTTGGTTAGTTTGTGTCCCCTAACCCTCATTTCATCAACTGGACAACTGATGCAACCAGTTCCATGTATAAATAGTGCGGCAATAGATGAAACAGACAGCAACGGATCGCCCTTTGAAATAACTGACAGCTGAAAAGGCAGAAACCCTACAGCTGCCTTGGTAGGAATCTGTAAGCTCATCTCGTTATTTAGAACCTAAAACTAATGACTGCAATCCACACTTTTTAGCAGTTTAAGTCTGAGCTATGTGATTTTACCAGTAATTATGAACTATGTCACAGTCCAGATAAGGCCCCGCTTCGTCAAATTGAATATATTCGGCGGAACGTCCCTTTCCGTTAAAAAAGTTCGAGAACAATGCTTTTGTCGGTCGCCGTGTTGTCCACATATCGAAATTGACGCGTCCTCTGAGCGGACCAGTAAGAAACACGTTCATTCTCTTCGACGTGGTACGCGGCGTCCAACTGGTTTGATTTTAATTTTATTGTTTCATCCGACCCCTTTCGGGGTATAAGAAACATTCGTATATATTTTCAAAAGTTAAATGTAACAAATATAGGGACCTAATATATAATAATAATATAACCACTATGTGTGTTAAGTATTCAATGCATAACACATTAATTAAAAAGCACAATTATGTGAATTACATTTACAAAAAAGGAAACACGACATTATATATTTAACAAACATGGCTAGATTAAATAATTGTTTAAAATTGTTAACATTAAATAATTGATTTAATTTAAACGCATTCGGTCTTTCTCTGAAATATCGATGTAAGTATGATTGGCGAATAGTTGTCAATTCAGGACATACAAGAATATAATGAAATTCGTCTCCGGATTCCAGACTATTACAAAGAGTACAGGATTTTGGAGTATGACATGTTAAATAACGATCTTTAGCAACTGGTAAATTATCGTTCCCACATCTAAATTTGCATAAATTTATCTTATCTACCATATCTAATTTCAACGTAATACTCTAAACCAACATTATGTTTAAACATTTTGTAATTACTACACAATTTATTATTGTTCATTTCTTCATTCCAGTTTTGTAATGCAATGTCTTGTAATTTTAACGTGATATTTAATTTAACTTCCCAACTTCACCATATACCATGCAACTAGCTGTACCCTTATTTAAAATTCTTAAGAAACAAAGCATTAACGTCATGTGATGACGTCATGACCGTTTGCGCTCGCAGACGCTTACCTCCTTGCGCAGCAGGGATATTGCACCACCCAAACACGCGCCAATTCTAGTCTGCTTCAATCCACACCCAACGACCAATTAGACCTATAAAAGAAAGACAGGCGAACGTGACATAAACTAGATTACTATTATTGTTCATCAGTAGATCCTACATTTGGAACCGCAGCGATGCTATATTTTCATTCAAAATGGCGCATAAGTCTATCCTACATCTGCTGTTTCCTTGTCGGCAATCCCAAATTAGAGTCTAATATTACAGTGATCGCAAAGCGATTAATGTGTTGCTTATTAAAGGGAAACTAAAAGTGTGTTTGGGTCTATATGAATGAGTACCTGACTGTAGACAGTGGTGGATATTTGTGTACGAATAGTCTTCGTGCATTAATTGCAGCGTGGCTGGATGCTTCCCAGAGAAGTCGAGATGTTCTTCGATTGAACATGCCTGCCAGGGAATAAACTATAAAACGCTTTGAGCAGTCCTGAGGACTGGATACTGCGCTATATAAAACTGACATTTACCTTTTATATATACTCAGAAGAATCAAGGCCTGAGGCCTATCCAAGCATGCAAAATGTCATACCACCTACAGTGTAAATTGATCACACATCCGCGGGGCCGTAATCGGATTCAAATGCTGATTCCAACTCCAATTCCGGAATCGGAATTGGTCAATATGAAAGAAGTGGAATTGAAATCGAAAGTTGATCATCAAATTTGGGTGGAATCGGTTGATGTGAAAGCAGCGGAATCGGAATTGCTTTGAGAGGAATCGGAATTGGTATCGGACTTGCATAGTGGAATAAGTTGTTTTGATTCCACAGCCACTTGTCTACTTTGGTGCTTCAAAAGCACAGTGAAAATAATATAAATAAAGCTGTAGATACGAAAAAAAACCAGGAAATCTTCACTACTACGTATTGTAACTCCCAATTGATTTGTAACTCCCAATTGATTTGTAACTCCCAATTGATTTGTAACTCCCAATTGATTTGTAACTCCCAATTGATTTGTAACTCCCAATTGATTTGTAACTCCCAATTGATTTGTAACTCCCAATTGATTTGTAACTCCCAATTGATTTGTAACTCCCAATTGATTTGTAACTCCCAATTGATTTGTAACTCCCAATTGATTTGTAACTCCCAATTGTACTTGCCAATATAACAACTATATTTAAATAAATTAACAAATTCCTGGCATTAAGCCTATAATTAATCAACTATTTCCTTGGTCTTTGGTTTGACTTTAGGCAAAAGAGTTCTAAACTACCTCTTTAATTTTTTCAAGAAAGTGTATGTAGGACATGAACAATATATTTTACTTAGTTGATAACACTTGCTACTATATATGTCACTTTGCTATTTTATATGTTGTTCGATAAATAATGCTTTTGTAAAATAA
Source organism: Paraescarpia echinospica (assembly GCA_020002185.1). Classification (NCBI taxonomy): domain Eukaryota; kingdom Metazoa; phylum Annelida; class Polychaeta; order Sabellida; family Siboglinidae; genus Paraescarpia; species Paraescarpia echinospica. The sequence continues at coordinate 31,185,275 of CM034536.1, forward strand.
TCGGTCGCCATATATGGCCAGCGGAATAACAAACATAATATGTTTATTAATTATGACATGCGGATATAATTGTTTGTCTTTTGCGGCATTTTATCTTAAGTTAGTTGGAAACAGAATCGCCATACTGTGGGTGGAATCGGAATCAAAAAAGTTAGTTGGAATCGGAATCGGTGATGTGGAATCAACCTCAGGTCTACCAGTACCTGTATAAAATGGGTATCCACATATTGTTTATGTGTGTATGCGTGTATGTGCGTGTGTGTGTGTGTACGCGCGCGCGTGGGTGCGTGCGTGCATGTGTGTAACCACTGAAGGACACTGTAGTATATTCACAACCATTCCGTCGTTGTGCCTATAACATTGTTTTTGGTTATTTCTACAAAACTGTGCAAAACCAGTCCTAAAGTAGTCCGTGTCTCCTCACGACGACTGTCGTTGTAGAGTCAAGTGTTGTTGTAGAGTCAAATGTCGGTGTAGAGTCGAGTGTCGCTGTAGAGTCGAGTGTCGTTGTAGAGTCAAGTGGGTGGACTCGGGCTGCAGCAGCAAGACGGCGGTGGCCGCCATGTACCGGGTGCTGGTCAACAACCCCAACACCCCGGACGTCATACTAGGCCCGCCCTGCAATGATGGTACGTCAGAAACGAAAACAAATTACACACACACACACACACACACACACACACACACACACACACACACACACACACACACACACACACACACACACACACACACACACACACACACACACACACACACACACACACACACACACACACTCACACACGCACACAAACATATTAACTAAATTGTATCTTTAAAATACTCTCCATCTGGTTTGGTGATTTCTAGTAATGTCCAGCTGGTCATCAGTGATACCAGATAGTCAATCTGTTGTGAGCTTATGACATTCACTTCTCGTGGATACAATGAATCTTTGTATTCAACAACACACCAATGACCCACCATGACTTCGGAATTTAGTTAATTGGGGGGGGGTGTACATAGTCAGCTTAGGCTGGCTGGCGTTGACTGATTGCGTAACTTAAACGGCTGCCGAGGGAGGCTACGCTGGTGGGCGTGGAGACAGTTTCTCGTGAAACAATAACTTGAGAATAGCCGTGATATAATATTACGAATGTTTTTCGATATTACAATAATTTTGGAGAAAAACTTCAAGTGCAAAATTATTTACATCGAAAGTAATAGGACAGGGTTCCGCAAACTTTTTTAGATGTGGGCCAAATGTTGTTGCAAAACAACCGTCATACGATATCGAATGTGTACACGATGTTCTAGTTATAGTTGTCTCCAGCGCTCGGTAACGTTCTGTTAACTGACTAGTCTGTATTATTGTGGTTACATTGTGATGTCTTATGAAGTCTCATTCAACTAGTCTGCCTTTTTCAAAACATTATCGCCAAACCGACCTTTCTATGCTGGCACCGAGGGTGGTCACTGCTAGGGTGCTTGTCGTCCTCAGTGGTTCTTTTACGTCCCAAATTGAGACGGGACCGACATTAACGTTATCCCCGAGTCACGATGGATACACAGTCCCCAATGTTGAGAGCCAGTTTTGTTTACACCAACTATACCATGCCCGCCCGGTCCGGGGTTTGAACTCATAGCATTGGAATACCAGGCGGATGTGCTAACCACCTCACTATCGCGCTCTCTACGTGATTCGTCGTTCTATCAATTGCTACCGAAAAATGCCAACCATTTCTGCGTTTTCTCAAGCAAGCTCGCGGACCAACCTTGTTTGTTTAATACATGTGTTTTATGTTTCCTCCCTGCTACCAGTGTAGCTACTGTATAACTATCTTCCTTTTTATAAAGTTTGCACACACAAACAGTAGTTTCAAATGAGTTCTCCTATTTAAAAAACACTGTTGTGTAGTAATAATGAATATGATGATCAACTTGCTGAAGTGATGGACACTGGACGACAATTGAATACAAACATTTATGTTTGATAACAGATTCAAGGTTATACATATCCCAAGCTAAAAGTTAGTAATTGTAAATATCTTGGACATAATATTAGCATTGAAGATCATAGTGACAATGTTGATATGGGTAATGCCTTGATTATAAAATTGTCAGAATTTACTTCATTACATGCATGTCTGCTTTGGTGGAATCATAAATTAATCCGAAAACCGTAACATACAATAATGTTTTTAGGATGTTGTGCAATGAACCTATAAATTGTAGTGTTTTATCATGTTTGTGTCATAAGGAGCACCCACCTGCAAAATGTTGATAAGGTCAAATGTGTACAGTTTTATGACTTATGGCTAGGCAACACAATGTAATTTATGCCTTCATTTGAAAACTCTATAGGTCTACTAAAGCTGTAAAGTGTTAGTTATATTTTATAGTCTAGTTATATTGTGTCTATTGTGAATTACCGTGTACAAGTACCTACAAAAAGTTAATTAGGTAAAATAGGTATAGTTTTATGATATGTGTAGCTAAACCGGGCAATGCAACATTACAGAGTATTATGAATAGTGATATATTATACACATCACCGTGGACCCATTATCACTGAAGATATCGGTGACAGTGATATGGCATATGACATATCACTAGGCAACACAAGATAATTTATGCCTTGATTTGAACATTCTATACGTGTACTGAAGCTGTAAACTTGTAAAGTGTATAGTCAATTCTAACCACATTGTGCAGTATGTAGGCCTACAAGGACTACCCACCTAAACATGTTGATCAGGTAAAATATGTACAGTTTTATGACGTGTGTAACTCAATCGGGCAATGCAATATTACAGAGTAGCATCAAAAATATGTAAGCGAGCGAAAAATGAACAACTGTCAAACACGTTCCAAAAACGCTTTTTTGAACGATTGCTAGTACCATTACAGTTCGTCGGATCCCAACAATATTGATATCGTTTGAAAGTTTAAGCTTTCTGCTATTCAAACATATAAATTATTTCCTGATAATCATTCCTAAAATTATCTAAAAACGGATTTACAACCGTGCCCGTTGTGGTGTCTTAGACACTGCGAACGATGTTGGTTCGTCGACACAGTTCACCAATCGATCGATTGAGGCACCACCATCTGATTTCATGATTAAGCTCCACCCACTTTCACATGGCTGCTAAAATGACATAGGCATGACGTCACAATCACGTATATCAACCAACCAACGCAACGAATTTTGACCCGTTGGTTGGCGTACGTTATTGTGACGTCACGCCGACGTACCGACATATCGGTTTCGCTGCGATCAAAGCACATCAGTTTCGCCGCGGTTTAAAAGTGGGTGGAGCTTATAACATGAAATCAAGAATTGGTGAAATGCGGATGCCTTAATCTATGCAAATGAGAAAAACAGCGCCGCAATCGGAATATTAGTGTACTTAGTACCCGCCGCCAACATCTTTCGGAACCGTACAAAACACCGAAAACGGCATGGTTGTAGGTCCGTTTATAGGTGTTCTTTGAACAGTTACCGGGAAATCTAGATAGTATTAGAATAACAAAATCCTGGGGGGCATTATTTTAAAAATAAAATTAGTGTTTCTAGTTCAATAATTAGTATTATATATGTATTAAAACCAGTGTTTAGTTATGTACATATTAATATACATTTATTTTATCGCTTATACAGCGCATCGATCCGTTATGCGGGAATTATCGCTAAAGAAATACCGTATTATTATTATTCTTTCAAATGATACCGACATCGTCGGGATAGGACGCGCCGTGAGGGTGCAAGCGACAGTATAATTTTATGTTTTGAATGTGTTCCGAGTTGTTCATTTTTCGCTCGCTTATCTATAAATAATGATACATTATACACATCTCCTCTGTGTCGTTACTGGCAAAAAATTCTATATATCCGGTATTTATTTTTTTAGTCATCTAGTCTAATCTATATTTTATATGGATGAAATATTCCGGAATAAACCTGTCATTTAATTTAATGTTAAGATTTTTGCTGTAAACTAAATAACAAATGACATGATTTAATTGAATGTATAGCATTCCTGCATTTCATGATATCTTCTTTTTAATATACACCACTGACACTGTATTATTCATGTTGTCTGAACTAAATAACAATATGATTTACTATTTCTAGTCTGCATGATATCGTTAACGTTGTTACTGCTTAAAATACCCGTACACACGTGACGTGTAGTACCAGAGTAGACAGTACAACTAAGCGGAAGCATATAATAGTTTATTCTGTTGATAAAGCAGACAGGTGCATAATGATATAGAATACTTCACCATACGTGCCGCGCCGCGCACTTCGACCAACTGTCTGTCATCATTTGAAAGGGTATCAACCATTTGTTATTAAGGGACAGACCACATTTTATTCCAGGATATGGCCTTTAACTGTACCGCGGCACAACCTTCAGCGGTACGGCCGTCGTTCGTTCTCGTGGGCAGGACACAGTGCATGGACACATTTTAAGCTCGTCTTAAAACACACTATTTTAAACTCGCTTTCACTGTTTAGTCGTCATAATTTTATACTTTAGTCGTCATACCCCATATTTATTTTCTTATTTGAAATTTTAATTGAAATTAACAATGTATTACTGTTGTTATTTATTAATTAACCAATATTTATTTATAATATATTTGTCTCGCAATTTACTATATAGTTGTTTTATATATTTATGTATATATATATACTTATTTTTACTACTGATGATGTATAATATAATTTATATCAATGTCATCTTTGATTTAGTTTCTCTAGTTCAGTTTTGTACTTATATGTTTTACTTGTATTATTATTATATTAATTTCTTATGATGTCTAACGACTATTGTCAACACTACTGAACAGAGTTCTACTTTGGATTTTAGTGTCTAAATAAAGTTATTATTATTATTATATAATATGCTATGATTTCTTTTACATTGCACCAAAGTCCTCGGAATCCCGAGGCTGCGATGAATGATGCAACAACGAAACGACAAAGGATTGGGCATTTTTAAGATCGGTACATTGCGAAACAGATATATACACAGCTAAGGTGGATAGGCAACGCGAAAAGATAGGTATTGAGAAGACGTCCAAATTTAAATGTAATTATGTTTCCGCTTTCGCCTGATACACGGATGGTTGAATTAAGTGATATTGCCAGAACTGTTACAGCGCATGAAAACTATGTGTTTTCTAAAACCACATGTTTTTATTGTTATAAAAAAGCGTATTTATGTTTACCTAATTATTAAAGGTTAACCAGAATATTTCGAAGCTGTTTAAATAGCCAGCAAAATACACATTACAAATTAAATTAATATGTCGCTCTATAGTCGCATTTAGTGATACAGACCGGTCGGTATTTTGTATACATTTTGACGGAAACGACGACACTGGAAAGATACAAAAGTTGTATTAATGTCATCATAGGGACACATATAAATTTCAAATTACAAACATTACTTATAGCAACAACTTGATGCAGTTATAATATATATAAATGGGTCAGGCCACGAAAATGTTCCCATTTCAAATTCACCACCTTCTTCTTGTCTCATGGGTATTACTTTAACACATAATTACCATACACTTATAATTTCAGACTGACTGCATGACATATATCCCGAGAAACACAGCCATATTTTCATTATTACTCTAGGTTGGTTCCTAAGATATGATTGATCAAAATGGAGCACCCACCCAAATGTCAGTTGTCTTTTTGTGTGTTTCAATGTTTAGTATAATGTCACTCGGAGGCTTTTGAATTTATAAACTCGTCGCCATTTGTATTTTTGGTGCAAATGATGAAACGAATAGGTGTCAAAGACCATAATTTAAAAAATAATGAAAAATTACAACCTAATAAAAATAGCATATTTTGCATGATGTCCGTAACGCAGTTTTTACCTAAGCAGCATACTAACATACTATATTATCTGCAGCAATATAATACACTATTTTTAAATTTCACATAATCTCACCCATCCTGCGAAAAAAAGTAATTGGCTATCTTTAAATGGCATGTATCTGTGTATCCTCAAAGGTCATGTCCCTGTTTTATTGCAAATCTCGTGACGGACATCATGTTTGGATTTCCGTCAGCTTAACCATATTAAAATAAAAATTGACTTTACTACCTCCATTGAATAGTGTATCCCCATTCTCTCACGTGTAATGTGGCTTGATATTGATTCCTCGTGTGCGTGTTTAATTGCACTGTACATGCAAACATGGCATGATGTCCGTCACGTGCGCACTAGCTGTGACGTCCGTCACGAAAGCTGTTGTGATCACTTACATGTGTATATTTTCACAAGTCATCATACTTGGTAAGTGTACATTACCCTTGCAAGAGTTTTCCAGCATCATACCGTACCTTCCAGATCAGTTCAGCTCAACGGTGCGTATATATATATATGAAGTCTGAAATAAAATGTTTTACTATTCTGTATGGTAAATGTGATTTTATTACTAATGTGTTGTAAATGTCTGCGGTTAGCAAAATATACATTAAGTTGCGTAGTGTCAGCGGGTTTTTGTTTATAAATAGGCAGGTGTGCATCACAATTGTAGGCATTCGTAGATATAGTGACGGACATCACATTATTCACCTCATGTCAGACATATTGTTTAATTATGAACTAATTAGTGAACATTTACCGGTGAAGCCATTATGAATTAATTTGCTTGTGAGCTTTCATTTCATGGTGACTAATACTTATATTGGTAGTCACAACCGTTTTTGTTTAATTTGCGTGTCGGGCATAATCTACTGTAATTATGATGACAATTGTCAAATTGTTAATATTACGACACATAATTCAAACTGTGCCTGTATAATATGTAGATAACATCGAATTAACTAATTACTATGCTTTTAAGAATGCTACTTTATGTTTGTTGGTTTTATTGGTACTGGTCTTCCAGATAAAAATGCTGGAAAATTAAGGAACCCGAGAGTGAAGAGATTCATGCAAAGCACTAAAACATTAAGAGCTAGCAGGGATGAAGATGCATTTTTATTCCGCTGTAGCAGGCAACAAGAAGGATGCTGTGAAGTATGTAGCCGTTATTTAATGAAGTGACCAGCAGGCCAGAACACGGATGAACATTGCTGAAGTAAATAGGGAATGGAGAAGGCGACACACTGCTATCGTTGCTGATGCGGAAATACTGGAAGTTTGAGCGCAGGTTATCCCATGCCAACGATCTAGTTAATTACAACGTCAGAATGTAGCGATCGTCCCATGCACAAGTATTATCAGCAATTTAGCTTCCTTAACTGCGCCAACCTACGTGGTGGTCACCAAAAAGCACAGCATTTGTGCGCCAGCCATCTTTGGTTTTCAGAAAATACGTGTAGCCTACCTGTAATAGCTTGATCATAACTGACACAGCTTACGTAAATTTGCTATATGAGCGATTCCTCTCCGACACAATACAAGAACATTCGCAAGATTAATGCCATATCCTAACACAATAAGCTCTTCATTGATTCGTTGGAGCTTTTTTGATTTAGTTCGAGGCAGGGCAAGGGAAAAGAGTAACGGTGGCATTGGCGGATCAAAGATGCGATCAGCTTCTAATGTTGACACGACATGACAAAAGTAATAACAATTGCTGAACGATTTGTTGAAGTGCTTAATTCAGTCAACTGTTGAAAGAATACCTCCCTCAAGCATACATCCTACAGACACCTGAAGCAGTAACACAAGCAGGTGAATATATGGCAAGGTTTGAAATACTGCTCCAAATGTCTAGTCCATGCAGAACATGCAGTTTCTTCATTGGAGCCAGGGAAACTGCATATGTGCAACATGTTTTTGTTAATTAAGATGCGTTGTTTTTCTACGGGTAACATCAATTGGCTATCGTTGAAGAAGTACTTGCTTCACTCACAACACAACAGTCAGCATCACATCATCAATGCAAGATGACAAAGACATTGCTTTCCAAATTGCACATATATGACGTAGGCTGAATTCAATGATACCATCGTCATACAAAACCATGCGTCTAGCAACAGGGCAGTAGTGATCCATTGTGGAATATGTGGCGGCATTGTACGAAGATAAATGATACGTGGGATAACGTGTCGGTAAAAAAAAAGGGAGGATGGAGGTAAATAGCACGGAGCTGCCAATACAAATTATATCAAATAGTTCCGATAGTCAATTCTCAAAGATCAGTATAAAACACCCAAAGGTGACCTTATTATATTAAAAAACGATACTGATCACGGAAGACACGTCAAAGCGTACGTAACACAGTTCGATCGACTGCGCTTGATTAGAATAAAATAGCCACAACGTGCAAATTACTTAACCAATTTTGTCCTTCACGTAATTCGTTTATATTCTTTGTACCAACGATGCTGTCTGTAGTCTACGTTTTCATCATCTATTTTCTTCTCTGTTCAGTGCGGACACGATTAGCCATAGACATGTTGTATCTTCTTTCCGGACATCACGCCGTGTTCCCACTATCACAACACGTTGTGTAAATTTGTGTGTTCTACATGATGTCCGTCGCGAAATAGGTGAAGATTAGATTAGCAGTTTTCGAGGACAAACTGGTTGGAAACAATACAATAGCGATATGAGTGAAATACCTACTTGTTACCCAAGGTAATTGCACTGTAGACGTGTGTACTTAGTGCTGCTTCAATTGTTTATATTGTGTTTGCCCATTAAAATGTTACGAATCAATATAAAAAAACTTGTTGTTTCGATGTGTTCATACGCGTATAGCTAACAATGAATGCTGTAATACTACATGACGCAATAATACGTGTAACTGGAGCAGTGTCAGCAAAACATTATTGAACTGTAGCAAAAAATAAAAAACTGAGTTTTTTTGTGTTGCAAAAAATACACATGACGTCCGTCACGTATATATGGTCAGTTTTCCTGTTGTTGTAAATATATCCAGCTCGAGATATACCCGTATAGCTATGGATAGTCTTAATGTACAAGACTTAAAATATAAACACCAATTATGTTGCGATACAGAGGGTGGCGAGTAGAATTGTCAGCAGAATGTACAAAAACATTAATAATGCAGTGTTAAAATTGTAATTTGAGGCAAATTGCACCTACATCGAACGCAAGCCATTGTTCGGTCAATATACACTATACACCTTTAATGCATATTTTGCCAAAGAGCCTAGTGAAGTAATATTTCAGTTGATATAATTATCATAATATAATGTGGACTATATTTTATGGTATGGCATCCGTCACATGCAGACAAATTGCAAAACATTTGCTCTTATACAAAAGCTGTATCAGTTGTGATTTGTATTGGTTATGCACTGAATTGCCATATTTGTATGGTCGGATAGTTCCTCTGTCAGGAACATTTGTATGCGGGGATAGTTCCTCTGTCAGGAACATTTGTAAGCGGGGATTGTTCCTCTGTCAGAAACACGTGGAAATGAGTGTGTTAGATCACATTTTTATTTTGTAATCAAAAATTGGAATGGGAACATTTTCGTGGCCTGGCCCAAAAGTAATTTCAAATTGTCTTCGGATAGTCGGTGTCGCTGGATGGTCGTATTGATATGCGCGTGTGTGTATATATATATATACACACACACGCGCGCGCGCGCGCACACACACACACACACACGTAGAGCACAGTAGTAAGAGCTTTGGACTGAGGAACCCGGGTTCGAATCCCGTGCGACAGTGTCGAACCTTGGGCAGGTTCGTTTACTGTGCAATGCTTCAGTTCACTCAACTGTGTGAATGAGTACCTGGCTATAGACAGTGGTGGATATTTGTGAACGAATACTCTTCGCGTATTAATTGCAGCGTGGTTGGATGCTTCCCAGCGAAGTCGAGATGATGTTCGATTGAACAGGTCTGCCATGGAGTAAAGTGTAAAGCTTTTAAGCAGTCCAAAGGACTGGATAGTGCGTTATAATTATAAGAACTTACCTTTACTTTTAAAATGTTCCATTCAGTGACAGTAGTATCTGCTGCATGGTTATCACATAATGTTACAATCTATACGGTTGTGTCAATTCACACTTGCTTCGTGTAGATTCTTGCCAATGTGGATTTACAGATGCGTGATGACATTAAGTACTTTTAAAAAAATTATTGTAAATGTTCTAACTTTTTTAGAAGTTCATATCATGATAGACATACACGAACGCACGCACGCACGAAAGCACGCACTCTCTCTCTCTCTCTCTCTCTCTCACACACACGCACTGTTTGCATACAGCATTCATGCATGTTATTAGTTTATTAATTATTTTGCTACACCAACTCCCACTGTCTACGCGTCTTGTACCGTTATCAACGTATGTGTGGCCTTCCACTGCAGCCATGTCGCGGGTTGGGGAGTTGGCTGGCTACAGAGACCTGCCGGTCGTCGGCTGGTTGTCCGCGAGTCCTGCCTTCAGCGACAAGGCCAAGTACAACTCCTTGGTTCGGGTTGTTGCTCCTCTCAACGCCGTCGGTGAGTCGCCTTGCGTTCCCCGTGCTTTAGATAACTTAGTCCGCATATCTATGTCGTCTTTATGAATAACGTCTGTAGTAGACCCACCGTGTCTTCCATTCTTACGTAAGCCTGCCATTTTGTCATGAGCAGTCATTAACTGGTTACATCACAAGACGGGGAGGGGAGAGGGGATGCTGTTCACATTTTTTTCGGCGCAAAATTCCTAAGGTCTAGTGGGGCACGTGCCCCTCAGGCCCCCTGGATCCGCCTAAGCTCTGCTAGGGGAAGTAAACAATCCCACACAAGGAGTATAAATCTGTATTGGATTTATTAACTCAAGAGAAGGAAAACTCTGGAAAACAAACCAGGACCACAATGCAAACAAGCGCTTGCACTTTCTTATGTCATCAGATTAGAGACTTGTTTGTTTATACGCTGCTGAGCTTGGGTTCACGATAATTCGGCGCAGTAAAGTGTCTTTATCGTATCGTTATGCACAACGAATGTTGTTTTAAGTTTATAACTGATGTTGCAGGAAAGGGCCTGGTCAGGTTTTTGGAACGTATGAAATGGTATCACATCTTCATGGTGTCGAGTCCGGGTTTAGTTTACTCCCAGCTCGGTCAGAGCGTGCTGGAGGCCGCCAGGGATTACAAGGGGAGCAGACGTCGATTCACCGTGGCGAGATGGGAACAGGAGGCGGACGTCCATGAAACTGCCGACGTTTACAGACATCTCGTGAAAGAGGCCCGAAGTATGAACACGTCAGTCTGTTTCTATTTGAGGTTATCCTTTGGTTAACAAGGATTCTGCATTGTCATAAGGGCCAGAATCGGGGGTGGTCTTGGGGACTAAACATTTTTGTTGGGGGTAGGGCTGGCGACAGAATTAGCCCCTAACATTTTTGGGAAAGGTTAATTTTTGGTGGAAATCGATGTTTTTGGTGAGCCTCAAAGTTTTTTGTAACCCTCAGGAAGGTGCAAATGGCTCAGATTTGTTGAGTATGGAAGTTGATTTTTGGCGAGTCTCAAGGAGGATGCAATGTGAGGTTTTTGGAGAGCCTTAAGGCGGGTGCAGTTGGAGATCGTTGGTTAGTCTCAAGGGGGGTGCAGTTGAATATGTTTGGTGAGCTTCAAACATTTTTAAAGCCACTGCAAACAAATATTCACCCCGTTCCCCACTGACTTCCGATGTCATGATCCGACAGCGGAGTGGTGCTGAATTATATTTTGTGGGGCTTGGTAGCCTATTCGTGATGTTCTTTGTTTCCATGTCACACATGTGTAACCCATATGTTGTTTTACTTGTTGCCAGCTTAATGGGTAAATATGCACGCGCATACACGCATATGTTTCGACGTATACAATAAAGAATAAAACAGACAGGGGAAAATACTGTCAGATTTGACAACGAATACACAATTATGAGGACATACCTGGATATATCTAGAACAGTGTTTGATTTATAATTTATGTTCTAATTTGATTGTGTTACTTGCTTAATTGTTTGACAAATGACTTACAATTTATAGTTGCATGAATTCCTTCATAATACGTGTTGACTGGCATCAGGTTTCTGATTGAACACTATCAGTGTGACAATGGCTTAACAACGGCGCCCAACCGGGTCACCTCGACATTTTCCACAGGCACAATACAAACTTGACACTATCGTACGGATTTCTTGTATAGGTCTAATATGGATTTTGGTAGGAATGCGAACGTGTCCCGTTTTAATACGGATTTGCTTCAAATGTAAAATTCGTGATAAAGCACGTATTTTCTTGTGTTCGTGACACACGTGATACAAACCCGACTGATAAACTTATGATATGTTATATAGCGGTCGCGAAAAAGGAAAGTTGGAAACACGTTTGATGCATCGGTTTATTCTTAATGTAATGCCTAACCAGCTAATGCCGGGGAGGGTGGATGTGCCATGTGGAAAGACGTTTGTGACGACTGTTAGGAATTAACGCACACATTTACGCAGAGGTACATACCTCACCCTGCCACACCTCCCATGGCCATGGCCATCGTCACATCTAGGTTTAAGAATAGTGGTCGTAGCGCACTTTTGAGGCATAAATAGTGCCTCAGTTTGCATCAACATAGGCTGCTACATCGCTCATTTTATACGCGCGATGCCATAGGCATAACGCCCGACACAAGCGGCGCAGACTATAACTATAGCGCAAACCGGATCGCTATTTGGACTTCAACAGTGCGCTAAGACACAATATTTTCGTAATATAAATATATCTGGGATGATGTTGAATGATGGAACTAAAGCACTGAGGTATCAAAGTTACGCAAAACTCAATTTATAACGGCGAAATCGAGGTGGATCCGGATTCGGCACTTATGAAGTTGTGTCGATTCCGGACCTTTTATAATTGATCATCAAGTTATGGTGTAAATGTAATACAAGATTACCTCAAATTGATCATTATAATAATGGTGGCTCTTCCATACATGTACGCCAATTGATCTTTGTCAGTTAAGCTGTACAGTCATTCGTTGCAGAATTGTGTTATAATAGTTGTAGGTTATGAGGTTACTAAAATTATTGCCTAAAACTAAACTAAAGTAACACATCGGCTGCTAACCTTAACGCTACCAGACGAAGGCCGATATATATTTGTTTTATTATCCACCAGATGGCGAATTGATTATTTATAACCAATGGAACATTACCACATAGTCACTGCGTATTTGTTCTTGGCCTAATTAAATTTCTCTTATAGTAGCCTCTGTTACCATGGCCCTGATTTTATGACTAGCCAATAACAGCCATCGTTACATAATATTGTCGCATTACAAAGAATCTGGTAAATGCATTAAGGCGCCAAAATCAAATTGTTAGCCATTCTGAACGTGATTAGCAAGAGACTGTCTGCAAGTTTGTTACGTGAAATAACGAACGTAATGTTTGATACATTTTGAAAATTAATCGTTTTCGGACTTCGGAAGTTAAAGCGAAATTAATTAGCCAACATATACGATATGTATTCTTTATGTGGTAAAAGTATATTAGATTGGCTATACTCGTGTAGTCTGTAGAGCTAGAGGCTAGATTATCATTGATTAATAATTGCGCGTTAACGCCGCTTGCCGCTAGGCCCTAGGCCTAGGGACAGGGCGCTACAAAATGCCTAAAAACTGCGCTTAGCAATTGGGACATATGTAGCGGCTCAAATTGATATCAACATAAATAATCTTACCATTATTACGCATTACACGTGCAATGTAACGAGTACATCTGATCGTTTACATCGATTTTATCACGTTACAATAGCCTAGGACTAGGCATAGCCAGTATATACTAGTATAGCCTATAGCCTATAGGTGGACATATTATTATTAAGCCGGCTAAGGATGTTACTAATGCAAAATAGCGCTTATTCTAGAATCTAGCCCAATCTAGATTTTTGTATCTGTCTGGAGACTGGAAACTATCCAGAGACTCACAGAAGCGTGCAGCCAAATAAACAATGTCAATGTCAGTATTCTGACAAAATAAGTTCTAAATTATTAAAGGATTAGAATGGGCACAGACACAGTTACAAAATCAGTGGTGTATTTTGGCATTTTTGCAGTTAATTTTTCAGACTGGCTTAGAAAGGTTAATAAAAACACACAACCAGGAACATTAATAATGATAACCAAGATGGTGAAATTCTTTATCAAAAATTAAATAGACTGAGATGTAAAAAATTACTTTGTCTAAATCCTGTATAATAAACATATGAAATTGAATTAATAGTTTATCAGAAAATATTCATGTGGCCTGCTCCAGTACCACGTTTAACACAGTGACCACGTTTCATTTGCATGATGTTGGGAATCTTCGCATTAGTAAACAAGATTAAGAAATTTAAGGTTAATTACTGGTTTAAACAGCTTTTAACATAATACAAGTATAGTAGAATCTTTACATCTGTAGCAGTGGGTTACTGGTTCAAACAGCACTTAACAGAGCAGATCAATATAAATTATGGTTAATTAAATAAAGGAACATATTTGTACCTCATACTTGCTAATTGTTCATTTTAGCCATAATAAAATTATGTTTTTGGACACAGTCTATTGCAGAATATATTAGAATCTCTTAGCCGTATCAGAATAAGATAAATTCAAATTAAATATAGGAACATATTTGTAAGCCTCAAACTTAGCTAAGCACCGGTAGTTGTTGATCTTAGTCATCAGAATATTGTTTTTGGACACAGTATTACATTGTATAATAGAATATCTCTTTACATCTGTCCTAATGAGTTACTGGTTTAAACAGCATGTAACAAAGTAGATCAATTAGATTTAACTTTGGCAACATATTTATACCTCATTCTTAGCTAATTTTTTATCTTAGTCATATCAGAATATTGTTTTGGACACAATTTACATATTACAAAATATATTAGAATCTTTTATATACGTACCAGTGGGTTACTGGTTTAAACAGATAACTGCGTGTAACAGAGCAGATCAATTATAATTCAGTTTAGGAACATATTTATACATTATAATAGCTAATTTTTCATCTTAGCCATATCCAACTATTGTTTTTCTAACACAGTTTATAACATAATTATAGTAAAATCTGTTTACATCTGTACCAGAAGGTCACTGGTTTAAACATCTTATAAAAGAGAGATAAGTTATGATAGCATTTAGGAACATATCTGTACCTCATAGTAGTTAATTGTGAATTTTTGCCACAACATACAATTGTGTTTTTGGACATAAGTCATTACAGAATATAATCTCTATCTAATATCATAATACTGTTTTGGGACGTAGTGTATGTATGATACGATTATATTAGAATCTCTTACATCTGTACCGGTGGGTTACTGGTTCAAACAGCATGCAACAGAGCAGACAAATTTGAATTAAGGTTAGAAATATATTTGTACTGCATTCTTAATTAGTATTTGTTGATCTTATCAAAATAATGTTTTTGGACACAGTTTATTACATAATATATAGAATCTGTTTATAACTGTACCAGTGGGTTACTGGTTTAAACAGTATGAAACAGTAGATCAATTAGAATTAACTTTGTGAACCTATTTGTACCTCATACTTAGCTAGTGATTCATTTTAGCCATATCAAAATATTGTGTGTTGGACACAGTTTATTACATAATGTAGAATCTCTACATCTGTACCAGTGTAAATAAATTATGATAACATTTTGGGGTATATTTATACCTCAGTGGTTAATTATTCATCTTAGTCACAATATAATATTTTTTGGGGTACAATTTATTACTTTTTTATTACTGTTATTAGTAAAAAGTTTCATATCAGAATCACTATAAATACTGGTATACATCATGTAACACAGTGATCGAGCGGTTACCGTGCTGGACTGTCGTTCAGAGGAACTAAGTTTTGAACCTTGGTACCGCCGGGCAGTGGTTCAGTACTGGTTTAGCTGCTGTGTAGAAACCTGGACAATTTCATTCACCCTATGTTGCCTGTGTCTTTCGGAAGAGACTACAAACCGTTGTTCTAGCTATCTTGTGTCTGTGCCAGGGGAAATAAAAGATCCCACACAGAGCTGGGATCTCATTCTCTTAACTCCCATTGCCACAATAATGAACTTAACTCTCATGGCCACAATAATGAACTTAACTCCCATTGCCAAATTAATGAACTTAACTCCCATTGCCAAATTAATGAACTTAACTCCCATTGCCACAATAATGAACTTAACTCTCATAGCCACAATAATGAACTCAACTCCCATAGCCACAATAATGAACTCAACTCTCATTGCCACAATAATGAACTTAACTCCCATTGCCACAATAATGAACTTAACTCCCATTGCCACAATAATGAACTTAACTCCCATTGCCACAATAAAGAACTTAACTCCCATAGCCACAATAATGAACTTAACTCTCATTGCCACAATAATGAACTTAACTCCCATTGCCACAAAATTAACTTAACTCCCACTGCCACAATAATGAACTTAACTCCCATAGCCACAATAATGAACTTAACTCCCATAGCCACAATAATGAACTTAACTCTCATTGCCACAATAATGAACTTAACTCCCATAGCCACAATAATGAACTTAACTCCCATAGCCACAATAATGAACTTAACTCTCATTGCCACAATAATGAACTTAACTCCCATTGCCACAATAATGAACTTAACTCTCATTGCCACAATAATGAACTTAACTCCCATAGCCACAATAATGAACTTAACTCCCATAGCCACAATAATGAACTTAACTCTCATTGCCACAATAATGAACTTAACTCTCATTGCCACAATAATGAACTTAACTCCCATTGCCACAATAATGAACTTAACTCTCATTGCCACAATAATGAACTTAACTCCCATAGCCACAATAATGAACTTAACTCCCATTGCCACAATAATGAACTTAACTCCCATTGCCACAATAATGAACTTAACTCCCATTGCCACAATAATGAACTTAACTCTCATTGCCACAATAATGAACTTAACTCCCATAACCACAATAATGAACTTAACTCCCATAGCCACAATAATGAACTTAACTCCCATAGCCACAATAATGAACTTAACTCCCATTGCCACAATAATGAACTTAACTCCCATTGCCACAATAATGAACTTAACTCTCATTGCCACAATAATGAACTTAACTCCCATTGCCACAATAATGAACTTAACTCTCATTGCCACAATAATGAACTTAACTCCCATAGCCACAATAATGAACTTAACTCCCATTGCCACAATAATGAACTTAACTCCCATTGCCACAATAATGAACTTAACTCCCATTGCCACAATAATGAACTTAACTCCCATTGCCACAATAATGAACTTAACTCCCATTGCCACAATAATGAACTTAACTCCCATTGCCACAATAATGAACTTAACTCTCATTGCCACAATAATGAACTTAACTCCCATAGCCACAATAATGAACTTAACTCCCATAGCCACAATAATGAACTTAACTCCCATAGCCACAATAATGAACTTAACTCCCATAATGAACTTAACTCCCATTGCCACAATAATGAACTTAACTCCCATTGCCACAATAATGAACTTAACTCCCATTGCCACAATAATGAACTTAACTCTCATTGCCACAATAATGAACTTAACTCCCATAGCCACAATAATGAACTTAACTCTCATTGCCACAATAATGAACTTAACTCCCATAGCCACAATAATGAACTTAACTCTCATTGCCACAATAATGAACTTAACTCCCATAGCCACAATAATGAACTTAACTCCCATTGCCACAATAATGAATTTAACCCTCATTGCCACAATAATGAACTTAACTCCCATAGCCACAATAATGAACTTAACTCTCATTGCCACAATAATGAACTTAACTCCCATAGCCACAATAATGAACTTAACTCCCATAGCCACAATAATGAACTTAACTCTCATTGCCACAATAATGAACTTAACTCTCATTGCCACAATAATGAACTTAACTCCCATTGCCACAATAATGAACTTAACTCCCATAGCCACAATAATGAACTTAACTCCCATAGCCACAATAATGAAGTTAACTCTCATTGCCACAATAATGAACTTAACTCCCATAGCCACAATAATGAACTTAACTCCCATAGCCACAATAATGAACTTAACTCTCATTGCCACAATAATGAACTTAACTCCCATTGCCACAATAATGAACTTAACTCCCATAGCCACAATAATGAACTTAACTCTCATTGCCACAATAATGAACTTAACTCCCATTGCCACAATAATGAACTCAATTAGTGAGGGTATTTAACAGAAAACCAAATCAAAACATCTAATTTTAATATTTGTGATGAAAAATAATGTTTCAATTATAATTTATGTCTTTGGTTACAAGTCACTCAGACATGCATGCAACAAAACAGCAGGAAAGTTGTGCTTGTTTGCATCTAAAATAAATCATTCCTTTACGTTTCTCACAAAGCTTAGATTCTCCTTATAACTGCTTGGACAAGTAAACAATTTCGTGGACGAGTAGATTTCAAAACTGACTTGTCTGGCAGACAAGTAACAATTCTGGCTTATTTCTATCACTGGTTAAATAAAGGCTAAATTAATATCCCTTTATCAGAATATTGTGTTTGGGTACTGTTTATTATATAACATAGTAGAATCTCTTTACATCTGTACAAGTGGCTTACTGGTTCAAACAGCTTGTAACAGCAGATAAATTATTGTTACCTTTGGGAACATATTTTACCTTAATCATAGTAGCTAGTTGTTCATCTCAGCTTTAATACAGTTATGTTTTTGGGCACAGTTTATAACATCACATAGCAGAATCTCTATGTGTGAAATTTAATGTTAAGCAAACAATGACCCATAAATTAACCAACAAAATACAAATTGTGTCTAGCAAACGCCATGTATGATATACGTGGATAAAATCTAAAGTGGTTGTACCCTACTGATTACATTCTGAAAAATAATAGTTAATATAGTTGCCTAACTACATTTTGGTCAATTTTATGGGGACATAAAATGGCCCATATCTGGCTAAAACCCAAAATTAGACCAGCAAAAACTCTGATTCTGTAATGTGTGGCCTATGTAGAGAAACTTTAAGCTGATTTGGAAACATGCAACATTGTTATTATGTCCATAATACACTTTTGATCAAATTTATGTAAAATTTTACATAAAACCCATTTTCTGACCTAAAAATACAAAATCAGAAAGTCCAACAACCTTTGTTGTACTCAGTAACATACATACATACATACATACATACATACACACATACATACATACATACATACACACACACACACACATACATACATACATACATACACACACACACACACACACATACGTAGAGAACATCTAAAATGGTTGGCTGCTTGTAACAAAAAATACCTATGAAACTTTTTCTGAGCATTTTTCTCGTCCTTGGCCGCCCGTCTAATATATCACATTGAGTAAGTTGGATTGTGACAAAGAACTACATTCTATCATGTTTACTTGCACCAGTCTAATAAAAAGACAAGTCTACAATTGATTAAATGTTTTCTGTTCAGTCGTGATACTTTGCGTGGCGAGAGAGGACCTGAGAGAATGGATGCTGGCCGCCACTCGCCATCAACTTGTGGGCGGCGACTTCGTCTTCATCTATGTCGACAGTGACTTAGCGACTAGTGAATTCTACACACAAGTCACACAAGCCTCATTCTGGAAGAGAAACGACAGAAATGATGAGGCTGCGAGAAAAGCATATGGAAATCTCTTGATGGTACAACACCATATGGCTTACTAAAGAACCATGCATTTAGAACTAGTTATTCTCTTATTTTCTTCCACATCTCCAGTTCAATACCTGCTACTTGTGGAGCGTGTAACCTGCATAGTGTAATATGAAATTTTAATTAACTCAAAAACACCTCTTAAAATAAATTAATAATTAACTCGCAAAATATAGATTAATAGTTTCTCTATAAGTTGGAAACAATGTTTTTTCATAGAATGCTGTATTCGAATGTGGGCAAGTCAGATCTCTGTACCACATTTTAGGGTCTGTATTCTCAAATCAGTCGGAGTTCGTAATATAATACTACCAATAGGAATTTCAGATCTGACTTGAGGATGCACTGCGTACAAATATGATCCAACCTGCTATTCTTCATATTTATGATGATATTTGTCAGTGGGTATATAACCAGTAGTTGTGGATACTTTTCTGTTTGTTGCAGTTCTCTGTGAAGACACAAACCCAGGATGAACTGAAAGAGTTTTACCGTCTGGCAGATGAGGCTGCAACCAATAGCGACTGGCAGGAACAGTTTGGTGTTACTGCAACCAAGGTAAGCTTCCACCCAGAGCGACTGGCAGGAACAGTTTGGTGTTACTGCAACCAAGGTAAGCTTCCACCCAGAGCAACTGGCAGAAACAGTTTGGTGTCATTGCAACCAAGGTAAGCTTCCACCCAGAGCAACTGGCAGGAACAGTTTGGTGTTACTGCAACCAAGGTAAGCTTCCACCCAGAGCGACTGGCAGGAACAGTTTGGTGTTACTGCAACCAAGGTAAGCTTCCACCCAGAGCAACTGGCAGAAACAGTTTGGTGTCACTGCAACCAAGGTAAGCTTCCACCCAGAGCGACTGGCAGAAACAGTTTGGTGTCATTGCAGCCAAGGTAAGCTTCCACCCAGAGTGACTGGCAGAAACAGTTTGGTGACATTGCAACCAAGGTAAGCTTCCACCCAGAGCAACTGGCAGAAACAGTTTGGTGTCACTGCAACCAAGGTAAGCTTCCACCCAGAGTGACTGGCAGAAACAGTTTGGTGTCACTGCAACCAAGGTAAGCTTCCACCCAGAGTGACTGGCAGAAACAGTTTGGAGTTACTGCAACCAAGGTAAGCTTCCACCCAGAGCGACTGGCAGAAACAGTTTGGTGTCATTGCAGCCAAGGTAAGCTTCCACCCAGAGTGACTGGCAGAAACAGTTTGGTGTCATTGCAACCAAGGTAAGCTTCCACCCAGAGCAACTGGCAGAAACAGTTTGGTGTCACTGCAACCAAGGTAAGCTTCCACCCAGAGCGACTGGCAGAAACAGTTTGGTGTCACTGCAACCAAGGTAAGCTTCCACCCAGAGTGACTGGCAGAAACAGTTTGGTGTCACTGCAACCAAGGTAAGCTTCCACCCAGAGTGACTGGCAGAAACAGTTTGGTGTCACTGCAACCAAGGTAAGCTTCCACCCAGAGTGACTGACAGAAACAGTTTGGTGTCACTGCAACCAGATCTGGGTTGAATTCACTTATATCAATTCCAATTCATATGTATTTACCAAGGATCAATTCCAATTAAATTCAACGTACTCACAAAAAGTATCAATTCCAATTCAATTAATTTTATTCAATTCCACTTCAATTCTAATTTAAATTGGCAACAAAAGCTGTTTTGTTGTGATTCAGGGGTCGTCCAAAATTGTCTACATTTCCTGAATCGTACAAACCGTACGCTAGGAGGGGAGGGGATGGAGGCTTCCGTATGCTTTTTTCCGAAAAACAACATTATTCCACAAAATAAATAGCCAATTTTCGTTTTAAAAGTCGCCAAACGAAGCATTAAACAATTCTGTTACGGCACGTGAGCACTCGTGATGTACTCGGTCAGTCTGTGCGTCCCGTCTTTGTTTTGGATTGGCGGTCTTTTACGTTTGAGCAATGGAGCGAATCCAAGAATTTGAACTGGTACTAAAATTTTGCTTAACGCGACCAACCGTAGTGCACGAGTCACCAACCTGCTTGTATCATCATTTCATGAATGCGTATAATTTATAATGCCAGATCGTTATAATTATGTGTGTGGGTATTGAAGTGCCTGCAGATGAATTCTTAACAGAATCTGTTTAATACTTCACTCTTCATGACAGCCATCTCACCCGTAGCCGCGCCATACAAAGTGTATCTCAAGGCGCCAATTATCATCTGACGCTGTGTGTAACATTTTGATGTTAATAAAAATTTGTGGGTGAAACAGTTTTCTTTTCCATACCTGTATATTTTTTTATTAAAATACATGTAGCTATTGTAGCCTACTTGCTATTGTTGGTACGTATTAGTCACAACAATGAACATTTTTAATGTACTCTTTGGTGAAGGGGGGCAAGAAAAAAGAGTACTCTTTGTACTCTTTGTACCTTTGCATTAATGTTGACAATTTTGGACGACTCCTTATTAACTTTCTGCATATATTGATGTGCAATGAAGCCTGGGCAGTGACAATCCAATAATAAATGGTAATAAGGTTACAAGGAAAAGTGAAGAATATAAAAATAATACAAGTCTATGTGCCGACATCAACAGCAGAAGAGGAAGAAATAGAAGTTTTTTACACTAATTTGCAAGGTGAAATAGACGAATCCAAGAAATCGGACATCACCATTGTCATGGGTGATTTTAACGCCAAAGTAGGACAAAGACAAGACGAGATAGAACGAGGAACAATCGGGAAATTTTGATTAGGAGAGAGAAACGAAAGAGGAGAACAACTCTTTGAATTCACCATCGCTAATAACCTCACAATCGTAAATACCAATTTCCGAAATCATCCTAGAAGAATCTGCACGTGGACATCGCCAGATTGAAAGACTAGAAATCAGATAGACTACATCATGATACAAAAGAGATGGATATCAGCAATAAGAGGTGCAAGAACACTACCAGGAGCAGACTGTGGATCTGATCATGAACTACTGATGGCAGAGATGAAACTTAAGTTGAAAGTGAAAAAAGGAGCAACAACAACACAGAGATATGATGTAAAAAATCTGACAGATGCAAAAGAACCAAAAGAAATTGCAAATTATATCAAGACAATTTTCCGAGAAGAAGCGGAAAAACACCTATGGAAGACAGAGAGGAAACACCAACCCGGGATCAGTATAGAGACCTTAAAGAAAATAGCAGAAAGGAAAGAGCTTAAGAAACGCAAAAATGAGGAATCGATCAGATTAAGATATAATGAGATGAACAAATTAATCAAAAAACTGCAAAAGGGACAAACAAAAGTATACTGTAGAAGCCAAGACCATGACAGGTAAATTCCAGCCCAGACTTGGTGTCATCAAAAATAAAAATGATGCAGAAGACAGCCAAAAGATGGAAAGAATATTGTGAGATGGAGATAACAATGAACCCCCTGATATGGGAAACGAAGACGAGGACGATCTCGAACCAATAAGAGATGAGGTGAAATGGGCAATTAATAGTTTAAAAGTTGGGAAAAGCCCTGGGTGCGACAACATACAGGCAGAAATGATAAAAGCAGCGGAAGAAGAAGGAATAGACATATACCATGTATTGTGTAAGAAAATATGGAAGAGTGGAAAATGGCCAGACGACTGGAAGAAATCAATATACACCCTGTACATCCCATTACCAAAGAAAGGAGACCTACAGCTATGCTCCAACTACAGAACCATATCACTCATTAGCCATGCAAGCAAAATATTGCTGAAAATCATAATGAAAAGAATGCAAGATAAAATGGAAATGGAAGTGAGCAGTACCCAGGCAGGCTTCAGAAAAAAACAGAGGCACAAGGGCCTGTTCAATCTGAGAATGTTGATTCAGAAATTCAGAGATAAATAATGATCTAAGAATATGCTTCATCGACTATTCCAAGGCTTTCGACTGTGAATCATCAGATGATGTGGAAAACGCTCAATGACATGAACTTCCACTCAAAGATAATCGCCCTCTTGAAATCACTTTATAGCAACCAACAAGCAGTGGTCAGGCTGGAAAACACAACTACAGAAACTTTTTCAGTGGGAAAAGGCGTAAGACAAGGATGTATTTTATCTCCGAACCTATTCAACCTATACACAGAAGACATAATGAGAGATGTAGAATTAGATGACAGAAGTACAAGATACGATGAAGTGAATATTCATGGACATAGAATCAGTGACCTACGATACGCAGACGATACCGCACTCCTGTCCACTACAACAATCGGCCTAACAAACCTAATCATGTCTGTAAAAGAACACTGTGAGAAAAAGGGCTTTTTACTTAATGTGAAGAAAACAGATCATGGACACTGACAAATGCATTGAAAAAACAGAAATTGCAATCAACGGGGAGCAAGTTGAAAATGTGAACCAGTACGAATACCTTGGAGCAAGACTACAAGGAGACGGCAAGACATCATCAGAGATCAGAAGAAGAATAGCCATAGCAATGCAGAAACTAAATAATCTGAAAAAAGTGGAAAGGCCAAAACATACCAACAAAGATCAGAATTTTAAAAACTTGCATTTTCCCAATAGCTCTATACGGGAGCGAAACGTGGACACTGAACAAAAAAGACGAGAAGAATACAAGCGTTTGAGATGAAATGTTACAGAAAATGGAGTGCCATGGATAACAAAAACAACCAATGCAGAGATCCTTAAAAAATTAGACAAAGAACTGTCAACTAGTGAATAGAATAAAAGGACTAAAACTTAATTATTTTGGCCACATCAAAAGACACAATTCCTTAGAAAAAACAATCCTAGAAGGCAAAATGGAGGGAAAAAGAGGAAGGGGAAGACCAAGGAGAAGATGGGAGCAGGACATCAACGACTTGTTAGAAGACGACATCGTGAGAGCAGGGAGACGAACGGCAGACAGAGCAGCGTATCGTGGGATCACCCGGGCAGCTACGTCTCGCAGAGATATGCTGAACTGAAGAAGAAGAAGAAGACTTACAGGTTAATGGGTCTGTGTTGGCACTGGTATCCCAGACTGTCCCAGCATAAGCCAGGAAGTCTAATAAAATGCCTGCTTTGTTCTCAGAAGAGACAGTGCTAAGCAGGCCTAGTGCCAAGTACAGCAATCTGAGTGTAATGAAGGGTTATGTTGACTCAAGTCAGACAACCAGCACCAGTACAGTATGGTACCACCTTGCAGCCTGGCTAATGAACAAAGGGGATGCTGAACTCTGGACATTGGCAAATGCTAATTCACCCCCTCAGCAAACAGTAATTTTTGTCTCTGGTGGTCAATTAATACTTAGCAGCACTGTTCTGTGCTGCTAGTAAAACTGGGGTACACAGGGATTGAGACAGCAGAAAACTGCTAAACAAACAATTGCAGCCCATGTTTTGTCTGGTGATAAATCCTTTTGTGCATAAAAATACTGGTAGTTCTGCTGTTGGTTGTTTTATTTTGGTTTTTGACCAAAAAGATACATCCGAAAAAGATTACAATTTAACATATATTTTGTAGTTTACACGTGTCAATTTATATAGATAATAATAATGTATTTATTTCAGACAATCATCATGTCCATATATAAAATACATCAATAAAAGTATGTAAATAAATAAAAAATTACATGTCGTAAAATTTATTTTCTGTTTCAATCAATTCATTCAATTCATCTTACTTTGCGGGATTCAATTCCAATTCAATCTGTTTTGATTTTATTCAAATTCATGCATTTTGTTGTTCAATTAAATTCCAATTAAATTAAGAATTGAACCCAGGTCTGACTGCAACCATGGTAAGTTTACACCCAGAGCAACTGGCAGAAACAGTTTTAAATTATATTCTGCCACTTAATCTGCTGTGATACCCCTGACATGTTGATGGCATTGTAAGAGTGATGTGTTGATGACATCACCCAGTGGTGTGTTGATGACACTGCAGAGTGATGTGTTGATGATATTGCAGAGTGAGGTGTTGACGACATTACATAGTGATGTGTCGACAACATTGCAGAGTGATGTGTTGATGACATATCAGAGTGCATAGTGATGTGTTGATGACATTACAGAGTGATGTGTTGATGACATTGCCGAATGCAGAGTGATGAATTGATGACATTACAGAGTGATGTGTATGACATTACAGAATGATGTGTTGATGACATTACAGAGTGATGTGTTGATGACACTGCAAAGTGCAGGGTGATGTGTTGATGACATTACAGAATTATGTGTTAATGACATTACCGAGTGATGTGTTGATGACATTACAGAATGATGTGTTAATGACATTACAGAGTGATGTGTTGATGACATTACATAGTGATGTGTTGATGACATTACAGAGTGATGTTTGATGACATTGCAGAGTGATGTGTTGATGACATTTCAGAGCGATGTGACGTCACCGTTCCTCCATGACGCTGTGCTGTTGTATGCAAGGCTGGCGAGACATGTCTTTTTATTGGGCAAAGACTATCACAATGGATCAGTGCTTGTGCAGCATGTGAAAAACAAGCACTACGAAAATACAGGTAAAATCTACCCATTCTTTTTATAGTTATTAATATAATTTCTCATAAATGTAATCTTTTAAATTCCAATTATAAATGTAATCTCCCTTTAAATTCCAATCCTACATCTTTTTAAGGTTAATTGTAAATTAGTAAGATATTTAGCAAATTAAAAATAAATAAATAAAATTGCTTAAAAGTATGAACTAGATGCTCCTTCTATTTATACACTATGCGGACATTAAGTTTTATTAATTATACACATAAAGCAGCAGTAATAAAAATTGAAATAACAATTTGGTGTTCAGTATTTTTAAGTCTCATAATACTTTCCCTGGTGGCACTGCAGTGGTGTATTCGTAGTGACACATTAATTTAATATTTAAATGTATAGCAATAAGTCGGATTTCTTCGTTTATTATGGATGACGAAACGGTGTTAGTTTTGGAAATAACCCAAACTTTTGAAATGAGAAGCCTTGCAACTTTTCATTGTGCATAACAAATAATTAGAAGTAACAAAGAAAGACTGAATATCTTCATAGTTGGAACATATTATTCTGGAATGCCGTACCTCAACAGTTATGAGAACTTGTTTCACTAATCCAGATTAAAAGAAAACGAAAAGATGTATTACTGTCAAAATGCTAAATTCAGGTATTAATAGGGATTATATCTATACCTATGAATAGTTATTTTTTATATGTTACCATATTCAGTATTATATGTAGTTAGTATTATTTATATACATTTATATAATGTAATGAATTTAGAGTAGTAGTTAGTAGTAGTTAGTAGTAGTTAGTAGTATTTAGAATATTCATGTTTAATAAGTGTAGTAACGTTCATGTATTACCTAGCAATAATTAGTGCTTTAGGTGGTCCTCAACAAAAGCCCCAAGAGGTTTCTAGAGGGGCTCCTCAGTTACACTTGTGTCTACTGAACAGTGTCCCAGTTACGGTCTGCATCTGTCTATACAGCGAACTTACAAGTTACCAAGAAAATGTCTGTGTTTTTAATGTCAATTTTTTTAGACGGTCAGTAAAATAATGTAATGTATAATATATGTATAATATATGTGTAACCAAATAAATTATGTTCTTATCTTACATATGACATGTGTATGTGTTTGTCCAGACTGGGCGACAGGTCGGATGGTCCTGGATGAGAACGGAGATCGCGAACCATTCTTCTGGGTCTTTGACCTTCACAAGGACGGCCACTTTCAGGTCGTGGCGGAGGTCACACATCGCTATAGCAACGGGCAGGAACAAAGGGTGAGACAGTATTGCTTGATTGGTTGCTTGAATAGGGTGGGCACAAATTTGTTAAATCAATTCATAAAACATTAAATAACATATATAATCCTATAGACCGCCTAAAAGAGAAAATGTGTGAACAGAACGATACATTGAAATAGTTATGGTACAAACTATAGATATTGGTATCGCACACTTGAAAACATTGCTGTGTTGAAGTAGTAATGTTAGTAACGTTATGTTTACAGCAGAATTCATTTACAAGAAACTTATCTATGTGTTACAGGTGGTGGAGTTTGTGCAGGACATTATCTGGGGTGACAGCAGTGTAGGCGACTCAAACACACCCAGAGACGTCCTGAAGTGTGGATTTCAGGGTGAGAAATGTCCAGGTGGGTGAAATGTGTACACAAAGTCACTGACCACAAGTACAGTTTGAAAATTGTGGATTGTATACCGGGTATCGTATCTGATTTTATGAGAGCAGTTCTGTATTAATAAATGTTGAATTTTCAAGTATTAAAGAAAGTTTAGTTTCAATGTAACATAATAGTAATAATACATGGCTGCATGCTTGCATCTATGATACATGCACACGCGCACGCATGCATGCTCACACATGCACACACGTGCACAGCACACATGCACGCATGCATGCACAAGCATGCACACACAACACATACAACAAACTGGTAATTTAAAGAAAATTAGAGTAACAGATTAATTATTGACACATGCCGGGAAAATCTATAATTTATTATATTTTGAGAAAGGTTTGCTGTAGCAAGTAATAATTTTAGGGAACTTGAAGGTTGGTTGGCCAACCGACGTTGTTTCAACACCTTTATGAAATAGAATGCATTGAAATGTTCACCTTGACTGTTGACCTTACAGATTACACTGTCTTTATCGTCACCCCGTCGGTCTCTGCGGCTAGTCTCATCATTCTCATTATTGCCCTCTTTGTCTACAGGTAAGTTCTTCTTAAAACACTATCTTTACATTCTCATTATTGCCCTCTTTGTCTACAGGTAAGTTCTCCTTAAAACACTCTCTTTACATTTCAATAATTACCACAAGTGTGTAAGACATACATGAAGATGGTACCAGAAGCCATAGTTTCAAAGGAAGTGTCAACAACGAATATATTAGACCAAGTAAAGAATAAACATATTTCTCACCCCGGCTGCTTCGCTTTATTATTTAATGTTAAAAAGAAATTATTAAAACAATTTAAATCTCGGTTCAAAAAAGATGACAATGGCCTTCCTTTTCCTTTTTTTCCTCTGGATGACAATTCCTGTTCTGTGTTACAGTCAAATTATCCTATAAAATAATTATATAATTTGTCTGTGAATCAGAAGATGCTATTTCCCCAGAATGGATTGCTTTATTTTACAATACTGTATGATTGATTTAATTACATTCCAATGCAGAAAATTCAGATTTGAGCATAGCCTTCAAGACATGGCTTGGCAGGTCAAATATGCTGACCTGAAGCCTAAAGGTCAAGGTCCTAGAAACTACACAAGTTCAGTAAGTGCATTAATTAATTGCGCTGCCATGAATGTTTATATTGTGTAATAATATTTTTTTAATGTGCAACATGATAATTAGCATTGGAAAGTACAATTTAAACCGAAAGAAAGTGGAATATCCGTATTTCTGAAATTGAAATTTATAGAATAGGCATCAGTTATATTTTATAATTATCTGAACTGTGTTAAATCCACTTAGGTAAATTTAAGTTACTATCTACATTTTTTTATTGACATGATGCACAAATAATATCCTACAATCCACAAACCAGATCATTTTATGTAAAACAATTTATTTGCTGCTCTCTGACCTCAGCTGAAGCTGCTGTCCGCTGGCTCAAGTCACGGTTCTGGGCGGTTCCGGTCAGCTTCGGGCACAGTGACCCGAAGGGGCGGTCGCATGACCAGCTGTAATAGCTCCCTCAGTCGAGTTAGTCTAGACGACCACGGTCAGATCTTCACGAGTACGGCGGTGTACCGCGGGGTGACTGTGGCTGTGAGGACTCTGAGGAAGACAGCTGTGAGGATGAACAAGAGTCTGCTGATGGAGATGAAACTGGTGAGTGGGATGTAGCATCCATACTGGACACATACACAGGGACATGTCTGTAGCACAGGAAGTAACTGGTGAGTGGGATGTAGCATCCATACTGGACACATACACTGGGACATGTCTGTAGCGCAGGAAGTAACTGGTGAGTGGGATGTAGCATCCATACTGGACACATACACAGGGACATGTCTGTAGCGCAGGAAGTAACTGGTGAGTGGGATGTAACATCCATACTGGACACATACACAGGGACATGTCTGTAGCACAGGAAGTAACTGGTGAGTGGGATGTAGCATCCATACTGGACACATACACAGGGACATGTCTGTAGCGCAGGAAGTAACTGGTGAGTGGGATGTAGCATCCATACTGGACACATACACAGGGACATGTCTGTAGCACAGGAAGTAACTGGTGAGTGGGATGTAGCATCCATACTGGACACATACACAGGGACATGTCTGTAGCGCAGGAAGTAACTGGTGAGTGGGATGTAGCATCCATACTGGACACATACACAGGGACATGTCTGTAGCACAGGAAGTAACTGGTGAGTGGGATGTAGCATCCATACTGGACACATACACTGGGACATGTCTGTAGCGCAGGAAGTAACTGGTGAGTGGGATGTAACATCCATACTGGACACATACACAGGGACATGTCTGTAGCACAGGAAGTAACTGGTGAGTGGGATGTAACATCCATACTGGACACATACACAGGGACATGTCTGTAGCACAGGAAGTAACTGGTGAGTGGGATGTAGCATCCATACTGGACACATACACAGGGACATGTCTGTAGCACAGGAAGTAACTGGTGAGTGGGATGTAGCATCCATACTGGACTGGGGCACCAAGTAACTGCCATACTGGACACATACACAGGGACATGTCTGTAGCACAGGAAGTAACTGGTGAGTGGGATGTAGCATCCATACTGGACACATACACAGGGACATGTCTGTAGCACAGGAAGTAACTGGTGAGTGGGATGTAGCATCCATACTGGACACATACACAGGGACATGTCTGTAGCACAGGAAGTAACTGGTGAGTGGGATGTAGCATCCATACTGGACACATACACAGGGACATGTCTGTAGCACAGGAAGTAACTGGTGAGTGGGATGTAGCATCCATACTGGACACATACACTGGGACATGTCTGTAGCGCAGGAAGTAACTGGTGAGTGGGATGTAACATCCATACTGGACACATACACAGGGACATGTCTGTAGCACAGGAAGTAACTGGTGAGTGGGATGTAACATCCATACTGGACACATACACAGGGACATGTCTGTAGCGCAGGAAGTAACTGGTGAGTGGGATGTAGCATCCATACTGGACACATACACAGGGACATGTCTGTAGCACAGGAAGTAACTGGTGAGTGGGATGTAGCATCCATACTGGACACATACACAGGGACATGTCTGTAGCACAGGAAGTAACTGGTGAGTGGGATGTAGCATCCATACTGGACACATACACAGGGACATGTCTGTAGCACAGGAAGTAACTGGTGAGTGGGATGTAGCATCCATAAGGGGTCAGCACACTGATAGTTTTCCCATTGGCGACCATGTTAACGTTTTGTCCGATTGTAAGAAAACGTGATCTAGAAACTGTATTAAACTTCTCACCTGCCGTTATCATCATCTCATTGACATGCTGGTCGAGTTTAGTCAAAATCTAATATTTCTAGCTCTTACAAAATGCCTGTATGTATGACACCCGTCAATATTTAGAAATGGATGCAGGCAGTAATCCGGCTAAAGTGTCAACCAGCCAAATTGCTGCCAAATACCCTTCCGCTTAGTAAAATCAGCTAAAAAGACACCATTTTACTGTCAACAGCTTCTACAATCACATCTAGAAATCTGACTACTGAAATGCACTTATTTCAGAGCAACTGAATATTGTAAAAAATCATTTCTCAAAAATATACTGCACTTTTTTTCATCTGTAACCAAGCAGGAAGTCTAACAGTGTCCTGACCCCATACTGAACACATACACAGGGACATGTCTGTAGCACAGGAAGTAACTGGTGAGTGGGATGTAGCATCCATACTGGACACATACACAGGGACATGTCTGTAGCACAGGAAGTAACTGGTGAGTGGGATGTAGCATCCATACTGGACACATACACAGGGACATGTCTGAAGCACAGGAAGTAACTGGTGATTGGGATGTAGCATCCATACTGGACACATACACAGGGACATGTCTGTAGCACAGGAAGTAACTGGTGAGTGGGATGTAGCATCCATACTGGACACATACACTGGAACATGTCTGTAGCACAGGAAGTAACTGCATGTGTCTTTGTCCCAGTTACAGTCTATGCATCTGTCTATACAGATCACTTACAAGTATACCAAGAAATGTCTGGGTTTCTAATGTCAATTTTTTGTAGTCAGTCAATAAAGAATGTAATTGTTTGCTGATAACAAATAGAGACCACCACTCTGTGAGTCCATGACATGTTATAGATATATGCATCTGTCTATACAGGGTATTTGTATACCAAGAAAATGTCCGGGTATTAAAAGAAAGTTGTTCTTGAATTGAATTCATATAAACACAGACTATACCACACAAGGAAGCATTACCGTCCAGTGCAACAAAATGAACAATCTTCATCATCCAGTTTTGAATGAGGAATGAGAAATGACATTTCTGCTTACCTGTAATCACAGGTGTAAGTTTTATGACATTTTTGCTTGCCTGTAATAACAGGTGGTGTGGTGTTTTATGAAATTTATGACAATAAGACATAACATTTTTATGAACAAAATATGCCATTTGTTTAGATGGAAATATATAAAATTGTGTTACCTGTATTTTTACCTTTACCCACCCGTATTTACCTGGGTATTGCTGACATTTATGACAACGGCACATCTTGTAACATTTGTATGAACAAATTATGCCATTTGTACACATGAAAGTATATAAAATTGTGTTACTTACCTGTATTTTTACCTTTACCCACCTGTATTTACCTTGGTATTGCTAATTATCATTATGTAATCCACAAATCTTGATTCCTCGATCAATACACATTATTTACGTAATATAATTTTTTTTAAAAGATATCATTAAAACAAATGTATCTCGGCAAAAAGGTCCGTCCAAAACATCCTTCTGCGTTATCTGTTGGGGGATGACTCCCTGGCCCAGAATGGAATCCAAGAAGTCTTTCGATATGAAGCCCGTCAAACCTTCACACCAAAGCGCTGGTGTTGTCTTATTCATGTATTGGCATTGAGCAGTATCTTCCAGCAAGACAGACTATCTGTGTTCCCTGATGTTCCAGTAGCATATTGTCCTCTTGTCAATGCTATTATGAAATCATTAAAAGGATTAAATGCCCTGGAGCAACCACCCAAGAAGGAAGTTGTCCTACTATGGACTAGATACGGTAATTTTCACTCAGCTCCATGTGCTGTGTATGTACCTAAACATATTGTACCATTACTAGCAAAGAAGGGGACACATGCCAGAAGAAAACGAACTGGTTCAACTGCTGGTGGCAGTAGACACGTCAAACAGACAAAGATACACGTTTTTTCGGAAGAATACAATTGCTACAGTGGCATCCAACTCTGCACCGTCTGCCACTGCAACTCAATCAGCTGAATCCCACTCTGCACCGTCTGCCACTGCAACTCCTGCTGAATCCCACTCTGCACTGTCTGCCAATGCAACTCCATCTGGTGAATCTCACTCTGCACCGCCTGCCAATGCAACTCCATCTGCTGAATCCTACTCTGCACCGTCTGCCACTGCAACTCCATCAGCTGAATTCCACTCTGCACCGTCTGCCAATGCAACTCCATCTGCTGAATCTCACTCTGCACCGCCTGCCAAAGCAACTCCATCTGCTGAATCCCACTCTGCACTGTCTGCCACTGCAATTCCATCCATCTGGTGAATCTCACTCTGCACCGCCTGCCAATGCAGCTCCATCTGCTGAATCCCACTCTGAAACGGCTGCCACTGCAACTTCATCAGCTGAATCCCACTCTGCACCATCTGCCAATGCAACTCCATCTGCTGAACCCCACTCTGAACCGTCTGCCACTGCAACTCCATCTGCTGAAGCCCACTCTGAACCGTCCGCCACTGCAACTCCATCTGCTGAATCCCATTCTGAACCGTCTGCCACTGCAACTCCATCTGCTGAATCTCACTCTGCACCATCTGCCATTGCAGCACCATCTGGTGAATCCCACTCTGCACCATCTGCCAATGCAGCTCCATTTGCTGAATCCCACTCTGCACCATCTACCACTGCAACTCCATCAGCTGAATCCTGCTCTGCACCGTCAGCAGAGCACAGGAGTGCCAAGGAAGTCCCAACTTTGAGAAATAATCTCAAGAAAGCAACAGTAAAGGCATTTGACTCTGTTAAAGCTGCTGTAGTTGCCCAGATGGCAACAGTATTGATTCAGGCACAGGAGGCAATACCAACTGTCAAGAACAGCAAGCTGGTCAGACTTCAAATTTTTAATGTAAGTAATTTTAGTCATTATGTATGCCCGTATTGGAGACATCATTGCATCCTTTGTTCCTTTGTTATTTCATGTGTGCTTTACAGTCGGCAAACATGGGTTATTTTGACATACAGGGTGCATATGATGTACAAGTATGTCAAAAGAATCGATATATTGTTGGTTGGTAAAGGTGTACAAGGGCAGGGATGAAAAATGTGTTCAATCGAAAATCCAAGATAATCCATTGATTAATTTGCTGTACTGAAAATATTTTTTATAGTATTAAATAAATTAATGATTCATAATTAGTTAATTATAAAATTTCTATATCTTGCGGATTATGGCTTCAGACATTCAATTAGGAGATCTGCCTGGGGATACTAGATCCCAACTCGAACCATCAATTTATTATATCATAAGCTTCTGGGTGGGGGGATTTGTTATCAACAAATTGCGGGCATCCCGGGGAATATTATTTCACTTGTGGTCGTCAGCGACAAAACAATCTAGTGTTTGTCTGCTGTCTATGGTCTATCATTCATGTCCTAACAGTTGCCCCTTTGTGGACTTGGTTCTTTAACAACCCATTTTATATTAACCTTATGTAATGGTTCAAAGTGCTGGCTGAAATAATGTAGACTTACAGCACACCGAGCCCTAATCCCTATGTTTTGACCTTAGCTACTGGTTTTAACCTTTTACAAAGTCACACAGATAAATCTTCTCAGCTATGACATCAAATGTACCATCAACTTTGCTTGAAATTAATTCATAGTGCCATGAACCAGCTCGTATATATTTCAAATTTAATGTATTGAAATGCACAATTTATGATCTAAGGTTCTTTTTTCCTCAACAGGGTGTGTCCAGTCTGAAGCATCTACGTACTGCTGATGGCATCACACACTACCAACACAATGACTCGATAAATGACTTTTACCGTATAATGGCACAGATGATGAGAGATGAGTTTGAAGCAGACAGGACCAGCAGCCCTTATTCATTTTATAAGAATAGAGGTGGACAGTCTGCCGCAAACAGGTCAATTATAGTTCTATATGTGTGATATATCAACAGATGTGGAATGCTGCAGACAAGGTTTCTTGGTGTCGGGGAGCTGCAGATGACTGATGCAGACCATGTCTTTTAAGGAACGCTGGCTGTCATCCAGGAACACCAGTTACAACTAGACAAGTTGCTTGGGGTAGCATGTAGTATGTGGTGAACAAAGGCTTTTCTATGAAGTGAATGAATATCAAATAGATTGCCAAAGTAGGCGTTTGTTACCTGTCAATAAACATTTATTGTTCAAAATAGTTGTATACTAGTGTACACTTTTAAACAAACACCATACAACTTATCCCAAGATGATTATTTGAAGAAGTTTAAATAGTATTTATTGCAAACTTGATATCTGATGTGGATGTACATTTTTTCATTTACGTGCATGCAAGTGAGCAGTACTTGTATAAGCTGGTAATAATTGAAGCCGGCCTGCACAGATACACGTTGTATATTATCTGAGTGGCAAATACTGGGTGCATTTCTAAATGTCTAATTGGCCAAATTAAGGTGGTATGGTGTTTGTTTAATATTGGCTAACACCAAAAGAATTTGGCTAAAGAAATTGTCAGGCCTTTAGCCAACTTTGCTAAAGGAAATTTATAACTAGAGTTAGCCCAAGTAATATAAATAAGAACAACAAAGGTGTAGGAGAATTTTTTTCAAATGCAATTCCATAAACTGCTTCAGATGACTGTGGATCTGAAGAATCAGAATCTGGCTGTGTTTATTGGGGCGACTGTTGAAACCCCTAGCATCTGTGAGGTGTGGGAATACTGCCCAAAGGGTAGCCTACAGGTAAGTCTTCTTACACGGGATAATATCTAAATGTTTGTTTTATTCCGGTAAAGCAACACGTCACTGTATGTGAAGTGACAACTGTTTTTCATCTGCAGTGATACAGATAGATGTATTGCATATATAATTAAATTAATGCAGATGTCCTTTGGTTAGATACAAATTCATTTTAATAGTAACAAATTTTCTTTATTTGCGCAGACAAGATTATTTTAATGTGCTAAAATAGATTATGTTAGTCTCGGAACAATGTTTGTACACATATCCAAATATAGGGAGTTACCTTTGTAGAGGCTTTCACCTGCGAATCACGCAAGCTTTACCAATACATATGTGATGTCCTGGTCGAATGAATATGTTCTGCGGTTGCATAGATAATATGTTCTTCATTTAAACAATTTGCATTTATTGGTATTTGTTGAGTGGATTATGACATAATTAAACTTTGATAACTTTATTTGTCGATGTAAATGTATGTTCACATGTTTGAAGTTTTCACATGCATTGTTTTTCAGGATGTCATTTGGAATGAGAACATCAAACTTGATGACATGTTCAAGTTCTCCCTGGCTATAGACATATTTAAGGTAAGCACACGAGCTGGGAGGATGATATGAAAAGAGACTTGGCAGGCTGAGGGGGATGGATGTGAGTGAGAGATAGGAGGAGAGTAGTGAGAGGAGGAGATGGCCAGTGAAATGGGATCATAGATGGAAGAAAATATACAAATTGCGGACCAACATTGAGGCCAGTATCAGTCCTGGACGTCGGGGACAGAGATGAGAACAATGAGATGGGAAAAAGATTCACGTTATATGGTAAAAATTAATACTGAACACAGTAAACGCTCTTGTGCACGTCGTTTCGTGGGGATTTATTGCATTTTTACATAAATTAGATAGTATCATAGCTCAACATGTGTTTAAATAAATGTTTAATCCTGGTTTGGGCGAAATTTCAAAAATGGCATCACATTTTGTCCTGAACCCCTTCATTTGTTGATGTATATTTCGTTTTTATTATCAACAAATTATGTAATGTTATTCTCTCCTTGTTAGTAAGATTGTTCATCGTTTAAGGGCCTGAAATACCTGCATGAGAGTGAACTTGGGTGTCACGGCCGGCTGAAGAGCCCCAACTGTGTCATAGATGGCCGCTGGGTGTGTAAACTGACCGACTATGGCCTTCACCACTTCCGCAGTGGTCAACAACTTGACCCGGAAGTGACCGATCACATGATGTATTCAAGTAAATCATTGTTATTTCCTTATCAACAATGTTAAAGTGTATGTTTATTCTTGAAATATGTTGGATTTACCTATAATGTATCTGAATATTTCTTTATATTTTGTTCTTGTCTTGAAATTAGTGCAGTGACTGTTGTTGTCACATCTAGCTAGCTAATACAGGTGACATTATCACATATTTATTCAACACTTATCCCACATTTACATCTCACACCAGCCAACCAACATTAGCATTAGCAAGGGTTGTGATTATTTCACCTCAGTGTTCTCAATGCTACAGCTCCCTGTGGGATCTAGTTACCTACTACAGCTCCCTGTGGTATCTAGTTACCTACTATAGCTCCCTGTGATATCTAGTTACCTACTATAGCTCCCTGTGGTATCTAGTTACCTACTATAGCTCCCTGTGATATCTAGTTACCTACTATAGCTCCCTGTGGTATCTAGTTACCTACTATAGCTCCCTGTGGTATCTAGTTACCTACTATAGCTCCCTGTGATATCTAGTTACCTACTATAGCTCCCTGTGGTATCTAGTTACCTACTATAGCTCCCTGTGATATCTAGTTACCTACTATAGCTCCCTGTGGTATCTAGTTACCTACTATAGCTCCCTGTCTAGTTACCTACTATAGCTCCCTGTGGTATCTAGTTACCTACTATAGCTCCCTGTGGTTATCTAGCTCCCTGTGGTATCTAGTTACCTACTACAGCTCCCTGTGGTATCTAGTTACCTACTATAGCTCCCTGTGATATCTAATTACCTACTATAGCTCCCTGTGGTATCTAGTTACCTACTATAGCTCCCTGTGATATCTAGTTACCTACTATAGCTCCTTGTGGTATCTAGTTACCTACTATAGCTCCCTGTGATATCTAGTTACCTACTATAGCTCCCTGTGGTATCTAGTTACCTACTATAGCTCCCTGTGGTATCTAGTTACCTACTACAGCTCCCTGTGATATCTAGTTACCTACTATAGCTCCCTGTGGTATCTAGTTACCTACTATAGCTCCCTGTGGTATCTAGTTACCTACTATAGCTCCCTGTGGTATCTAGTTACCTACTACAGCTCCCTGTCGTATCTAGTTACCTACTATAGCTCCCTGTGGTATCTAGTTACCTACTACAGCTCCCTGTCGTATCTAGTTACTTACTACAGCTCCCTGTGGTATCTAGTTACCTACTACAGCTCCCTGTCGTATCTAGTTACCTACTACAGCTCCCTGTGGTATCTAGTTACCTACTACAGCTCCCTGTCGCATCTAGTTACCTACTACAGCTCCCTGTGGTATCTAGTTACCTACTATAGCTCGCTGTGGTATCTAGTTACCTACTACAGCTCCCTGTCATATCTAGTTACCTACTACAGCTCCCTGTGGTATCTAGTTACCTACTACAGCTCCCTGTCATATCTAGTTACCTACTACAGCTCCCTGTCGTATCTAGTTACCTACTATAGCTCCCTGTAGTATCTAGTTACCTACTACAGCTCCCTGTCGTATCTAGTTACCTAATACAGCTCCCTGTGGTATCTAGTTACCTACTACAGCTCCCTGTCGTATCTAGTTACCTACTATAGCTCCCTGTCGTATCTAGTTACCTACTATAGCTCCCTGTGGTATCTAGTTACCTACTATAGCTCCCTGTGGTATCTAGTTACCTACTATAGCTCCCTGTGGTATCTAGTTACCTACTATAGCTCCCTGTGGTATCTAGTTACCTACTATAGCTCCCTGTGGTATCTAGTTACCTACTACAGCTCCCTGTGGTATCTAGTTACCTACTATAGCTCCCTGTGGTATCTAGTTACCTACTATAGCTCCCTGTGGTATCTAGTTACCTACTATAGCTCCCTGTGGTATCTAGTTACCTACTATAGCTCCCTGTGGTATCTAGTTACCTACTACAGCTTACTATAGCCTCTCCCTGTATCTAGTTACCTACTATAGCTCCCTGTGGTATCTAGTTACCTACTACCTGTGGTATCTAGTTACCTACTATAGCTCCCTGTGGTATCTAGTTACCTACTACAGCTCCCTGCGGTATCTAGTTACCTACTATATCTCCCTGTGGTATCTAGTTACCTACTATAGCTCCCTGTGGTATCTAGTTACCTACTACAGCTCCCTGTGGTATCTAGTTACCTACTACAGCTCCCTGTGATATTTAGTTACCTACTACAGCTCCCTGTGGTATCTAGTTACCTACTATAGCTCCCTGTGGTATCTAGTTACCTACTATAGCTCCCTGTGGTATCTAGTTACCTACTATAGCTCCCTGTGGTATCTAGTTACCTACTACAGCTCCCTGTGGTATCTAGTTACCTACTACAGCTCCATGTGGTATCTAGTTACCTACTATAGCTCCCTGTGGTATCTAGTTACCTACTATAGCTCCCTGTGGTATCTAGTTACCTACTATAGCTCCCTGTGGTATCTAGTTACCTACTACAGCTCCCTGTGGTATCTAGTTACCTACTATAGCTCCCTGTGGTATCTAGTTACCTACTACAGCTCCCTGTGGTATCTAGTTACCTACTATAGCTCCCTGTGGTATCTAGTTACCTACTATAGCTCCCTGTGGTATCTAGATACCTACTATAGCTCCCTGTGGTATCTAGTTACCTACTACAGCTCCCTGTCATATCTAGTTACCTACTACAGCTCCCTGTGGTATCTAGTTACCTACTACAGCTCCCTGTCGTATCTAGTTACCTACTATAGCTCCCTGTAGTATCTAGTTACCTACTACAGCTCCCTGTCGTATCTAGTTACCTACTACAGCTCCCTGTGGTATCTAGTTACCTACTACAGCTCCCTGTCGTATCTAGTTACCTACTATAGCTCCCTGTCGTATCTAGTTACCTACTATAGCTCCCTGTGGTATCTAGTTACCTACTATAGCTCCCTGTGGTATCTAGTTACCTACTATAGCTCCCTGTGGTATCTAGTTACCTACTATAGCTCCCTGTGGTATCTAGTTACCTACTATAGCTCCCTGTGGTATCTAGTTACCTACTATAGCTCCCTGTGGTATCTAGTTACCTACTATAGCTCCCTGTGGTATCTAGTTACCTACTACAGCTCCCTGTGGTATCTAGTTACCTACTATAGCTCCCTCTAGTTACCTACTACAGCTCCCTGTGGTATCTAGTTACCTACTATAGCTCCCTGTGGTATCTAGTTACCTACTATAGCTCCCTGTGGTATCTAGTTACCTACTATAGCTCCCTGTGGTATCTAGTTACCTACTATAGCTCCCTGTGGTATCTAGTTACCTACTATAGCTCCCTGTCATATCTAATTACCTACTACAGCTCCCTGTGGTATCTAGTTACCTACTACAGCTCCCTGTCATATCTAGTTACCTACTATAGCTCCCTGTGGTATCTAGTTACCTACTACAGCTCCCTGTGGTATCTAGTTACCTACTATAGCTCCCTGTGGTATCTAGTTACCTACTATAGCTCCCTGTGGTATCTAGATACCTACTATAGCTCCCTGTGGTATCTAGTTACCTACTACAGCTATATGTGGTATCTAGTTACCTACTACATCTCCCTGTGGTATCTAGTTACCTACTACAGCTCCCTGTGGTATCTAGTTACCTACTACAGCTCCCTGTGGTATCCATCCATCTGTTGACCACTTAAATACTGCTTATCGATTTTGAGATTGACCAACCCCTTTGTCTTGATGTGCCTCTGAGCTTGGTTTCCGAGGATATAGGCGCATAAGAAGTTAACTTATTATTATTATGCAAACTTGCCAAGAGTTTCTATTGTAGTTTCCACTAACTAGTGTCTCCATAACACAGGGTCCTCCTGTTGCTCTCATTAACACAGGGTCCTCCTGTTGCTCTCATTAACACAGGGTCCTCCTGTTGCTCTCATTAACACAGGGTCCTCCTGTTGCTCTTTTTAACACAGGGTCCTCCTGTTGCTCTCATTAACATGGTCCTCCTGTTGCTCTCATTAACACAAGGTCCTCCTGCTGCTC
The DNA here is from genome assembly GCA_020002185.1 of Paraescarpia echinospica. Classification (NCBI taxonomy): domain Eukaryota; kingdom Metazoa; phylum Annelida; class Polychaeta; order Sabellida; family Siboglinidae; genus Paraescarpia; species Paraescarpia echinospica. The sequence goes on from CM034536.1 coordinate 31,226,446, forward strand.
TCATTAACACAGGGTCCTCCTGTTGCTCTCATTAATACAGGGTCATCCTGTTGCTCTCATTAACACAAGGTCCTCCTGTTGCTCTCATTAACACAAGGTCCTCCTGTTGCTCTCATTAACACAGGGTCTTCCTGTTGCTCTCATTAACACAGGGTCCTCCTGTTGCTCTTTTTAACACAGGGTCCTCCTGTTGCTCTCATTAACACGGTCCTCCTGTTGCTCTCATTAACACAAGGTCCTCCTGCTGCTCTCATTAACACAGGGTCCTCCTGTTGCTCTCATTAATACAGGGTCATCCTGTTGCTCTCATTAACACAAGGTCCTCCTGTTGCTCTCATTAACACAGGGTCCTCCTGTTGCTCTCATTAACACAGGGTCATCCTGTTGCTCTCATTAACACAGGGTCCTCCTGTTGCTCTCATTAATACAGGGTCATCCTGTTGCTCTCATTAACACAAGGTCCTCCTGTTGCTCTCATTAACACAAGGTCCTCCTGCTGCTCTCATTAACACAGGGTCCTCCTGTTGCTCTCATTAATACAGGGTCATCCTGTTGCTCTCATTAACACAAGGTCCTCCTGTTGCTCTCATTAACACAAGATCCTCCTGTTGCTCTCATTACCCACACCCAGTATAGACTGTTTACCAATGTCAGTCATTAAACATGATCATTTGTGCATCCCAGGTCAGTTCTGGTTGTCCCCGGAACTACTGAGGACAGGGAAGACTTACTCTCAGAAGGGAGACATCTACGCTGGAGCAGTCATACTCAAGGAAATCTTCTCCCGAAGTTCTCCCTACTCTGAGGCCGATGAACTCAGTCCTCAAGGTAAAACTACAGCGGGTGATCCAACACACTGTTATACATACTCAACTAAACATTAGTTTGTCTTATATATTTGAAATGTCCTCCAAAGATATTTAACCAACTGCCACACAATTTGGCATGCAAACTCACGATACTCGTTATTAAAATAAAAAATCCCACATTTAAAAATCAAAAATTTTTTTTTTAGCTGCCACACGGAAGAAAGCAAATATCAGATGTAGTGTTGTGGGATGCCGTATCAGTCATCCTTTTTGCTAATTTAGGCTCGGTTATCCAACCTCTGCGATGTGCACAAGAAATCCTTTTGTTAACATGCACTATTGTGTCTGATGAATTTAATTTGTTAACCAGAATCTTGGCAACCAAAAATGTACTCTCAAGTGGTCTAATTAAATAAGAGTAATGGTTTATTAGTTTATACGAAGCGCTCAAACCAATTTTGAATAATAATTATATTGATACAAAACAGTAAAATAAAACAATTAATTTTGTGAGCAGAGATCATCGAGAGGGTGAGAGATAGACCTGGACCAATGAGACCATTCCGACCGGTCCTCACCGAGGTGGCAGGCTCTGAGATGCTGCGGTCCCTCATACGAGAGAGTTGGACCGAGGACCCGGCCGACAGACCATCGGTGACACAACTTCTCAAGGATCTGCAACTCATCAACCCTTTCAAGTCAGTTCAATTAAATGCTGAATGTATCTCGAGGATTCTGTAAATTGTAATGGAAATATATTTTGTTAACACTTTTTTAACACAATAATAGTGTAAGAAATATGATTGCAAAATAAGGCATACAGAGAAAACGTATTTAGTTTATTTTCACAAAAATATTTTGCAATATTGGAAAAAAATTATCTTTCTTGGGAAAAAGAATGTGTGGCCCTCAAAATGGTTGAATCTTTCCATGGAATACTGGTAGGGTTTCTAAATGAATGTATGTAAATATTAACAAGACTAATCACTTATATGTTACATTGCAAGTATGAGTATATTTACATCACACTAAATATACTACATTTTAAGTCATCCTATCAATGTGTAGTTCAAATAAATGTTATGCAATAGACAATACTGAAGTTTTATTGAAAATTAGATGCATTTTCAATTAAATTGACGTATTTTAAGGACATCAGAAATCACAGTTGGCATTTTATCAGTTTTTTGTACCAAACTTCATTAGTGGATGTGATGACATGGTTACAGTGACGTGATTATGATGACATGATTATGAGATTATGATGACATGGTTATGATGACGTGGTTGTGATGACATGGTTATGATGACATGGTCTTAGCCCATAAACTCACATCTGATTTTGATCTTGGAAACCAGCTTGTTGCCTGGATTGTTGATTTTTTGTTGTGTCGTTCTCAGTATGTTTTGCGAATGGGAAATTTTCTGACATGAGGTTGACACATACGGGCTCGCCTCAGGGTTGTCTCTCACCCCCCCTATACATCTTGTACACTGACAGTTGTAGAAGTGCTCACATAGACAGGTTTTTAGTGAAATTTGCTGATGACATTGCCTTACTTTCACTTCTCTTTGGTTCCCACCAAGATCATGGCCCGGCACTACAAGATTTTGTTGAGTGGTGTGATGACTCCTATTTAAAGTTTAAAGTATGTAAGACCAAGGAGTTAGTAATAGATTTCAGAAAACACAGTCAGACCTGAAAAAAAACCACCATTCATGATCAAGAGGTTGAATTGTCACAAGTACAAATACTTAGGTACAGTGTTTGATAACAAACTTAGATGCGATGACAACACTGAAGTAATCGTCGAGAAATGTCAGCAGCGCCTGTACTTTCTTAGAAAATTAAACTCATTTTTTGTGGATAGAACAATTTAAAACCTGTTTTACAAGTCTTATTGAGAGTGTTCTTTGCTTTTCGTGTATCTGCTGGTATTTCAACCTGAGTGTTAAAAAAGTTTACAGAAGATTGTACGTGTCAGCTCCAAAATAATCGGAGAGACATCAGTCACTTTTGTGAACAACTTAGGAAGGGACATTTTATTTTAGCCAATGATAGTCATGCTCTATATCCCATGTTTGAGTCTGCTGTCGGGCTGCCGTTTTAGGTGTCCCTCGTGCAAAACAAACCTTAAGAAGTTATCTTTTATTCCTGCTGCCATCAGTCGTTTTAACAAAGTGAAATTAATGTAGTGTGTGCGTGCGTGCGTGCGTGCGTGCGTGTGTGTTCTAAATATTTAGTGGTTACAGTGTGAAGAAATCCACTCCATGTGTTCATGTGATAAATTATTCTTTTTGTGAAAATTATGACGTGAGCCAGTAATACGCTGTTACCTATGTTATATTTTATATTTATATATATATACAGTGTATATATATTTATACACTGTGCTCAGCCAAACGACGATGTAATTGCTCTTACAGGGATGTATAAAGTTGTATTGTATTGTATGGTAGTGATGACATGGTTAAGATGAAGTGGATACGGTGACTTGTTCTTAGGACAGCGAATGTGCTGGACAACATGGTGTCTATGATGGAGAAATACACAAATAACCTGGAGGAGCTGGTGAGTGAGAGAACGTCACAGTTGGAGGAGGAGAAGTCAAGGACTGAGAACCTGCTGCTGCGGATGCTGCCACGGTAACTACACTTGCAAATCTCTGGCAATTTGCTAGCTCCAAATGCACTTTTTCCAGGTTGAGACATTCCAGGGGATAGTGAATCTTGTGTTGATGTACAGAAATCTTTTTTGTGAACTGTCTATTCTTTGAAATGCATGTGTTATTTCTCCTCTTATAAAACAAATAAACTGTAATCACCTATAATCCTCAGTGACCTGAGTCCTGATGTGCATCCATCCAGAAACATTAAGCATGATGTCATGAACATGTACCGGGTATGTCATCATTAGAATATGGGACCGTAGGTTTAATTTCAGATCATTTTAAAGTGTTGTTCATTTAAGATTTTTGGTGCAGGTATATGGAGAAAGCACACTTGCTGAGGCTAAGCTTAGTTTTAGGAACTAAAAAGTACTAGTGTACATTTTGCCTTAATTTATAATTATTACTAGTTTGGCTGTACTTCTTATTTGGATCATTGCAACATTGACCTGTATTCGTCAGGAATACACGTATAGTTCCTCGTGTGTGTGTGTAGGCGGCGCTGTGTTACAGGTCAGTTGCCGAGTGCCTGAAGCACGGGGTTGTTGTCCAGCCTGAGGCATTCAACGCGGTCAGCATCTACTTCTCGGACATCGTCCAGTTCACCAAACTCTCAGCCGCCAGCACAGCTATACAGGTAGGGGGCACCACCAGTTCAGTGAGTCTGAAATTCTGTATACTGCTCACTAAAATTAATTTCAAGCAAAGAAAATTTGAAATGGGTGTAAAAATTCTTTATGTACTTCATCAGATTTTGTATTGTACAAAGATTATTTACGTTTTTAAAGACTGATTTTGCCGATTCTTAGGGCAAAACAGTGTCACACGATAACATGCAAAAATATTATATGTTTAGGTGAGCAATATATCCAGATGCAGTATGATATTGTGCAACATCACGTTGTCAGACTAATAGGACAAAAAGCCAGCCCTAATACAAGATGGTCAAAGGCACCCTTGTAACCACAATGAGGGCTCCATCCTGTCTTCTGTTGCAGGTGGTCACCATGTTGAATGAACTGTACACCATCTTTGATGAAATCATTGCACACCATGACGTCTACAAGGTACCGATGCCTCACTGTTACATTTTCACACAGTGCATTGCAGTTACATAAACTTTGGTATAAAATCAATATTTGTTGATATTGTCATTCTTTAGAACAAATGTCCAACACTGTCATCCTTACCAATGGCAGTGGGGTACTGTAAATAAAAGAGCAATTGAAACATACAAAATATAAAAATAAGGCATCCATGTACCAACCATTGTGCTGAGTAATCCAAGGCGCTAATGGTCGGGGTATTACATGTTTAATCATATTTTCGTTTTACTTGATTCCACATAAGACGCATGAGAATGAGCCTGGTGTTGTTTTGATCACCAGGTGGCGTTAGTGCTGTTCAGTGCATAAGATGGACTTGTACAAAGGTGCTTGAAAACATGCTATAAACTAGTTGGTGCAAATTGATAGTTTCCATTAGCTAAAACTGTAAGAAACAGTTTTGTTTGGGGACAGTTGGTTACTTGTCGTCCCCTTTCTCCACCGAGTGTGCCTGGCTCGATGCGGGTCCTCCATATTTGTTTGTCTTCTTCATCACTGAACCTGTTTCTCTCCTGTCTCCCATCCATTTCCATTTCGCCTATCTCTCACTTTTGTTATCCAACTCTGTCCAACCAATCTTGCTAAATCTCTAATCACAGTCCTCCCACCCTAATTGTGGACTTCCTCATCTCCACCCTTCCACTCTCAGCGCATCTGCTGTCTTCATTAGTTGTGTTCCTTCAATTAGTACCTACCTACATGTCCTGCCCACATTGCCTGACTCCTCACAGCCTTCTTTCTAAAACTCTTTCGCACCAGCCTCCCCTCTCAGCTCTTCCATTTTTCACTTGTCTACATGGTAAGATTGGACTCTCAGTTGAAAGATTCTGGTTTTGAATCCTATTGTTGCTGTTTTGAACCTGGGGCAAGTTCGTTCACTCTACATTGCTCCAGTTCACTCGGCTGTATGAATGAATTGACCATAGGCCATAGACAGTGGTGGATACTTGTGTACGAATAGTCTTCGTGCATGAATTACAGCATGGCTGAATGCTTCCCAGAGAAGTTGAGATGGTGTACGATTGAACAGGTCTGCCAGGGAATGAAGTGTAAAGCATTTCAGTTCTGAGAACTGGATACTGTACTATGTAAGAACTTACCATTAACTTACCTTTACATTTCACTCCCGTGTTTGTAATAACGCTGGTAATATACAATGCTTGTGTTTGTGAGGTGGAGACAATTGGAGACGCCTACATGTTAGTGAGTGGGGTGCCCCAGGCCAATGCTGACACCCACGCTGTGCACATCGCTAACTGCGCCCTCGAGTTCCTGAGTGCCGTACTCCAGTTCACTGTGCCCCATCTACCTGACTACACCCTCAGGATACGCACAGGCGAGTGCTTCAGTTCACCCTATCTACTTGACTACACCCTCAGGATATGCACAGGTGAGTGCATCAGTTCACCACATCTACCTGACTACACCCTCAGGTGAATCCTTCAGTTCACCCCATCTACCTGACTACACCCTCATGATATGCACATGTGAGTGCGTCAGTTCACCCCATCTTCCTGACTACACCCCAGGTCACGCAGGCTAGGTGTTCACAGTGGCCGAATGGTGGCTGACATTGCGGTGTTGATGGCCTAACTGTCTGTTGCAGGTGTATGGCCCAGTGGTGGCTGACATTGTGGCGTTGATGGCCTAGCTGTCTGTTGTAGGTGTACAAAGTGGCCCTGTGGTGGCTGACATTGTCGCATTGATGGCCTAGCTGTTTGTTGTACGTGTACGGCCCAGTGGTGGCCGACATTGTGGCGTTGATGGCCTAGCTGTCTGTTGTAGGTGTATGGCCCTGTGGTGGCTGACATTGTGGTGTTGATGACCTAACTGTCTGTTGTAGGTGTACACAGTGGCCCTGTGGTGGCTGACATTGTGGTGTTGATGGCCTAGCTGTCTGTTGTAGGTGTACACAGTGGCTCAATGGTGGCTGACATTGTGGTGTTGATGGCCTAGCTGTCTGTTGCAGGTGTACGGCCTAGTGGTGGCTGACATTGTGGCGTTGATGGTCTAGCTGTCGTTGCAGGTGTACGGCCCTGTGGTGGCTGACATTGTGGCATTGATGGCCTAGCTGTTTGTTGCAGGTGTACACAGCGGTCCTGTGGTGGCTGGTATTGTGGGGTTGACGATGCCTCGTTACTGTCTCTTTGGAGACACTGTGCTCATGACAGCCCTACTGGAGTCTCGTGGACAGCGTATGTAACCAGCTGTTTTGTGCTACAACAACCAGTTATTTTCACTCTGCCATTTATAAACTATAGCTTTTATGTTCAATATCTTCCCTTTTTTATGGTTTAAAACATCCATGCACATGGCAATATACTGACGTAGCAACTATTCCAGACATTTTGTTAGGAGTCAGCATTTTTGTCTTGACATTCTGTAAAATCGTATTCTAATTGTCATGGGTTAACTGGTCTGTAGCATTCGAATTGAGTATCATGCTTCAAAATATACCAGTGTTCCGCCCAGGTTTTCAAAAGGGCAGAGTGCCCTTTTAGTAAAAGGGCACATAGAGCGCGGTGAGCAGTGGGTAAAAGGGCACTTGCGACACGTGACTAAATTAAATACATGAGATGTAGTAGCAGTGAACAGCTTGTAGTTTAATATCATACTACTTACATACAGTATATTATGTACACAGTGTATGCATATATTTCTGTACTATAATATAGGCTCGGGCATTGTAGAACAAAACATACTTTTTAATTTGTGTCAATCTGCATAATATTCAACATACACAGAGAATATTATACAGGTAGTATTTGTGCCAAATTCCTTTGGGCTAGGCTTATCATAATTGAGATATACTGTTATGTTCGATTTTGACAAATAAAAATACATATGCAATATAGTAATTTAGAAAAATGACATTTAGATAAATATAAATGTGGACAAATGGAACATTATAGTATATATAGACAATACAACATGTTTAATTTAGTTAAATTGGCATGTCTTAACTTTATTTAAGTTTTAGCAAAACACAATATTCAGCATGAAATAACATTTTATGTATAAATTCCCAGACTATTACGTAAGCAAAAGGTATGCAAAATATTGTTGGGCTAGGCTGATACATTACAATGCAAATAGTAAAAGGTGTAACTGAAAAGGTGTGATGTCATAATTAAAATACTGCATAACTAATTTTGTTTTATTTACAGAAAAAACCACCCAATCTCAATGTTAACAATCAGTCAACAAACAGAAAAAAGTAACTATCACTAGTTTGAAGCCACTGTTTAATGATACCCCTCTGAATAATAATTATAACAGGTAGCAATTGCTAAACGTATTTTTATAATTTTGCACTCATCACATGAGAAAGAATTTATCGGCAAATTTAAAGGTAGAAGTCTCCTCATAATAGGACTGTAACTTTTGAAGATACAAACAAAAAAGGTATGTATGTATAGTCGAGGCGCTGCGAGAAAGTCCGTCACTCTGATCTGTCCACTTTCGAAGGTCAGCGCTTCCTCAAATCAATGTACTTTAATATTTGTTGGCACACACGGTTAAGAATTTAACGGCGATCGGGATCGAGATATGGACGACTGGACAATCGAACTGAGCGCATGGCGTGATGTCTGCAAGCGTCCCGATTTTGACTTTGTATCCCATTCCCAATCGCGGGATGCGTGATTGTTGAAAAATTTAACTGCACACGTGGCGCAATCGGGATACGGATGTGTTTCAAGATCGGGGCGCTTGCAGACACTCTCAAATAAAAATTCATCATGTAACTCTCTGTAGCCACAAGTAGGGTTACAATGCAAATATAGCAGGGCGTTGTGTAAAAAAGGCAGGGCGTTCTTTTTCCCTTTTCTAGGTACCAGGGTGTCACTGAAGAAGGGCAGGGCGTAACGCCCTGCAAATTCGACCTAGGCAGAACACTGTATACTGGTACCTATGTTGAATTAAATATGTTAGTTTGCAGGAAATATGCCTAGAGAAATTTCTGGACATAAATTAAATTTAAAATCTAGGTTAAACAAATTAATCTAAATAGAGAATATAGCCTTTTTCCTCAAACAAAATCTGTAATGAATATGGGTAATCCATACAAAATGACAGTTTATGTTCTACAATGGTAATCTGCCAAAGCCACTGTGACGATGTTCTCTTTGCTGTTTTTTTAGCAATGCGGATTCATATCAGTGAGACGACGTACAAATACCTGGCTAATGATGCTGGATTCAGGCTTGCTTACAGAGACAAAGTGACTCTAAAGGTGGAAGTATTGTTACAGGCCTGTGCACAACTTAGGGTATTGTGTCTAACATTCTGCCTTGTTTTTTATACTATAAAATGCAATCGTAATTGCTGATTGAACTCAAAAGGTACTTGGTCAGAATGGTTGTGTTTTGATGATGGTGACTAAATAGTAGACATAGATCACAATATAGTTTCATTGTTCTTTATTGCTTCATCATTATTGGCTACAATTGCGGGTGACTTCACATCAAGCTGACAGTATAACACACCAACTAATTATGGCTAACCAGGGCATATGCCTTAGAAGTCAAGGTTCATCACCAATTCTCCTGTTCATGATTGTTATTCACTGGTACAATTCTTGTCAAATCTTCTTAATTTATGTTACAGCACAAGACATCCTGGAGTGTAAATTCTCCACCCCTTGAATGTTATTAATTCAAATTAAAATGTCATAATTCCACGTTTCGTGTTACAGGGCAAGAGTGCCATGAAGACGTACTGGTTGATGGGAAGGGACGACTACAACAAGCCGCTTCCTGACTTCAGGCAATTGTCGGCTGAGGACAACCCTCCCCCTAAAGTCCTGCCCCCTGCTACAGGGAAGACTGGACACTCATCCACACTGACGGCAGCATCAGACACACCTGACTCCAGGAAGACCTCTGTCAATGACATTGCAATGAAGATTGACGACATACCATCTGTTTAAATCATCTTGAGGCAGCACATCCAACTAATGGACATTTACTGAAGCCTGCCTCAAAGACACCATTATGAATTGCTACAGTACTGGCAAAAGAGAAGCAACAATAGCCTTAAAATATTAAAAACGTGTAGTATAATATATATATATTCCTTTTCCCATATTTAGGCCTGTCAGATTAATATTTCTGGTTAGCAGGCCCGACCCTGGAAACTGTAGCCAACCCAAGATGTTCTTAAGATATGACAAGGAAAATGCATCATTTATATGCAACCAAGTACAACCTTGTATAAATCCAAATAAATACATACATTTTTGCCACCAAATCCAAAACATGTTTACATTGGCCTGAAGAAATTGTTGTAGACATTTTTGCAAAATAAATTACCAAGAATTTGAGAAATAGAAATACAAATATTGTTCTGGTTGGCCAAAAAAACAATTCTAGCAGCAGATGAAAATTCCTGGTGTTTTGCAGAAGCTTCCTGCCAGTACTACATCTGCCAGCCATCAATGTCACAACGGCCTGTGTGATGACATCTCTCAACGTTTGCCGTGTTTGTGTTTCTTGAAGGATCGTCTCTTGCTGTCGCCTCCTTCTGTCAACTTGTCCAAGTCCACTTCTGGTGTTCTCTTCTTCTTCAGGTTACTGACATCAGAAAGCAGCTTTATGAGAAAACTGATAAATACATAAAATATTATCTGAAAAACTACATATAGTGTAAGATAAAAATGTGTCATAAATTATGTTGGCATGCTATGTAATGGAACAGGTTTGCAAGATTCATATTGGGCGTTTGAATCCTGATTGATAAATAGTAGATCCAGGTGAATGTACACTGTAAACATACATGAAATGAATGTTTAACATTTCTATTATAATAAGCATAATCATGAATATGTTTGATATTTTGTCAATAAATAATCATTAATTAAACAATGTGTCATTTCATTCAAGAAATATCAACATTAAAAGTGTCATGTTAATACATCATGGATTTAGCTTATATAGTCATTATTTGATTTTGGTTCTTATAGAACACCCCTACACCTCTTACTACTTGTCTGGCAGACATGTTCATTCCCACACAGACTGTGGAAGACTAGACTACCAGTCTATTTGAGCAGAATGTTGACGTCTTTCTAACCATTACACTTAGTCCAGTGTCACTGACCTCTTGACACTGACCAGTCCAGCAGGTTTGCCGCTGGACAGAGCTTGGTCCCAGTCCTCCTCAGAGCCTCGGATGGAAAACTGACTGAGATCCAGACCTTTCAACACATCCAGATCCTTCTTTTGTTTTTCACTCACTTCCTTCGCTGCCTCACTCTGAATGGAAACAACAAATGTATTAGTTCAACTGCTTTGTTTCTAAATATTTTATAGAATAAACACTATATGTAGGAAATTCCCTATGCAGACCAAATCATTATGAACTGATTTGAAGCAATCTACCCTTACTTTCAGAATTTTAATTTGCCAGTCTGAACTTAGAACCTGACTAAAAAGACGGAACAATCGCTTATGGCCAAACACTTCACTAACTCCACTTTTGTTGCTGAACAGCTAAAACGCTGCAGTTATTTTTAATGTGTTTAAAACATTACTGTTCAGAATGAATGTTATATATGAAAACACTATATTTTAACCTTAACGACCAAACAATGATATGTTAAAACTTCAACTTGTTCCGTTATCTTATTTCAGTCTGTGGACCTGCATGGATGATGTTTAGAGGTCACGTTAAAGTGGACTGACCAGTTCATCATCCATGGTTTGTTTCATTGGCTGCATGTTGATCTCTCTTCTCTCCATCATCTCCTGTTCAACTGCACACTCCTGGATCTGGCTGAAGTACTGCAACACTATGCTCATTTACACAACGCTGTCTTACACTTACTTGGATTTAATTTCTGCTATAAAACATTTTTTCTCCAAAATAATTATCAAGATACAATACAGACACAAATACTGGACAATCTTAGTTTTGGACCTGTAGACTGTGTAGTGGTAAACCAAGCTTGCTCTATACTGTTATGAAAATATCTTTCTTATAAGCATAATGGTATTTATGTACACATTATGTTGGTTAAATTTTAACATTCCTGTTTGCATTTTTATTTCAGATATATGTGGCTCTATAATAAAAAAAGTATAAGATGATAATGTGGTCCGACTACTTCGACATTGCACGATTAAGTTGAAACATGAAGTAAACTGACTGATCTGTTTACCTGGACCACCTTCCTGATGGACCTGTTGAAGAGCCCAAGTATCTGGCTGACTGGCAAGTCTATCTCCTTCTCAAGCTGCTCCACGTTCTTGTGCTGTAGACCCAGTCCCAGCAAGATGGCCTGCACACAACACACACGGACACTCAATTGGCACGTTGCAATGTGTTATTTGAATAGATTACCAAGTTAATATTTAAAAAATAACTTACATTTTGTATATCATTTATAATAATACATGTCAACTGCCTAAAGATTGCCCAAGTAAGCCGGAACAAGAGAGGGCTGTAGAAGGAGAAGAATGCTGAAAATAAGATGGTGTGACAGGGTAAAATGACATAGCAGGGCAGGAGTGGAGAGTGGGAGAGAATGACAGAGGGTCATGACAGGTGGAGACAACTCGTGGAGAGGACTGAATAAACTAAGTGTCATTGTCCTCAACTCCGCCCCACAAAGGAGCAAGGGGAAGAAGAAAAAAGATTGTAAAAAATGTAAATCGTTGCCATCGGCACTTCACTAGTGTTACGTAAATAGCATTGCACTCTCTTTAGAATAGATATGTGAAGGATACAATCAATATTTATGATGAAGTTACAGAAAGTGAATTACAATTAAACCATAGTTCACCTTATCCTTTCCTGTAAACTAGTCTTCCCTATCTGCCTGACTGCTGCAGTGGCACCACTGACTGAGTGGTGCCGAGATGGATATCTATACTACCTGCCATCTGAGTGGTGCTACCTACCAACTGAGCGGTGCTACCCACCGAATGAGTGGTGCTACCTACCGACTGAGGGGCACTACCTACCATCTGAATGGTGCTACTTACCGACTGAGTGGTGCCACTTACTGACTGAGTGGTGCTACCTACCAACTGAGTGGTGCTACTTACTGACTGAGCGGCGCTGAGGTGGACGTCTATGTGGTGCAGGAAGTGGAGGCGACTGATGGTGGGCAGTAGGTCCATGATAAGGTGGTAGTCGACCATGTTCTGGGAGTAGAGCTCCAGTCTCTTCAGGTCGTACTTGGTGAAGTACGTGTCCAACTCCTGCCTCGACATCGCTGCAACATCACATATGAGAATATGCTCTAGAGACACCACACCTTTACCTTCCCAGAGAAGTCAAGATGGTGATCGATTGAACAGGTCTGCCAGGGACTAAAGTGTAAAGCGCTTTGAGCAGTCCTGACTGGATACTGCACTATATAAGAATTTATCTTTGCCATTTTTGTCTTGAATCAGGTTGCACGCAGTGTATGCTAATACAATACAAAAACCTCTATTTAGTCGAAGTCCTCAGAAGCAGTCTATAGGTATATGTCAAAACCAAAGGGCTAGGCAAACTTGAATGACTACCTTCTCACATCCCAGTGCTCAACTAAACCTAGACAAAATGACATGTAGATGTATGGCTAAAGTTTAGTTTATGTTCAACAATGTTTTTCAGCCATGCATATTCGAATCAGTGAGACCATGTACACATAGATAGGGCAGATATTAAATTGGTTCTTTATAGCATAACCTCACAATTTAAAAGTCGGCACATGACCATGTCAAAATGATATGACATGTAACGTTTACATATCAGAACAATACAAACATTTCCTATGCAACAATGGAAATGTTTGTCCATAAATTAATGTATTTTATTTTATTACATACCTACAAAGCTATTACAGATATCTAGTAAGAACATAATTAAACTATGCCAGTGTCAATAAACTGTGTTGAGAAATGTATGTACAACCCACTAGGAGCAGCACCTGTACCTTGCAGTGGTGTTCGGTAGTGTCGATGCTGCAGCAGGTTGAGTGCGAGGGACGGAGTGAAGCTGCGGAACTGATACGACAACAACGCACCAAACCGCCGCCGGAAGTCTGGCAACAAGCAACACGTGATGTATGAGCTGAAATGTTGGAAGATGAGATTTGTTTGCCAAGTAATAATACAACAAGAATCCACAACGTACTTATATTAAAATACTTTTTAAAAGTATTTTACTAAAGCAGTACGACACTGTAAAAGTTTTTACAATGGAAAATGTTTCCGAGAGAACATGAGATGGAGGAACAGGGACCCATTTCACTAAGACAAAGAGCTCATCCCCTCTGTACATCACCCTTTCACTTACCTTTCCAGTAAGCCATCAGCCATGACTCCTCCTTCCCACCATTCCCTGTCACTTCCTGTCCAGCCTCGTCCTTCCCAGCATCCTCTTCTTCCTCATTCAGGATCTTCAGCATGATGCAAGAATGCTCGCCGGTCAGGTCATTCTGTCAAAACACATATATAATGTGATACAAATGTGAACATATAGAAGTTTAGTTAATAAATGTAACAAATGACTTTGTAAACTTACTTATTATTACGTAAATTTACCTAGTATGATTTAACAAGAATTATTAAGCTAAAATCTTAAGCTGGCTTGCAGACAATGAAGCCACTGGTATATCAGGAGTTGATCATGTTTAATATATGCCTGGTCCTGTTGGAGGTTTATGATGGTTTTTGGCAGATGTAAAATACCTTTTTATTTAACATGAGATTACCATGTTACCAGACCTGCAATGGAACTCACCGCGGTCTGTCGCAGGTAGACTGGAATATAGCCACTTCTTTTCCAGAACCTGAAGGAAGCACAATATTTGTGTATGATTGAAAACACATTGGATATATTCTAGTTACCCCCAGTGCAAATATACTAAAAAGTAAAAATATAATGATCATTTCTCTCTGCCACATGGAGAATGGATTTGGAAGTGTTTGTTAAACCCAATAAAAAATAAAATGATAACGGTTAGTATTGAAACAAATCTTTTAAACATAGTACTGTTATCAATGTTTACTCTTTACTTGCCAACAGTAGTACTTGATTAGAAGGGTCAGGGAGATTTACTAGGATGACAGAGGGATAAAACAAGTCAAATATAAATGGTGGGACAATGCTGTTGCTTACTTGAGGAGGTTGGCCGTGAGTCCAAATGACACTCCGAGGTAGTCGAGTTTCTCTGGGGGCCGTTCACTCAGCTTCAGCAGCAAGGGGGGCAGATTCTTCCTGGGGGTGATGCGTTCCTCCAGTAAACTGATAGACTGCGGGAGACAGGGGATAATGTCAGACTTTACATGTCATGAATTTTATAACTTACCGATGAATACTATGTAATAACTAGATAGAACATGTACCATAGCTAAATAATGATCATGTATTTAAGATGCATATGATTATGCATACACAAATATATTGGTAAAAATGATTGGCTTGTAAGATTTAGTACAACAGATCATCGATTTGTAAGATGCAGAACAATGGACCATTGGCTTGTACAATATAGAACAATGGATCATTGGCTTGTACAATATAGAACAATGATTAATTATTCATGTCAGATGTATCACAATGGATCATTGGTTTGTAAGATTTAGAACAATGATTGTTTGTAAGACGTAGTACAATGGATCATTGGTTTGTAAGATTTAGAACAATGATTGTTTGTAAGATGTAGTACAATGAATCACTGGTTTGTAAGATTTATAACAATGATTGTTTGTAAGACGTAGTACAATGAATCATTGGTTTGTAAGATTTAGAACAATGATTGCTAGTAAGACGTAGTACAATGGATCATTGGTTTGTAAGATTTAGAACAATGATTGTTTGTAAGATGTAGTACAATGGATCACTGGTTTGTAAGATTTATAACAATGATTGTTTGTAAGACGTAGTACAATGGATCATTGGTTTGTAAGATTTAGAACAATGATTGTTTGTAAGATGTAATATAATGGATCATTGGTTTGTAAGATTTAGAACAATGATTGTTTGTAAGACGTAGTACAATGGATCATTGGTTTGTAAGATTTAGAACAATGATTGTTTGTAAGATGTAATACAATGGATCATTGGTTTGTAAGATTTAGAACAATGATTGTTTGTAAGACGTAGTACAATGGATCATTGGTTTGTAAGATTTATAACAATGATTGTTTGTAAGACGTAGTACAATGGATCATTGGTTTGTAAGATTTAGAACAATGATTGTTTGTAAGATGTAGTACAATGAATCACTGGTTTGTAAGATTTATAACAATGATTGTTTGTAAGACGTAGTACAATGAATCATTGGTTTGTAAGATTTAGAACAATGATTGTTTGTAAGACGTAGTACAATGGATCATTGGTTTGTAAGATTTATAACAATGATTGTTTG
The DNA here is from genome assembly GCA_020002185.1 of Paraescarpia echinospica. NCBI lineage: Eukaryota > Metazoa > Annelida > Polychaeta > Sabellida > Siboglinidae > Paraescarpia > Paraescarpia echinospica. Next base: position 31,242,395 of record CM034536.1, read on the forward strand.
TAAGACGCAGTACAATTAATCATTGGTTTGTAAGATTTAGAACAATGATTGTTTGTAAGACGTAGTACAATGGATCATTGGTTTGTAAGATTTATAACAATGATTGTTTGTAAGACGTAGTACAATGAATCATTGGTTTGTAAGATTTAGAACAATGATTGTTTGTAAGACGTAGTACAATGGATTATTGGTTTGTAAGATTTAAAACAATGATTGTTGTAAGACGTAGTACAATGGATCATTGGTTTGTAAGATTTAGAACAATGATTGTTTGTAAGATGTAGTACAATGGATCATTGGTTTGTAAGATTTATAACAATGATTGTTTGTAAGACGTAGTACAATGAATCATTGGTTTGTAAGATTTAGAGCAATGATTGTTTGTAAGACGTATTACAATGGATCATTGGTTTGTAAGATTTAGAACAATGATTGTTTGTAAGATGTAGTACAAGGGATCACTGGTTTGTAGGATTTATAACAATGATTGTTTGTAAGACGTAGTACAATGAATCATTGGTTTGTAAGATTTAGAACAATGATTGTTTGTAAGACGTAGTACAATGGATCATTGGTTTGTAAGATTTATAACAATGATTGTTTGTAAGACGTAGTACAATGAATCATTGGTTTGTAAGATTTAGAACAATGATTGTTTGTAAGACGTAGTACAATGGATCATTGGTTTGTAAGATTTATAACAATGATTGTTTGTAAGACGTAGTACAATGAATCATTGGTTTGTAAGATTTAGAACAATGATTGTTTGTAAGACGTAGTACAATGGATTATTGGTTTGTAAGATTTATAACAATGATTGTTGTAAGACGTAGTACAATGGATCATTGGTTTGTAAGATTTAGAACAATGATTGTTTGTAAGATGTAGTACAATGGATCATTGGTTTGTAAGATTTATAACAATGATTGTTTGTAAGACGTAGTACAATGAATCATTGGTTTGTAAGATTTAGAACAATGATTGTTTGTAAGACGTAGTACAATGGATCATTGGTTTGTAAGATTTAGAACAATGATTGTAAGATGTAGTACAAGGGATCACTGGTTTGTAAGATTTATAACAATGATTGTTTGTAAGACGTAGTACAATGGATCATTGGTTTGTAAGATTTATAACAATGATTGTTTGTAAGACGTAGTACAATGGATCATTGGTTTGTAAGATTTAGAACAATGATTGTTTGTAAGACGTAGTACAATGAATCACTGGTTTGTAAGATTTATAACAATGATTGTTTGTAAGACGTAGTACAATGAATCATTGGTTTGTAAGATTTAGAACAATGATTGTTTGTAAGACGTAGTACAATGGATCATTGGTTTGTAAGATTTATAACAATGATTGTTTGTAAGACGCAGTACAATTAATCATTGGTTTGTAAGATTTAGAACAATGATTGTTTGTAAGACGTAGTACAATGGATCATTGGTTTGTAAGATTTATAACAATGATTGTTTGTAAGACGTAGTACAATGAATCATTGGTTTGTAAGATTTAGAACAATGATTGTTTGTTTGTAAGATTTAGAACGTAGTACAATGGATTATTGGTTTGTAAGATTTAAAACAATGATTGTTGTAAGACGTAGTACAATGGATCATTGGTTTGTAAGATTTAGAACAATGATTGTTTGTAAGATGTAGTACAATGGATCATTGGTTTGTAAGATTTATAACAATGATTGTTTGTAAGACGTAGTACAATGAATCATTGGTTTGTAAGATTTAGAGCAATGATTGTTTGTAAGACGTATTACAATGGATCATTGGTTTGTAAGATTTAGAACAATGATTGTTTGTAAGATGTAGTACAAGGGATCACTGGTTTGTAGTTTATAACAATGATTGTTTGTAAGACGTAGTACAATGAATCATTGGTTTGTAAGATTTAGAACAATGATTGTTTGTAAGACGTAGTACAATGGATCATTGGTTTGTAAGATTTATAACAATGATTGTTTGTAAGACGTAGTACAATTAATCATTGGTTTGTAAGATTTAGAACAATGATTGTTTGTAAGACGTAGTACAATGGATCATTGGTTTGTAAGATTTATAACAATGATTGTTTGTAAGACGTAGTACAATGAATCATTGGTTTGTAAGATTTAGAACAATGATTGTTTGTAAGACGTAGTACAATGGATTATTGGTTTGTAAGATTTATAACAATGATTGTTGTAAGACGTAGTACAATGGATCATTGGTTTGTAAGATTTAGAACAATGATTGTTTGTAAGATGTAGTACAATGGATCATTGGTTTGTAAGATTTATAACAATGATTGTTTGTAAGACGTAGTACAATGAATCATTGGTTTGTAAGATTTAGAACAATGATTGTTTGTAAGACGTAGTACAATGGATCATTGGTTTGTAAGATTTAGAACAATGATTGTAAGATGTAGTACAAGGGATCACTGGTTTGTAAGATTTATAACAATGATTGTTTGTAAGACGTAGTACAATGAATCATTGGTTTGTAAGATTTAGAACAATGATTGTTTGTAAGATGTAGTACAATGAATCACTGGTTTGTAAGATTTATAACAATGATTGTTTGTAAGACGTAGTACAATGGATCATTGGTTTGTAAGATTTAGAACAATGATTGTTTGTAAGACGTAGTACAATGGATCATTGGTTTGTAAGACTTAGAACAATGATTGTTTGTAAGACGTAGTACAATGAATCATTGGTTTGTAAGATTTAGAACAATGATTGTTTGTAAGACGTAGTACAATGGATCATTGGTTTGTAAGATTTATAACAATGATTGTTTGTAAGACATAGTACAATGGATCATTGGTTTGTAAGATTTAGAACAATGATTGTTTGTAAGACGTAGTACAATGGATCATTGGTTTGTAAGATTTATAACAATGATTGTTTGTAAGACGTAGTACAATGGATCATTGGTTTGTAAGATTTAGAACAATGATTGTTTGTAAGACGTAGTACAATGGATCATTGGTTTGTAAGATTTAGAACAATGATTGTTTGTAAGACGTAGTACAATGGATCATTGGTTTGTAAGATTTAGAACAATGATTGTTTGTACAATGATTGGTTTGTAAGATTTAGAACAATGATTGTTTGTAAGACGTAGTACAAGGGGTCATTGGTTTGTAAGATTTAGAATAATGATTGTTTGTAAGATGTAGTACAATGGATCATTGGTTTGTAAGATTTAGAACAATGATTGTTTGTAAGACGTAGTACAAGGGATCACTGGTTTGTAAGATTTATAACAATGATTGTTTGTAAGACGTAGTACAATGGATCATTGGTTTGTAAGATTTATAACAATGATTGTTTGTAAGACGTAGTGCAAGGGGTCATTGGTTTGTAAGATTTAGAATAATGATTGTTTGTAAGATGTAGTACAAGGGATCACTGGTTTGTAAGATTTAGAACAATGATTGTTTGTAAGACGTAGTGCAAGGGGTCATTGGTTTGTAAGATTTAGAATAATGATTGTTTGTAAGATGTAGTACAAGGGATCACTGGTTTGTAAGATTTAGAACAATGATTGTTTGTAAGACGTAGTGCAAGGGGTCATTGGTTTGTAAGATTTAGAATAATGATTGTTTGTAAGATGTAGTACAAGGGATCACTGGTTTGTAAGATTTAGAACAATGATTGTTTGTAAGACGTAGTGCAAGGGGTCATTGGTTTGTAAGATTTAGAATAATGATTGTTTGTAAGATGTAGTACAAGGGATCACTGGTTTGTAAGATTTATAACAATGATTGTTTGTAAGATGTAGTACAAGGGATCTTTTATTTGTATGAGTTAGAACAATGGCCAATGGATATTAGTTTGTACAATACAAATTGGTGAATCATTGGCTTGTACGACTTAGAACAATGAAATGTATTGAATAAATGACAGTTTATTCAACAACAGCAACACTCAACATTATAATGTGCTGTGTTTGCCGAAGGTACTGGCATGTATTACTGGACTGTAGACCAACTATGTATGACAACGTACATCAGTGTCGACCGAGGGTGCTTCCTGTGCTGGCTGGCTCTCTGTCTCAGACAGATTTGGTATCTTCCCCTCATAGTACTGCTGAAGCATCTCCAGAGCTCGACTCCCATAGCCCATCTGGGAGAGGAAAAGAAACAATATTACGTTAACACAAAAGCCTCTGCTGAAACCGAGAGAGCACATATCATCTACTTATGTGTACCAACAAACTTTTAAACCAAATGATTCTCATTCCTGTAAATGTAAAATGCTTGTATGAGTCATGGTCCTGCAAAAGAAGTTAATTATGTCGAGAATTCACAACTTGCCGAGTTGACAGACTAACATTACCATGCCTAAACTTCTAAACAGATTTGATCAATCATTTACCCAGGTATATTTATACATGGTTCAGAAATATTGCCTTAAATCAACAAACATACTTCCTAATTTTGTTTAATAAACAATATGTACTATATTAATGATTGAAGTGTTTCTTACCCCCTGGTAGTCAGGATGTGTGGCAATTCTGACAATCCTTCCTCCTGACAGACTTCCAAAGTCATGGTCTTGGAACTACAATAGACAACACCACATATGTTCACAGTGTCACAAGAAATTAACAAACATTTAATAAAACAGGTTACATTAATCAATCATCTTCGTTCCATTATTGATCTGATAATGTTCACCTAAAAAAGAAAAGTGCATTAGAATGTACACTTTGAGTAGCTGTAGAAAGATAATAAGCATAGTGGACAATGGTATGCTCAATTTGTTTTAATCTAATTAAATTATTTTATGTTCAATAAAATGTACTGTGTAAACATTTCACTGGTAATTTTATTCCTTAATTAGTTATTAGAAATTATAATAATTAAATATTACAACTGTAATTAATTTTAATCCTAATTATAAATAATTTATATATTATATGCAATTAACTTTATTAGCACTATAATAAATATATCGTAACACATTCACTGATAATTTCATTTATAAAATCAGTATTGCAGAGCTGCAAGAGTAGTTATAAGTGTGGCTATATTTTAAGGTCAAAGGTCATGCAAACAGTATGATAATCTTTGAGCTACTGACAAAATATGCTGGTCACCATTAAAGCCAATGTCCATTTGCCACATACTTCGGCCAATAACTGTCCATGCAGCTGTATAAAGCAATGGATACACTGACAATATTTATGTTCTGAACCAGGCAGATTCTCTGACATACACCAACTTTACATACAACATGTGACACTTGTAACAAATATTCTTAGTATGCAGATGATTTTATAAATTACAGAAAATAGTATAATACACATTTCAAACAATGTATGACTACCAAGTCTCATCAAAAGTAATGGCTTAGTAATTCTGCATGTACATTAACATATGGGTGGTTGATTGAAAGCTCACAAGAACGCTTCGACTTTGTCTATGTCGAGTGTTAAACTCGTAACTGAACTGCCACTGTTAATGGTGTTACACTGTCTAGCCTCTGCGTTGTGCAGTGACCACACAAATGATGACCAAGTTCACTTGATGGGTTACCTGAGCCATGCTACAGTAGATAAACCAGGCATTAAGATCACAGTAGAATTTTAAGTTTGTCCCAAGATGTGACAGCTAATAGTCTGTAACTAGATATAGCAGATATTGAAGTCAACACTGACAGGACCAGAGGTAGACTGAAGCCTTGTCAGTGATACCCAGTTCATGTGAGCAGTGGAACGAGTCTAGATAGCACTCACTAACGATAACCTACACCATCATGTTTTATACAGCGATTAGTTTGCTCTGCCTGTGTGGATATTACCGTGGATCAGCGGAACAGGGTAAGCTAAGTTTATTTCACATTAACCGGTTGTATTTTATAAACTATTTTACGTTGTGGATATTCGCACAAATGTGAAATGCAAGTTAAAAAATGTAAATAAACAAATAATTGCTACAATAATGTTTTCATGTCAATATAAATGCACCAGTAAATATACAGTACAAGAATGCTACTAAAAATTGTGAAACAACTACCAGGTATGTGGTAATAGTAAAATGTCAAGACAAGGTACTGTAGTACTGACAAAACACCTATGTTTATAACGACAAAACATGTACAAAGAATCAACATTTTGGTTATGTGATGATATAACCAGTCACCTAACGACCAGAAACAGGACACACAATAATCACTTTCTATAATTATTTTATTTTAGAAATTTTTTACCAAAAATAACTTTGTCACTGTAATGAGACAGAGCTTGCCTGTGTAATTGAGCATCAAGAATCCGCAACATCTGGATTATCATGCTTTTCTGTAGATGCATCACGACTAAAAAAAGGTAAGTTCTTAAATAGCGCAGTATCCAGTCTTCAGGACTGCTCAAAGCGCTTTACACTTTACTCCCTGGCAGAACTGTTCAATCGAACACCATCTCGACATCTCTGGGAAGCATTCAGCTATGCTGCAATTAATGTGCGATGACTATTCGTACACAAATATCCATAGCTCTGTAGATGCACACAATAAAACTGACTAGGACAGAATTACCAATATTCTGTTCAGAAAACAACCAAATGTATCAGAAAAAGTAACTATATCAGTGTAGTTTTATACAGCAAAACAAATTATATTAATGTGAAGAATTATAATTAAAATGCTAATACCTGCTATATATAACTACACCAAGAATTTTTCAGTTTTGTTTTTTCCTTGTAGTAATAAAAAATGTATGCATACATTTACTATTATCGTGGACTGTCACTGTGAGGAACCCCGAATGTAAGGAACACTGGCTTAAAATGGACAACTCTGTATATGGTAAACGTGATCAAGTTAGGTCAACAAACGTGTTACTCATGCACTGTATGCACCAACCAGCAGAATGCGTTTCAGATTTCGATCTTCCCAACTTGTAGAATGTTTTCAAAGTAAAATTATAAACATGATCACGGACAGGGATAATTATGTATTGTAACATCATTATTTTTTTCAAAGTATCTTAGTGAAAATTCTTACATTGTATTGTTACACCAGTTTAGTCAACAAGCTGATTTGGGATAAAGGCTGATATAAGGAAATAAAATAACTTGCTGGTGAACATACTAAATTGTCTAACTTATAGGAATATTAAGATTTAACAATTTAAAACAATAATACTCAGTGCACAAAGTATTAGAAAATCAATAACAACATTTACTGTTAGAATTTACAGTTTAACCGTTGCTGTTTACTACGACAAGGTGATTTCTACTGTCACAGACATAAATTTACAAGGTGTTAGTATGACAGTCATGTATCGGTTGACACATGAAACCCCATTACAAGGCAATAAACACAGTCACACGCTATATACAGACACCCAACTACCCCCCACACCAGGGCTGGTTCTCTTCACGCACAAACAAACATAACATTAGAAACACAAGTAACTATTTTATGGAGAGATACAGACTCCATCTGCTAGTGTGTTGAATGTTATGCTTAACAAATTAACAATAAAATTTTACTTGTAGAATACAAGATGACACAGTTTAAGTGCATCACTGAAACAGGTGTAAAGAAAAACATTCCTTGACAATACTTAACCTCATGCAACTGAACACACCATTTTGTCATAGTAGAAGCATGAACTGAAGAGAGACAAAGGCGGACGAGTAGGGGGGTAAAGTGGTTGAACAAATGGAACGAGAAGGAGAGGAGGGACTTTAAGGGGCAAGGCTGGTTACCATTAAGAGGTGATAAGGAGAAGACTGTGTGGGAAGAAGAGGGAGAGTGGGGTGAAATAATGGGAAACTAATAAGGGTGTGTAAGGATTGATAAGATAGGGACCGAGGAAGTAGCCTTGGAGGGATGAGATGGAGAAAAACAAACTGGAGAGAACAAAGGGGAAGAGGGAGTGTAAACCATATAAGGAAAAAGAGGAATATCAAACAATGAAATAAAATGGTAACTACATGACAGAAGACTAATGACACTGCTTATTGCAATATTACCCCTTGGGGTAGGGTAACACATATTGTTCACATTCATTGACTTGTGATATAATAATAATGGATAGCTCTTATATAGCACAAATCATTTTAGGCAAACAGATCAGCGTGCTAAAACACATCAGTCATGCAGATATATATAACATAGACTGTACAAGTACAAACAGAAAGCATGGACCACCTAGACTGGTGGGAACGCTTGTCAGAACAGATATGTCTCTAAACTAGATTTAAACTTAGACAGAGTAGGGAGATTTTGACTATCCCTTGTACAGCTCTATAACCCCCTTAGATGCTGTGAGGTAAGTAATTGTTCACCCTCGTTGACTTGTGATACCTGTACAACATCACCCTATCTCTGACAGTGCTCTATAACTCCTCTAGTTGGTAGGGTACGAAAATGTAACCACAGTGTTCACCCCCATTGACTTGTGATACCTCTACAATGTCACACTATCTCTTGCAGTGCTCTATGACCCCCCAGAGGGTAGGGTACAACATTGTTCACCCTCACTCACTTGTGATACCCCTATTTCACCCTGTCTCTTGCAGTGTTCTATGACTATGGGGTGTGGGGAGAGAGGAACACAATGACCCTGCAGTGTCCAGCAGATGATCCGACCATGCGTATCCAGATCATCAACGCCACGGCTGGCTACTTCGTGTCATGTGACGGCAGTGTCGAGAAATGGTGGACCTGTCAAACTCAGTGTTACAATGACGTCGGCTTTGACTTTTCGCCGATGACGATTGGGGACTGGGCTCACGCTAGGGAGCTGCGGGCCTGCCAGGGGGCAGCACAGTGCGAAGTGACGATACTACAGCTGATAGTGATGTGTGGTATGAAGAGTTTGGCAAGTAACTACGAGTACATCTACTACACCTGTATAGACCCTGGTGAGTAACTACGAGTACATCTACTACACCTGTATAGACCCTGGTGAGTAACTACGAGTACATCTACTACACCTGTATAGACCCTGGTGAGTAACTACGAGTACATCTACTACACCTGTATAGACCCTGGTGAGTAACTACGAGTACATCTACTACACCTGTATAGACCCTGGTGAGTAACTACGAGTACATCTACTACACCTGTATAGACCCTGGTGAGTAACTACGAGTACATCTACTACACCTGTATAGACCCTGGTGAGTAACTACGAGTACATCTACTACACCTGTATAGACCCTGGTGAGTAACTACGAGTACATCTACTACACCTGTATAGACCCTGGTGAGTAACTACGAGTACATCTACTACACCTGTATAGACCCTGGTGAGTAACTACGAGTACATCTACTACACCTGTATAGACCCTGGTGAGTAACTACGAGTACATCTACTACACCTGTATAGACCCTGGTGAGTAACTACGAGTACATCTACTACACCTGTTTAGACCCAGGTGAGTAACTACGAATACATCTACTACACCTGAATAGACACAGGTGAGTAACTAGGAGTACCCTGGTATGTCTACTACATCTGTATAGACCCAGGTGATTAACTACGAGTATGTCTACTACATCTGTATAGATCCACGTGAGTAACTACGAGTATATTTACTACACCTGTATAGACCTTAGTGAGTAACTACGAGTACATCTACTACACCTGTGTAGACCCAGGTTAGTGAGAAACTAGTTACCTATAATACAGAGAGACCAAGTAAAATTATATACAAAGTGGTGTATGTACAATTTTTTATGATAGGTAGGTGTCAGTTGAAGGTCTGGTACCATGGTCCTGCTACACTCATGAACGAAAAGTATTGAAGGGAGTTTCCACCCCATCAGAATAATGGTTTCATTTTGGGGTACATAAAGCATTTACTTAATTCTGGAGCATTTGTTGGAGCTTTTTCTATATGAAATATTGGTTTGGCAGGATATTACGATTTGAAATGAGGAAGTTATAATTTTGTAATCTTGAAATTATGCATTGTTGGTAGCCTGGCTTGAAAGCGGATGATTGGTAGATTATGTAAATATTAAAGAAAAAGTAGTTCTACCACCAAAGTGGTAGACTTGGTAGCAGTTGGCACTTGTGATCGTGCTGTATTCACCTTCCAGCCACTGTCATTTCAGTAACTGCATAAAATATAGTTTGTCAATTCAATGATATTCATGTTGAGAAAACTGCTGAAAAAACCTTATTCTGATGGAACTTTTTAATTTGGATGCACAAACTGGAAATGTCTAATTGGAGGCAAAACCGGAAACAGAACTGTCATTAATAAGAGTGGTTTACTGGAAACACCATTAAAAGTATTGCAGATAATGACAAATGAAAGTTATGTCACAAAATTCACAATTACAAAAGGACAACACACTATAATTGGCTCATTTCTATAAAAAAATCAAAATTGTTTAATTATAATACAATTTGAATATTTAAATATAAACAATATACTTTAATATAAAAATTGTATTCAAGCCAGTAATTGTAGCCTATGTATTTCAGATTCAGGAGACTTTTCACACTACGAACCCCTTCCGACCACCCCTCACCCCCGTAGAAGGTCGACCACTAGAACTACACCCTGGGCACATGGGGCAAATCCTACCAAGACACCCTTCAGAAGAAAACACATCAAAATACCACGCAGGAAGATCAAGATACCACAAAGAAGTACAAAAGCACCACACAGATCAGCTGACATCACAATAAAAGTTCCCCGGAGGAAAACGAAAAATAGAACAAATACGAAATCCAGAATCGGTGGCCTCAGGGGTGGTCATTTGAAAAAAGAACAGAAAGATGGAGAAAACACTCAGGAAACAGGTAGAAATGTTGGTAAGTGTAATAAATTTATTGTATTCAAAGTATACATTGATTAAAAATCAAGTATCAGTGTGTGCCATGTTCGACCTTTTACTTGTTAACATACCCTAATTAACATACACTCCTACTTTGTAACATGTACTTGCTATGTTTAAAATATCATTAACTATACTGTAAAATTAATACGTTGAGTATTATAAGTAGCAAGATACTTTCTAGAGACTAGAGGCTGTGGGTGGGGGTGAATCAAAGGGGTGAGGAAAAGAAGGCACACAGTCACTGTAAATTGAACCACGACGACCATCGATATACAGGATATGTTGGTTAAAGCAGATCGCTATTTTCTGGGAGAATGTGGGAGCAGACCACTATTTTCTCGGAGCAGTGTGGGGACACACCTCTTAGTGTTAGGTCAGTTAAAAATATTACACAATTCTGCTGTCATTTAAAGACATATCTTTACAACCTTGCTTATCCACCATAGCTCCCTGGCATATTGATCCATTTGTTGACAACTTGAATTCTGCTTATTGATTTTGAGATTGACATAATTATAACAACTGTTGTCTGCAGATATGCTTGTGGTGTGTTGTAGGAGTCATTGTAGGCGTGGTTGTGGCTGTGGGCGTGGTGTTGGTCGCAGCAATAGTTGCCTTCGTCATATACAAGAAAAGGTAAGTATCACCATAACTCAAACAATATTTGTAATCTTCTTGCTTACATTATGGACTTCATATTGGACAAAGTAACAAACATACTGCATTACAAATTGATAATTCAACCAAATGGATTTGAAATGATACTAAATTGGTGTTTCATACCCTATTTTTACTGGAAGTTGCTCTCTTGCCTTTAAGCAAGTATCATTATGGTGCCAGTAAATACAACCACAGACAATACTCCTGATAATGAGACTGAAAGTCAATTTACAATCAAGTCCCTACTTACACTGGTAATAATAGCTGAACAAAATCAACAAAAATTCCACAAGTTTGAAATCAAACTCTGGTTTACTCACCGGTGAGGTACGGAGTCTAACTAACTACACAGATAATGTGTATGTGTAAATTATTAAAATCATATTTCATAATTTTATAATGTCATATCAATAAATTTCATATACCAGGTAACTTCATATAAATTCCACAAAATTTCTGTGTGCAATCTTCAGACGACGCGGCCAGGCCACAAGACCAGTGAAAGAGATAAACATTGAGGACGCAAACCCATACGAAGAGATCAAGGAGGAAACTACTACTGCAGGAAACAATGTCCATCACACCACACCGGGCTTCCCCAGAGCTACGAATGGGGAAACAAACAAGAGAGATGACTTCGAGTCAACCGCACTAACAAGAACTGACAGTCTCTTCACAAAGTCAGACACAGAGCTGGAGAATGACAACCAGGAACCCAAAGTAATAAGTTTATCTCTTAATTGATTACAAAGAGTAAATTTTATTTGATGGAGTAAAATCGAACATTCAGTCTATAATGCTGTGGTGTCCCACAGGGATCAATAATAGGCCCACTGTTATTCTTAATATATATTAACGACATTGTTAACATATCAGATATCCTATTTCCTATTACATTTGCTGATGATACAAATGTTTTTTTCAACTGTCATGAATCAAGAACTGCAAAAATGTGTTATTTGGTTAAAGAGTAATAAACTATCTTTAAATATAAAAAAACACATTTTATTGTCTTCACGTCAGTAAATAAAAAGGTATCCAATCCAAATGCCATCCTTATTGATGGACTACAAATTACTCAAGTAGAAAACACAAAATTCCTTGGAATTTTAATCGATGCTAATTTGTCCTGGTCTTTTTATATACAGTATATAAAATCTAAAATAGCCAAAGCTAGAAAAACCCTGAGTAGATCATCCCTTGTAACACTATACTATACATTTTTATATCCATAGCTAACTTTTTGTATTGAAGTGTGGGGAGGAGCATATAATACACACCTTAGTCCTCTATTCAAATTGCAAAAGTACGCAATTCGTTAATTATGTCAGCTCCATACAGAGCGCACACAGACCAACTCTTCAAGAAGCTGTCCATTTTATCAATAAGAAAAATCTACGAATACACGGTTGTGCTGTATATGTACAAAATCGTTAAGAATATGTTTCCATCGGTTATGACCAGGATGTTCATTAGAAATAACGAACTACACGAACATAGGACACGCAACACAGAATTACTACATGTGCCGATTTCAAAAAGTAATGTATTAGATAAAACCAATAGATATCGAGGTGTTAAATTATGGAACTATACGGCGACAACAGTGGATTGTAATTGTAACTATGCATTAACAACGTTTAAACGTCAACTCAAGACATTTTTGCTAGTAAATAATATTAATGACTTATATAAATAGCATTCTTTGTTGCAATTTTAAATGAAGTATTCATGAAAATAGGACTGCTGTGATTCATGTTGCTGTTTTTCTTCTTTCTTCAATCACACAAATTGTTATCTTGCACCATGAAATTTATATATGTATCACATGTATTGTGAGGGCTAATCAGCCAATCATGGCTTTATACCCTCATTACAGAAACCATGGCAATCTATGTATGTAATTGATTGGAATGTATCATAGTTTCTGTAATAAACCATTCTGTAATAATAATATATATGTGACAATGTTAGATAGTCATAGGTTACTGATATGTTCTCTATAAGCTGTCATAAAATCTTTAGTCACTGGAATGAGTAAAAATGCTTAATCACGGAGGAAAAGATTTGGGAAAATCTAAAATAGAAGCAGATTACCAGTTGAATGAAATGAGATGACCGAAAAAGAAGTCAAATACGAGCTAATGCTAATGTACCTTTATCATAGGAGTTGTGGGATTGTTTACAAGCTTCCCAATATGACATGACATCAAGAGTCACTAAAATGTTTCTGCTACAAACATAGTTGCCACCTTGCACAATGAAAGAACATGCTACAAATGATGTCACTATATAACCTGTGTTTTCTTCTAGCCTTCTACGTCCAAGCAAGAAGAAGACAATACAGACTTTTGCCTGACCCGAACAACTCCAGATGGAAGCAACAACTCCCAGCCTACGATGTCAACCCCACAAGACACCACCGGGACCCCGCAGAACTCAGCCAAAACTGAGGAGAAGAAGATTGTCCGACAGACTCCTGCTATCCCCACCAGCCCCTCAGTGCCCTCCCCAACCCACAAGAGAGGGAAGTCGTACGCGAAGCCTTACAGTTATGACAACCCCATGGGAGCCAACAAACAGGAGATCAAGTATGCCCAGCTGGACCACACCGCACCACAGAACGGAGCAGCGGCAAGACACCTGCCAAGACAGGAGAAAGTTACCTATGCGGACATTAAACTATGTTAGTATGCCAGCTTATGGCTTGAATGTGGGACGTTGTGTGCAGTGAAATGGTGTTATGGTGATGACCTAGAAGGACATTGAAAGCCCACTGATTCTTGAGATGTGTACATCGAGGGCAGTTCTAGTAGTCTTTACTGTTCCATTACTGCACCATTTCCTTCGTGGTTGGATTTTTGTCGTTTAATTAATTTCCTTTTGTAAATTTCATTACTGTGCCTGCTTTACTAATGCATATATTACGATCGTAGATTATTAAACTGTGTGAATGGCATACACCTCATTTTGTCAGTTATAGCTGAGACTTTGACTTACTAGGTTCATATAGTATGATAAGTCTTGTTCCGATTAATTGATTTTATCAACGATTGGTCGGTTCATGCTTTCTATCAATGAACTGATCGTAATCATGTACTGCAGCTGCCCCCTCCTTTCCATGATAACACTGTGATTCAACCAGGAAGTTTTGAGCTGTTACGAGATGCTCACTCAGTATTATTTATAAAGTACTGCAGCCATGTGTGACTGCTGCAAGAAAGCCTGACCTACTAGATTAGATCATCTGTGTCATATTCCCGTGGCACCAGTGGATGTGTCACAGTTCTCTACAGACACTGGTGGCATTCAGTGGAGATTTTTCACTGAACACTGCAGATATAAACATCTAGCTGCCCGAGTGAAGAGGGTGATTCTGTGAAGAGATGGCCAACATAACTATACAATGATGACATTACTCAGTGCAACCATTCCACTGACTCTGATACTTGTTTGGCACCAAACCAGTGGCACAACTTCAAAAGGTGAGTTCTACAAATCCATGGTTTTGGCAGATACCAAATAATGACAAGTGGGAAAAAAGATGCAGATTTTGATATGAGAATAAGGTAATAGTTGAACCAGGAAGTAACATTAGGGATCGGACACAACTAACAGAATGTTTGTGTTACCCAGTAACACAGATGTTATTCTACATATATAACAATCCATGTGCATTTCTGTGCTGATTTGCCAGTGTTAGCAATCCTCTCATATCTGCCACAGCTCGACACACTGAACTTCTATCATGTGAACACAATTAAACCTCACCTGCCATAACATTTTTAATAACAACATGACTAGTATACTGGTTTTTGAGATTGTTAATTATTTATATGCTGGTAATCTGTTAAATATGTCAATTTCAGCATTTGCCACTTCCTTGCATGATTAGAAAGACACTGTGAAGACATCAACACCATGACACTGTTTGCTATTAAATCACTCCTACTGACAGTGCTGTGTGTTATCTGTCAACAAACTGCAAGAAGTACCACAGGTAAGTTCTTAACCTCAATTTTATTAGGTATACAGTATTAATACGCACACAAGCTGATGTCTCAATACTTCATCTGTCAGCTGCCATTCAAGTCAGCTTTGAAGTTGTGCAGGAAACCATCAGGTACCAACAAAACAGACTCATATGTATGAGATGGATGGAAAAAAGGCCATGACATATTTGTATGCAAACAAACAAATTTGAATCTAGCAATACTAACAAAAATGCAAGAGTTGTAACTGTTTGCAATTACAATTGTATGATGTTCTGGGGTATGAAAGTAAAGTTAGCATCACATTAAACTCAATGTACAGTACATGCATGTGTATGTCAAAGACTAGTTTTCTTATAAAATTGTCACACATAAAAACACATTGTCCAAAAGTACAATAATTCATATATTCAATGTTGTAGTCAACATATATCACATTCGTCCAGTCAGTACAACTCAGTGCCAGTTTCTTCCTGTTGCACAGCCCAACTGTCTGTCAGCCACGAGACTTTAGTTGACCTCATTCTCACAACAATCAGCCAGTCTATGAAATGTCAATTCCAAATGGGGATTTGACAAGTGGTCCATGTCTATGTGCAGCCATATTAATATACAGGGTGTAACATGCATCATATCCAGGGCAGGAGAGACTATTTAGTTTGAAACTCGACTGGTTCAGCCCATCGAAAATCAGGTTCTTCAATAATATCCAGTCGGTTAAATTAAAAAAGTGCTTACATTTGTTTAAATTCTCAAAAGAACTGACTTTGTCTGTTACAACTTGCCAAAGCTGATTGCTAGGCCTATATTTAGCTTTCAACACACTGAATTTGTCAGGCTATTGAGAGAGCAATGAACATTAACAACATCAATACAGAAACTTTATGTACAATTGTATTGATTTCCTATTGTAATAGTTTCCATTTTGAGATGCACTTAATTCTAGGGTAAGAATTAAATAAGTTAATAGTTTGATAATCTCACCAAAACTTCACCAACCATTGCTCAAATGAGCTGACTTCACATAGTGGATACTTCACATAGTGGATACTTGGAATGTTTTTGTTTTTACAAAATTAATTAGTATTTAGAAAAGCAAAAAATGAACCAAGGAGGCCCATTTAAAGACAACAACCTATTTCCTTAACCATTAAAATAGCTACACAAACTTGTGCTGTGTAGCTTTGTACCAGTATTTTTATTTGTTTTTTCTTCTGGTATTTTCATTCAATATTTTACCATTTCAACTGACAATTCATTCGAACCTCACTTTACCTCAATAACACAGTGAACCCAATAATACAGCCACTTCACAATTAAGGTCAACCTAGCACAGTCAGAAATTATTTTCCTAACAATAAATTATTGGAAATTAATCCGGCTAACACAGTCACCTCAACATTCAGGTCACTCGAAGGGTGGCCTTAGTAGTGAGGTTCCACTGTACTGGAAGAATTTGCCACTTCCTTGTGGAGAACAGTAAATCACATAGCTGCCATTCAAGTCAGCTGTAAAGTTGTGCAGGAAACCATCAGGTACCAATCAAATTACTCAGATGTATGAGAAGGATGACAGAGGCAGACCTGCCTACCCCAAAAACTTCCTGTCAGTAATCCATCTTCCCATTTACACTGATTTTCAGGAATATAGGCCTGCTGTCAGAAATAGTACAGAACTGTGTCAGATATTGCCAGGAAAACAACACCACTGTCAGTAATACTTTGACTGACGATAGTTGCACATAAAATATAATTATCTCTATAATAAACTATGAGATGTTTTGAAGCATTCAGTTAACACGGTAAGGTAGATGTTCATAACCAGCTTTGGTGGAAATCAAATGTGAACAAGCGTAACTGTAATGCAAATGCGTCTATACACATTGTAATTCTGATTTTATGTAAATTTCAAAAACAGCATGCTGACTACAAAAACATGACAAATTATAACAATGCGTCACGTCACTGTCTATTTGTGGTGTCATTGGGATTAATATTAGTTGCTGGTATACCTAGGGCCAGACTATAGACTACACAGTATAGTAGCTTCAATAAATCAAAGTCAAACACATACTTGACAAAGTCGTGCCGGGGGACGGCAAAACCATTACGTTACGCTAGTCGTCGACATCATCTAGAGATTAATCTACTTTGTGCGGACGAGGAAGTCGTACAAACCCAGCCAGTCGAAACAGAAGATGAAAGCTCAGTCTCAGTCAACTTCGACGCGGAAGTGTGACTGTTGTGGGAGATCTCTGGCTCATCAGAAGTCAGTGTGCCCAGCGCATGAGGCAGCATGCTTCAAGTGTAAGAAAGTCGGACATTTTGGGGCTGTATGCAGGTCAACGAGATCTGTAGACGCAGTCACTAAGCACACTGAGTCGGAGTTTGCTTTCCTCGGCGAAGTGACAAAGGGCAACGACCAACCGTGGACGTCCACCATTGTTTTGGAGGCAATGGACACTCGCCTTTGCACGAACGTTTGCTTCAAGTTGGACACTGGGGCCGACGTTACTGTGATCTCTGCCAACGACTACAAGAAAACAGGTAGACCGCGATTCGATAAGTCGACTAGAAAACTTGTAGGCGCGAACGACGGCGTCCTACAAACCATGGGCAAGTTCAGTGGCAAGCTGTCACGAAACGGTGTCGTCATTCACGAAGACGTGTACGTCGTCAATAGCCCGACGAGGTCACTGCTTAGTCGGAGAGTGTGCAAGTCTCTTGATCTTGTCAGATGTGTTGCTGTTGACTCGGTCGATGCAGCAGACGTCTACAGACGCGACAACCCGAAGCTATTTGGAGGCCTAGGGAAGATGAATGGCGAGTACGAAATCAAGCTACGGTCTGACGCGAAGCCGTTCGCATTGACTACACCGAGACGAGTCTCGATACCGTTGTTAGGGGTCGTCAGGAAGGAACTTCAGAGAATGGAAAATCTTGACGTCATCCGCAGGATTGAAAGCCCGACGGACTGGTGTGCTGGCATGGTGGTGGTGGCGAAACCGAAGGCTGTCCCTTCTTCGGACGTTGAGGGGCAGAGGGAGACACACAAAGTTCGCATTTGTGTCGACCTAACGAAGTTGAACGAGAGTGTAAGGAGGGAGAAACACAACCTTCCTTCAGTCGATCAGACACTCGGTAGGCTGGCGGGCGTGAAGGTCTTCACTAAGTTGGACGCCAACTCAGGCTTCTGGCAGATCCCTCTAGCCCAGTCTTCGCAAGAATTGACGACATTCATTACTCCTTTCGGAAGATATTGCTTCAAGAGGCTGCCTTTCGGAATCACTTCGGCTCCCGAGTACTACCAGAAGCGGATGAGTGGCATTCTCGATGATTTACCTGGTGTTCTATGTTTGATGGACGACGTCATCATCTTCGGCAGTTCGGTAGAAGAGCACGACGCGAGGGTGAGGGCTGTCTTCCGTCGTCTCGAGGACAACGGTGTGACTTTGAACTTTGATAAGTGCGACTTTGCCAAGTCGAGCATTTCGTATCTTGGTCACATTGTGTCAGCTGAAGGGGTCATGGCAGATCCTGCGAAGGTGCGAGCCATCACAGGACGTTCGACGCTTTCTGGGTATGGCTAACCAGCTAGGAAAGTTTTCTGCCAACTTATCGACTACAACTCAGCCACTACGTGATCTACTTATGAAAGAAAATCTGTGGACATGGGGTGAGAGGCAACAGAGAGCATTTGATGCCGTGAAGACAGACCTAAGCAACACTCCAGTGCTGGCTCTGTACGACCCACACCATTTGGTCTGGGGGCGGTGCTACTGCAGAGTGACGACGGTACGATGCGACCCGTGGCGTACGCATCGAGGGCGATGACGCCAACGGAACAGCGTTACTCACAGATTGAGAAGGAGGCTCTGGCAACTACGTGGGCTCTTGAGAGATTTACGGACTACCTCTACGGAATGCAGTTCCATGTCGAGACCGACCACCGACCTCTGGTGTCACTTCTTAGCACTAAGAAGAATCTAGATGAACTTTCACCACGCATACAGCGATTCCGTATGCGACTGATGCGGTACGCGTACACGATCAGTCATGTGCCCGGCAAGAACCTCTACACTGCAGATGCGTTGTCGCGCGCTCCACTAGTGAGACCACTGACGGCGGAGGAGTCGCGATTCACAGACGAAGTATCAGCGCATGCGAGCCTGGTGGAGAGTGAGATACCGGCAACCGAGACGCGTCTGGCCGAGATTAGGGCTAGACAGCAAGATGATGAGGTGTGTCGCCAGGTGATGCGATATTGCCTAGAGGGTTGGCCTCTACATCCGAGACTTCATTGAATACAGCCATTTTCTATTTACACGTGTCTTCTTTCTTTATGTAGTATTCATGTCTTTTTATGTGTTATACTAAAGCAGTAGTAACACCACAGTTTCTACAGACAATACATCTTTAACCAATAGACACCACAGTCACACCATTTTATAATAATTAAATGAACATAAAAATAAATACAACTTGCAATTATAGAAAATCAATAGTTTTGAAGATAAAAAGTGTTAGGCAACTGTTCAGTCTAACAGGGGTCAAGTGTGTCTACTCTGCCTGGGCGCTTTGACCAATTAAAGATTAGTCAAGGTCTCATTGGAACAGTAGCACTAGGCTGCAGAGTTTAGTCATGGTGTTGACTTTGTGGCACATTAAACCAAATCTACTGTTGGGTGTGTCTACTCTGCCTGGGCGCTGTGACCAATTAAAGATTAGTCAAGGTCTCAATGGAACAGTAGCACTAGGCTGCAGAGTTTAGTCACACTGCTGACTTTGTGGCACATTAAACAAAATCTACTGTTGGGGGTGGTCTCAAGGGCCCTTCTCAAAACCATATCACTAGATAATGTAAAACTTTTGCACTTTGGGGGCCCCTTAGAATGATTAAATCAAATACAGATTTCTTGTATATAGTGGCAGAACCCTAAGATACATCTATGCAAAATTAGAAAAAAAGTTGCTGAACAGTTTTAAAAAAAATAGGCCAAATGTTACATTTTTAGCAGTTTTGGGGTCCTTGGAGGCCCTAGGGAGCCCTTAAAATGATTCAATCAAATACAAATACTCGTGCATAGTAGCAGTGCCCAAAGATATGTCTATGCAAAATTAGAGAAAAAGTTGCTGAACGGTTTCTGAGATACGGCAGCTAACGGCGGACGGCAGACGCAGAGTGATGGCAATAGTCCCTTGGACCTTCGGCCAAAGGACTAAAAATGGGCGAAGAGGCCCTGAAGTCCTTTGGACTAATTACGGCAACGCAGTGTTATATGGTCTGCCGGAGATGCACTTGCGAAAGCTGCAGATGGTACAGAATTCCGCAGCACGTCTCATTACCAGGACAAGGAGGTGAGCACACATAACACCTGTTCTGTACCGTCTGCACTGGTTGCCTATACGCCAGCGGATCGAATTCAAGCTGTTACTGCTGGTATATCGTGCAGTGCACCATCTCGGCCCTGTGTACATTTCTTCACTCGTGACATCCTACACGCCGACCAGATCACTTAGATCGGCCGAACAAGGTCTGTTGACTGTTCCGAGATATCACCTTGAACATTATGGCCGTCGTTCCTTCTCGGTGGCTGGCCAGATCCTGTGGAATGCCTTGCCTCATGCAGTCAGGCATGCAAATTGCGTTGCCACCTTCAAATCACTCTTAAAGACACACTTATTTCGACAGGCCTCCAAAGAACTTTGCAGTCCGCATTTGTGCAATGTTGACATTCGGTTAGGTACTTAGGTTGCAGTTATTTATTTATTTATTATTTTTTTAATTAGCATATTATATGTATTTATTTAATTTAATTTAAGCACATTATCTATTTTAGGTATTTAAACGGCTAATTCATTTAACTTATGTATAATATATACACTTGTAAATATATATATATTTATTTTTATTCAGGTTTATCTAACTGACATTTTACGTAATTATTATATGCTACTTATAAATCATTTTCTTTTACCTTTCTATTTAATATTTCTATTTAATATGTTTTAGGTCATTTAATGTATTTTACTTATACTCTACAATTGTCAGCGCCTTTAAGCAGATTTGTTATCCAGACACACGGCGCTCTATAAATGCTTTATAATAATAATAATAATATGTCTATATGTGACCCCGGCTGACCAAATGAGTGATCATACGTAGACAGGTACAGAAAGAAACTGACGTTTTCTATAAAAAGAACACGTTTGCCTATCAATGGCATGTATTTCCTATTGCTGCCATTTCTGCCGGGCAGAAACAGTTTCTGCCCGGCATAAATCAAACAACCCTGTAGGTAATTAGTAATGAAATGTTTTTTGGTGAATCATAGTTACAGATCATTAAGGGTTATGATGGAAGTAAAATGTTGACATGTTTACTGTTCAATTATTGCACCACGTCTTGCATTTAGAGGAATAATTATAATAGAAAATAAAATGTTGTGGCACATATTTTTAAATACATGCATTGATGAGAAACCGGTAATTACTTTTATGTGGCATAAGAATAACTAATTTCAATTAACTTTCTGCTTATATAAAACAACTGCATAAAAATATATATCCATTCAAGACACAGACTACGTATGTGACAGATATTTTGGGAAGGGGAATAGTGTTCTGTTTCTGGTACAATACACACATCACTAGATAGTGTAAACATTTTGCATTTTAGGGGGCTGTGTCAGCCTTCTTCTCATGTGATGTAGAGTTACCACAAGGAGAAAACTTGTCTCCTTTGTTATTTGCTATTTACCTGAATTATTTTGAACATCGTTAGTCATAATTATAAGGGACTTGACATGGCAGCTGGTGAAATTTACAACCTTAGTGATGATGATGTAGACATTTTCTTGCAAATGTATGTATTTTTTAGAATAATTCAATCAAATACAGATTTCTTGTGTATAGCGGAACTATGTCAACTCTTCTAATGGTTGACATTTGGTTGTTTCAGGATGACCCCTTAGAATGTAGGCACAACTGTCCAGGGGTCTAGTGGGCACTGTCTATTGACTTAAGCCTCTGCCAGTGACCAATTACAGATTAGTCACACTTTCCACCAGCCAGCCACAGTGAGGTGTGATAGATGTTGTGGGAAAAGGGTTTAGTTGAACAAAAGGACTGTAAGCATGATAGATCTGCTGCTACAGTAGACCATTTAGTTAGCAAATTTAGCATTTTAGGGGACCTTTGGTGCCCTTAGAATGATTCAATCAAATACAGATTTCTTGTGTACAGTGACACTACCACATGTATATACAAAATTAGAGAACAAGTTGCTGAACAGTTTTTGAAAAAATAGGCAAAATGTTACATTTTTACCAGTTTTGGGGTCCTTGGAGGCCCTAGGGAGCCCTTAGAATGATTTAATCAAATACAGATTTCTCGTGCATAGTGGCAGTGCCCTAAGATATGTCTGTGCAAAATTAGAGAAAAAGGTGCTGAACGGTTTCTGAGATACGGCAGCTAACGACGTCGGACGCAGAGTGATGGCAATGGTCCCTTGGACCTTCGGCCAAAGGACTAAAATGAACCAAGGAGGCCCCTTTAAAAATAATAACATAACACAACAACCTATTTCCTTAACCATTCAAAAATTGTGCAAACTTGTGCTGTGTACCATTGTATCAGTATTTTTTTATATTTTTTTTCTGGTATTTTCTTTCAATATTTTATTATTTAAAATGACAATTCAATTTACCTCAATAACACAGTCAACTCAATAATACAGCCACCTCGCAATTAACGTCAACCTAGCAGTCACAAATTATTTAACAATAAATTATTGGACATTAATCCAGCTAACACAGTCACCTCACCATTCAGGTCACGTGAAGGTTGGCCTTAATAGTGAGGTTCCACTGTACTGGAAGCATTTGCCACTTCCTTGCATGATTAAACTGCATCATCTAACTTTCATTTCCTTGTGGAGAAGAGTAAATCACCTAGCCACAGACTGGGCGGCCAATGTTTACAACCATCCCAGTTCCACTGGATCAAACCCTAAGGGGTGGAGTCGGAGGTTTTTGGTGAGCCTGAAGGGGAATGCTAGAGGTCTCAAGGAGGTGCAGTTGAATGTTTTTGTTGAGTCCGACAGCCGGGGTGTAGTTTGGTGGTTTTGGTGAGCCTCAAAGGAGTGTCAATGGATGTCTCAAGGATAGGTGTAGATGGAGGTATCAAGAGGGCGCAGTTTGAGAGATGTATAACTAGGTCAACCAGTGTTTGGTTTCTAGTCCATAGTGTGGCACCACCATTATAAGTTTATAACCACAAAAATGTGATCTTTAATTAGTCTTTCTAATAATGTGAAAATCACCGACATTGAACTCACTGGTCTGTAGTTCTCTGATTTGTTTCTCGAGCCTTTCTAGTTGTTGTCTCTAACCTCATGTAGCTGGTTTTGTTTCTGTTTGCAGTGACTACTGAAGGATGTCTGTATGTAAACAATGGCACATTCAAGCTGCACTGTGAAGATCACGAAATCATTGACATAATATTATATGCAAAATTAGGAAGAAGTGTTACGCAATGTTGGAATAATAGAACCTGTTGCCCATCAACAAGTGTCTGTAACAGTTCAGCACCCGCAGAAGTTATATCCCAAATACAGAGTTCATGTTATGGAATGCAAGAATGTCAAATAACTTTGACCAAGGGCCAATGCAATGTCTCATCCAAAGGGTATGATACAGACTATGAATCAGTTGTGTACATATGCAGCAACAATTCACTGGGTAAGCTAATATTACATTGTTTACAATTAACTGTGAAATTTAAAAGATACTGAGTTAATATACTATCAGCTGAATCAAAACTTTCGATAACAGATTCAAATTCATATCTATCATTGTTGTTGGTTTATAATTTGTACACATGTGTGCATGCATGTATGATGAGTATTTGTGTTTGCTGGTGTGTCTGTGTGTGTGCGCGCGTGCGTGCGTGCGTGTGCATTCGTGCATGCACATGCAGTGCACACACACAAGCATGTGTATATATATATATCTCTAATACAGCATGTATATGTATGCATGTGTGTTTATATATAATTAATTAACTGTATTAATGATACTATGAAATATAGAAACAATTAAAATTAATGTACATACAAGCCTGTACATGTATTTACCTAGTTAGTTTCTACACAGTACTTGAAAGAATTTGAAATATACTTTGTATTTAAAAA
Organism: Paraescarpia echinospica; assembly: GCA_020002185.1. Lineage (NCBI taxonomy): Eukaryota > Metazoa > Annelida > Polychaeta > Sabellida > Siboglinidae > Paraescarpia > Paraescarpia echinospica. The sequence goes on from CM034536.1 coordinate 31,267,055, forward strand.
AATTTCTAAGTCTAAAGTCTAACTAGAATACCACTATCTTCCAGAAACGACACCAAGACCAGAGTAATATCTATACAGTGATATCTTCTCCCAACACTGAGGTCCATTCACTGTGAAAGAAAAACATAAAAGTAGTTTTTCAAGTCATTTACTTATGCAGTTACGTGTTTGCTTTGCCATATATTGGAGAAATATGGAAGCTGTAGATTGTTTAGTGATTCTACAGATGTTGCCACGGTGAAAGAGTTTAAAATCAAAATACTGTAGCGGTGATAACTGCTGCCCTTGGCTTGTTGCTCCACGGGTGGGTGTAAGTTAGTGACCATTACCCCGGTATTGTTGCAGCTGTAACCACACCACAGACAGCAACAACCACAGCCATCATGACTACAGGTGCTGCCAACGGTCAGGTACGACACATTGGAGACAGCAAAACTGACACTGCCAAAAAACAGGCAAATGTTGGTAAGACAATAAGACAATCTTCAACATGTCCCAGTGATCACAATTATTATTATTATCATGTAGCTGGGTTATGCCAATGTCTCTTCATCCTTGGTTACTATATTCAACCTATCAAGTGTATATCCTTGTTATTTTATCAGCAATGTCCAATCTTGACTATGCGTGGATCCACAATTATTGTAATTTTTTTTCACTCATGTCATGGCTCAGCGAACACAAAAGATAGAGTTTCACCTATATAAGCAGATGTTATACTGTTCTATATTTTTTGTGAATGTATAAATGGCTGTGATGCATCTTCCCAATGGGTGCCATTGTTGTGTACAAGGTGCAGTAGCGCCATCTTGTGTGGAACAGTTGGAAAAATACCATAAAAGTAGTGCCATAAAAGGTTGAATTAATTATATCTGATTTTACTATGATCACACATTTTTTTCACAGGTATTTGTTATAATAGTTTCATCACAGGACCTTTGCAACATATTATTTATATAATTACATATTTTTTATACATTTTATTTTGATCATATTTAACAAGATTTAACAAGATTGCCATCCAGAGAATTAACTCTAGATGGCAGGTGGACAAGGAAGCCCTTTGACTTATCGAGAGTCAACCCTTTTATCTACATATATCCAGCCCTTCTGAGGTATGTGTCGATTTAATTTTTAAACATATTCACACTACTAGCACCCACACAATCATCAGATAATTTGTTCCATTCATTCACAGTCCTTTGTGAAAATGAGAACTTTCTTACGTCTAATCTACACTGCTCCTTTACTAATGTAACTTCATGTCCTCTAGTCTTTCTATCTCTCTTAACTGAAAAAAACATATTTCTATCAATATTTTCATAACCATTCAATATTTTAAACACTTCTATCTGATCTCCTCTCAATCTCCTGGTCTCTAGTGTTGTTAAACCACATTCTTTTAGGCATTTTTCATAACTAAGATCCCTCAGTTTTGGTATCATTTTAGTTGCTCTCCTCTGTACTCTTTCTAGAATATCTATGTCCTTCTTGCGGTATGGCTTCCACGCTTGTATACAATATTCTAAATGAGGCCTAACTATTGTTTTGTACAGCGGTATTATTAGTTCTTTTTTTTTATATGCTATATTTCGCCTAATCAATCCAAGGATTTTATTTCCTTTTGAAGCTGCAATTCCACACTGCTCTGAAACCTTCATGTCAGCACTAAGTCTTTTTTTTTTACAGTAGTACTTAGTACAGTTCCCCCCATTGTATATTCTGCATATTCGTTCCCATGTCCTGTGTGAAGGCATTTACATTTCCCAAAATTGAACAACATTTGCCACTTTTCAGACCATTTGATCAACCTGTCAAGATCATCTTGTAAATGCTGTCTATCTCCATCACTTTTAATCCTTCTAAACACTTTTGTATCTTCTGCAAATTTCAAAACCTTGCTAGCTATATCATCGTCCAAATCGTTTATATATATTAAGAATAATATAGGTCCCAGTACTGATCCCTGTGGAACTCCACTCAAAACTGATTTCCAGTTTGAAGCCTCTCCATCAACAACTACCCGTTGTCTTCTGTCAATCAGCCATTTTTTCTATCCAGTTAATTATACCATTTCCTATGCCATGGGCCTTTAGTTTAAGCAGTAATCTTTGATGTGGCACTTTGTCAAAAGCTTTTTGAAAGTCTAAGTAGATGATATCTACTGGTGATCCATCATCTACCCACTTAGTGATATCTTCCAAAAAACATAACATATTTGTTAAGCATGACCTCGCTTTTAGAAACCCATGTTGAGATGGGTTTATCAAGTTATGTTTAACAAGAAAATCCACCATGTGATCTTTAATTAGTCTTTCTAATAATTTACAAATCACCGATGTTAAACTAACTGGTCTATAATTATTTGACTTGTTTCTTGAACCTTTTTTGAATAACGGTATAATGTTTGCTTCTTTCCATTCTAAAGGAACCACTCCCTCTTCTAATGACAAGTTGAAAACTGTTGCAAGCGGTATGCTAATTTGTTCTACAATTTCCAATAGTAGTTTGGGTGGAATACCATCCACTCCAGGTGATTTATTATCCTTCATAGCCCTAATTTTCTTAGCTACCATTTCTGGGGTTACAATTAACTGTCTTAAATAGTCTGATTCTGCCCCCTTGAACTTAGCCTCTGGTACTGGCAGTGAACTAGTGTCTTCTCTGGTAAACACTGAACTAAAATACTCATTCAGGTCTTCTGCCATTAAGAATCCTTCTGATATTATATTTCCAGCACTATCTTCTAGAGGACCGACCTTATCCTGAACTTTCTGTTTGCTTCGAACATATGCATTAAAACTCTTGCTGTCATGTTTTATATTACAAGCTAATTTATGTTCATAGCTTCTCTTTGAATTTCTAATTTCAGCTGTAGCTTGGTTTAGTGCTCCTATATAAATGTTGTAGTCTTCGTCATTTCCAGTACGTCTATATGACTTCAACATCATTTGTTTATACTTAATTTTTTTAATTGCTTCTTTCGATAAGTATTTCTTTTTGGACCGTTTCCCGTGCTTTTTTAAGGGAACAAATTTGACGATGATGCATTCAATTTCACTGTTTAAGATATTCCAGCATTATGTTGCTGTCTTATTCTTCAGTGTGTTATTCCAGTCTATCTTTGCTAAATATTTCCTTACGTCCTTATGTTTTCCTTTGTGGAAATTTCCCCTGTACTGATTTTTACTATTCCTTTCTGATTTTACTTTGATGGTAAAATGTATCTGGTTGTGATCACTACTTCCCAGTGGCTCATATATCTTGACACTGTTCTAACACATTCTCTCCCCTGGTTGGTTCTAGCACATGTTGAGAAAGGAAACTATCTTGTACTAAAACTAAAAACTTGTGGTCCTCACTCCCCATACTCTGTAGAGATTTCCATTTTATATGCCCATGGTTAAAATCCCCCATAATAACAGTCCCGTTTACTCACTTCCCTTATAGCGTTTTGTATTTTTTCATTCTCTTCTATGCTTATGTTTGGACTTCGATAAACTAATCCAATCGTTAAAGTTGAGTTTTCTGTAACTATGTTACACCAAATGGCTTCTTCGCAATCTGCTTCTCTTTTTAATTTAATTTCATAAGCCTGGATAGATTCTTTAATATATAAAATAACTCCACCTCCCCTTCTTCCTATTCTATCTTTTCTAAACATTACATATCCTGTCAGTCCCAATTCGGCATCTGATATATCGGTGGTTGCCCATGATGTAAATAACATAAATGCGATCAGACCTGAGTTGGTCACAATAGTTTGTGACTGTAATAGGCAGGTGAGTAAAGGTGTGTCAGTGTCACTGTGTTGTTGTTGTTGCAGCTCTCATAGCGGGTCTGACGACAGCGGCCTGTGTTGTAGTCATCACTGTTGTCTTAGTCGTCTTAGTCTACAGGAGGAGGTGGGTGATAGGTCTCCAACAAATTGATATCACATTCCACACACATTGGCATACTGCCGATAATTACTCTTGGAGAAAACCCAACTATTTTATGATAAATCCTTTATGAAAATATGGTACCATTTAGAAAATATGTGAAAATAATATGCTGTATTTTTAATAAAATTCACCAAAATTAGCAAAAACCTAAAATTTTTCACAGCCTAACATAATGATTTATTTGGGATTCTAGAAGAAGGAAGATGGCCATGAATCATTGTGAATTTGCTATATAGAAAACTGATAATACTTTGTAAAGTGTAACAAGAGTAATGGGTATCAACCTTGAGATTCAGTATCAAGTGTAAATATGAGAGACGGGAAGAGAAGCTACAGGAGAAGTCAGAAGGAAGATGGGGATAATTAAGAGGAGACCAGAATGAAGAATTACCTGAAAATAAAGACAGTTGGATGCAGACGAGATGGGCAGGACACAGAGAATAAATGAGCAGATGCTGACCAAGAGAGCAAACAGGAAAACAGTAGAGGGTGTTAGAAGGAGAAGACCAAAATTAAAATGGAGACAGAGTGTGAAGGGAGGTCTCGAAAGGGTAGGGGTGTACAGCCACGAGTGTGCGAGAATAGCAGAAGATCATGATTGGTGGAAATGACTTGTCGACAGGACAGAACAGATTAAGGGATGTGGCATCCACCCTGTAAGGGGTCATTATGAAGAAAATTAACATTTCTTTTTATATAAACGGAAATAATTGTTAACAAAGTGGCAAAAATAAAGTGTCATCAAATGCTGAACTTGAAGAGATTTGCACACCCTTACATGTGTACTTTCAGGTTGACGTGTGTGAAACCCCCAGCAGCAACCAGTGAGCAAGATCTCTATACAAGTAACATATCTGAGACTAGGGTGGAGATACCGTCAACGTACGACACCCTTATGACATCTCAGCCTCGGCAACAGCCTGAACCAACATATGAATCTGTTGATAAAGAATATTACAACATCACATCGGATCCTGTTAAATATGAGTACACTCAGATGAACCCAACAGCAGGTGGCAGCACTGGTCACAACAATGGAGACTCGATGGATCATACTTTAGCCAAACGACTACAGCAGACTTCAACATCTCAGCCTCGGCAACAACCGGAACCAACGTATGAATCTGTTGATAAAGAATATTACAACATCACATCGGATCCTGTGAAATACGAAACACTCAGATGAACCCAACAGTAGGTGGCAGCATTGGTCACAACAATGGAGACTCGATGGATCCTACTTCAACCAAGCGACTACAGCAGTCTTCAACAGTGGGCGACTACACCGAGCCGTACAGTCATATGCCAGTCTGACTGTGTATGACTGTATGCCAATGAGTAAATTTGCAAACGACGTTGCTCCAGTTAGTTTCTTGTATACAACTACAAAATAAATGTTACGCATGTTTCTTTCTTAAGACATGGCATGAAATGTAATGTATGAAGATGAAATGTTTGAACGAAAACATTGTACATTGTAACTTGATAATATTTGTATCTTGTATATTTAGGACAGCTTAACTTCAGTAATGACATATTTAACCATGTAATTATTACATTGGGTCATGTTGATACCACATATACTGTTTAACACTACTCCAACCCAAACTTATCCACAGTTGGATAAACACATGGTAAAATTTTACCACTTGAAGATGTTTTTACACCATATAGAACTAGGGTCAGTTTCACGTGAAGTATGTGTCAGTACACTCATGTCCCTTGGCTTTCACATTACAAAGTCCACCAAATGTGACAACTACACAGGGAGGTTGGTGGATTGGTGTTACAATAAATGTAACATTAGTAAAGAATACACTTCACTGGTCTGTCTTACACATGGTAAAACTTGACCACACAAAGATGTTTTTACGCCATATAGAACTAGGGTCAGTTTCACGTGAAGTACGTGTCAGTACACTCATGTCCCTTGGCTTTCACATTACAAAGTCCACCAAATGTGACAACTACACAGGGAGGTTGGTGGAATGGTGTTACAATAAATGTAACTTTAGTAAAGAATACACTTCACTGGTCTGTCTTACACATGGTAAAACTTGACCACACAAAGATGTTTTTACGCCATATAGAACTAGGGTCAGTTTCACGCGAAGTATGTGTCAGTACACTCATGTCCCTTGGCTTTCACATTACAAAGTCCACCAAATGTGACAACTACACAGGGAGGTTGGTGGAATGGTGTTATAATAAATGTAACTTTAGTACAGAATACACTTCACTGGTCTGTCTTAAGGTCCCAGTACACATGCTGGTGGTACCAGTAAACCAAGCAGTAAATAAAGTTGTTCTGATTTGAATAGCAAATGGTCAAATATACACCACACTATAAACCATGTGGCAATAAAGCCATGCCACGGTTTATTGTACTGTTTCAAAACCAATGCAATTTTCCAAAAATGCATCATGGTAAATTTAATCTTTGACCAATCAGCAGTACTGTTTTGGTGTGACAACAAATTGTACATTTATGAAACATGTCTAGTGAAAAATAAACTGCCATGGTTTTCTGCCAGACATGTACTACTTGGTACAAAAGTACAGTGCACAATACCACTTACTGCCTCGGTTTACCATTACTGCTGGCAAGTATGCTAGGGCCTATGTTTTTCTTGTCAAAATGGTAACTTTTGCAATTTTATATGTATAATACATTGTTCAGTGGTTTTTAATCGACAACACATATGTTGATTTACACATCTGCATATGAACAAGTTGTAAAACTATTAGTTTGTAGTGAAAGGAAAATAGAAAATGCTTTTTATTTCAGCAATAATCTGAGTAATCCTGTATTTTTTTCTATTGATCAAGTTAGTTTTTCAGTATTTCAGATATCTGACGTAGTTTTCAATAAAATATGTGACATCAAACTTTTACACTTGCCTTATGTTGAAGGTGTTTTAGCCTATAGTAGCAGCATGTTTGAGTCAATTATGGCATGTTTGTGGATTGCATATTTGCAACACATAGAATCACAATTACGTCAAGTTAAAAGTTGTTTAAATACTCAGCATTTGCTATGATGCCAAACTTAGATCCACTTTTTCAAGCCAAATCAATGTGAGTTTACACAGAAGACATTGCATTACCAGTTAGCAAAAATAGAAATTGTGCTGAAGAGACAATTACACTTGACACCACTGTGGGTGAAGCATTTGACACCACTGCAGGTGAAGCACTTGACACCAATGCGGGTGAAGCATTTGACACCACTGCGGGTGAAGCATTTGACACCACTGCGGGTGAAGCACTTGACACCACTGTGGGTGAAGCACTTGACACCACTGCGGGTGAAGCATTTGACACCACTGTGGGTGAAGCACTTGACACCACTGCGGGTGAAGCATTTGACACCACTGCGGGTGAAGCATTTGACACCACTGCGGGTGAAGCACTTGACACCACTGTGGGTGAAGCATTTGACACCACTGCGGGTGAAGCATTTGATACCACTGCAGGTGAAGCACTTGACACCACTGTGGGTGAAGCATTTGACACCACTGTGGGTGAAGCATTTGACACCACTGCGGGTGAAGCACTTGACACCACTGTGGGTGAAGCACTTGACACCACTGTGGGTGAAGCACTTGACACCACTGTGGGTGAAGCACTTGACACCACTGTGGGTGAAGCAATGGCTGAGAGGAGTGTGCAGTGGTCTAATAATAATAAGTTTATTTAAGTTGCAAAGATACAAGACAAAGTAATACAGATTGAAAATAGGATTGTAGTGCAACTAAGGAGATTGTAGTGCAACGAAGGCGATTCCTAAGAAACCTGCAAAGGCTTGTAGCAGAACCATCTATGATAAAACAAACTTAATATTAAATAGTATATATTAATTAATACAATAATCTCATTAATGAGGATATAACTACTTAACTATTATACGCTTACAAATAAAATGTTTGAACATACTAATTATGTAACTACTTAACTATATATTTTGTATCTATGGTTGTGACAGATCTTTAGTGTGTGCATGCTATGAAAATAATATACCTGGTAGTTCTAATTACTGGTTGGCATTAAAATGTTTTGCCACATGGTGGACCATAAAAAAAGCTAAGACACATCCATGTACTGCTACAGTAGATCCATGACTATGGCCACTTGATTTACACCTGTCTTGGAAGATAAACAAATACAGTCTTAGTTATTGTGGAGAAAAGATCTGAAGGTGTGCTGCTGGAGGTCTCAAGGTCACAGAATTCACCCACCCAAAAAACAACCAGGCTACAGGTCTGCACATGCATCTAAATTTAAGAGTATTACTTTATATTTTAACACTTACAAGATAAAATAACCCAATATGTGGTTTTGTCAACTCGCCACACTGCCTGTGTTATTTTGCCTAATTCCTGATTAAATGAGTAATTTTTAAAAGAATCACAGAAATAGCATTTTGGCATCTATACAGAAATAATATGTGAACCAACTATGCTATACTTCAAACTTTAAGCAAACATTTGTTTCTATGTATCTGGAGGTGATGTTAGCTGTCGTTCTCTCATAACTTGGTCGACTCAATGAGTTGAAAGACCTCACAAGGAGCCATAGCTCAGAGTTCCCTAGTCTTTTTTCCGGAGATGTTCCAAAAGTGATATCTCAACAAAGAACTGATCATTTGAACACTTGAGGTAATTCTGACCAGCCATGTTGCAATATACTCATTACCTCATCAATTCCACTACTGATATTATTATGGATTCTCCATATTATTACGTGGTGTTGTGGCTGCCATAGAACTACTTTATTATTAAGAGAACATGACATACAACATATTAGTTTTAAACCTTTTGGCATATAATAGAGGCTTCTATTTATTTACGGCTGAAGCACTGACTTTGTTATGCATGCACCCCCAGTGGAGAATCCCAGTTATTTTGTGATGGATGTGGTTATAAATGCAACACTGTTAGAACTTCCTGTTGACAGCGGGGAATTCGAGTGGGTTTCCCCTCATGGTCATTTGATGATCTTACTGCTATTAGTCAGTTTTCCGCATTGTGAAATTGAAGATACGCAACAAGGGTGGTCATGAGATCTACGTATGGGTCCAGACATTAATTTTTATTTCACATCATCAATTCGTTATATCCGATGATATTTTGGCCATTGTCACTGGCAGAACTAATTGTTATATAAAAAATGTAAAAAAAATAAGGACCAATTCATTTATTTGGTAAAAGCGAGAATTTATTACAAATTAATTAATTATATCTGAGGTTTACTGTACTTCCTACATAATAAAAAACACTATGTGTATGTCCCTTCTGGTGTCTTGGGGGTGGAATTAGTAGAACATATAGATAACATAACTGACGTCTACACAAGTACAGGGGAACTGCTGTACATTGTGTCTGGATAGTATTTTAGACACATTGTCAACATCGTTGAACAGAGTTGTACTTTGGAAATGAGTGTCAAAATAAAGTTTATTATTATTATGAATGACTCTGACTTAAATTAATAAACACTAATCTGATTGACCCTGCCTTATTTTCTAATGGTAATGTAACCTGTCTTCTACTACATACATCTTGCCACACAACTTTCCTCATAGGACGTAGGTTTCAATGTTGTAGCCTCTTAAGTTTCAAATTGATACGTTTCTCCCACACTGTTGTTCTTTCCTGACACTGAAGGGGTAGTTTGCTTGTATTTTGTGCTTGTGCTTGCCAGTGTTTACACATATATAGTAGCAACATTTGTGACACAACAATGGCATTTTGGAGGACTGCATAAGTCCAACAAATAGAACTATAATTATATCAAGTCTGTATACATGCTTGAAATGACCTACTTGTTTACATACCAATTTGCAAGAATAATTGTACTGATCAGGCAATCAATGTAATTTGATACACGTGTGGCTGAAACAATGACTCAATGTATAGGTATCTGTGGTTCTGGGTGACTTCTGGCAGGACATGTGATGGGGCAATATATTGGTGTAGGTCCTGGTTGGCATATGACAGTGGCGCCACACAGTGGACAACAAACAAGCTAAGACATATACTACAATAGATGTAAACCTGTATTACTCCTGTCATGGAGGATAAGTAACTTTATTCTTGTCAATGCGAAAGAAACATTTGTCACAATATATTACAAAACATTACAATAAATACATCACATGAGCCTGACTTTAAGAGATATACTACACATTAACTCATACAAGGAAACAACCCAAGAGATAGTTTTGAAAACTTGACACATAACCAATGATATTTGGTTTAACCCTGTCTTCTGGGTAATTAAATGAATGGCACAAACAGCAAATTAACTCCTTTGTCTACACACAAAAATGCATGCATCAACTATGCTAGCTGAGACAATCTGGCTTCAAACAGGTGTTGGCAAAGTTACACAAATGCACACTTTATGACATACAACTGCTGTCCTCAATATAAGTATCTAGAAGACATATTAGCTGTGATCTTCTCTGAATTAATCTTAATGAGTTTATTGACCCCACAGTACCATGGTGTTCTTTTGATGATAGTCTGGACAATGTTATACTGTTAACTCCCCCCCCCCCCCATCACAACGACCTGTTTATTTGAGCACAGATGTCAGAGAAGCATCCAACCAAGCAGCATACACAGTACTCTGCTCTATTAATTCCACTGGTGTGTATGCAGTCATTTATACAGTTCAGGGAATCAGGGCAACATACACAGAAGTGACCAAGTTTTAAAATAGAAACAGTTGCTATACTATCTGCTACTATGTATAAAACTCTGTGATTATCCAATCATACTTCTGCAACTTCTTCAACACACCTGTCATAATATATATATATATATATATACACATATATATATTTCTCCAAAACAATATATTTCTTTCAATTATATACTACCATTTCTCATCCATTAATCAAATAATCTTAATTATGTACACACAGTGTGACACATAAGGAATAAAGGTTCAGTAGCTTGAATCAGCCATGTGTGACTGCTACAAGAAAGCCTGGCCTACATGAGACATTCAGAGTAGTATCAATATCTGGGACACCAGTGAACGTGTGGCTGAGTCCTGTTAGAGTTACAATATGACACATATTTGGCTTAGTTTCTAACACAACAGCATTTGGTGGAGATATCTGCTAGAACTGTGTCCAAAAGGATATACTATAAGCAGGTGCATTCAGAAATTGGTGCAAGACCCCAAGAGAACCTCACCATGGTTACATTAATGAGTGCTAGCCCTCTATTGAATGTCCTGCTTCTGTGTCAGCAAATTGGTGGAATGTCATCTCTAGGTAAGTCTGGTGCATGTGTCATAGAATTATCTCGTGGACAGTCCATACCTACAGGTATCCCAAATTTAAAATATTTCTCATCATTGTAAGATGTTCTGTATTTCTAAATGAGCAAGGTCTTCATTAAAAGGCTACAATTAAGGTCCTCTGTCCAAATGTGTTATTCAGTTCTGATGAAATCATCAGACATTTTTTTAAACTGGGCCCAGTCAAAATTAAACAAAAGAAGCCTAAGATGGCTCCACCTCTACATACTATGCATAAGGCAATTCATGCACATTTCTACGAATCTAATTATCAAACTAAATTCCAGTAATCTTAACAAAAGTACATACTCTTTCACATATTAAAATCAACTGCACATATTTCTCGTAAGTTTAAAACATACAACATATATTTGAACACCAACTACCCAGATTCTCAATGAGTTTCATGAATTACACAAGGATCTTTACCACAATATTAACAGCAATAACATTTTTAGAGAATTGCTACCATTTACACAAGGAGGTGTTGTAAATGTTTGAGTAACTGTACATGAACGTGTTAATGAATTTACTTGTGCATTATACATGTTATTTGTTTATGTTTTAACTTTCTGTTCACAGTGATAACCCGCTGCACAAAACCAGAAGCTCCCAAAGTGACATTACATTGTACAGAACCGCAGAAAGTGTACATAATGAATGCAACATTTGAAAGAAGTTTGTGTTTGGGTCAGAGTTGCTGCTTAGACAAAACAGACTGCTTTATTCACGACAATGTACACATTGAATATCTGAGGAAACGTTGTGATGGATTCCAAAAGTGTGATATATATATGTTATCACTATGGTGCTTTGGGTCCAATCCAGGGACCGCCGACTATGAATCAGTGCACTATGTTTGCAGCAGCATCAATCCAGGTGAGTTTTCAGTGCAGTAAATACTTTTGTACTTGATTTGTTCCTTGTTAAGGATACAATCAAAACACGTTATTGCAGATTCAACCTTCAGTTGTCTTCTTCTGAAGAAGGTTGTCAAAAACATAGAAAGGTTAACTTCATTGTTGTTTCAAGAAGAACACTACATCTTCAACCAAATTCCTAAGTTTAGATATACAATATAGACTAGACCCATTTTAATTTGGAGTTTTCTATTCTAGGCATTAATTTATACTAATTTATAAACGAGGTTACCTATAACTGCGTGACAACTTTTGCAATGCTCTAATAATGTTAAATTGGTCACAACTAACTTTGAATGATATTGATTGTATTTGTGACATGCTCTCCAGTAAAAAGAATGCAGTAAATAAACAACTGATGCATATGGGAAATGCCTGGCAGTTATTTGTGCTACCATGGATGTTGACTATATTGTACAGTTAGGTACACATGTGCATGCAATTAGCAATAGATTATAGCATGACATGTTATATTTACACGCAAATAAACAAAATAATGTATTATTAATGTACATAATAAACCAAAGTGAAGTATTCAAATCACACATGTAACACAGGCAGCCAAATCGCACATGTAACACAGGCAGCCAAATCACACATGTAACACAGGCAGCCAAATCGCACATGTAACACAGGCAGCCAAATTTATGTATATATGTTTCCATTGACAATGATAGATAATGTCAACAATTATGCTTAATTACTATGCTTAATTACTATCTGTCATTACTGTTGCAGATATAGAAACAACTGCCACAGTATCAACATTCACCACTACCACCACCACATCAGTGTCAACTACAACCACAACAATCCCATCCACAGTAGCTACACCAACACACCATCTAGATACAGTGAGCAGTGCTGCAGGAAGTACTGCCAGCAGCACCATTCACAATACCACAAGACATTTTGAGCCAAGCAGCAGCAGCACAACACAGAGAACTGCCCAAGTGAGCAGTGGACCAGATGATGGAGACAGCAGCAGATCAACAGATAAAAGAGATCACACCAGCCTATTAAATATTGGTAAGAAGGTAGAATTCAGGGAAGTGTTCAAATAATAACAACTACCCGCAATTATATAACTTCCATGGTACTCTAATAACAACTTTCAGAATCTCAATTTAAAAATACATCGATAAAAACAGTATATATTAAAAAAATATACAAAATCAGGATCCACAGATACCGCAGTTTCAACATACAGTACATGTTGGTGGTAATAATGCTCAGAATAATGGGATTCAGAGACATGCAATCCTAGGCCTTATGTTAAAGATAGCCATTCTGATGCCACATTTACATGATTTGACATTAGCAGTAGCTAATTAACATGTGGCTAGTGCTACATATCATAGGCAGATTGTTCAATATCCTGTAGGAATTGTTACAGGCAACAACTGCTAACAATTTAACTTTTTATAATTTATCCATAGAGCACACATATAAATATTACTAACATATGCAGTAGATAGCTTATTCTTTATAGCAGTTGAGCAAAAGTGAATTTTTTGCATGATATGTTACTCTTGACACACAAAAGTCTTACTTTGGTTTGAACGTCAGCCTCAACCAATAACTCAATACAAATAACATGTCGAAGGTATTTACAAGGTGGCAAATTTTAACTTCTATAACAATAATAATCATTTTATTTATAATAATATAATTCTGCTCAGAGGTGCATAAAAATACAACACTGTTAAAATAGAAATATACAATTATTCAAGCTGACATGGTAAACATATTATATAAGATATGTAAAATATTAAGATTTTTTTTAAACTAGCTTAAAAATGGTGCATTCTGAATTATGTTTTAACCTTTAGTCTTGAATATAGAGGGGAAGATATAAAACAACAAGACACTACTCGTAAATGTTGGAATCATGATTAATAAAATTCAGTAATCATGACTGTTACATCATGTTGAGGTGTGGTTTCCACTTTATCACTGGTTCTCTGTTGAGGTGTGGTTTCCACTTAACCACTGGTGATGTTTTTCTTGCCACTAACCCTAGGCCTTGTTACCACACTGACAGAGTCAGTAAAAAATGGGCCAAGTGGCCCTGAAGTCCTTTGGACTAATACGTCTGTATGTGAGGCTGACCAAATGAGTGATAAGTCAGAAAAAATGTAACATTGTTTTCTTACATCCTTGTAAAGGTTTGGTAGGGTGCTTTACACGGTTCCAAAAAATATGACTGCTACAAAAATTGGCAAAGTTATGGAGCATTGAACATGGTAGGGATCAAAAAGTGAAAATGAAGAAAACGGCTGTTGAAGTTTTACATTATATATGCAAATGGATTGCATGGAAATATTACATGCACAACATTCAAATGTGGCACACAGTATGTAATATATATGTTATGTTGCAATGATACACTGGAAGTACAAATGTGCTGCTACAAAGACTTATCAAGTTATGCCAGATTATGTCTTCATGTGTAAAACTAAAAGGACAGATTATCTGAGAGCAAAAGGTAGACTCACTGTTTGACACAGTTTAAAACCTACAGGCAACTGTCCAGTTTAACAGGGGTCTAGTGGCTTAATGCTGTCAGTTGACACAAGCTACTGCCAGTGACCAATTACAGATTAGTCACAGTTTCCATCAAACAATAGCAGGCAGAGAATCTTAGCTCCACAGCTGGGTGTAATACACAACCAGAGCCACCACTGATTCATGGTCAAGTAGATTAGCTCAATGCACCAACTAAAACAATACACAACAGGGTGAGTGACAGTGTCCAGAGTGAGGCCTAAGCAGTATCATCATTGCTGAATAGATCAATTAAACCTGCCAAGTGGGTGACATTCTGCACAACTGTTCATTAATCCTTAGTGATTGTTCAGAACACCAGACTGACCACATACCTAAACAAAGCGAATGTAATAGGTGAAGAACAGGCAGTGTTCAAATAGGGGTATTGGTTGAATTGCATTTGTCTCAATGCAAAAGGCTTTATTGTGCCTTCATCAATTATAAGAAAGCATTTGATTTAGTAGACCGGTCCTCCCTGTGGTCTAAGATAATTTCATACGGTATTAATGGTATTGTGTTGAAAGTTGTATACAACACATACAAAAATGGGTCAGCTGGACGGTGATAGACCGTTTTAAATTGAAGCCTTTGTAAAACTTTTGTCTCGACTTCACCGAAGGCGGTGTCCTGCTGTCAGAACTTCGAAGGTGTTACTCACCTAACTTACAAATATATAGGGAGCTAATGGAGAGGCCCATCATAATCCATAGCACTACAAAATGAAGTATCTGAAAGTCACACTTCATATACTGAGTAACACATCTCGTACTGTCTCTCTGCACTGTCGCAATGTCCAATAGTTTCCTATCACAACCCTCGTGTACAATATACCAAAGCTATATATCCAACACCACAACATATGTATTATCATTGGATAGGTAATTGAATAATCTTTCAGATGAATGCAACTTGTAGCAGCAGAAAATGAAGCATACAAAAGTTACACTGCAAACAATGACATGCATTCTCAAAATGTGATTCATTTAAAAATTAGTGCTATATAATAGTAGTTTGTCAAAATGTAAACAAACTCAAAGACAGTTGCAGCTTACTGTCCACCAAGCAATAGCAGAGCAGTTTTATTATAATAATAATCCACAAGTTAAGTGGCAGTGATCTTCCTTTTATCATTCATGTGATGTTTATTGTGAACAGGGCGGACAAATGGTTATCATACGTAGACAGGTACAGAAAGAAACTGAAATTTTCTATAAAAAGAACACGTTTGCCTATCAATGGCATGTATTTCCTATTGTTGCTGTTTCTGCCGGGCAGAAACTGTTTCTGCCCGGCATAAATCAAACAACCCTGTAGGTAATTATTAATCAAATGTTTTTTGGTGAATCATAGTTACAGATCATTAAGGGTTATGATGGAAGTAAAATGTTTACATGTTTACTGTTCACTGAAAAAAACAGCTCCACAGAACTAATTATAGTTATTGTTAAGATGTTTAACCTAGTTCCATTATCTGACATTGTGCCAACAGATTGGTGTATTGGGATCATTAAGCCTATATAATTATTATAT
Organism: Paraescarpia echinospica; assembly: GCA_020002185.1. Taxonomy (NCBI): domain Eukaryota; kingdom Metazoa; phylum Annelida; class Polychaeta; order Sabellida; family Siboglinidae; genus Paraescarpia; species Paraescarpia echinospica. The sequence goes on from CM034536.1 coordinate 31,283,313, forward strand.
AAACATAGCAGCAGACACTGGGACAGTGTGACTGCTGCCTGGCTAAATGGATGCAATGGTGCTTTGAAGTTAGTTCTTCTGCCAACTATCCTTTTCACACAAGCCTATAGGTTTAGTAGCTGCCAGCACACTACTGAGCCTAAACTACCATGCAGGTGTGAAAAACGTGCTGATGTATTTGAACTTGATCCACTAATTAACTGTCCACCAAACAGTAGCAGAGCAGTTTTATAATAATAATAATCCACAAGTTAAGTGGCAGTGATCTTCCTTTTATCATTCATGTGATGTTTATTGTGAGCAGGGCGGACAAATGGTTATCATACGTAGACAGGTACAGAAAGAAACTAAAATTTTCTATAAAAAGAACCACATACCTAAACAAAGCGAATGTAATAGGTGAAGAACAGGCAGTGTTCAGATAGGGGTATTGGTTGAATTGTATTTGTCTTGACACAAAAGGCTTTATTGTGCCTTAACTATGTCAACTCTTCTAATGGTTGACATTTGGTTGTTTCAGGTGTCAACTATATTGTGAATCTGTAATTATTAGTCTATATTGATACAATTGATTTACACAGTACCATGTCTACACAAGGCATGGCAAGCGTAAACAGAACAGTAGAATGCATTTGATATAAATAAAGTGTAGGATATTTCACTCTATAGTTGTCCAGAATATTAATTTTCTATGTTTGTCACCTACAGGTGACAGAATATTAATTTTCTATGTTTGTCACCTACAGGTTTCTACAGACAATACATCTTTAACCAACATACACCACAGTCACACCATTTTATAATAATTAAAAGAACATCAAAATAAACACAACTTGCAATTATAGAAAATCAATAGTTTTGAAGATACAGTTTAAAAGTGTTAGGCAACTGTTCAGTCTAACACGGGTCAAGTGTGTCTACTCCGCCTGGGTGCTGTGACCAATTAAAGATTAGTCAAGGTCTCAATGGCCTAGGCTGTAGAGATTAGTCACAGCTTTTGACTTTCTGGAACATTACACAACATCAACTGTTGGGGGTGGTCTCAAGGGCCCTTATCAAAACCACATCACTAGATAATGTAAACCTTTTGCACTTTGGGGGCCCCTTAGGTGCCCTTAGAATGACTCAATCAAATACAGATTTCTTGTATATAGTGGCAGCACCCTAAGATACATCTATGCAAAACTAGAAAAAAAGTTGCTGAACAGTTTTTGAAAAAATAGGACAAATGTTACATTTTTACCAGTTTTGGGGTCTTTGGAGGCCCTAGGGAGCCCTTAAAATGATTCAATGAAATACAGATTTCTCGTGCATAGTGGCAGTGCCCCAAGATATGTCTATGCAAAATTAGAGAAAAAGTTGCTGAACGGTTTCTGAGATCCGGCAGCTAACGGCAGACGCAGAGTGATGGCAATAGTGCCTTGGACCTTCGGCCAAAGGACTAAAAAGTAAATTAAATCTTATATAGTGCAGTATCCAGTCCTTGGGCCTGCTCAAAGCACGTTACACTTTATTCTCTGGCAGACCTGTTCAGTCGAACACCAACTCGGCTTCTCTGGGAAGCATCCAGTGGTATCATCTGAAGACTCTTTCATCATCACCTTTAAATGATTATAATATCATAATATTATGGTAAATTGGTGGTTTATGTTCCAAAGATTATATTTTATTTGTTGCTAGCATATATGTAATTAATTAAACAGTCATTTCTGGAATGCCACAAAAGTATGTTTCCATTAATCGCAAGAATGTTTCTCAAATTGTGTCCTTTTTATAAAACAATATAAGTTGTTTAGTATATCCAATTTCTATGCAAACATATCATTGTCTAGCCCAAGTATTGATAACCTCTTAGTATACAAGTTAGGAAGCAAAATCCTAGTATATATATAATAATAATATAGATAAACTTATGTATATAAAATTACAGGTAAATGCAATGATAAAATAAACGATTAGCAAAAGTGCTGAACAGCTGAACATATCGGATAAAAAATAAAATAAAAGTCTAAACTACATTAAATAAGTTGATTAGATACTAAATTGTGATTCTGAGATAAATAAGACTAAAAATTAATTAAAACTATATGCATGAATAATACAAAGGTTAAATGATGTCTGATTATATTAATTTGAGAACAGAAATGTTTTCAATAATTTTCCAAACTGCCTAGTGTTTTCAATCTGTTTCTGTGAGCCTCATAAAGATGAGTCAGTGTCACTGTGTTGTTGTTGCAGCTCTCATAGCAGGTCTGACGACAGCGGCTTGTGTTGTGGTCATCGCTGCTGTCTTAGTCTACAGGAAGAGGTGGGTAGTGTAGCTTTGGATAGATCCTATAAATTGATATTACACGTACATATTTGTCTAAACCTATTTTAGTTGCTTTACAATTTGTATCTGTAAATTAATATTTTGAAAGTGAGACACCAGACTGATTAAAACAATCAGAAGCACACAATCAGAAAGTGAGAAACACACTCTGAAAACCAAGCTCAACAATACTTTAGCCACATAATGTAGCTAACAGAGAGTAATGAGCTAATCATAAGAATAAGAGTAGTGATGTTACCTAATCTTAGTTGAATAGAAATATGTTCTAAATTGGAAAACAAACTGTAAAATTTAGGTATAGTATGTGCAAACCAGAGGTGAGGTAAATATGGTCTGGTGACAAAACTCCTCTCAAGTTTTAACTATTTCTGCACATGTTCTGTGGATATCTAACACACACATGCAACAATGTCGACCAGAATGAAAATCTGCAAGGCTGTAGCTATAAAAGAGCAATTTCATTTGTCTGCACTTAAAAGTGCTGTTGTATGGTTTAGCAGATTAAGGCTACATAGCTGTAATATCATCTGCTATGTTAATTGCAAAACAAAGTTCTAATTAAAATGTACCATGCCAAAAAAAGGATAGGTAAATTTCTTTGGCAAATCCATATGTAAAACTTCTTAATTTGATATTGTTCCCCCACAGAAAAAGACATGCAAGTCACCATCAAGAGATGAACAAGGAATCAGTTCAGCCTGCAAGAAATCTGAGCGACATCACAACAGGCAGCGAGGCAGAGTCACCTGGCAGCACATGGGTCAACCATCACAGTGACGGGAAGACAGTGATGCCACCTGGTGACACAATACCAAATGTTTCACTTGACGACCTTTACACAAAACCAAACAAACAGAAAAAGTTTCACAAGTTTTCGCAGGATTCCCAGAATGCATCTGATTATGCCTGCATGTATGGACATGTGAAAGCTGAACCAATGGATGATCATGACAAGACGACAGGCTCAGGAAATGGGGAACTGAACTATGTAGAGATTGACCACAGAGGGGTGGAGAGGGACACGAGAGATGAGGGTCAACACCCCAGATCAGAGGCAGTTACTTATGCTGAGATCCAATCCAAGACAACCAATGATGACACGACATCACAGGATGGTGACATGGACATGTCTATGGTTGAGAATGACCTCTACTCATAGTGACATAACACAGCAGGATGTTGACATGGACATGTCTATGGTCGAGAATGAACTCTACTCATAATGACATAATACAGCAGGATGGTGACAGTGTCAATACCTTTGGTGACATAGACATGTTTATGGTCGAGAATGTAATAAAAATATATAACATCACTGACTAACCCACTGCAGCCAGAATACAACTAATGATTCACATAACATAATTTACAATAAACTTTTAAAAGATTGCACTTACAATATTAATGTCCACTGCATAACTGCACAGTGCCTACTGTCTGGGTATCCATTGTTGTTGATACAACAACCTATTCTCTAGCAGCAAGAGACAATCTAATTCCATGGTGGTCCACAATTCCTCCTTGGGCAAACTCTGGGAAATACACCACAGTTGAAGTCATTAATCCATTTCTAACTTCCCAGGGAAACATCACGTTGATTCTTGAACATCCACAAGGAAGAAGGAATCAGAATATATAACATTTCTTTATGCACTATTTCTAGAGTCCGTTGCATGGTTTATGCTTGTTGTGGGTTATTTCTGTTACAGCAACTTCCTGTGTCCGACTCTCAGATGTTTGTACATCGAAGTACATCCAGTTATCATGGTGTGTGTGTATGTGTCTGCGTGTGCACGCGCGTGCTTGCATGTGTGTGTGGGTGTCTGTGAATGCATGCATGCAAGCGTGAGTACGCATGCATGCATTCACATGTGTGACTGGATGTTTTACTGTAACCTTCCTTTTGTTTGTTAGTAACAAAGCCACAAGAGCACCTGTTAACACAATCAGCTGCACATTCCCAGGTGTTTTACAGGTGTAGGTGTGGTCTTAGGTGAACATGGCTATTTGTTTCACCTGTCCCCAACAGCAGACCTGTTCATACGTAAGTCACCTATTTAGGGAAGTCTCTAAGCACTCAGCCAGTCTGTGTGCTAATGCAGTCAATTACTGCAGCTGTCTATCCTTCTATAGAGGTGAGTGGATCATGACAATGAGAAATAAAAAGTTGCACAGATGTTTAATTGTGATGAGTGTATTTGTTAGCTTTTGACTCCATTGTCATGAGCTGGTGTCCTAACAATGCACTATTGTGTCTCTCTAAGATTCATATTGCTCAATGTTTAGGCAGTGCCTGGAGTGTTTGTAATAATAGTCCATATTTTAATACAAAATGGTGCAGTTGTCCAGTTTTGGATTCTGCAAAAGTGTCAATCACTCCAAACTATACAAAATACTTCAAACTGGTCATATAATAATTTTACACATTTGTCTGCACCATAAATCTGAAGATTATGGCCATTGGCTAAAACATGGAATGTACCTGTTAAGATCACATCCATGTCAGCTTGCCAAAATCTCAAAATCATGATCTTATCATTTTAATAATTGGCATTGCAATGATAACATCAATACTCTGCTTAACATGCTCAATAGTTAAGGTCATGATACAACAAAAATAACCATCTAATGCGACAATAATACCATCACACATAAACAACTTTTTAACAGTTCCTAATAGAACCATGCACACTGTTTTCCTTGTTCCAGAGAAACACGAAATAACACAACTGCAGCTACAGTGTTAGCAGGAAGCATTGGAGCTTGGTTCCTCAATAGCACCATTGTGCTTCAATTAGGCCAAGCTGAATGGTTATCTGATGTGGGTATGTCACCTGCGTCACTAGTATAATACAGCATCAGATCTCAGCAGGGTAACTACGTCATAAGTATATAGAGTTGACCAGGAAGAGATTTAACTGGTATGTTAGCTTGACTCAGTCACACTACAACCAACTACACTACATGTACATGCAGCAGTATTGCTGCAAGATCTGGTTCACTGGGAGATGAGTCAAGTGGCACTCAGCAGACACAAGATACTTGCAGGATACTGACTTGAGGTCAGAACTTCGTGGTGACTTATGACAGCATTTAGTAGAGTATCTCACAAAACTCTGCAGATACCTTTGATGGGCATCTGGATGGGTGTCTACAAGAAAAAGTGAGGAGATTACCCAGAGAACTGCATCATGGCCATATCAGGAACCAATATCATTCTGCTGATTCTGCTAATTTTTGTTTGTCAGCAAACTGATGGATTAACAAGTAAGTTCTATCTGTCAGTTAACCTTTGAGGTAAAGAATATAACATTCAGTGATGTGCCCATGGATGTAAACACAAGGTCATAAAAAAATGATGCAACTGAAACGAGTTAACATTTGGAGATTTTAACTGCATACGTTCTTAATGTTTAAATAGTAATGGTATAACAATTACAAATAAGACAGATGTTGCTGATGGATTCAATAATGTCTTTGTAAATGTAGGATCGAATCTAGCAAAAGGTATTAATTTGCCAAATGGGAATATAAGTGTACTTGATTATTTACAAAACACCAATCAAAACACTATATTCTTGGAGGGAGTTTATGAAAATGAGATAATAAGTATTGACAATATATATATATGGTCATTGTTAAGAAATTATTTCTAACATTGTAGTTCCACTTACACACATCTGTAATAGGTCTGTCAATAGTGGAGTGTTTCCCAATAAAATAAAAATTGCCAAAGTGCTCCCTACATTTAAAGCTGGTGAGAAAAATGTATTTACTAACTACAGACCTGTATCTCTGCTTCCACAATTCTCAAAAATCTTAGAAAAGTTATTTAATATTAGGCTAGACAAATTTATTAATAAATGTAATATTTTAAATAGCAGTCAGTATGGATTTAGAACTAATATGTCTACATCAATGGCTCTTCTAGAATTAACTGAAGAAATCACATCGGCTTAAGATCAAAAAAGTGTACTATTGGAGTTTTTATTAATTTAAAAAAGCATTCGACACAATAGACCATAATCTGCTATTAAGTAAATTAGAAGCTTATGGAATTAGAGATATTGCCAATGTCTGGCTAAAAAGTTACTTAATTAATAGACTACAGTATGTTAGTATTGACGACTATAACTCCGAGTTACTAAAAATGACATGTGGAGTACCCCAGGGCTCAATACTGGGCCCAAAACTCTTTTATTGTATATAAATGATATTTGTAATATTTCATCAATACTAACATTTATACTGTTTGCTGATGATACTAATGTTTTGTTCCGGAAAGGATCCTGTGCAGCTCAGCAAGAATATAACCATTGAGTTACAAAAACTACATGTGTGGTTTTCAGTAAATAGGTTGTCTTTAAATGTAGTTAAAACAAATTATATGCTGTTCACAAACTATTGCATTAAATCAAATATCGATATAACAATTTACAATAAAAGTATAGATACAGTATATGTTAGTAAGTTTTTAGGAGTCTTGATCGATCATAAACTCAACTGGAAGGAGCATGGTAGCATGATAAAATCCAAAGTGTCAAAAACTATCGCCATTATGTACAGAGCAAGATAAATACTTCACAAAAACTCACTGTTTATATTATATTGTTCACTATTTCTCCCTTACATATAATACTGCTGTGAAGTCTGGGGCAGCACTTATAAAACTATTGTTCACAGTGTTTTTATTTTACAGAAGAAAGTACTCAGGCTAATTTGCAATGAGACTTTTTATGTCATACTAATACATTATTTTGTAATTTAGGTATACTTAAACTGCCTGACATAATAACATTGAGAATTTCTATTGTAATGTTCAAGACTAAAAATATAATGTTGCTGTATAACCTTCAAGAATTCTTTGCTACTAACCATGATTCAATGCATTTGACATGTCAAAATAAAAAATGAAACACGTGTATGCTTGCACAACTTTGAAATCTATGTGTACATTGTTGTATGGGATTAAATTATGGAATTCCTATGATGAAAAAATAACTAGTTCAGCTACAATTAAAATACTCAAAACAAGACTTAAGCACTTGTTTATTAATAATTACCATGCACACATGTAACACGGAAATGATGAATATACGTATATGTATATATATGCATACACATGTAACTGAAAAAATGAATAAGATTGCTTTCTAAAGATATATTTCTATGTTGTTACTAATGTCGTGTTTAATATACTTGTACAAGTTATGGTTATGTTGGGGAAAGTGATTAATAAATACAACACTTCTATCTTCCCCAATTTCCATGTGTAAATGTTTAGGTATATTGTGTGTATCCCCGGTAGTTCTCTTTGTATGCATTTTCCACTTGGAAATAAACAATCAATCAATCAATACTGGTGGCATAAGTCAATACTGACAACCTCAATCTAATGTTGCTATATATACAGTAGGGTTATTTATAACATTATTTTTGTTATGTATTACACCTTTCCTATAATTTATTATTGATATTTATTGGTTGGTGTTTGGCTTTAAAGATTAAACATGTCAATATAAACATAATGAAGTTCCAAATATCACATCATTCTGCTTTTTTCTGTATGAATAATAAAGTCAAAATGTTGACTGATAGAGAGTGATATTAATCTTTATAAGCTGAGTCCTTTATAAGCAATAATAATTTCTAGTAGTAATTTTTATTTGGCAATGGTGTGAACGTATCTATGAACTTTAACTGAAGTTGTCAGCAACCATGGCTTGCAAATGCGGCAGAAAGCTGTGATTTGCTGTGTGTCAATACTGGTTGTCTATACTGTACAGTCACGGTGAAACAAAATCAACAGTGCTGCAACATGGTATTAATTTTCCTTTTTTCCTTTTTGTAGTAAAGAAACGTGGCTGTTACTACAAGAATGTTCCTACATTTACCTTGAGCTGTGCTGAGTCCTTGAAGATGTACATTGTAAATTCTACACTGGGAAGAAGTGCTGATGAGTGTCGTGCCAAGACCAACTGCTGCCCTTCAAACAACACTTGCACAGTTGAGGCTACACCAGAACAACTGCAGAATCTGATGCGGGCATGTGATGGAAAACATACATGTCAAGTAGCTGTCTATAGACAAAGGTGTGGTGCCGGTGCAGATCCATACACTGACTTTGAATTTGTCACATACAGTTGTCGTGACACTACTCAAGGTAAGGTGACAATATAACTTAGCCTGATTTGCTTAAGTCAGGTTTTCACTGCTCCAATCCATCTTATAATGGAGTATAAATGTAACTTGATTTTAACCTTGGTACATATTGTGTGTGTGTGTGTGTGTGTGTGTGTGTGTGTGTGTTGTGTATGTGAGGGTGTGTGCGTGTGCATGTGTGCGTGCATGTGTGTGGGCGTGCAACCGTGCATGTATGCGTGTGTGTGTGTGCTAGCATGTGTACGTGTGTACATGTGTGCTTGCATATGTGTGCATAAATACGTACTTGTATATGCAAAGATTCAGTGATTTAATCAAATAACATCTGAAATATGGGTAATAACAATAATTGTGCAATGCGAGAACATAATCCAGGGTTTGGTACTGTTGCAGCAATAACCACAGCAGCTGCCACCACAACCATGGAAGCCACAGCAACAACCACAGAAAAACCAGCTAAACCTCCTGTGTTGACATCACGCATTGCTACAGAGAGCAGCACTGCAGCAATTACTAGAGATGACACTGTCAGCATCACTGCTGGCAGTGTTGAAAGACTGATTGTACTAAGCAGCAGCAGCACTATACAGAGTGCTGTTGAAGTGAGCAGCACTAGCAGTGGTGGTAACAACAGACCGTCACTTGCTGAAGCTTCTGGTGACAACAAAACCAATGCTGGTAGGAATACCTGGGTAGAACATTGTGTGTAACTCAGATATTTGTTCAACATTTCAGGTTATCATAAAACTGGGTTCTCACAATCCCTGGTACTACTGTAATACATAATTTCATACTTTAATTTCTCTCTCATTTCCTATTTTACGATAACTTTCTCTATAATTTAAAAGCAGGAATAAGCACATGTTAAGCCTGCAGCCCTGGTCCACTATGCCTTCCCTCAGGCTATTGGACGAATCAATAACATTTAATACTCACTGATATACAGGCTACGAATTTACAAAAACAATCATGGTGAATCGCTAATGTTGTGTCTATCAGGAACATCATACTTGTTTAAATTATGTCTTAATATTTACTTAATTTACTTCAAAATTATTGTTATTAACCAACAACAAAGAGCTTTCTTATTAGAAAGTGTGGTACAAAATATAATTTTTAAGGTTTCTTAACATATTAGAAATATGTATTTTAGAATGTTCATTTGTTTCATGTCCATGTTTAATTAATATACCTGATTGAATGGTGACATCATAATAACTAAGGTAAATCCTAAACTTAAATTTTTTTTATCTCAAAAATGCAAAACTAACACAAGGTGTAAATATGATTGTATTGTGTATTTAACAATAGTGTAGAATTTATTACATGTATACCATATTAATAGTTGATTAGCCTTTTTATCTACTGAACCGGGTACTTTTCAACCGGCAAACCTTCAAAGGAAGACTATATTATGGTCATAATTATGAGTGGTCATAACATGGAAGTTTCAGTGTCCCTAATAAAGATGAGTCAGTGTCACTGTGTTGTTGTTGTTGTTGCAGCTCTCATAGCGGGTCTGACGACAGCGGCCTGTATTATAGTCATCGCTGCTGTCTTAGTCGTCTTAGTCTACAGGAGGAGGTGGGTGATAGGTCTCCAACAAACTGATATCACATTCCACACACATAGGCACACTGCCGATAATTACTCCTGGAGAAAACCCAACTATTTAGAAAATATGTTAAAATAATATACTGTATTTTTCATCAAATTCACTAACTGACCAAAATGAGCAAAAACCTCAAATTGTTCACAGCCTAAAATAATGATTTATTTGGGATTCTAGAAGGAAGATGGCCATGAATCATGGTGAATTTGCTATATAGAAAACTGACAATACATTGTAAAATGTAACAAGAGTAATGGGTATCAACCATGTGATTCTGCATCAAGTGTAAATACGACATTCTGACTGAAACATTCAAATAAACAAGATCATGGAGAAACTATTAAATACTGTAGTTTACTAAGACACAACTGCATGTTTAGGATGTTAAAATATATGTAAATCATAATCTAAAACATTATTTTAAAATAAAAAAGATAATAATGTACACCTTTAATATAACATACTTTTTTCCACAGAACCCGAGCAACCTGCCCTTCAGAAATGGACAAGGTATCGGTTCAGCTGGCAACAGATCTCTACGTCACCATCTCAGACGACAAGATGGAACAACCTGATGACAACTATGATTACTGTTGTAGCAACGAGATGACAGCACTGCCACCTGGTACCACAAATTCTACGAATGTGGCTGACACAAAGATGCAACCAAATCACAAACTACAAACTGTTTCACCTGACGACCTCTACAGCAAACAAAACAAACAGAAGAAGCTGGACAAGGAGCCCCAGAATGCATCTGATTACGCCTGTGTGTATGGACATGTGAAAGCTGAACCAATGGATGATCATGACAAGACGACAGGCTCGAGAAATGAGGAACTGAACTATATAGAGATTGACCACAGAGGGGTGGAGGGGGCCACGAGAGATGAGGGTCAACACCCCAGGTCAGAGGCAGTTACTTATGCTGAGATCCAAACCAAGACAACCAGAGATGATGACACGACACCACAGGATGGTGACACAGACATGTCTATGGTTGAGAATGACCATTACCATATAAAATGATACAACAGCATATGGTGCAGTGTTGAGAACTTTGGTGACACGGAAATGTTGATAGTTGAGAACAACCTCTACTTGACAAAATTATATGACAGCAGTGTAGTGACAGTGGCAAGACCTTTGGTGACACATACATGATAGATGGACAAGAATGACCTCTACTCCGACAAATATGACTTGTCAACATTGCTAAAGACAACGATATCACTGGCTTAAAACAACATTCAGAAAAGATTCACTCATCATGCTTATTCACAGGGCTGTATATTGAATTATATTCTGTATATATATATATATATATTTCTACGCTTTCTGAGCATTATACAATCTATGTGGAATTAATTATTTTGTAGCCAATCATGTGGTATTAGCTACAGTCATAATACACAAATTATCAATCAATCATTATCAGTAGTTTTGTCCTGCACCAAACAGAATGAATTTCAATTATTACAAAATACAGCACCATTACATTATGTAAACAGTAAATCTACAATAGCTTTCTATGGTTCACCCCTAAATCGGTATAGTTATTATAAAATCTTACAGACACATCTAAATTAAAAATCTGTAGCTATTATACATGCTGCCTATAACATTATAATGCTTGGTTGATTTCATTTATTTTATAACAAGACATCAACAGTAATACTCAAACGTAACTACCGCTCGTTTGACGCTGACACATTCAACCATGACGTAAGAACAACGTGTGATTTGCTAGCCGCTGCTGCATTAACATCAAACGCTGTGGAACTTGTATCACGCTACAACACTGACTTAATGAAAGTCATAGACAAGCACGCGCCTGTGCGCCCGACTATCCTCCGAGGCAACAAACCCAATCCGTGGTATAACAGTGACATTGACGATGCGAGAAGACAATGGCGTAAAATGGAGTTGTTGTGGAGGCGTTCGAAACTGGAAGTTCATCGCCAAATGTTTGTTGCTGCATGCGATGAGTGCAATAACATTATATCTCTCACAAAGACGAAATACTACCAGGACAAGTTGCTAAATGCTGACAACAAGAACCTCTTTAAAATCGTCAGTTCTCTCAGTGGGAAGCCACCACTTGCGTACCCAGAACATACCTGCGCATTTGATTGCTGCAATGCATTTTCCTTCTATTTTGAAACTAAGGTTGCCGGAATTCAAAATGAGTTACACGTTGCCCGACAGCGCATCCCGCCGCCGCACAAACCGCGTTGCTACGTGACGTCGGTTGACAGTTTCACACCAACAACAGTTTGTGAAGTAACATCTATCATCAGAGCGAAGTGTAAAACGTCTACACTTGATCCTCTGTCCTCTGGTCATGTAAAGCAGAACATTGACATACTTGCTATCACTGCTACCAGTATAACAAACGCGTGCCTAACGGAAGGAGAAATGCCGCTTGATTTGAAGCGTGCTCTTGTGCACCCATTATTAAAGAAACAGTCTTTGTGCAAAGACACGATAAGCAACTACCGCCCAGTCAGCCATCTATCGCAACTCTCAAAGATAATTGAAAAGGTGGTGGCCACCAGACTGAACACTCACTTGGTCAATCAAGCACTGACTGATCCTCTTCAGTCTGCATACAAACGACACCATTCAACGGAGACCGCCCTACTTTGTGTGGTAAACGAAATTAGGACGGCCCTTGACCGTAGACAAGGCACTGTCGTCATGCTCATTGACCTAAGCGCTGTGTTCGATACGATCGACCACACAATACTTCTCAATCGTCTACAACGGCGGTATGGCCTCGCCGGAGTTGTATTACGCTGGGTTGAGTCGTACCTTTGAGATCGCAGGCAAAGTGTTATTGTCGGTAGCGCAACTTCAAGAGAAACGACTCTGCACATTGGTGTACCGCAGGGATCAGTGTTAGGTCCACTGCTGTTTTCTTTATATGTGCAGCCGATCGGTGACATCATTCGTAACCATAATTTGAAGTATCACCATTATGCCGATGACTTACAAGTGTTATGTCATTTTGACTTGAATGTAATTTCTCTTACTACCGCTGTGCATCGTGTTGAGCAGTGCATCGACGACATCAAATCCTGGATGACGTTCAACTACTTGCTGATGAATGATGCAAAATCCGAGGTTCTACCGGTTGTACCCAGGTCGGCATCTGATTTGGTTGCTGGACTGCATGTGCGCGTTGGATCTGAAGTCGTCTATGTCGTGGAATGTGTGAGAGATCTTGGTGTCTACTTAGATAAACATCTTGACATGACGGTGCAGGTTTCTCGTACCATTAGTACCTGTTCACTGCATTTACGTAACATCGGCCAAATTCACCGTTACCTGCCACAATCGACAGCAGAACGAGTTGTAAATGCAATGATAACATCACGCTTAGATTACTGCAATTCGCTTCTGTTTGGCACTTCTGCCAAGAACATCGGCAGGCTGCAGCGACTGCAGAATGCTGCTGTTCGTCTAATTACTCGGCGTGCGCGATGCGACAGTGCGGTACCACTACTACGCCAACTCCACTGGCTGCCTGTCCAGCAACGCATTACTTATAAAATAGCTGAACTCACGTATAAGGCGTTAAATGCTGAACTATCGCCACCTTATAAGCAGTCACTTGTGTCACCTTACAAACCAGCCAGACATCTCCGTTCTGCTGATGGTAATAATCTTGTTGTTGAAAGAGCCCGAACCAAAGCTGGTGAATGCTCATTCGTTCACGCTGCCGCTACAGTATGGAATAATCTACCAACTACTGTTACTTCCAAAGCCTCCCTGCAATCCTTCAAGGCAGCCTTAAAAACTTACCTTTTCATTATGGCGTATTCTGCTTGAAAGACCACAGAAACATTTTTATTCTAAGTTATTCATATTTTTATCTTGATCTTCTTAACAGCAGAAAGAACGTTTTAACTACTTACTTTACCATGAGAATTGTTTTCTTTTTAATCTATTTATGTTTACACGGGCTTTACTATCTTAATTGTTTTTACTTTTATATTTATATTTAATTTGTTGAATTTTTACTATTTATATTGTAGTTTTATGTAAAGCGCTATGAACGCTATGGATATGGCGCTATATAAAATAAAGATTATTATTATTATTATAACATGTAATACGCACAGAGGAAGATCTGATTTGTAACTTTTTTAAATCCTTTATTTAATAAAAAAAAAAAATTATATGTATAGAAAGTACCACACACAGCCACACAGTCAGATGTGTATAACATGTATAACATAAAATGTGTACACATACACATCTACATACTCATGTAACTATTGCTATGTAATTATGATCATACGGTTTCATTTGTTGCTGCTTTCAGCTATACAAGTTAGAAAATAGCAAACAATGCTTTGCCAAGACGAGTTCTATACTATGTTTTTGTATCATTTCAATTTGGTCTTTATTTGTTAAAACTGCAATTATGTACGTTCTGTTCATACTATACATATGTGTGTGAGTGCGGGTGTGTGGGTGTGCGTTCGTGCATGCATGCATACGTGCATGTGTGTGTGCATGTATGTGCGGACGAGCAAATGTGCGTTTGTGCAGGTGATTGATTGTAAGTATGTTTGTGTGTGTTTGTGTGTGTTTGTGTATGTTTGTGTGTTGATTAAATGTTTATAATAATAACATTGTTAAAATTGACAGTTTTAGTAGTATGCCTTAGAAACAAGTTTTGAGACTAGTTCAATTAATAAAACAGCAGTAAGGACTGAGAAAGAAGTCATTCTCCCAGAAGACAATAAATCAGTGGTTTACTTATTGCACTAATCATGGCTTGCAGTGTTGATGTTTGAAAATAAATTTGAAATGAACATGATATTTTGTACTCTTGGTATGCCAATGGGGTTCTTGTCCACTTTCCATCTGGAGCTCATTACTTTGGATGGAAATCTTGCCAAATCTTGTTACATATTATATTTGTTTCTCTCTCATTTGGCAGTTTTTGTTCTTAGTGCAGCTGACTACTTCCTAAACTGTGTTCTTGTTTGTAAATGTACCTCAGCAGCCCTGCAAGGGTACTTGCACAAAGCTCTTCACTTATATGTTATCATAACTGGATGAAAACTAAACCAGTTAAATGAACAATTTTTACTTTGAATTGGAACATAACATAAGAATTCTTATGGCAAGTTGTGTGTACGCATGTAAAGAACAACCAAATGAACTAAAATGTATCATAGCAATATGAAATCTTGCCTGCTTCCACTGAAAAGAATATGTTTGGAATGTCTAAGCTTACCATGAATGACAGTAATCAATTTAGGCAGGAAATGTGCAGTCCGAATGTGCCTTTATTGTTACTTTTTTCACATAACAAAACCGTAAACAAAGCAAACCTCGGCATATTAAGATACTTAAAGTACCGGTACGTTTAAGAAAAAAATTAAGATTTAGTATTTAGAATAGTAAAATTAGTAGGGAGCGTGGTTAGTGTAGTGGTTAGCACATCCACCTGGCATGCCAGTACTCTGAGTTCAAAACCCGGACCGGGCAGGCATGATATTTGGTGTAAAACCTGGCTATCAACATTGGGTACTATGTATCCCTCGTGACTCAGGGATCACATTAATGTTGGTCCCGTCTCAATTTGGGACGTAAAAGAACCACTGATATTGACAAGCACCCTGGCAGTGACCACCCTCATTGCCAGCATAAAAAGGTCGGTTTGACGATAATGTTCTAAAAAAGGCTGACTAGTTGAATGAGACCTCATAAGACCATAACATTGTAACCACAATAATACAGACTACCCAGGTTAATAGAACGTTTCCGAGTGCTAGGAAGAACTAGAGCTAAGATGTTAGCAGGAAAAATTGTCATAATTACAGTAGCACTATCATACAAGAATATGTTTGGAATAATTGATAAATAGGGTACATTGTTGTACTATTTCTACAACAACAACACACAAAGAACATGAATATCTGGCACTCACTAACAGCCTCAGCCAGTAGTCATGATTGACACTATTATGGTTCAACCCGGCAGTGCTGTGCCATTATTTCGTATTGGTATGTCACATGCATATGAGGAAGAGACATAATTTTAACAGGTAGAACAGGTGGAGGCCAAAAGTAAAGCTGAGAGAGAGAAAGTAAAATAGACTGATGATTTATGTAACTGGAGGATGAGTGATGGGATACTGAACAAAAACAAACCAAAGAATGACCAGATCCTTGGAGTGGTTCATGACAAGATACCACAGAGACTACATTAGCCACATTAGATAGAGATCTAGGACAGATCATTGGACAGAGTCAATAGTCTGAGAGAGGATATACCAATGAGAGGTGAATCATGGTGACATTAATCATCAGTATCGTTCTGCTGAATGTGCTACTTACAATCTGTCAGCAAACTGCTGGAACAACGATTACAAGTAAGTTCTACACACACGATTCAGCTTGGTGGGGTACAAAAATAATAACACACTGATATAGTTATTCAAACCACTTTTCACTTATGATGTCCATAAAGCACGTATACTAAAGTTTTTATATTTCAGTCGATTTATTTTGTTCTGTTTGTGACAGATGTAAGTGCAAGTTGCGTTTTTCTCCTAATGCACCAGTTTTTTTTTTTAAGTGTCAATAAACTGTCATGTGCCCTAGAAGGTGCCAATAATAAACACACCCAGAGAGAAAAATTATGTAGAACTTTTACAAACAAAACACAAGCTGCCTTTTCAAAACTTCGTGTAATTGTGGTGAAGAAGTCACACAGAAACAAAAGCAGAAAGTACGTGTACAGGTGTACCATGATGCTGGAGCAAACTGTCATGTAACTGCCTGCTCGTGTTGAATGATTTCCTTTCGTTTCAGTTAAACAATTTGCATGCTGGTATCAAAATGGAGCCTACTTCAACATACTGTGTGGCCGTACCCTGAAGCTGTACATAGTGAAAGCAACACTGGGAACTAGTGCTTTGGGCTGCCAGAGGAACAAGACATGTTGTATATCAACAACTGACTGCACAGTTGATGCAGGGATATCACACATTCAAATACTAAAACATGCATGCAATGGAAAACATAAATGTCTTGTACCTGTGTGGCGGGACTGGTGTCACAGTGTAATCAGTGACTATGAATCTATCACCTACATATGTAATAAAACCAACCCAGGTAAGTTAACAATCACATGTTTGAATAGTTGCTGGGTCTTAATTAAGTTTCCAATGTGCTAATTTATAGTAATCATAAAATTATCATATCATACAACATATAATAATAATGGAATTTAAAAAAGAATAACACATAACATATATTTCTCAATATAGCATACATGTTAACTATTTTAATTCCATTTAAATCAATAAAGTTAAAATTTGATTAAGAGGAAGCAACAAGAGGGTATACGACGATGGACAGATTATTAGCATAAATAGAATCATAGCTATAACCCTATCAAGGTATAATCTCGCAACAACATTTACTGGGGTAACACCACTGCTACAGAGAGCATCACTACAGGAATCACCACATACAACACTATCAGCAGTACTGGTAGGCTGTGGTAGCAGCACTCACAGCACTGCAAGAAACACTGCCTTGAGTAGCAGCACAACAAAATAAGCCAATAACATGTGTTGGAGAATCTTATCAAACCAAAACAGCTTACCACTTAAAAGATCTTGCAGAAACAAACGTGAAATAATAACACTAATGCAATATCAGAACGTCATTCACCACTACTGTTGCAGCTACAACAACAACAACAACAACAACAAGGCTGACCGCAACTACAACATGGTCAACACCCTTGACCACAACTACAACATGGTCAACACCTTTGACCAAAACTACAACACGGTCAACACCTTTGACCTTGACCACAACTACAATTGTCATGATAGCAGCTACTACAGCTAGTACCACAACCACAGCAGCAGTTGCTGCCACAAGCTCAGTTGCTGTGTCGACACCACAAGGTTCTACATTTGGCAAGACACACACCACTACACAGAGAACTGCCCAAGTGAGCAGAGAACCAGAAGGTGGAGACAACAGCAAATCTACAGACACGAGAGGCACAGACAGTGGAACAAATATTGGTAAGATTCGGTTGAACCGTGGAAAGTGTCCCAATGATTACAGCTGCTGCCATATAACTTAGATTGCACAGGTTTATCAAGGTAGAATCATGACTGTCTATAATATGTTAAGTAAAGAAATCTTTATTTATTTGGAAAGGAACTGTATTGCTTATATCTTTAAAGCATTAGAAACAATCAAACTTGATGTTTATGAGGAATACAGTGTTAATGACTTGCTGCATGTCTTATGGAGGTGCTTCAAGGTCTAGTTCTAGTTGTTTTCAGCATTCGGCAGCATTCTATTAACTGACTAGTCTGTACATTATCATATTGTGATTATAATGTTATGGTCTTATAATGTCTCATTCAACTAGTCAGCCTTTTTCACAATCGCCAAGCCGACCTTTCTAAGCTGGCACTTAGGGTGGTCACTGCCAGAGTGCTTGTCATTCTCAGTCGTTCTTTTCTGTCCCAAATTGAGACTGGACCAACATTAACATGATCACAGTGTCCAATGTTGAGAGCCAGGTTTTACACCAAATATACCATGCTTTCCCAGTCCAGGTTTTGAACTCAGAGCCCTGGAATGCCAGGCAGATGTGCTAACACTGCATTATCGCATTCTCTTTTTGATGCGTTGATGTTGTTGTTGTCACTGCACCGCTGTTGCAGGTCTTATGGAGGTGTGCCAGTGTCTGTGTGTTGCTGTTGCAGGTCTTATGGAGGTGTGCCAGTGTCTGTGTGTTGCAGGTCTTATGGAGGTGTGCCAATGTCTGTGTGTTGTTGTTGCAGGTCTTATGGAGGTGTGCCAGTGTCTGTGTGTTGTTGTTGCAGGTCTTATGGAGGTGTGCCAGTGTCTGTGTGTTGTTGTTGCAGGTTTTATTGTCGGGCTGGTGACAGCAGCTTGTATTGTAATCATCGTCGCTGTCTTAGTTGTCATACTCTACAAGAGGTATGGTGTAGTTATCTAATAATGGCAACCTTTTTGAGCAATTCCTCCTTCCACTTAACTGTATTGCACTTACTGTTTTAACACTTCTCTGCACACCCCTACACACTTCCAGACAAAGATATTAACATACTTTGCTGCTACCTTGACCATTCATTATAACAGCAGTCGTTCTCTAAATTTGTTCATACCTGATAATTTTTTAGGACATAAGATGATTCTACAAATGTCTTATGTAGTGTTGCCTTTGTCTGCACTACTGAGCTGCATAACAGGTCTTCTTCATACAGTGACAACTTCAAATAAGTAACTAGCAAGTAATGCTGTATAAGAAGAAATAGTATTTGTTTCCACAGATCACACACAATTCATCATCCAAAGATGGATAAGGAATCTGTTCAACCTACAACAAATCTCCACATCATCACGGAGAAGACAGAACAATCTGATGACACTTACAATTATTGTCACAGCACCGGGATGACAGTGTTATCACCTGGTGTCATAATTGCCAGAAATGTCAAGGTTACAAAGACACAACCAAATGTTTCACCTGATGACCTCTACAGCAAACCAAACAAACAGAAGAAGCTGGACAAGGATTCCCAGAATGCATCTGACTATGCCTGTGTATATGGACATGTGAAAGCTGAACCAATGGATGATCATGACGAGATGGTAGGTTCAGGAACTGAGGAACTGAACTACATAGAGATTGACCACGGAGGGGTTGAGGGGGCCACGAGAGATGAGGGTCAACACCCCAGGTCAGAGGCAGCTAGTTATGCTGAGATCCAACCCAAGACAACCAGTGATGACACGACACCACAGTATGGTGACACAGACATGTCATTGGTTGAGAATGAACTCTACTCATAAAGACATAATACAGCAGAATGGTGATACGGACATGTCTATGGTCTAGAATGACATCTACTCATATTGACATAATACAGCTGGATGGTGATACGGACATGTCTATGGTCGAGAATGACCTCTACTCATATTGACATAATACAGCTGGATGGTGATACGGACATGTCTATGGTTGAGAATGACCTCTACTCATATTGACATAATACAGCTGGATGGTGATACAGACATGTCTATGGTCGAGAATGACCTCTACTCATATTGACATAATACAGCTGGATGGTGATACATGGACATGTCTATGGTCGAGAATGACCTCTACTCATATTGACATAATACAGCTGGATGGTTAAATGGACATGTCTATGGTTGAGAATGAACTTTATCTTATAAAATGACCTATCATCACTGGTAGAGCTGGCCCCCAAAATATACAAATGTGTGTATAAAATTCAATATCATCATGTGCATACATACATTGTCACGAGTCTGTTTTATTGTTTTGCCCTTTTGTTAGCTGAATCACACAAGGATGTGGCCCAAGTAACATCAGTTGACATAACCAGCCAACTGAGGGTGCATTCTGTATTAATCTTGTGTACAGTCTTCACTAAAATATGCACTACTTAACACAGTAATTTACGGCTTGTTGATTCTACCTTATAGCAAGCAGGTTCTTATCTAAATACAGATTTTCTGTACATACGGAAGAGTTTATCTAGGCAGCTGTAATGTGTAATTACCTATGGGCTAATAATGAGCCTTTTATCTCATATTTTACAAATTTTAACTATTTTGATATGTGCAAACATTATTCATATTTATCGTAATAGTTGGACAAGTTTGTGTACACATTTTGTTTTATATAATAAACTTGACACTTTGATACCTTTTATTGACATTTTTTCTAAATTATTCATGTTCTATAGCTGCGCTTTAACATTATGTAGTATACCTCATACTACACCATTCAGGATGTTGCTTCAACTTTTGACATTTAGATTCCAGTGACATACCAAAAGATACAACTATATACAGTGTTGTATTACAAGATTGCCACCCTTAGGCAACAAGTAGATAAAGACAAAACTTATGCTTCAGGAAGTAACTAGCTTGTAGAGTCCAACAGTGTTCATGTATTTTTGACAACTGTTATCAGATATAGATCAGTTTTATTCCTGCACACACACACATGCATGCACGCATGCAAGTATTATCCTGTTAGAATGAACAGTTTCATATACACTGTATCTAATCTACATGTTTCTTTTACTAATGCGACTTTGTTCTCTCTGGTCCTACCACATTCTTTAAGCTTAAATTATGTCTACAAATATATTCATATCTATTCAATATTTTTTCTCTACTACCTTGTCTCCTCTTAGGGTTGCTAAACTACATTTTATAGCCGTGTCTTCATAACAACTGTCTTTCAGTTATGGAATCAGCTTAGTTGGCAGATTGGGAATGTGTAACTACATATGTATAAATTGCAAAGTAATTAGCCTTTGAGCAATTGACACTGTTCCCAGTCATTGAACTGGTTTATGTAGAACAGGTGTCCCTCTAAAAGAGGGGGAACTACACCTCCAGGCAGACTTCCTCTTTCAAAAAGCCTCTTCACACATAGCTGACTTCACTTCATGAATGACTGCACAGTTGGCCTCACAAGTTGGTTACTGATCAGCCCTGCAGGACCACTAATCTATGTCCCAAAATACAGGGCAATACTGTCAATCAATGTAATACACATAGTCATGATCATTTGGTATTTTGGTCAGGGAGAATTATTTAGTTCGGTAAAGGGTGGTCAGAGAGAATTATTTAGTCCAGTAAAGGGTGGTCAGAGAGAATTATTTAGTCCAGTAAGGGGTGGTCAGGGAGAATTATTTAGTTCAGTAAGGGGTGGTCAGGGAGAATTATTTAGTTCAGTAATGGGTGGTCAGGGAGAATTATTTAGTTCAGTAAGGGGTGGTCAGGGAGAATTATTTAGTTCAGTAATGGGAGGTCTGGGAGAATTATTTAGTTCAGTAATGGGTGGTCGCATAAGTTTGCACAATCCCATAATATGTTAAGCGTTACATGGGGGGACGGTTGGTTGGTTGGTTGTCACCATATATCATGTGGACAAAGTACTCCAGTAGCACCACCTAATGAGTGAAACAAGTTAATACAAATTGACACTAATAGCCATTTTGGCTAATAATAATCACAAGTTTCACACAATGTATTGGTGGGTGTGTGGGGGGTTTGAACCAAGGCTAAACACACAAGGTTTTTTGCACTTTGAGAACTTGTGAGACCATCCCCGAGTTCCCTGTATGAGAACTCATGAGACCATCCACAAAATCCCTGTATGAATGTGTTTCTTCATTTCCTACTGGTTTTATTTTTTGTACATCAAATAAAATATACTCAGTGAGAAACTGTCCACATTTTCATTTCTTTTGTATGCAACTGTTCATGTGCCATATATGGATGTATGTAATACTCCAAATAAAAAGAGAATTTTAAGGATGTTTGGTAAAATTTGTCCCTGCTGTCTGCCCAGCAATTGTTCTTTGTAGACAGCTATCATGTTTCCTCTGAATAACAAACTGTTCTATCACATGTGGCCACTCAACCAGCACATGTAGCATAAAGATTAACAAGGAAGGCCCAGGTTCAATGCTAGCAGGAAAAGTGAACATTAGTCTATGTGTGTTTCTTTTCAGGCAAACCTGATCAATCAATGACGCATTTCCTTGCTATTCAGTTAAAAAAGTGCTTTGTATACAGAGTGACGTCAGTCATTACACTGAAGATATCCACATCAAGCTGAGCTCTGAGGCAGGAAGCAGAGCAGGGATCTTACTGAGATGTGTGTACAGAAGTTTAAAGGAGATTTCTGAAGAAAGTAGAGATTTCTGAAGACTTTGGTGGACATTTCTAGCAGACACACTGAAGAGGTCTGAACAAGAAGAACGTAATGGCAAAGTGTGTGACTGAAGTCATCCTTCTTGCTGTTCTGCTTTCTGTTTGTCAACAAACTCCAGCAACAATGGGTAAGTTATACATATTAATGTAAAACAGGCAGTGAGTTTTATTATATCAGAAAACAGTTCATAACATTTCAGAGTGACAATATTTACTATTAATTCTTGATATACACCAGTTGACTATTCTGCCTATCCGCCATCTACATTGCCTCTGCCTAAATCTGGTATAGTACATGCAATTAACCACAAAGTGCGGGAAAACAAATCTGGCATATATAAAGGGTTCATTGATCTGTGTTAAGATACTTGTGATTGGTTCATCTAGAAGGAATAAAATATTAACACCACAGAAAAAGATTACATGCTGAGTAAAACTAATATGTTGCAAACCTGTACTCCAAACAGGTAGTAGTTTTGGACACTAACAAATAGATTAAGCTGTCAGTTTGCCAGTATAATTATATGTTCCAAACAAGTTAGAGCATAGCCAGTTACCAGTACAAGTATTATTCTAGTTTAGTTCCCAGTGCATAATAGCTACATATGATACTTGTTCATGACAGATGACAGACATAATACGACACTCCACCAACACCTCCCACCAGTTCTACTTTCTTATCCAGAACTAGCAGGTACTTTCTCAGAGGGACCATCCACCAGAGTTGACAATGTTCTGTTGTTCCTATTTCTCTAACACACACATTGTTGCTTAGCTGGGGTGGTTATTGTATCTGTTTTATCTTCCTACTTTTTAATAAGTAATGGTAAAAAATCACACAAAGTTGACATACTATCACACGTAATATGACAGAGTATTAAATGTATGACTCTTAGTTTCTTTATGGAATTTATACAAAATAATTTTTCAATCATGAAGAGTAACTGTGCACAATTATTACAAATATGATCTATCTTGAGTTTACATAAAGTCAGATTATCAAACATATGAACATTTGTCTTAATGGTCATTATGAAAAACAAAATACACTGAAATATACTATTTCATTTAAATATGAATAACAACTGGGCAAAATGACCACAACCATGTATGTCTTACAAAACATTAATACCTTTTTTAGAAAGAAGAGTAGCTGAGAGCAGCGTGTACTAAAGAAACAACAAGCTAATTAAATGACTACAAACAACTTAAACCTGTTTTGTTTGCCATCTACAATATTTTGTACAGATTCTAGATGTAAGACATGTCATCAAAATGAACCACTTTCATGGGGAAGATCCAGACAAGTTTGTCAACTATATTTCTTCCCCCTCTAACTAGAATAACTTCCTCCACCTCGATTGTTTTTTATGTTTAGAATATTTCTGCAGAAGCTGATGTCAGTAGAGAAAGTCATAGGTGGAGTTAAAGGCTAGTCTAACAGGTACCCAGGGGAAGAATCATTGTAGCATGGGAATTTCCAGAGGAAGTTCTAGGCAGGGGTGGTTTCAAACTGCTATAACATAACATTTCTAAATACAGTGCTAATTGCACATTTACATGCAAAGTGCTAAACCATACCACTGAATGACTGCACTTTTATATTTGGAGACATAAAGTAATACAATACTAGTAACAATTAAAATTAGTATTTGGCAAAATGTCATTTTGCCATTTATTTGATGTCTACACAGATTGAGATGACTAATAAATGATAACATGGGTTGGGGCAAAACTCTTCCTCTGGAGTGGAAAGTATTATGTAGGAGGGGAAGTTTTAGATGAGGAGAACAGGTGGAGATTTAGTGAAAGTTATCCAAAAGTTCCCAAGAAAATTCTAGCCGGATGCTGCTGGGCTTACACTGCTACATTAACACCAAGATATCTCACTCTATATATTGATATGTCGATGTCATCATCTGAGAACTGATACAGAAGGGTCCATGGTCATCTCTCATGAGATTTTCTGCTTGCAAATTTCCAGAACAAATACTGTTTTCAACAATGATTTATTTAAATAAAATATTTCCCCACGTATGATTTTATGAAACACATGTTCTCATTTCTGGAAATAACTTATTTGTATTTTATGAACATTTTGTTATATTAGCCATTGCAATCATGTTTACCAATGTTTCTGAAACAGCTAGCATAAATATATGTTTATGTGCATCATGTACAAATTCAAGCATTGTTTATCATTGACTTCTTCATATTATAATTTTGTGTTTCTTTCTGTTTCCAGTGATAACTCGTTGTAAGCAGTCACATCCTTCAGTAAGACTCAACTGTACAGAACCCCAGAAGGTGTACATCACGAATGTAACACTGGGACGAAGTGCGTGTGCGAATCACACATGTTGTCTAAGTAATAGTGTTTGCATAATTGAGGCATACCCAGAGCACTACCAAGACGTCAAGACAAAATGTGATGGAAAACACACATGTAAAATAGACGTGGTGACTGCTTGGTGTTACGGGCCTAGTGCTGGGAACACCGACTATGAATCCGTGCACTATGTTTGCAGCAGCATCGATCCAGGTAAATTGACAGTGTTGTGATTGTTCTCGTAAAAGTGTGTGTGTACACAGTTGCGTGCATGCGTGCGTGTGTGCATGCATGGGTGAGTGTGTGCGTGTGTGTGTGTGTGTCTGTATGTGTCAGTGTCTGTGTCATCACTATGGTGTTTTGGGTCCATTCAGGGGCCACTCACTATGAACCAGTGCACTATGTCTGCATCAGCATTAATCCAGGTTGAGTAGACATCTAACGATCGGGTAATTATCTTTTATCGTTATTGTGTAAAAATCACCTTTTCAAAGGTCAGAACTCCTTAAGTAATATCAACATACAGGCATAAACCAAGTTATTAAAATTTATGTTATCTTACCAATTGCTATTGCAGCCACAGCCACAACCACACCACCTGCACTAGTGGGACATATTACCACAAGAGACAGCACCAGTCAGAAGTCTTCCTCACTCAAAGGCCTTGGTAATGAAACCAAAAGTCAATCAAAAGGTAACTCAATAATGTTACATACAGTTATGAACTGTTCTTAATAGTCATTTGACATCTGGCATGACCATGGCAAGATCACAGAGCCTAGGTATCATTCACTTCAATAATACATTTAATTGGAAGTGCTATAAATTTACTACATTACTAAAAAATGCTGTATTTTGTTAGTACCGGGTATTCTTCTTGTGAATATTCATTTCAGGACACTACTACAAGTATAATATTTTTTTACAGAATGTTGTCATCAAAGTATTACTGTCTACAATTAAATGTTTCAATGACAACAGCTATGTTGCCATTATACAAAGTAAACATATTTCATGTCATGTTTCAACATGGAGTGGAGTGACTGGTGAACGTGTCAACTAGAGTCATGGTGTTGTTGTAGGTGTGATAGCAGGTGTCACTGCATTGCTTGGTCTCACACTTGTTGGTGTCATCACTGCCATTGTAGTCTACAAGAGGTAGGCACACAGACACACTTGTTGGTGTCATCACTGCCATTGTAGTCTACAAGAGGTAGGCACACAGACACACTTGTTGGTGTCATCACTGCCATTGTAGTCTACAAGAGGTAGGCACACAGACACACTTGTTGGTGTCATCAATGCCATTGTAGTCTACAAGAGGTAGGCACACAGACACACTTGTTGGTGTCATCACTGCCATTGTAGTCTACAAGAGGTAGGCACACAGACACACTTGGGCAGCAACTATCTAGTTTATTAGGCTAACACAACAACTATGGATATGTTTATCGATCTAACGATTTGGAATTAAGACTACTGAGAGGAATCCTGCTCCTTCATATTTTGATCAATTTAACTAGAAAGACATGCTTAGTGATAACGTGAACTGAACACAAATGCAGACTGTGTAACTTGTCTTCAAAATGACTGACTGCTGATTCACTTCGAGTGAAAGAGTTGTTAAACTGGATTGCAATATTCTTTGTTCAGAAAATTTATTGTAATCTATTGTAAATGACATGTATCATTGTAAATAATGTATCCCCATATTGACATTACAACATGTGTGTGTGTGTGTGTGTATGTGTGTGTGTGTGTGTGTGTGTGTGTGTGTGTGTGTGTGTGTGTGTGTGTGTGTGTGTGTATTGTATTAATAAATAATAGTTAGCAGTATTGAAAATACAAATATTGGATGAATTATAATGATAAATCAATGTAGTTATACATGAACTGAGGGAGTTTAACATCAATTTTAAATATAACATTATCTTCACCTTAACAATCATTCATGATTAATTCGTCCACAGAACTCGAGGTTCCAATGATTGTCCCATGACACAAGAAGAGTCCACTGATCCCAATGCAAATTTCTATGACATCATCGCAGAACCACCCAATGAGAAACCGATCGAGAATTGCAGCAAAGGGGAGATAATGCTGCCACCTGGCAACACAAACTTGAACCGAGCACTACCAAAACTTTCACCCGGGGAGTTGAACAGAAAGCCAAACGAGAACAATTACGTCTACGTGTATGGGCACATGGTGGCGGGCAGTGGAGGGGTAGAGGACGGGGCACCAGGTTCGGGAAACCATGATGTCATGTATGCGGAGATTGACGATAGTGGGGTGGATGAAGACACAGAATATGTGGGTTCAGACCTGAAGTCCGAAGGGGTTACCTACTCTGAGATCAACGAGACCTGTGACACAATGGGGACATTGGAGACTAAAAACAGTGGGGAAGACCCTGGTGACACTGTGGGTAACACTGTGGAGAAGCCTGGTGACACTCTAGAAGATAGTGACATGACAATGATTGAGAACGACCTTTACTCAATGAATTAGCATAGTTACGCTGCTTTGCGACAGACACAAGAGATATCACATCCATTTCAGAACAAGGACGTCACATTCATGTTACATGATGATGTTACATATAGGCATGATGTTCTGCCTGTCATTTACATACATCATCTTCTTTTGACCGTGTATTCTCTCGGATCTTCTTCCGCAACAATACCCTGTCCATTGCATCCTCATCCACAATCCCTGCCGCCTCCATGTTTCTCCTCACCACGTCGTCCTGTCCATTGCATCCTCCTCCACAACCTCTGCCACCTCCATGTTTCTCCTCACCACGACGCCCTGTCCATTGCATCCTCCTCCACAACCTCTGCCACCTCCACGTCTCTCCTCACCATGACGCCCTGTCCATTGCATCCTCCTCCACAACCTCTGCCACCTCCATGTCTCTCCTCACCACGACGCCCTGTCAATTGCATCGTCCTCCACAACCTTTGCCACCTCCATGTCTCTCCTCACCATGACGTCCAGTCCACTGTGTCCTCCTCAACACCTGTCACCTCTGTGTCTCTCCTCACCGTGCCCCCCATTCATATTCTCTGCCACCTCCTGGAGCTTTTGCTCTCCATTGACAGACTTTATTCCCTCTTTATATCGTCATCTCCCTCTCTGCACATCACAAGTACAAACCAGTGGTGTGTGATATTCCTTAGTTCACCTGTTATATCTCCTTCCTTGTTTCTTTATTACAATGTCTTCTCTGTACAGGGAAATCACAGCAATCTATCTCGACATTCTCATCTCTGTTCTCTCAAGTAATTTTCTCTCCATTCTTACATATACTCCATGTGTAAAGACTGGCTTATCTATATTTACTATATAACTTTGTAACATGTCTATTTCTGTCCTTTTCTCATTCAAACCTCATTCACTACTTGCTATGGTACTCAGCCAAAAGAATAATCACCACAGTAACTGTAACAGCTGTGTAAGAAAGTGTATTATACAATGTACCTACTAAACTGTTCTTTCACACGTATATTATATTCACAGCTTTCAATAACAAAACAAAGCAACAGAGTTTGCTCAATAATTTGTTGAACATTACTTGGATTGATGATCTTGTCAGAAGTGAGAGTTCAGTTAGCAGCACCATCAATAATGCATCAACTCACATTCATAGAAGACACCATGCTTCCTTGTGTACATTATGCATGGTAGGCTTGGTAGCTTGTTGAGCTCTTAGAATACAGTGCAGTGAATACAGTTATGTACTAGTACAGGACTTATTTTGGCAAACTGTCCACTGTTTTAGTATGCAAACTACTTCGAAAACACATGATGTCCCATTTTTGGATGTGTCAAACATAATGAACTAGTCTTTATTCATACAATTGTCTGTAAGGTACAAATTATATAAAATAAGTACTAAAAACAAATAAATTAATTTTTCACCTGGATGATTTCAGTTTAATATATTATGTATCTAATGTTTCAAGTATTTGCTGACTAGTAAGCTACATATGTCGAAGGGTGAATAGAAATAATAATATAATTAAGACAAGTAATATTGATTAGTATTTATACTCAGATAGTTAGGATATGAGTCAAATTTTGCATGAGCTAAACTGACATCTTAGAGAATTGTTGTAATGTCTACACAAGAACATATAGAACATATTGTACTCCAATAACACAATACGTTATCTCGGTTACAAACCTGTGTCAGTTAGACGTAATGGTGTTTGGAACATTCTATTCCTGGTTGACACTGATACTTTTTAATCTGTGTAAGTAATAAATGCAGTGTGTGAAATAAAATATGTATAACACATTTGTTTCTTTGTTTAGAAAGTCTTATAATTGCATAATAACAGTGCAAAATACACTGCTAGTTGTTTCTCCATGAAGTGTGATATGTATAGTGAATAATAATAAGTATCCAGTTTATCTAAGACCGTTCTATACATATTTCAATTTAATATGCACAGTGCACAAACTAAATATAAAGTGAAAACTCACTCTATTACTATTTTCAAATTTGTTTTTGAGTTAGTAATGTTTTGTTTTATAATACAGTGTATGACAACACACTGGTCTTAATTCTGAGGTCTGTTTTAATTTCCAGGGATCCAATATTAAATATAAATAATTTCAAGATTGGGGACAAATGTATTTTGAAGATGGTCTTAACACGGGAGAGAGAAGAGGTCATTACATAGAGTTGTATTAGTTGTACATGTGTCTTTGACATACTTGTGACAACTATTTGTCACAACTTGTTCACAACACTGATTGCACAACACCGGAAGTCTATTTTTAAACAATTTTCTAGACAGTATTATGACTGTCTGTTATCAGCAAACACAACAAATGATGTCATATGTAATTAGATATAGACTGTAGTCTACATGTTCTCATTGATCATATTTTTCTCGAAACAATGCGATTCTGTCATGTCGTGTCAGCGCGACCGCCTACTGTGTTATTTTAGTAGATGAGTAACCATTGAAAGAGGAAAATGATTATAAAGGCAAATGATACACATGGCCGCATCCATGTGTGACAACCAACAATGACGTTTGGAGTCTAGATGAGTTTTTCCTACCTCTGACCTACATAGGCACATGCTGGTTTACCCTTACGTTCATGGATTGGTAAGCCATTTACAATGATTCCACCAATCATTTGTGCGATTTTGATAGGTGCAGTCTATCAACAAACCTTTGAGATATCTGACATTGTGTTTGAATACTTTATACGGGGACATCCTTCTGAAATATGTGATTGAGAACTACACCTTGGAGACTTGAGCACCATGACACTGTCTGACAGTGGGGCACTCCTACTGATGGTGTTAGGCGTCATCTGTCAACAAACTAGGGGAACTACATATGGTAAGCTCTACATCTTAACTTCTGTTATATCGTATTTCATGGATATAATTGCTTCCACCATTAACTAGCTGTCTTGAAACAGGTACACAATCTTTCTTCATGTAATTCCTTTCTACTATAAGTACCACAAGTGAAGGACATTACCCCTCATAGACATAACCCCTCATAGGCATAACTACTCACCTCGTTACAGGTGAAATTACACACAATTAGCTAGATCATTACTGTTTCTCTAATCAAGACACGTAAAGTGTGCGCGACTGAATATAGATAATTATAAATTAACAATGCCTATGTTTTTGTTGAATCTGACTCACTGTGAAGAATGTTCAGTGCTTTGATCCACATGTACAGAAAAGAAAACAAGTACCATGATGCACTTGACTGTAAGGTTGCAAATGTTGTGATATATCGCTTACGTTACACTTCACCCAAACCTGGTTTTATGACTGTTCTTTTATAATAAGTGTGAGCACTGATAATCATTAATAACCAAGTCAACATTTGATTAACATGAATTATTACCTTTTCCTATGACTAAATGCTAAGAGACTCTCGTTTATGAGCTAAACTGAGTATGTGATGGAATTAGAGTAAATTGCTGCTGACAGTTGGCATATATATGTATATATATATAATTGAAATTACTGTGGAACCTCCCTATTAAGGTCACCTTTGGGACTGGACAAAAGTGACCTGAATAACGAGGTGACCTTATTAGTGGGACTAATATCCTAAACTTAACTGTATGTGAAAATAATTTGGGACTGTTTTAGGGTGACCTTAATTGCGAGGTGGTTGTATTACTGAGGTGACCGTAAAGCGGGGTCCCACTGTATTTGAAATAATTGATCTTCGTTCTGTTTGCAGTGAAGTCAGTGGGTTGTTTGTACAGAAATAAGGGAGCCATCCATTTGCATTGTGAAAGCCAACACCACATCTACATAGTCAATGCAACGCTGGGGACAACTTCTAGACAGTGTCAGCTGAACATAAATTGCTGCAAGTTACCAACCAACTACACACTGTATACAGCTGAACTTGCTCACATTCAGCAACTGAAAACAACATGCAATGGACAACAAAAGTGTGTAGGAACTGTGGCCTGGAAGTGGACCAATGTTGACCAGACAGAATACACTGACTACGAATCAGTTACTTACATTTGTAGCAAAAATCCTCCAAGTAAGCTGACGTTATGTTATGTTTTCTTATCATATCAACTCAAACATGTCCTTTGTTCTTGTTAGTGATATGTCATATTGTTAATCTAAACCCTGATGGCATCATCTCTATTGTAGAGAATTTTATCCAGTGTTTCTCATATCCTAAGATAACTACTTGTATGAGGGGCGTGGTATCACACTGTTACAAGCATTGGACTCTTGATTGAGAGATTCTGTGTTTGAATCAACTTGCTGCTTTTTTTAGACCTTGGACAAGTTTGTTCTCTCCACATTGCTCTAGTTCACCAAGCTGTATAAATTTGTGTACTAATAAATGTTCTATGCCAGTAACTGCAGCATGGCTGAATTCTTCTCAGATGTATTAAAATGGTGTTTGATTGAACAACATACCTTCAATGATTAGTCATATGTTATAACAGTACATATTACAAATAAACAACTACATTTTAAAAACTTTGACAACAAATGAAATCAGAAATGTACTGAAATAGATGACTAAAACATGACATGCGTAGTTAATAATAAACTTCTATAGTGCCTAAATGCTAAAAAATCCTACCTAAACCGTGCAACAATCCGTAATTGTTCAGGATTATATCATAAAGAGGGATGCACAAGTCATCACCCACAGTGACAAGACGAGTGAAATAGGGTTGTGTAGATAAATTACACTATATAAGTGTGGATTATTTGAACATTGATTCAATAGGTAACCAGAATTCCATGTAACAGGGTTACCTTAGTACTGATTCTATTCTCTGTTCTGTTTACAGGAAAGGCTCAGGGCTGCGTGTATGCACCCAGTGCTTCATTCAAGCTGCACTGTCAACAACATGAACACGTTGAGATAGTGGATGTGTTATTTGGACTAAGTGCACAATGGTGTCACTCCTGTTGCCCAACATATACAGTCTGTACACTACCTGCATCCATACGGGAGATGCAAGATCTGAAGACATCATGTAATGGACTGCAGGAATGTTCAGTAACTCTGGGCACAAAACAGTGCCAGTACTGGACTAACTACTGGGGAATGACCGACTATGAAACAATTCATTACTTCTGTGTCAACAATCCCCCAGGTAACATAACATTGCATTGTCTGTACAGAGCAGATTGCAATCAATTGATGAAATAATTGTTACTTATGTTCACTATCAATCCCAAGAACAAACTTTCTCCAGACTTTTTATATGACATGTTATAGTAAGTATTGCAAATTTATTTCCAACTGTGTGAGAATGTTACACAAACAGTGTGCCTGTCACGATCCTTTGTAGGAAAACAAAAGAAAGATAGACCTAGGTTGTCCCTGTTGTCATCTGAACAACATACAGAATGAACAAGTTTCAATTATTTGTTATTCCCTCGGACCTCCATAGTAACGATTGCTGGGACTGAAACGCAGCATATGGAATAGAATATTAATATGTCTTTGACATACGTAAGAAATCAGCCGTTATTGTTGCAGCAATAACCACAGAAGCTCCAACCCCAACCTTGACCACCAAAGAAGTCTTGACCACAACCGCAATGGTCACTACATCTGACAAGACTGTCAGCATCACTGCCCACCACAGAGGGAGCAGTGGAAGTTCAGATAAAGAAGCAGATGTTGCCAAGAATCAAGCAAATGCTCGTAAGTTTCAATGATATTGTGGGATTTTCAAATGATCACAAGTGCATCATATAATTAAAAACTACCGTCCTTCCATGTCC
The DNA here is from genome assembly GCA_020002185.1 of Paraescarpia echinospica. Taxonomy (NCBI): domain Eukaryota; kingdom Metazoa; phylum Annelida; class Polychaeta; order Sabellida; family Siboglinidae; genus Paraescarpia; species Paraescarpia echinospica. Next base: position 31,316,808 of record CM034536.1, read on the forward strand.
GTTTTATATTGTCTCTAGGTAGTTAAAACATTACATAATTCAGCATGTAAGCTGTTACAGAACTCGGTTAAATTCATATTAAAGGTAGTTTAGCAACCTTTCAGTCACAATATTTTGCTCAGCAGCATTTTTGAGAGGAATCTTTCCTGTAATATTTCTGGAACTGTTGTCATTTTACGTGACTTCCAACATGGTCACCTGACAAAGGAGAGCAGCTCACACTGACAGTGGGAAAGGGATACAGTCTTGAAAGCTCTGTCGAACAAAATTAAGTGTCTGAAAGGTAGCTAATTTCCTTTAATATATCATAACTTAATTATTATTCATTGGTATGATATGCTATCATCAATTGTTGCATACCAGCAGTGATAACTTGATGATTCAATATAACTCTGACATGGTAACATTAGCAGGTGGTCATAATACAGAGGTTTCTGACTGACCTTTAGTTAAATATAAGAATCACTGTTGAGATCACTTAATGTATGTGGTCATAACTGTGAATTCATTACAGTATTGAATTCTCATAGCGGGGAGGTTTCTAACTAATTGATGAAGATGTTGTTGTCAAGATCAATTGATGCAATGACATCTATGTGTTGGTTACAGTAGTAGCCTGATAAAGTTGAGTCAGTGTCACTGTGTTGTTGTAGTTGTTGTTGTTATTGCAGCTCTCATAGTGGGTCTGACAACAGCGGCCTGTGTTGTAGTCATTGCTGCTGTCTTAGTCGTCTTAGTCTACAGGAAGAGGTGGGTGGTGTGGACACATTCTGTAATTAGTTATTCTGCAATGTTCACTGATGTGAAGGTGGCCAGATTTTGGATAGAAATTCCAAATTAGTGACAGAGGAGAGGAAAGGACCAAACTAGTTAATGAAGGTCACACACCATTGTATCTTCAACAAGCAGCATTTACTTTTCACACTACATGTATGTGTTTTAAGATAAAACTTTAATGAAAAATTAAACTGAAGTTAATGGCAGATTCAGCTACCTAAAATGTTGAACATTTCAACAGAGTAAATGCTAAATTAGACATTTTCCCCATGTCATTATTTAGTTTCCTTTATTTGAAATAAGTTAATTTGTAGAACATAAATGCATTTGTCCATTTTGTCATGACATGATTAGACAAGTTAGATATATTAAATTATTATTATAGATTATTCTTTCAAGATGGTAAACATAAACAATATTATTTCACTTTATGAGAATGACTCCACTGTTCTTTAAAATTGTTTTTATTTACATTTTCACAGGCATAGGGAACCAGCCACTCGTCCAGTCCAAGCCAATCAGTCCTCACAGCCTGACATGAATATATATGAGGTCAGAGATTCCAACCAATCAACATCACTTGAGGCAAACCTCTACGACACTATCACGAGAGATAACAAGACACGTCCATCTGATGACACACATGTCTACTACAACAATATAGGGCAGACAGAGGTGTCACCTGGTGATGAACATGTGTACTACAACACCACTGAAGAGAAAGTGGCACCACCTGATGATGAACATGTTTACTACAACAATGTTGAACAGACAGTGGTGTTACCTGGTGGTGGACATGTATACTACAACGAACAGGCGAAAGGAGTGAAAAACAGCCTGCAGACTTCACCTGACGTTCCAACTGATGAGTTGTACAGCAAGCCAAAGAAACACAGCAAACCTGCGAATGATTCACAAGACATATATGCTGAGGTCAAAAGAAACAAGGACGCAAACACTGACCAGCCGGTGGACAGTGGAGAGACACCTGGTGTCAGAGCTATGCAGATGGTCGAGAATGAACTCTATAGTTAATTAATTTAATGTTACACTTATGATAAACACAGAAACAAACAGACAATGATATTATACAGGTACTAATATTGACATGTTACACAGAATCAATGTTGCAAGAGATCGGAGGGTTCTTAATTATAAGTATACATTTATATACAAATGTAATTATTGTATTGACAATTCAATTTTTATGAATTTTGGAAGAGACATTGTAGATCATTATTTCAATGGGTCCTGAGATGTCACTGCTCGGGTCTTTAGTAGGGCAATAACATTGCTTAACACACACACTCACATGTAAACAGGCACATGCACAGACATTCCATTTGCCAGTAGGTGTCTTCAGTTTGTGTGATTGATAGGACAATCACAACTGTTCGACCATGACTGACCATAACTCAAGGATGAATGTGATCATTACAATATTGGTTAATTCCTTAAACTTTCAGATACCATGACATTTTAGAAAATTCACTTTGATTCCCTAATGCACTCAGACATTCAGTAAGATATATTTCTGTCTAGATTTATATTGAATGCATATTACAATTCTGGTATTATAATATCACACATCCAAGAAACACTAAAGACATATAACGGACATGTAAGCAATTAATAACTGTCAGGTTATTCAGTGGGACCAATAGCATAGAGTATAATATAATATAAGATTTATTTCAATGTGTTATTATCACAGTCAATACAATAAAACATTTGAATGTGTTATGATGTCTTATTGTACAAACATATACCCCAGAGGTATTCATACCAATACACTCACAAGCATATACCCCGGAGGTATTCATACCAATACACTCACAAGCATATACCCCGGAGGTAGTCATACCAATACACTCACAAACATACCCCGGAGGTATTCATACCAATACACTCACAAGCATATACCCCGGAGGTATTCATAACAATGCACTCACAAGCATATACCCAGGAGGTATTCATACCAATACACTCACATGCATATACCCCGGAGGTAGTCATACCAATACACTCACAAACATATACCCCGGAGGTAGTCATACCAATACACTCACAAACATATACCCCGGAGGTATTCATACCAATACACTCACAAGCATATACCCCGGAGGTATTCATACCAATACACTCACAAGCATATACCCCGGAGGTATTCATACCAATACACTCACAAGCATATACCCCGGAGGTAGTCATACCAATACACTCACAAACATATACCCCGGAGGTAGTCATACCAGTACACTCACAAGCATATACCCCGGAGGTATTCATACCAATACACTTACAAGCATATACCCCGGAGGTATTCATACCAATACACTCACAAACATATACCCCGGAGGTAGTCATACCAATACACTCACAAGCATATACCCAGGAGGTAGTCATACCAATACACTCACAAACATATACCCCGGAGGTAGTCATACCAATACACTCACAAGAATATACCCCGGAGGTAGTCATACCAATACACTCACAAACATATACCCCGGAGGTAGTCATACCAATACACTCACAAACATATACTCCGGAGGTAGTCATACCAATACACTCACAAGCATATACCCCGGAGGTATTCATACCAATACACTCACAAGCATATACCCCAGAGGTAGTCATACCAATACACTCACAAGCATATACCCCGGAGGTAGTCATACCAATACACTCACAAACATATACCCCAGAGGTAGTCATACCAATACACTCACAAACATATTCTCCGGAGGTAGTCATACCAATACACTCACAAGAATATACTCCGGAGGTAGTCATACCAATACACTCACAAGAATATACCCTGGAGGTATTCATACCAATACACTCACAAGCAGCAAACGATTAAGAACATTATTTAGTACTGTCCCATAGTGGTCGTGATTGTGAGGTGACCATATCACAGGGGATTCACTGTTAGGTTATCATGTTGAGAAACAACAGTGAAGGGAAAAGAATGAATGTGTGTTAGTAACTGTGATTCATAGGTCTGTGGTTGATAAGAAATATCTACGTGCAGCCAACCGTGATGACCAACAGTATTTAGCCTACAACAAGCTATTCATGTGTTCTTTCAACATAGCACCTGATACATTTGAACCTACACTGCGTAAAGGCTAGACTACACACCACTGTCACAAATTCTTAGAGCTCAATTCAAATTAAATGTTGGGATCTATGTTATCTGCATGTACATTTATTATGAGGAGTGTTTGACAGATTATTAACTGATTTCTGCCAGAAAAATATCCTGAAGACTTGAACACCATGACGCTGTTTGACACTGGAGCACTCCTACTGACAGTGATATGTGTCATCTGTCAACAAACTGAAGGAATTAAATTTGGTAAGTTCTACAATCTACATAGATCTTCACTTCAAGTTCATGAGTAGCAAAATAATTACATTTTGATAAGAAATTATGACATTTTACATCCATCACATCTAAGCAAGCTATGAACATCTCAACTTCATTGTGGATCCAATGTTACATGAATTTCTTTCTGTAGAAATGGCACCTCTGGTTAATGTTCAGTTAGAACAAAAGTACTCTTCCAAAACATGGTAACACATCCTCTAAAAGTACAGTAACTATGTTCCTCAAAACAGCCCCAGTCCTATTGTCAATGGTACAGCTCAGTTGAGCTATGGACACACTTCACTGCACATTCAACAAGTCAGTAAGAACCAGTTTTATTGTAGTTACTTCCTCTTACATATGCTGGCTGTCTGTCAGCTGTCACACTTTATTTGACCTCATTCCCAGGACTTTCAGTCTCTTTCAAAGCTTTGTTTTGTATGCAGCACAAGCACAGTTTAGTATAAGTAAAATACAGATAATCCACAGGAATGTCTTGGCAGAAAACACTAATATATGTCCCATAAAAGAACACATATTTTCAAATCATAACTTTTATCATTCTAGAAAAAAGGTTGGGTTTTGTTTCTCTCTCCAATTCCACAGCAATCTATCTTCCTGTGAAAGAATGTTACTCTGTAACAAAACAACTGCTCCATGTTGAGGGCATAATTACAATGTGATTCAAACTACAGTTTAGTTTAAAGGAACATAGTCTGTTCATGTTTATTTTAAAATATTGTTATACAGTATAAATGGTATCTATTATAACATACTGACAGTGGATTACAACCTAAATGTTTTAATGAACCATTTTTGTTGGTGAAATTTTTATGATATGAGTTTGTATGAGTTATTTACAAGGCATTGAAGGTATGGCTTCTAATTTCCGATGTTAAACGAGATGGAACTGTGTTTCGAGTTTGTTGTTACTGCATTTGTTGTCTAATCAACACATTTACATCAATTGTTTTGTAATTAATGTGTCAAAATTTATTTTAGTTTTAGTTGCATTCTGAGATAGTTCATCTTTTTAATACAAATATCTCGTAAATCAACATTCCCAACAAGCTACGTGTCATTGTCCTCAATGTCATTTAAACTTTGTTCTTATAATATTCAATTTCAAGATAACACAGTGTAAAAGTTCAAAAATAATATCTGCATGACACACACACATGCACGCACTCACGCATGCACACACACAATTGTTTTACATTTATTTTACTGAGGGAAATTTTTACATGAAATTGTGGTTTGCCAGAGCACATGGATTAAAAATTCTTCAAATGTTTATCAATACAGAACATCAGTACTTTATATATTTTGTCAGTTGCATTTATTTTATTAAACATGTGTAGTATGATATAAATACAAATTTATCTGCAATTGTTCCTTTCTGGATTGTGCAGCTTGGCGATGCGATTCTGTTTTGTTCACTGACATGCTCTTCCTCTGAAACACTCTTCCTCAGTCATGCCCTCTCCTCCTACCCCTTCCTCTCGCTGCACCCCGTCCATGTAGTCCACCTTTTTCCACCTCTGCAGCTCTTTCACTCAAACTCTGTGAGTGAAAGGATAATGTGACAATGCCAAATATTTGTTATACCAATAACATTTAGTACGTATACTGCTTTACCAGCGGCAGTGGGAATACTCAGTAAAACATTTGGTTTTGCAGCCATAAGCCTGGACACGCTGACACCCACATACACAGACGATTGTAGTGCTCAATAAAAAACATTGGTGTCTGAGTTACTTTTATTTCATCACATACCCCCTCCTGCTGACACAAAAAAAATGTTATTTTTACGTAAATGGGGTGGCTCTTATGATAGCGACATTTTGTCTTAATAGGAGTCACCGACCCCGTCTAATATATATATATATATATATACATACAGTATGTTATCAAATCATTTTTTTTCCTGCAACCGAATTACATACTTATGTATCATGCGTAGTATATATATTTGTGTTTGTATATGCTTTATTGTATTTCTACAATCAAGTATGAAAAACAAATTGTACTTTTTATATACATGGGGTAAATAAACTTCTTCGTTCGTTCGTTCATTCGTTGTTGGCATAAAAATGGACCCCCCCAAAAAAATTAAACCTTGCAAAGCCAATGCCACAAACCAGCTGATCATTCTCCAGCCGTAATCAAAAACAGTGCATTCTATTGATCGAACTAAACATGCACACGCACGCACGCACGCACGCACGCACGCACGCACGCACGCACGCACGCACGCACGCACGCACACACACACAGCATGATATGTTTATAACTAATACATCAAAGGCATGAAACAAGTGATTACTAGCTGGTATTAGATTTTTAAGACATTTACGCCCCTGGCCTGTCTTCAACTGAAAACACGAATGGACGCGACTCGTTATTGACGGACAAAACTAAAGTGCATATAACATTCATTGCGTTAACACGATGTAGAACATGGTTAATTTCACAAACACAATGACAAATGGAATATTTACGACAATTCATAGTACAACTTACACCGGTCGAAGAATCGTCGGTTGGCATGGAAGCCATGTTGACAGTGTAAGCGTGTCGACATTTGAAGCTCCGCCCTGTCGGGTCACGACCTTCCTCGGAATTATCTGAGCTCGCTACTCAGGAATTTGAGTAACAGCATGGTGGTTTGAGTGGCAACGCGGCCGTTCTTATAAACATTGAACAGTTAAATTCTAAAGGTGGTTCTGCGTCATTAAAACATATTTGGGCTGTTAGTACGTTATAATAGATACCATTTATACTATATAGCAGTATTTTAAAATAAAAACAAACACATTATGTTCCTTTAATGTCTGCTTCTGGTTAGCAATTGCTTTCTAATTGTATTTTCGTTTTTGCAGAGATTTCAGTGGGCTGCTTTTTTGAAAATGCTGGTGTCTTTAATTTACATTGTGAAAACTTCCAGTGGATTTATATATCAAATTCAACATATGGACGCAGTGCTAATGAATGTTCGAATAATGACAGATGTTGTCCTTCTTCAACAATCTGCAAGATGGGTGCAGAACCGGAAGACATACAGTGGTTGAGGAATCAGTGTGATGGAAAACAACACTGTTCTATAGATATGGCTACTGTCGATTGCAATGGATATTATACTGATTATGAATCCGTTACTTACACGTGCAGCACCAAACCCCCAGGTATGTCAACAGTGCATTTTAGTTGCGTTCAAAGCATATTAATATAGTTACAAATGTACAATAGTTTTGAAATCTTGTTTGAACCCACATTTCTTTCCAAGAACATGTTTTCATTTTTTTTAGTATAACTCACTAAATTAATAAGTAATCAGAAACACATTTGTTTGTAGCATTTGTTAAAGTATTTACAAATATTTATCATATATATATATTATACAATTGTGTTTTTGATCAGAAAGTTTGTAATGATATGCATGCCCTGCTGTGGTCTGAAAACAGAATACTATGACAAATAAAATTATAGCCATATTTATTTAGAGGTCTTAAAGTTAGCCTAGATGGCAATCCCCAAATCTGGCTTCTGGATTGACATTTGTTGACTGAATAAAATGATCTCAAATGTTTGGTTGCATTCTATTATCATCAAAAAGTGCCCATGTGACATTTTGTCTGTTTGTTCAAGCATTTTGAGGGTGGTTCATTAAAATATGACTTCATGTTTGAATATTTTTAGAATATTGTGATGCAGGTGTTCTAGACAACTTGTAGTGTTATGAGAAAAAGGAACAGATAACACTTATAATTTTATCAACTGTTCTCAAGTATACAGTCAAAAAAGATATAAAACTCACAGTAAATTGTAGTGTATATGTCGCCTAATACCTAAAGTATACTTCTGTTTCCAGAGAACTCCACAGGCTGTCAATATAACAATGATGGTTTATTTGGTCTGCACTGTCCAGAGAACCAGAATATCCACATAATGAATGCAATATTAGGAAGAAGTATTAAATCAAAATGTCAAAAGAAGACATGCTGCCCATCAAAGACTGAATGCACTGTTGCGGCAAATGCAACACGTGTGCAACAACTGAAGAGTTCATGTGATGGAAAGAAAGATTGTCGAGTGACTCGGGTTACTGGAAAGTGTTCTTGGAAAAATTGGCCCTGGGAATCCGAGCAAATGGGACCTACCCTGGGTACTGACTATGAAACAGTTCATTACTTTTGCATAAACAATCCTCCAGGTATGTTAATACTGCATGACTGTCAGTTTACTTTCTTGTGAATCAACAATTTATTTGTTCCATGCACTTTTTTAGTAGTTTACCATTCTTATTGCTATAATTTTATTAAAATTTCTCCCAATACAGCATAACTTCTGTGTATCCATGTATTCAATAATTTTGTGACATGAATGTGTTCAAAAAGTCATTATTACAGGGCCATCAACAGCTGTTGCAGCAACAACCATGGCTGATGCATCAACAACTGCAGCCACAACTATTGGTGTTGCAGCCACAACCATGGCTGAAGCAGACACAACCATGGCTGTTGCTGCTACAACAGCTGATGCAGTGATAGCCACATCTACCATTTCCATTTCAAAAACTGAGAGCACCACAGCAGCAGCCAGCAGTGGCAACAGCAGCAGGAAGTCTTCAGATACTAGGTCAGATGGCAGCAGCCAAAGAATTATTGGTGAGACTTAAAATAAAACTGTGATATAGCGTCGTCTTCAATGTTATCGGTCACATGACTGCCGCTGTAATTACAGGAATGTTGTAGCTACCACATGTTCATGAGACAGGCCACCTGCTAGATTCATTCATTTGCCATTACCGTACATATAAGTGCAAGTAATTGAGAAAGTATAAAGAACATTAGTGGACACATTTCCCAAAAGGACAAGAAAATGTCCTAGTGAATCAATGCCCCCAACTCTCCTGCTATTGTGGTCAACTCCTGGATGATTCAGTGCTCCCTCCAGCAGTGAGAACCCTCAAGTTTGTGAGGTCTTTTATTCTAGTCTACCAGGTACTTACAGGTTTCTCCGTGTTTTCTGGCAGTCCAAATAAATAGTCATAAAATATTTGTTTAATGATTTGTTTTGATATTTTGCTTTGGGTTTATTACAAATAATTGTATGGCATTTCTTATGGCCTGTTGTATGTTCCCAATTCCTGTTCTTGGATGATTGTGGTTACATTTTCTCAGAAGATGTAAACTTGTTGTGGCATCTCTAATCTCTTCAATATCTTACACAAAGATACAAAATGTTGGACTCTTGAAAAGTCAATAGCTTCCTTGTCCCCTTAACATCTGGGTGCTTAGCGTTGGATGACAATTTTATGAAATCTTGTAAAATTGTCTTAAACTTGTCTGATTCACACATTATGATATGGAGTACTACAGTCATCTTGGGTACAACTTCAAAGATTACATCAAATATTTATGAGTTGAAACATGTCACTGGGTGATCACAACAGGAAGGTTTCTGTGAGCCTGAAAAAGATAAGTAAGTGTCACTGTGTTGTTGTTGTAGTTGTTGTTGTTGTTGCAGCTCTCATAGTGGGTTTGACGACAGCGGCTTGTGTTGTAGTCATCACTGCTGTCTTAGTCATTATTATCATCTGCAGGAAGAGGTGAGTAAAACTCTCGTAATATTCAATAATGACTAGACTTGTACAAAAATACAGTTACTTTTGTTACAAAATTCATACTATTATGTGTAAACAAGCAACATGTCTAGACATTGTGACCTAGATATTGACTTGCACTATTCCCAATTTGAACTTTGATGAACAGTCATGCTGAGTATACACTGTACCTGCTGATGGCCACACCTTCAATACTTGGCTCAAATAAGGTAGGAGTCCACTCCAATTTCCAAACACTATAACTAAAATTGACCTTGCTAGCAACAGGCAATAATTTCTTATCATTTGCCATTCCCACCTCACAATATATCATCACTGAAATGTGGTATTTGTAAAGTGAAGTTGCACATACACCGGGTAGGTCAATTTTGGAATGTGTTAAATATTTTAATTTATTTATCCATCTCAATTACTCAGATATTTTTTGGAAGAATTTAAATATGACTTGTAAATATCATACATACACAGCAGACTCTAGCTGTATTATCTCCCGATATAAGGATAGCTATATGATCTCCCGATATAAGGATAGCTATATAATCTCCCGATATAAGAAACATCCACGTAAAAGAAGCGACTCAGGAATCTCTGTTCTGGCCGTTACTGTCTTATGTACCTAGGAATATAAGGAACATTTTGACCAAAACCCAATGTGTTCTTTATAGTGAGTCAGCTTTTAAAAATTGCCTATCCTCCTTAGCAATTCCATCCATCGGTTGATGACTTCTGCTATGTACATGACTATGAGAATGCCTAGTCGTTTGGTTTTGTTGTACCACTGAGCTAGCATTTTTCAAGTATATTGGAGCTAAAGAAGTAATTTTATTATTATTATCAAATAGGTATAGGTTAATCATTCAAGAACATATGACATTGTAAGCACATTATAAGATAATTGATTTTGTTCCAGAAAAAGAAGTTTGGCCAGTCGTCCAGCCCAAGCCAGTCTTCAGTCTACACAGCCTGAAATGAATTTGTATGAGAGCACAGAATCCAACCAACCTCCACAGTCTGAGATAGATCTGTATGAAACCGTCCCAGAAGATTCCATGACACATCCAACTGATAATGGACATGTTTACTACAACAATACTGAACAGGCAGTGGTGGTACCTGGTGGTGAACATGTGTACTACAATGAGCAGTGTGGGGCGAGAGGAGCGAAGAAGAAACCAGAGAACAACCAGCGCAAACCTGAGAATGAATTGGAAGACTACGACTATGTGTGGACAGCTGGGGAGAGTGGAGGGGCTGGGGGGAATGGAGGGACTAAGGAGGAGGGGATAAATGTGGGGAATCCAACTCTAGAATATGTAGACATTGACCACAGTGTGAACCCAGACAAAAGGTCTGCGGGGGTCAGCCCCAGTTCACCAGGGGTCACTTATACTGAAGTCCAGCGCAAGAAGGACACAAACACTGACCAGCAGGTGGACAGTGGAGAGACACCTGGTGACAGCGATATGGTGATGGTCAAAAACGAACTTTATAATTAATTTTTTGTTACACACATGATATGATTTGACAATAATAATGTCCACATAAAATGTACATATAATTTTACCCAGAGTTTAAAGATGTAAGGAATGGATGGGTTCATGAAGGTTATCTAAAGAGATTTTATATACAAATGTACTTATTCAAATGACAGTTAAATTTACATTAACATTGGAAGAGACATTACAGACCATTATTTCAATTGATCCTATAATGACACTGCTTAGGAAACCGTTTGGTGAACTGGTCGCTTAAAGCACATACATACACACGTGTACATACACTGTCTAGTCACACACGCATGCACACACGCATGCACGCACGCACGCACGCACGCACGCATACACACACCTTCTATATGGAAGATATTGTTCATGACTCCAAGATTAAATTTTAATAGCAAATGTTGCAAGTTTCAAATATAGCTCCAATTTAAGTTTAATTCTTGCTATTAAAACACACCTTCTAGTTGCCAGTTGATGTCTTCATTTTATTGCCATTGATAGATCACTTTTCAACCACGACTGACACAAGGATGAATTTAGTCATTTTACTCATGTCTACTACCCACATTCATGATCTGCATATGATTCCAATACTGTAGACTACATGTCAGAGACAATCACATCATTTGTAACTGTCCCAATGTGATCATCATACTATTGTGAGGGAAACATAACACAGGGGTGTTATTATTTACATTACTAGGTTGAGATACAACAGTAAATAGGAAAGAATGTTTAGTGAATGTGATTCATAACTCTGTGGCTGTTAAGAAACACTTGTGTGCAGCCAGGTGTGATGACCTACAACACTTGTGTGCAGCCAGGTGTGATGACCTACAACACTTGTGTGCAGCCAGGTGTGATGACCTACAACACTTGTGTGCAGCCAGGTGTGATGACCTACAACACTTAACCTATAACAAGCTGTCCAGTTGTCCACTTATTGACTATAAACAAATCACCTACTACATCTGACCCCACATTATGGAAAGGGTGGACTACATGCCAGTGCCATGAATTCACAGGGTGAACATGAAACTCAATTTTAGGATTTGTAATGTATATCAGAAGAATGAACATAGAGGTTTTCAGTCTTGTTTGGTGACATACCTTAACTGGTACATAGCTTTCTAGCAAAAAAGACATCCTGAAGATATGACAATCATGACACTCTTTGACACTGGGGCACTCCTACTGATGGTGTTCTGTGTCACCTGTGAAAAACCTAGGGGAAATACACTCGGTAAGTTCTACATCTTAACTTCCATTTCATGAGGTGCAAAACATGTGTGTGCGTGCATGCGGGCGGGTGTGTGGGCGTGCGTGCGTGCGCATGCACATGTCATTGCATGTATTGTTATTTCTAGTTATGTTATTTAGCTGATGTTAAACACTAATTACTGATGAAGTCAAATTGATGTTATTGTTTATATAAGACCAAAGTGTTCTTCCAAAGTGCTCACTCCACACACTCCATAGTACAACTCTGAATCTCTTTTTCTAAATCTGTCTGATATAGCTCTGTCACTGATATAGCTCTGTCACTGATATAGCACTGTCACTGATATAGCCATTTCACTGATATAGCCCTGTCACTGATATAGCCTAACTAACTGAGCTAGTGTCATGCGTCACTGCACATTCAACAAGTCAGTAGGGTTACTTTCTTCCTCTTACACAGTGATAGACACCCTGGCTGTCTGCTAGGTGTGACACTTTAGTTGACCTTGTTCCCACAACATTCAGTCTCTTTCAAAGTTCTGGCTTATAAACAGGACCATGAAAATACAGATAATCAGTTCGGCCTTTGAACTATAAGTCATAAAAACTAGTAAATGCTGTGACAAAAACAATTTTTTTTTTATTACAAAATATCATCTCAGAATTACTGTACATTTGTTAGATGTTGAGAACACGTGTAACAAAGCGATTGCAAGTTAAAATAAAAAATAATGCCTGCTTCTGGTTGTCATCTGCCTTCTAATTGTATTTTCTTTGTACTTGCAGAGAATTTAATGGGCTGCTCATATAACAACGGTAAATTGAATCTACTTCGTAAAAACTTCCCGGGGATTTATATAGAGAATTCCACATATGGAAACAGTGCTTATGAATGTTGGAATGGGAGCAGATGTTGTCCTTCACCAACTGATTGCAAGGTTGATGTAGATCCTAATAACGTGCAAGCATTGAAGAATCAGTGCGATGGAGAATAAGTATGTCAAATAAAAGAGGGTGTGGACCTTTGAAATGAAATGTTGAATCAGTTACTTACATCTGCAGCACCAAACCTCTAGTATGTTTTCATAGCTGGTGATAATTTACTGTTTTATTTACAATTTATTAGCATTTCTAACAGCTGGGTAAACAATAATGTTTATTTGTTCAAGCCTTAATGGCAATTTGTTTTAAATAACAACTTTGTCTGCATGATGTGATGTAGATGTTATGAACAATAAATTGTAGTTTTATAAGATAAAAGTAAAATATAACTGTCATTTTAGCTGCTGAATGTGGTGAGATATAAAATTAATTCTGTGCTATATCAGGTAATGCCTAATGCATCCTTCTGTCTGCAGAGAACATCACAGGCTGTCAATACAACAACAGTGGTTTATTTGGTCTTCACTGCCCAGAGAACCAGTATATCCACATAATGAATGCAGTACTAGGAAGAAGTATAAGATCATGCCGAAAGAAGAATACTTGCTGCCCATCAAATACTGGTATTAAATGCACAGTTAGGGCATCCACGGAACATGTGCAAAAACTGAAGCATTCGTGTGATGGGAAGCATGAATGTCAAGTAACTGTGGCCATGGGAGAGTGTTCCTGGCATACACGGAACCACAGAACCAATAAGGGACCCACTGACTCTGAAACAGTTAGCTACTTTTGCATCAACAATCCTCCAGGTAAGTTAACATTACATCGGTTGTCTGTCAATTTACTTGCTTGTGAGTCATCGGTTTATTCATGCCATTCAATCTAGTACTTAACAAATGTTGCAATTTAATAAAAATCCACATTTGTACCTTTAAAGTACTATACATAAAGATATGGATGTGTTCCAAGTATACCATTGTCATTACAGAGACAACCACACCTGATGCAGCCACATCCACAGATACCACATCAACAACAGCAGCCACATCCACAGCTACCACATCAACAACAGCAGCCAGCAGTGGCAGCTGCAAAAGCAAGTCTTCAGATGCTGAATCAGATGGCAGCAGCCAAAGCAATGCTGGTGAGACTTGAACTGAACTGTGGCGTTGTGTCAACGTCAATGTTGTTGGTCACATGGCAGCAGTTCCTACCAGTGGAATACTGTAGCGACTATGTGTTTAGGTGACTACCACCTACTGGATTCATCCACTTTTACCCAAGGGAAGAAGAAAGTTTGTAGAAAGCGTGGACTGTGTATGATGTGTAACTGTCTTAGATCTATTTTGCACTGTTTGAGTAAAGTCTATATTTGTGTATTACTGCATTATGACTGATAATTAATTGATGGCAATGAGCAAACGTCTGACTGCTCACATATCAACACATTGGCTGTTAAAAAAGGCGGGATACATGTAGATAAAAAGTATTGGACTCTCGATAAGCCAAAAGGCTTCCTTGTCCACCTGCCATCCAGAGTAATTTTCTGGATGGCAATCTTGTTCTTGTTAAATCTGTTAGGCCAGACACCAACATTTCAAAATCAGTCTCCAGTCTTAGTTAAAATACTAGCTGCGTATAATAAAATTGAAGAAGCTAATGTTCATGAATTTCACAGAAAGTTTGAACACATTTTCATAGGTCCAGGAATCAAACAAAAGTAGCATTGGTCTCTCTTCTTCACTTCATTTCTACAGCTTATATAATGTTCTTATGCCAGAAACTGAGTATTTTCTTGAGCAAATCTCCAGCTGTGATCCATTACTGCAGTAAGGAGGCTCTCAAGTGGTGTAGTCTTTTATCCTGACCCCAATTGATCTAGTGGTTCCCAACATTTTCTGGCAGTACAAGCTATTTATTTTTATAAAAGATATAACACATGATGTTTTGAGGGTATTGTGCTTTGGATTTAATACATAATTATTTGTTTATATTATGACTTGCTACTATCTGGTCAACTTCTCTGATGCACACATATGGCACAGATATGTTAAGTATATCTTTGAAATGGCCATATTTATGAGTTGAAACATATCACTGCGTGATCATAAAAGAAAGGTATCTGTGTGCCTGAAAAAGATGAGTCCGTGTGACTGTATTGTTGTTGTAGTTGTTGTTGTAGTTGTTGTTGTTGTTGCAGCTCTCATAGTGGGTCTGATGACTGCGGCTTGTGTTGTAGTCATAACTGCCGTCTTAGTCATCATCATTATGTACAGGAGGAGGTCTGTGAAAGTTTCTACATACTCAATAATTACTGGACTTGTGCAGAAATTATGTTGTGTTTTAAATGTTGAATTAGACTGCTCTTGAATGGGTTTAGTGATTTACATGAAATAGTGCTTGGATGTAGATAAATCCACCCTTTTATTGTGGTTGGGAAGAAACTGTTTCCAAATATATTTGATGAATATCTGATTTGCATGATCTGATTTTTATGTTTACAAGAATATCTGCATGTAAATAGTACATATGATTAAACTGTAATATTTATTCAGACATGCTAATTTATTTTTACAGGTATGTTGTGGTTCATGTCCTTCTCATTTATATCTAAATGTAGCAGTTATGTTGAGACTTTTTTAAGAATTTAAATATAACAAACTTGTGTATATGGAATGCCATCTTTAAAGACTGTATGCCCCCAGCTTGGTTAATTATTCATTCATGTACATAAGGTGACACCAATTTGATTATTTGGATTACGGACCCGCCAACGTTGTTTTTGACAAAACGGAAATAAAACTAAAATTGCAATTTTGAACTTTTATTTCTGATTGACATGCCGAACCAATGATTTTGTATTGATTCATTCATATACGCATCATACAGAATATTGTATGTTAAACGCCGTTTCACTGGTTGACGTGCATCTTCGGTCTACGATCCAACGAATCCACAAAAGTCCAACTTGTCATTAATTGATCTAAACCATCGAAATGGCAGCGAATGTCCTTACGGATGCTACGTGAGCAATTCAACGTTTAACACATTTATTTTCTTCAACAATGACAACGTTAGTGCCACCGAAATTAAGCGAAAAGGCAACCCGAAAGCTGACATTTTAGACACGATGCAAAATAGCAATACAGAAAATAAACTGCCAACTCACAACACAGGCGAAACCAGTAACGTGCGCATGTTTAACCCGCTACTCATTCTGTCTACATGCAAAAATCTGAACATCGGATTTTGGCCAATCAAGTTAACACGCTGGGAAAACAGGTTGTAGACACTCTTCAAATCCTAACTATGCCAGTCAAATTAATATTATCACAGCAAAATATATCCTGCCTCTAATCTACACGTTTATGGCTGTAATGTTAACACACCATAATGGTATCTGCCAAGTCTTGTTATGAGTACTTGTTTTTTTAAAGTCTAATAGTCTTCAACTTTTATTAAACTTTCATAAAAGTATGTGTCTAGTAAGTTTTGATACAAGGCTAAATAACTTTTTTATTAATGTAATGTACGGCTCATATGACATTACATATATTTACACAAAACACATTTCTTGTGCAGTGACTTTTATTTTTATTCCCCCTCCTCCCTAACAAAAATGTCTAAAAAATCCATAATCCTAACAATCGAATCAGTGTCACCTAATGCGTCTTTGGCAGACTACAAGATAATTGAACTTTATTGCAGACAAAGAAGTTTGGCCAGTCATCCAGCCCTAGACAATCATCAGTCTACACAGCCTGAAACTAATTTATGCGCGATCACTACAATCATGGGCTCCAGCCAATCAGAACAACCCGAGACAAATCTGTATGAAACCATGCCAGAAGATACCATGACACATCCACAAGATGACTTAAACATCTACGACGACAATGGACAGACAGAGGCACCACCTGATGTCACACATGTGTACTATAACGACCAGTCTGGGGTGAGAGGAGCGAAGAAGAAACGACAAAACAACCTGCAGACTTCACGAGACGTTCCACTGGATGAGTTGTACAGCAAGCCAAACAAACAGCGCAAACCTGCGAATGACTCACAAGACTACGACTACATGTGGACAGCTGGGGGGAGTGGAGGGGCTAGGGGGACAATTGGGGGAGACCGGGATCTAGAATATGTAGACATTGACAGTGTGAAGCCAGACAAAAGGTCAGTGGGGGTCAGCCCCAGTTCACCAGGGGTCACTTATACTGAAGTCCAGCGCAAGAAGGATGCAGACACTGACCAGCAGGTGGACAGTGGAGAGACACCTGGTGACAGCGATATGGTGATGGTCCAAAACGAACTCTATAATTAATCAATATAGCAATATACAATTATGATAACCATATAGAGAATGATACTACACAATTAATTATTATACACCTATCATTAGAAATAATATTTGTTATATGAATGTATTTATTCAAAGACAATTAAATTTATATGCACTTTAGATGTGGAATTGTAGACCATTATTTCAATGTGGCCATTCGTAACTGTTGCTTATGAAATGGTTTGGCCAACTGGTTATAAATAGCATAGCATACAATGTAATTACATATGAGCTTAGAGTATGCAGAGAGTGAATACTGCCATTATCATGGAATTCACTTAAATTAAGAGAGTAAAAAAGGCACAATTAGAATTTTACTACCAAACTGAGTGGTCGTTCATACCATTTTTACAAAACCATTTGTTGCTATCACTAGTTTATGATGATAATAATAATAATAATAGAGAACGTAAGTAGTTATTTATTATCTGTAACAGAAACCACATCTGTCTGGGGATAATTATCCTACACTATTATTTCACAGAAATCATTTGGGAGTCCCAGAGTAACTTGAAGTATAACCCGACGGTACTACAGAAGTTTTCTTGTTGAGGTTCGACTTAGGAGAAGTAGGAGATAACAGTATGTGAGCATGACACACACTTTGTGCAGCCAAGTGTGACAACCAACTGAAGCAGGTAACTCATAATAAACTGCCTGGGTTTGTTTCTTTCAACAAGAGAGTCACAAAAAAGTTCTAGGCTTACAGAAAGAGGCAAGATCAAATGATCCTGGTATGAATAGCTGTGACTCAACACTTGGTCTGTGGAATGGCTGTGGACTACATTCCACGGTCACAGTTTAGAGAGCTAACAACAAACATTACTTCAGAGATGTGTGATGCCTGTTGTGGAGGCAACGTTAATGGTTGGACTAGTTAATTAATGTCCAAATATAAACAAAGATTGTGCCGTCTTGAGACACAACATAATTAAAAGATTTCTATTAGAAAGACACCGTGAAGACATCAACACCATGGCACTGTTTGCTATTAAATCACTCCTACTGGGAGTGCTGTGTGTTATCTGTCAACAAACTGCAGGAAGTACTTTAGGTAAGTTCTTAACCTCAATTTTATTAGGTATACAGTATTAATATGCACACAAGCTGATGTCTCAATACTTCATCTGTCAGCTGCCATTCAAGTCAGCTTTGAAGTTGTGCAAGAAACTATCAGGTACCAACAAAACAGACTCAGATATATGAGATGGATGGAAAAAAGGCCATGACATATTTGTATGCAAACAAACAAATTTGAATCTAGCAATGCTAACTAAATATACAGTGTATGCATATATATGTCAGACTAGTTTTCTTAAAAAATCATGACACATAAAAAACACATTGTCCACAAGTACAATAATTCATATATTCAATTTCGCAGTCAACATATCAAATATGTCCAGTCAGTATTACCCAGTGCCAGTTTCTTCTCAGATATGACATTTTAGTTGACCTCGTTCTCTCAACAATCAACCACTCTATGAAATGCTAGTTGCAAACGAGGATTTCTCAAGTGATCCATGACTTTGTGCAATCGTATGAATATAACATGCATCATATCCAGGGCAGGTAGACTATTTAGTTTGAAACATTAAAGCTGCTTCCTTAACTTGTTTGCCTCATCACAATATTTAATAATATCCAGATTAAATAAAAAAATGGGCCAAGTGACCCTGAAGTCCTTTGGACTAATACGTCTATATGTGACCCCGGCTGACCAAATGAGTGATAAGTCGGAAAAATTGTAACATTGTTTTCTTACATCCTTGTAAAGGTTTGGTAGGGTGCTTTACACGGTTTCAAAAAATATGACTGCTACAAAAATTGGCAAAGTTATGGAGCATTGAACATGGTAGGGGTCAAAAAGTGAAAATGAAGAAAACGGCTGTTGAAGTTTTACATTATATATGCAAATGGATTGCATGGAAATACATAACATTCAAATGTGGCACACCATATGTAATATGTATGTTATGTTACAATGATACACTGGAAGTACAAATGTGCTGCTACAAAGACTTATCAAGTTATGCCAGATTATGTCTTCATGTGTAAAACTAAGAGGACAGATTATTTGAGAGCAAAAGGTACTCACTGTTTGACACAGTTTAAAACCTACAGGCAACTGTCCAGTTTAACAGGGGTCTAGTGGCTTAATGCTGTCTGTTGACACAAGTTACTGCCAGTGACCAATTACACATTAGTCACAGTTTCCATCAAACAATAGCAGGCAGAGAATCTTAGCTCCACAGCTGGGTGTAATACACAACCAGAGCCACCATTGATTCATGGTCAAGTAGATTAGCTCAATGCACCAACTAAGACAATACACAACACTGTGAGTGACAGTGTCCAGAGTGAGGCCTAAGCAGTGT
This sequence comes from Paraescarpia echinospica, assembly GCA_020002185.1. Lineage (NCBI taxonomy): Eukaryota > Metazoa > Annelida > Polychaeta > Sabellida > Siboglinidae > Paraescarpia > Paraescarpia echinospica. The sequence goes on from CM034536.1 coordinate 31,336,918, forward strand.
CCTCATTGCTGAATAGATCAAGTAAACCTGCCAAGTGGGTGACACCAGACTGACCACATGCTTAAACAAAGCGAATGTAATAGGTGAAGAACAGGCAGTGTTCAAATAGGGGTATTAGTTGAATTGTGTTTGTCTCGACGCAAAAGGCTTTATTGTGCCTTCATCGATTATAAGAAAGCATTTGATTTAGTAGACCGGTCCTCCCTGTGGTCTAAGATAATTTCATGCGGTATTAATGGTATTGTGTTGAAAGTTGTATACAACATGTACAAAAATGCTAAATCATGTATAAATCAGGGTCAGGCTGTGTCAGCCTTCTTCTCATGTGATGTATAGGTATGGCAAGGAGAAAACTTGTGTCCTTTGTTATTTGCTGTTTACCTGAAGCATTTTGAACACTGTTAGTCACAATTATAATGGACTTGACATGGCAGCTGGTGAAATTTACAACAACCTTAGGGATGATGATGTAGAAAATGTATGTTCTACTATATGCTGATGACACTAGAATGATTCAATCGAATACAGATTTCTTGCTTGTGTATAGCGGAACTATGTCAACTCTTCTAATGGTTGACATTTGGTTGTTTCAGGTGTCAAGTATATTGTGAATCTGTAATTATTAGTCTATATTGATACAATTGATTTACACAGTACCATGTCTACACAAGGCATGGCAAGCGTAAACAGAACAGTAGAATGCATTTGATATCGATAAAGTGTAGGATATTTCACTCTATAGTTGTCCAGAATATTAATTTTCTATGTTTGTCACGTACAGGTTTCTGTAGTGTTATGCTATCGCGCTCCTACCTCTACATCCGAGACTTCATTGAATACAGCCATTTTCTATTTACACGTGTCTTCTTTCTTTATGTAGTATTCATGTCTTTTTACGTGTTATACTAAAGCAGTAGTAACACCACATGGTGTCAGAATTTTAAGATGAATACGGTGATGTTGTTGCGAGGTACGTTATTTTTGCTTGTTTGACCCAGTCATGGCCCAAACATTCCAAATCGCCCCGCCTGATGCTTTCTGCTTCGTCAAACCTAATGAATGGCCTAAATGGATTCGACGGTTTGAGCGCTTTCGTTCAGCGTCAGCCCTGGGCGAGAAAGCCGAGACAGTTCAAGTCAACGCACTTATCTACGCGATGGGTGACGAGGCGGACGATATCATGGCAGGCTTCGGCTTGACAGATGAACAACGGAATGTGTATGCGGTCGTCAAAAACAAGTTTGATGCGCACTTCGTAGATCGACGCAATGCGATTTTCGTGCGGGCTAAATTTAACCGACGTTCCCAAGAGGAGGGCGAGATGGTTGACAGTTTCATCACTGCGTTGTTCTGCCTGGCGGAGCATTGTGAGTACGGCGTGCTCAACGATGAAATGATCAGGGATCGTATTGTCGTTGGCATCACTGATGCGGCGTTGTTGTTGAAACTGCAGATGGACGCGACATTGACACTGAAGAAGGCAATCGACATGGCACGCCAGAACGAGGCTGCAAGGAAAGAGCAGACCCTGTTGAGGAACAAGTTTGCGGCGAAGACAGGCGGCAATGTTGACTTTGTGCGGACGAGGAAGTCGTACAAACCCAGCCAGTCGAAACAGAAGATGAAAGCTCAGTCTCAGTCAACTTCGACGCGGAAGTGTGACTGTTGTGGGAGATCTCTGGCTCATCAGAAGTCAGTGTGCCCAGCGCGTGAGGCAGCATGCTTCAAGTGTAAGAAAGTCGGACATTTTGGGGCTGTATGCAGGTCGGCGAAGTGACAAAGGGCAACGACCAACCGTGGACGTCCACCATTGTTTTGGAGGCAATGGACACTCGCCTTTGCACGAACGTTTGCTTCAAGTTGGACACTGGGGCCGACGTTACTGTGATCTCTGCCAACGACTACAAGAAAACAGGTAGACCGCGATTCGATAAGTCGACTAGAAAACTTGTAGGCGCGAACGACGGCGTCCTACAAACCATGGGCAAGTTCAGTGGCAAGCTGTCACGAAACGGTGTCGTCATTCACGAAGACGTGTACGTCGTCAATAGCCCGACGAGGTCACTGCTTAGTCGGAGAGTGTGCGAGTCTCTTGATCTTGTCAGACGTGTTGCTGTTGACTCGGTCGATGCAGCAGACGTCTACAGACGCGACAACCCGAAGCTATTTGGAGGCCTAGGGAAGATGAATGGCGAGTACGAAATCAAGCCCGACGGACTGGTGTGCTGGCATGGTGGTGGTGGCGAAACCGAAGGCTATCCCTTCTTCGGACGTTGAGGGGCAGAGGGAGACACACAAAGTTCGCATTTGTGTCGACCTAACGAAGTTGAACGAGAGTGTAAGGATGGAGAAACACGACCTTCCTTCAGTCGATCAGACACTCGGTAGGCTGGCGGGCGCGAAGGTCTTCACTAAGTTGGACGCCAACTCAGGCTTCTGGCAGATCCCTCTAGCCCAGTCTTCGCAAGAATTGACGACATTCATTCTCCTTTCGGAAGATATTGCTTCAAGAGGCTGCCTTTCGGAATCACATCGGCTCCCGAGTACTACCAGAAGTGGATAAGTGGCATTCTCGATGATTTACCTGGTGTTCTATGTTTGATGGACGACGTCATCATCTTCGGCAGTTCGGTAGAAGAGCACGACGCGAGAGTGAGGGCTGTCTTCCGTCGTCTCGAGGACAACGGTGTGACTTTGAACTTTGATAAGTGCGACTTTGCCAAGTCGAGCATTTCGTATCTTGGTCACATTGTGTCAGCTGACGGGGTCATGGCAGATCCTGCGAAGGTGCGAGCCATCACAGAGATGCAGCAGCCCATCAACGTGAGCGACGTTCGACGCTTTCTGGGTATGGCTAACCAGCTAGGAAAGTTTTCTGCCAACTTATCGACTACAACTCAGCCACTACGTGATCTACTTATGAAAGAAAATCTGTGGACATGGGGTGAGAGGCAACAGAGAGCGTTTGATGCCGTGAAGACAGACCTAACCAACACTCCAGTGCTGGCTCTGTACGACCCACACAGAGCGACGACAGTGTCCGCAGATGCGTCATCATTTGGTCTGGGGGCGGTGCTACTGCAGAGTGACGACGGCGCGATGCGACCCGTGGCGTACGCATCGAGGGCGATGACGTCAACGGAACAGCGCTACTCACAGATTGAGAAGGAGGCTCTGGCGACTACGTGGGCTCTTGAAAGATTTACGGACTACCTCTACGGAATGCAGTTCCATGTCGAGACCGACCACCGACCTCTGGTGTCACTTCTTAGCACTAAGAAGAATCTAGATGAACTTTCACCATGCATACAGCGATTCCGTATGCGACTGATGCGGTACGCGTACACGATCAGTCATGTGCCCGGCAAGAACCTCTACACTGCAGATGCGTTGTCGCGCGCTCCACTAGTGAAACCACTGACGGCGGAGGAGTCGCGATTCACAGACGAAGTATCAGTGCATGCGAGCCTGGTGGAGAGTGAGATACCGGCAACCGAGACGCGTCTGGCCAAGATTAGGGCTAGACAGCAAGATGATGAGGTGTGTCGCCAGGTGATGCGATATTGCCTAGAGGGTTGGCCTCTACATCCGAGACTTCATTGAATACAGCCATTTTCTATTTACACGTGTCTTCTTTCTTTATGTAGTATTCATGTCTTTTTACGTGTTATACTAAAGCAGTAGTAACACCACAGTTTCTACAGACAATACATCTTTAACCAATAGACACCACAGTCACACCATTTTATAATAATTAAATGAACATAAAAATAAATACAACTTGCAATTATAGAAAATCAATAGTTTTGAAGATAAAAAGTGTTAGGCAACTGTTCAGTCTAACAGGGGTCAAGTGTGTCTACTCTGCCTGGGCGCTTTGACCAATTAAAGATTAGTCAAGGTCTCATTGGAACAGTAGCACTAGGCTGCAGAGTTTAGTCATGGTGTTGACTTTGTGGCAAATTAAACCAAATCTACTGTTGGGTGTGTCTACTCTGCCTGGGCGCTGTGACCAATTAAAGATTAGTCAAGGTCTCAATGGAACAGTAGCACTAGGCTGCAGAGTTTAGTCACACTGCTGACTTTGTGGCACATTAAACAAAATCTACTGTTGGGGGTGGTCTCAAGGGCCCTTCTCAAAACCATATCACTAGATAATGTAAAACTTTTGCACTTTGGGGGCCCCTTAGAATGATTAAATCAAATACAGATTTCTTGTATATAGTGGCAGAACCCTAAGATACATCTATGCAAAATTAGAAAAAAAGTTGAAAAGTTTTTAAAAAAATAGGCCAAATGTTACATTTTTAGCAGTTTTGGGGTCCTTGGAGGCCCTAGGGAGCCCTTAAAATGATTCAATCAAATACAAATACTCGTGCATAGTAGCAGTGCCCAAAGATATGTCTATGCAAAATTAGAGAAAAAGTTGCTGAACGGTTTCTGAGATACGGCAGCTAACGGCGGACGGCAGACGCAGAGTGATGGCAATAGTCCCTTGGACCTTCGGCCAAAGGACTAAAAATGGGCGAAGAGGCCCTGAAGTCCTTTGGACTAATTACGGCAATGCAGTGTTATATGGTCTGCCGGAGATGCACTTGCGAAAGCTGCAGATGGTACAGAATTCCGCAGCACGTCTCATTACCGGGACAAGGAGGTGAGCACACATAACACCTGTTCTGTACCGTCTGCACTGGTTGCCTATACGCCAGCGGATCGAATTCAAGCTGTTACTGCTGGTATATCGTGCAGTGTACCATCTCAGCCCTGCGTACATTTCTTCACTCGTGACATCCTACACGCCGACCAGATCACTTAGATCGGCCGAACAAGGTCTGTTGACTATTCCGAGATATCACCTTGAACATTATGGCCGTCGTTCCTTCTCGGTGGCTGGCCAGATCCTGTGGAATGCCTTGCCTCATGCAGTCAGGCATGCAAATTGCGTTGCCACCTTCAAATCACTCTTAAAGACACACTTATTTCGACAGGCCTCCAAAGAACTTTGCAGTCCGCATTTGTGCAATGTTGACATTCGGTTAGGTACTTAGGTTGCAGTTATTTATTTATTTATTATTTTTTTAATTAGCATATTATATGTATTTATTTAATTTAATTTAAGCACATTATCTATTTTAGGTATTTAAACGGCTAATTCATTTAACTTATGTATAATATATACACTTGTAAATATATATATATATTTATTTTTATTCAGGTTTATCTAACTGACATTTT